>OY728155.1:51322870-52572870 GCA_963277665.1 Viscum album
ATAAGATACAACATATCCATAATAAACATGACATACGTAACAAATAATATAATGAAAAACAAATCAGTTAACACCTGAGACAATGATAATACTAAGATATTATTAACAAAGAAATGTTAAAAGATAATATATGATATCATATTAATTTATATGATTCTTGTATAACTTAATTAAAATTATTTCACCAGTATACAAGAGGGTAACCTACCCCTGACCAAGGAAAAGTACAAGGTAAGGGTTTATTTCACAATCTCCTCATTATCCGAGGTTTTTTATACGTAATTATATACTGAGACCTCTTTATCATCCACATCCATGTTTCTAAAAAATGTATTTCAAAACATTTTTACTGTTGAATAGACAATGGGTTAAAGTCATTTATACCCTTATTTGACATTATATGTTCTTGAATGGAATCTTTCTGCCATTTTCGAAACAAGGTACTTTTTCACCTTTTCAACAAATTTAAGGTAAGAATGTTTTCTTAAATTATATGGCAGGTGCGGCTATTTTCTACCATTATAAATTTTTGAAGATTCCTTTAAAAGCCTATAAGAGTAATTTCAAAATAAAGGTATTATTTTATAATTATGTGACTTTTAAATGATTTCAAAAAGGAGATATCTCTCTCAAAATTTTTTGATTTCATCTATGTCAACATACTTTGATGGATTTTAAGTTTATTTGAAGTTGATTTATTATGATTCAAAACTTTCATATTTTATTGAAGGTTTTGTGCTATGTTTGACTATGGATGTGTTATTTTTATACCATTCATGGTTTATGGATAAATTGTTGACATTTTGTATTCTAATTTCAATACGAATGTTCATGTTATGTTTGAACCTTTGCATATGAGGAATGAATTGGACTTAGTAAGTGACGGGTGGAGCCCGCTATAGATCCTTGATGCATCGGTAGGTCTCATGAGACAAATAGATGTGGAATTGGACGAGGCCCTTTCCCAATTTTGATATATGGTTTTGGCCAATGTCTTAATCATTTTTTGATGTCTTGGACGAGGCCTTGAAAAAATGTTTTAGAATGTCCGGAATTATACATTTCCTCATTATGAAAATAATATTGATTGTTCGTGTGGTCATTCGACTAGTATAATACCAATGATTATGTTTTATTATGGAATTATTTACTGAGATCATATTCCTGCCATAAAAGTATTAATGTTTATTATTGGTAAAGTCATGTGGTTTAAATTATTCACCATGCTTAATATTTATGTTATCTTTTGTTGTATTTCTTACCCTTACCGAGCATTTGTTCTCACCCCTTTCTTATGTTTCATTTTACCATGATATGAAGAAGTTAGTTATGAGTGACTTGCAGGCATTATTTAGGAGGCTTGGATGTTTCCAATGGAATAAATTTTTGTTTTATTTCTTTTCAAGTTGTAAAGTTGAACTTATGTATGAATCTTGTTTTCAATAATACTAAACTGATAGGTCTTTCGAGACATGATTTCCTTGTGATCATGCCAATGTTATTTAATAATGCACAAAATCTTAGTAACTGGGGCCAGGGCGTTACAATTAAGCATGAGGATGTGTTGTGTATCAAAATAGACCTGGGGGTTTATCTTAATTCAAGTGGGAAATGATGAAATTTCTAGGTGGAATCACATTTCACTAATAAGATGGGTATTCAATTTTTATTTTTATTTTGCAATTTTTTCATGGTAAGTGAAATTGCACTCAATAGAGTCAACTCATGTATCAAGACTTTTCCGATGACACCCAAGCTCAATGAACTTAGGTACCAAGTGAATCCCACATACTTAGGCATAATATTGAGTTAACTCAGTCAAAAACTAAGTCAAATTACCAGAAATAGAGATAAAATTACAAACTCTCAGCCAAACAACTATTGAGTGACCATCCCCAAGTGTCGAAAGCCACACATTATGTCATTTCATTGCTCTACGCGGAAATTTATTGTTTTATTATTATTATTATTTATTGAATACTAATATTAAAAATAAAACTCTCACCGAACCTATGCTATTTATTTAGGGGACCCCATAAACTAAAACTAATACCCCAATATCCAAAGGATGTGCATTGTGATCTTATTTTTTTTATTTGGATGAAAATATAAATGAGAAAATTTCACATTAGACTATGAAACATTACAAAATCTATGCTAATAAAATTATACATGGATTAAAATTAGAATCAGGTCATGGTAAATTATTTGATATTAAGTTTCAAAGCGTACAATTTCTGTTATCATTTTCAAGGTTAAAGAAATTTTTCCTTCCATACATTTTTTATGTACCCAAAATTTAATTTATTTTCTTTCTTTTCATCCCCCCAACATTGATTATCACAGTCCCCAGTTTTAAAATAAAATAAAATTTAGAAGGGGGAAGTGGTAGAAGAGAGGATTTATAAAATGAATTTTAAATAATAATGATGGAACAAAGTCACCTGGTGGTTGAAGTTAAAGTTCATGCTTCTCCAATTTTGTCTTTTGATATCCACGTCACTTGTAGACTTACCTAGTGTAAAAAGGAAAAAACAAATAAACAAATAAACAAAAACAAAACAAAAAATATATATATAAATGTTTAATTATATAATAAAAAAACTAAAATATAAGTATATATACAAAATTATAGAATAAGTGAGAATTATAATCTATAGGTCAGTGGTAAGCATTCTACCCTATCTCCCTTCGGTCCCAAGTTTGAGTCCCCACTGCTTTGCAGGTTGTGATGGGGTTTTCCCCATGACCTACGATGTGTCCTTTTAATTTTTTTTATATTATTTTTTTGTATTTTAATTTTATCCTAAATTCACATAAAAATAAAATGAACTGATGATGCGTTGTCTTCTTTTTAAATTTCTGGGTAAGATATTACTCAAAGATCACACCATGTGACACAGATGAATATAGCTCTCCCCTTTCATACCCATCAATACTCATAATAGAATAAAATGTCGACAATATTTTTTTTTAATATCATAATATTTCATTAATCATATCTAAAAAATAAATATGATTCAACAAGATTTGAAACATGAAAACCATGGGTTTCCTCCCTTGAAACACTTTTGTTTAATGTTGTTAGCCCAACATGGATCCTAAGTCTATCAATTTTTTCTTGGTTCATAGGTTGGATCTGTTAACAAAACCTCTATTTCTTTTTTATTGAATTATTCAATGAATGGTTTTAACCTATGACAATTGACCTTGAAAATTTAACCACTTGTGGGATCCTGAATCTCTACACCCCCATGGGGGTAGAAATGATGCACTATGAAGGACCTAACAATATACAAACACAATCCATTTTTTATTTATTAAAATACACTTTTTGGTAAGTTGGAATCATACAAGAAAGAGCTACCAGTTCATGCCAAAACCCCCTATCCATAATCCAAAATTCAAAACAGAAGATTCAAAATTCAAAACCCAAATGCAGACAAATCACCCAATTCAACTTTGAACCAAATGGAGACCGCTAATCTCACCCACTTCCATCATAAAAATTACATCCTCAAATCACATAACCTTCACCTCTATCACGTCTTCACGTCATCAATAGAAATCATCCTCATCACCTTGTCATTGCCGACCATCTAGACCTTAACTTTCCCAGGTGTAAATGATCTTTTGAACTATACAAGAGCACCAATTTTCCCGGTTCAAAATGTTTGACTTTGATATTACTAGATTGGTAGTCTTGAACTCTAGATTTATTTATCCTTGAATTTTCATAAGACTCTATCCTAGGTTTCTCGAGTTCATTAAGATCTAATTTACTCTTTTCTAAGGCCAAATAAATGTCCAAATTCATTTTTTTGATTTCCCAAAATGCCTTATTCTCAATTTCAATAGGTAAATGGCATGATTTTCCATAAACCACCCTATATGGTGACATTCCTAGGATGTTTTTGAATGTAGTACGATATGCCCAAATGGAATTAATGAGTTCTTCGTACCAATCTTTCCAAGATGGATTGATAGTTTTTTCAAGAATTTTCTTAATCTCTTATTGACTAACTCATCCTGACCATTAGTTTGAAGATGATATGTACTGGAAACTTTATGAAAAATCCCATATTTATACATGAGTGAAGATATTGGGTGGTTGTATAAATGGTTGCCCCGATCACTGATTATAGCCCTTGGAATTCCAAATCGATAAAATATGTGCTCTTTTAAAAATCAGATCAAAACATGATGGTCATTGGACTTAGTGGGAATGGACTCAACCCATTTTGAGACATAATCAACAACTAAGAGGATGTAGAGGCATCTATTAGATTATGGGAAGGGTCCCATGATATCAATTCCCCAACAATCAAAGATTTCAACTATAAGAATGGGAGTGAGGATATTTGATTTATTTTGGTAAGGGGTCCTAATTGTTGAAATCAAGGACTACATTCGAAGAATTAGTAGGGATCCTTAGAGAGGTTAGGCCAGTAGAAACCACTTTGGAGGACCTTTTTAGTGGTTTTCTTTGTTGAAAAGTGGCCCAAACATGCATTTACATGATAGAATATTAGAATGGACTCTTGCTCAGACATAGGAACACATATCCTAAATATTTGATCAGGATAGAACTTGAAGAGGTAAGGACCATTAAAAACATAGTGTTTGACATCATAAAGCAATTTCCTCTTAGATAGGGTCCTCAGAAATTTTGGAATGTCACTCGTAACCATGTGGTTTTCTATGTTAGCATACCAAGGGAAATCACTCACTGAATAGAGGTGCTCATCAGGAAATGAATCAGACATAGGATGGTGATGTGAGATGTCTTTGAATTATATCCGAGAGAGGTTATCAGATACAACATCTTCAACAAACTTTTTATCTACGATGGTTAAATCAAAATCTTGGAGACAAAGGACCCCCTAATAAATCTAGCCTTGGAATCTTGTTTTTTGAAAAAGGTATTTTATGGGTGAATGGTCGGTGAAGACAACGATGGGTGATCCTAAGAGAAAAGAACTGAATTTATCTAAGGCAAAGACAACATGAAGAAACTCTTTCTTAGTGGTGGTGTAGTTGATTAGTGAATCATTTAAATATTTTCTTGCATAAGTAATGACACATGGAGTTTTATCACACCATTGACCTAATACTAATCCAACTGCAATGTCACTCGCATCACATATGTGGTCAAATGGATGTTTCCAATTTGGTGGTTTCATTATAGGTGGAGATATTGGAGCTAAATTGAGTGTAGACAATGATTACTCGTAGATTTATATCTATAAAAATGGAGCATCTATCATTAATATAGCACAAAGTGATCGAGAAATAGATCTGAAATTCCTAATGAACCTTCTATAGGAACCAGCATGACCTAAGAAGGACCTCACATCCTTAACAGTTTTATAAGAGGGTTGGTGATGAATGATATTGACCTTATCTTTATCAACTTCAATCCCTCTACCAAATTCTAGATGGTTTAGAACATTTCCTTCCTCTACCATGAAATGACATTTTTTCCAATTTAATATGATATTTTTATCCACACATATTCTCAAAAACCTTTCAAAATTTAGAAGGAATCCCTCAAAATTATCCCCAATTATGGAGAATTAATCCATGAATAACTCTAAAAAATCCCCTAGCATGACTGAGAAGATTCCCATCACACACTGCTGGAATGTACCATGAGCATTACATAACCCTAAGGGCATGCGCTTGAAGGAAAATGTGTCAAATGGAAATGTGAATGTTGCTTTTCCTTGATCCTCTAAGGATTCATCGATTTGATTATACCATGAGAATCCATCTAGGAGGAAATTGAATTGATGATCTTCCACTCGCTCAAGGACTTGATAAAAAAAGGGAAAGGGGAAATGGACTTTCTTTGTACAAGATTTTTTCTTCTTATAGTCAATATAGACTCTCCATCCACTATTGACCCTTGTTTGGAGAAGGTCACCATCCCCATTTGTGATCACAGTAATTCCATCATTCTTTGGGACAACTTGAGCTGGGCTTACCCACTCACTCTTAGCTACGGGGTAGATGATACCCACTTTCAATAAATTAAGAAGTTATTTTTTTAACACATCTATAAGATTTGGATTGATTCTCCACTAAGGTTGACGACATGTTTTGGATTCAGATTCAAGAATAATGATATGAGTTCCGATGAGTGGGCTAATCCCAGGAATATCAGAAAGGGTCCATCTAATTGCTTTCTTATGCTTTCAGAGGACATCTAAAAGCATCATCTCTTGATTAGATTCAATAGAGGAATAAATGAAAACATGAAAGGCTTGATTGTCCCCTACCAACTCATACTTGAGTGATGAACTTAATACCTTAAATTCAATATCTGGTTGGTTATCACTTTCCATGAAAGGATGAGACTTTGTATTGAACTCAGTTTCTTTGTTCAGATTTCTTGACAGAATTGGTTCCTTGTGAATAGAATTCTCATCCACTAAATTATCTGGTGTAGTGTGACGAAAGGGTATGGACTCAATGTTATTTCTTTCACCCATTGTATCCTTGATTGGTGATTCTATAAAATCATCAATAGAGCTATCTGAAAGAGATTCAAGCCAAGGAGTAAAATTTCCCCCATGTGAACAAAGAAAATCAATCTCTACTTGACTTAAATATCGTTCAGTAATTCGTTGATATTTCTTGAGTTCACTATCAACACTACCAATCCAATTAACCTCAGGGATCTCTTAATCATCCCCAATTTGATTGTTTTCATTGTAGATGTTCTAGTCTAGACTCATGTTTCCAAAGGTGATGGTCATGTTCCAATTTTGGACTCGGATAACAGAGTTGATTCTTTCAATGAAGGGACGACCAAGGATGATTGGGGTTTGGTCCGTAGGACCTAATATTGGTTGATTTTCAAGGGAAGTGAAGTCATCTGGGTAAATGAAAATTTCAAATTTCTCCAAAACATCCTTTATGATCCCCTTTGGAACTCAAACACTACGATCAGCAAGTTGAAGAGTGACAGATGTGGGTTGGAGTTCTTCAAGACCTAATTGACAATACATGGCATAAGGAATGATATTCAAACTAGCTCCCAGATCACAAAGGGCATTGACAAATTTGTTCTCTATTAACTCAACATTGATGTATGGACATCATGGATATTTCAACATTGGAGGAATGGTCCCTTGAATGGTGGAAATCACATTATTAGCTAAAAGTAATTGGTTTTTATGTGGAAATTTCGTTTTAAAATTGTACCAATCATTAAGGTACTTTGAGTAGGTAGGAATATTTTATATTTCATCGAGAAGTAGAATGTTCAACTTAACCTGAGTGAAGATTTCCCTCAAAGTTTCATTCATTTCTGGTTTAGATTTTCCTCTCATGCATTGATGGAAGGGAGCAGTTTGTTTTTATTGTTTGGTGAGGTTGTGTTTCCTTCACATTCCCATTTGAGTTTTTAGAATCTTTGTGTAGTTATTCATCATTTTAATGAGTTTTTGAAGATATTAATGGTTCTATTGTGGATTTTTCAGGTTTCTAAAGGGATTTAACACTTCTTAAAATAGTTACTTCTTTGAGTTGTTCATGAGAGGTTTGTGTGTAACCGGATACTCCCCTTAAAGTTGAGGATGGTACCTCCTGTGTAGGCATGGGTGCCTTCCCAGTTATAATTGTTTTTAGTTAATGTTTAATGGAAGATACTTTGAGGTTCATTATCTTCATTTTTTTACACAACATATCATGGATTGGAAGAAAGATAGATTGAGTAGGGGCTTGTGCTGGTTGGTTTATCCCAGTAAGATACTTTGGTTGTTGTATTGGTTGTATCATAGTTTGTTGGATGGTTTGTTGTTATTGGACAGGGGGATGTTGGTATTGGACTGGTTGTGGTTGGAACTGGTTATGGTTTTGAAAATTTTGTAGAGGGTAGGGGTTTGGTCCTTGTAGCTGGCTAGGTTATTAGTTGGGTTGTGGTTTATCTTTCCAATAGAATCGTAGATGGTCATTGTACCTTGTATTAAAAGTGTTTGGCTATTGTGGATTATGAAAGTTCAATGAATTTACCTCCGTTAGTGGTCCTCCTAGAATAACATCTTTAATGGAAGGGATATTTGGGTAGTTTTTAGTCTTGTGGTCATGTTTATCAAATAATTTGCAGAAAATGTCAACGGTTTGAATTTTATGGACCTTCCTATATTCGATCTCCTCGACCTTCCTAGTTAGTGTAGCAAGTTTCTCCCTAAGGCTTTCCTCCTCCCTAAGTGTTTGAATTCTACCAGATTTGGGTGACTTATCAAAGTATAGTGATATTCCCCATGTTTGTATTTGTTCGGACAGTCCTTCTAGATACTCCTAAACATCATTTGTGGCTTTGTTTTTCAAGGTCCCATTACACATCATGTCGATGAATTACTTGTTTCTCAGGCCCAACCCTTCATAGAACATTCGAACATATTCTAGGATTGAAAATACATGGTGAGGTTCCAGGTTAATCATGTCTTTGAACCTTTCCCATGTTTCATAAAATGATAACCCTTCTATTTCAAAAATGTTTTTGACGCTCTTTTTAAGTGAATTTTTTTTGGGATGGTAGAAGTATTTTTTGTAAAATTTTCTTTTCAATTGGTCCCAGAAGTGGATTGGTGCAGGTCTTAGATTTTTTAGCCAATTCTTTGTTCGATCCTTTAGTGAGAAAGGATAAAGCCTCATATTTTCTGACTCAAGTGGATGTGGTGGGCACATGGTCTCAACAATGTCGTTAAACTCTTTGATATGATGGTATGGCATTTTTGACTCCATCCCATAGTAGGTTTGAAGGTGGTTTAGGACATGAGGTTTGAAAAAATTGTGGGCTTTTCCTAGGGTAGGATGCCTAATGCAGGAGGGTGCATTGGTCCAGGCAGGTGTGAGGTAGTCATTCATGGTTTGATCGACTGCATTCCTCAAGTTTGGTGCTTCCACGTTTGGATTTCCATTTCGGTTCTCACCCAGGAGTATGAGTTGGTTTCTTTGAAGACCTTCCATTGAAATGGGATCAATATTTGACTCTAATGTTTTAGGAATATTTTTACTTTATGGAAAGAGTTCCCTTGGTATACTTGACTCCCCAACCCCAGGACTATCCATACTATCTAGATGGTTGGATTGGCCACGAGTGTTTGCAGACATGTCCAAAAAGAAAAAAATGAGAAAGGGAAAAGATAAGATAATTTTGATGAAAATAGAAGAAATTGGGGAGAGTAGAATGGGTGTTGAGATAAATTACTTGGGTCCCCAAAAACAGTTCCAAATTTTGGTCTTTCCCAAATTTACCCATGTTTTTAGGGTTATGCGATCAATTCTAGAGTAGCTTGGGCTGTTGATTACATAGAGACCTATGAAGAAACCTATTGACACATACATTCAATGGAATGATTTTGGCTATTATGTTACCAAAATTGGGTTGATTTTAAATAAGTTTAGGTGAAAAAAATGTTACTTAAGTGAATTCCAATGATGTGAAGGGTTGGTCCTTGGTTATTATATGGGGTGGATTTGATGAATTTTTTTTAACGATTTCAATTACTTATATTTGAGATGGGTTTATTAAAGATAATCACAAAACATCATCACATACTAGTTTAATACCAACATACCATAACACCAATCACTTATACATCTGGTGGGTCAAATGTATGAGAACACCAATGTAAAGGTTCATATTAGCACCTGAAATATGTTGCCTTAAAATCAAACAAGGAAGAAGAAGCTTTAAAATCATCAAATACAAATATGAATTAAAATAAGTGGTTATACATTAATGGGGTGATAAATAGATTCCAATACAGCCTCTTGGTAATCCCTCAGATCAACCCATAAGTGGAATATCCCTCCATTGATGTTATGGTTTCAATGGAAGTGGAAAGTAGACTCATGAGGGAAGGATTGGAGAAGTAAAAAAACTATGAAATAACAACCACTCCATCGTTGTGTGATAATTTCACAAGGTTTGGTGTGAATAAATTCACACCTTGAACCAATGGTAGAAAAGTTATATGAATAAGAACAAAATAATTATAGAATAATAAATTTTATTAATAAACGAATGTGAATTAAACAACATACATGTGAAAGAAAAACTCATGGCCACAAAATCGCAGCATAAAATTACAATTGAACAAAGCACCAAAGATGAATAAATCCTCTAACACCACTACCTTAAATAGTTGTTTTAGGAGCCTTGGGTAGAGCCTCCTATATTAAATGTCATAACACTTTAGTAAGGTAGGCTTAGGGTGGTGGAAATATTGTTGAACTTAGACTTTTCCACCCTTGAGCCGAAGTGGAAGGCAGCTTGTATCCACAGAAAAGATGTGTCAAACTGACCTTATAAATTGTGGAATTAGAGTGGTCCATAGAATCATAAAATGGATCTATATATTTCTCCTAACGTCTTGTAAATTTTAATCCCAATTGGAATTTTCTTTTGTGAGATATTATCAAAATTGTGGGTTGTTTTTCTGGGCCGTAGAATAGGGCCCAGAATTTTATCTTCTAATTGGGTTGCAAGGAACTCCATTAAAACATCTGAATTAGCTCTTGTTACTATTGAATTAAATGTTCTCCATGATTTACTATTTTCTAAGATAAATTATGAGAATAATTGGGCTTGTATGTTGGTTGATACAGTCTCTTTATTGGGATACATTCTAGTTAACGTTGCCCAAAATATAGTTGGTTCAAGGCCAGCTTTGGTAGTCTTCTAAGGTGAATCTTCTAGTGCTCCAAAAACTTGAATTTTTACTTATATCATGGGAGAGATAAAATATAAATATTAAAATAAAATAAATACCATTTGGTATTTTTAGAATGTGTTTAAGTATGTACCATGTAATAATTCTCTTTAACAAAGAATTACAATCATAATGTGAAATAATGCTCAATGTGTAAAATGAACAAAAATGGTGCTTATGAATAATTAATATCAGGAATATTATAAATATTAACAATTAATATTACCCTATTTGAGTTTCTAATCAACTATACCTTCATATTGGAGTGTATAAAAAATGGGAAAATAACAAGATATCATCCATTTGAAATAATTACAGTATATAGAATTAGTAAAATAAAACATCCTATATTAACTAATGTGGAAGCATATAGTCATATTGATATATAATAATACCATAATAAATTATCTAACATTATAATTGGATGATAAAAAAACAAGATAAACTCATGAATTAAAATGATTAAGATTCCATGTTACCATATACAAGCCTTATCACATCCTGATATCAATATCCAATTACAAGTATGTTTCTCGATCACGAATCACCGAGTCTCATTCCCACTTAAACCACTAAACTATAAAGTTATCTTAGGAATTTGAGTTCTATGACTTCCCAATAAGGATATGAGTATAACTATGTAGTGCATTACTAAATTGGTACCATACATAAATAGTAATGAATTGTATGGACTTGCGATATGCAAAAAATAAAAAACAAATAAATTACGTATGCATAAATAAATAATCATCATTGATACTATGTATCTAAGGTGACACCAAGGATAAAAAATATCTGCCTTATTCTCTGACAATGTTTCCATGAGAACATGTCGTAATCATTGATGATAATATCAAGCTTAATGAAAATATACTATTTTGTGCAAGAACCAATTTCTAGGAGGAGATTCTAAGAATTATATTGGAATTTTCCATATATCCAATTATTAGGAGGAAATCTTATGAAATATACTTTTATCTAGAATAAAGGCAATCCCTAGTAGATAATCATAGGAAATATAGTTGTTTTAGGTATAAATCCAATTACTAGGATATAAGCATAGTAAATATTATAGTATCTAACCTAAAGATGATTCCTAGAATGTGATCCTTATTAGTCTAGAAGATTCAAGAATAAATAAATTCCCATGATGAAATTCTAGTAAATTAGTATTATTAAAAAAAATTACCACATCCTTGGATATATACTACGAATAACATTCATAAACAATCAAGGGTTATAAATCCATCACATACTATCTAATTCATAAATAATAATAACAGATTTAACATTAAGAAAACCCATAACAAAACTCCATAGTTGGCCTCTAGGACACAAAACCTACCCTTTTCACTATATCCACATCAGGCTCACACCATCATACTTTGGGTTCAAAGGAGGCTCTCAAATATGATGATACATTCTCCTTTGCATTAAAACATTTTAGGGTCAATATAACACATGAAACCCATAGAGGTCCTCTATTTATCATTATAATACACTCCCTACATGGGCCCCTAAAAACCAATATCTTCACTCGATATAAGACCACCACTCATAGGAAATAACATTCCCCATCATCATCATGATTACAATTCATTATCCCCATCATTATAGTATAATCCCCTCTTTGATGGAATAAATTACATCTCACTTCCAAAGTCATCGATGGTCGTTCCACTCCCCCAACTCATCATATATCAGACCAGGGTATACCCACTTGGGTACTCTCATGTTTACAGAGAAGGGGAACTATCCCTACTATATAATCAGCTATCCTAATTGGTTTTTTGAATATCAAATTTTCGTTATGTAATTACAGGGACAATCACCCCAATTAAACACCCTCTTATACTAGATGATGTGTAAGGGCTTCTATACAAGAGTCACTATGTTAATTCACTATATTTAACTCAATCCTATGAGGGTCCATGTATCTCATAGAAAATTTGATAAAAAATATTTTATCCATTGATGAATTAGGAATCAATCTAATTACGATGGTTAATATTTGTCATTGTAAAAATTGTATGATCCAAAATTCTACCATCAGTAGCCTAGGAATCTATCTAGTTAACTAGGGTCCACCACACCCCTCGTTAATTCCATGAATCCATAATAATTTAATCTTAAAAAAACCACTCTTTTAAATTAATGATTGATCACATATTGTGAGAAGACCCTATATCACTTGATAAATAAATAATAAGTAGAAACAAAAGGGAAAATTCCTAGTGACAACCAACCTCAGTTGAAGTATTTCCCAATTAGAAATATTCTGACACCTATTAAGCTCAATCAAGCCCCACAGTATCTCATGATCGCATATCCCATGCCATAACTTATAATTTATTAATTATAAAAATATATAATTAATTATTAACATAAATGTTCAACAATATAAAAATAATTCAAAATTAAACTTATTTAGGAATAATGCCTAAGCATTCTCCTAGAGACATATACTGTCAAAGAAATGAAAACAACAGGGTATATTTTCTCTAAATAGATACCCAAACAGAAGCCACACAAAACCCGAAATTAATTCCTCAATTCAATCCATTATTCTCTCCAATAATCCCAAAAAACGCAAATAATGTTATACTGGTGACATATTTCATTGAATGTTTATAAAACTCAGTATGTCAACCTCCTAAGATCTGTTTATCCATGCTGATAAATACCATTAGTTTTGAGGGGATTCCACCATGATATGGTGGAATCATCATTCATGTCCTATTCCAAGTCATATAATATAGTAGTGATAAATAGGGGAAGAAACCAACGAAACATCAACTTTTATTGTAATATATACTGCAATATTTCCTCTAGATCAAATGAAAATAAATTCTGATAAGAATCAAGGGAGATACTCCTTGAAAGAGAGAGGGGAAAATCCTTACTCACAATATATCTCTCTATAAAGGGCATGATAGAACCTCAAAATCATTTAAATAAAATTCAAAACACTTTTTTTGAAAATATGGAAACACTTCATCTATACTAAGATAAGGGTCTACGTAAGGGGATCCACAAAAAGTTTTACCCATGTAAAGGGATTACAACAATAAGGTTATATCCATGTTAGGGTCACCCCATGTATGGGTATTGCTTACATAAGGGGATTTCCCATATGTGGAAACCATATGTAACGGTTGTTCCCCTATGTAGGGGTCCACACACATTATTTTCACCCCACTTAATGGGATTCCCCCATGAATGGATGGCCACATAAGGTCCACCCATGAAGGTTTCCCATTTAAGGGAAACCACATAGGGGTCTCCCCCAAATAGGTCACCCATAGAAGAGTGACCATGTATGGGTCTTTGAAACCCCCATATTTATAGATGGATATTGATTATTTTTGGAAGTGACTTAGAAATGTAAAGGGATTTCCACATTCCAGTAACCTTTGTATGGGTAACCATGTATTGGTATTCCAAAATAAAAATGTGGTCTTTTCCTTAACATAAGGTCATCCCAATGATCAATCTAAAATACCACACTCAATCACTTTAGTCATCACATGAGCATAAAACCACTTCCAAACACATTTTATGGGGTTATCCCAACTCATGAATTCTCAAATCAAATCGTAGTTCTCCAAAAAACCCCATATCTATAGTCAACAATCAACATTTTACCCTAATTTCTCAACCCATATTGGCTCAGATAAAAACAATTATACAATATAAAACTTTAAATCTAAGAAAATCATTGCAAATCATTAATGAAAAAACCTAACATTTCTTGGTTTCCTATTGATTCATGATAAGATCATCATGTTTTATACTTGAATACCAAATGTGATTCTATAACATAACTCTAAACACAAGGTACAATATTCATAAGAAACTAATCCACAACTTTTCATAATATAAAATAAAGATAAAATGCTTAATTGAAAAAATTTAACCTAAGAAATCAATTTTTTATCAATTGGTTCATTCTTAGGCTTGTAGTGCTCCCCACTAGATATCTCCACCCATAAAGTAATATTCTAATCCATCATTCCCCCAACCACGAGATCGCCTACTAAATAAAAAATCTATATTGTCCAACATCCTACTCAGTGCATTTACTATATAACCACACCCAACTATATGAGAAAAAATAACTCATCCTTATTTTCTCATACCTTTATCAATAACTCTTGACTACAACCATTTAAGGGATACCTCATCACCCACCACGATGCAATAACTTCTGATGTCATCCCAAGATCATCCTACATGCCATTATTCTATCTCATTGAGCATAGATTCACCTGAAATTTTATACCCCTTAGATCATATAAAATCAATCCTTAGCCCAATATTAACACACATACTCTATCCATTACCTGATCTAATCCTCAAATATGTTATTATTTGAAAAACTGGAAAAAATAAGATCTATCTCAACATAGGCTACCCAATTCTACTTCCACCATCCAATGACCCGCATCACCACAAATATTACCCTATAATCATGAGAATCATTCCCACATGAACCATTATCTATACATAAAATCATGTGATGACTAGACATGTCCATTCCAATCATACTCAACCACTAATATAAAATATCAGTCACCTACCATTCCCAAAAAATTGGGAACATCATCCTAAAAACCCTCTAGAATTCAATCCATAATGAGGGTTACTCCACCTGAAATAAAATAGTGAAATACCCACCATATGAATTCCATTATATAATTCCTAGAGAATATCTTAAATAGGTTACAATGACATGCATATTGACAGTTTGTGTCAAGGAATACCCTTAGTTCAACCAAATCTCAATGCCCCAAACTATCTCTAATGTCACCTCTCTCCACATAGACACACTTATCATTTCATAAAATCTATTGGGAAACCAAGACTAAAAGTTTTTCATTTAATGCATCAATAATTTTTATAAACATGATTTCTCATGTGAAACACATTGAGATTTGAGAATATATTTCTCTTTAATTAAATAAATGTGTTTGATATCTTTTTGATGCATGTAACACAAAAATCAAGTGAATAATTCATTAGTAAAAATAGAAAATGAAAATAATTAATATATATCTAAATTAATTTGAAAAAAAATCAAGTAATAAAATAATGCAATACAATTCATTAAATAGATGAGAAATGATATAGAATGTTAGTATTTTAAATATTCGCTAAACCGAAATGTTAATTTGAAAACAATACCTATATTATATTTAAATAAATTAAATTTCCATATTTTGAGTATTAAAAATATTGAATTATTTTTACATATATATACAAATAAGTGATCACTTATAAATTTATTATCAAATGAATATAAAACAATTTGAAGGTAAAAATATATATTTTTTAAAAACTGTTTTTATGTGAACAATGTGAATTTACGTTAATAAATTATATTGATCATTAATGATGATTTATTTTAATTAAATCTATAGATAATATATTCAATCAAATAATAATTTATAAATTGGTATTTACTAGGGATGTAATGAGAATAAAATAATTTAATTATTAAAAATACATTATGTCAAAAAATTGGTTTAACTCCTTCTGTACATGAATATTAGAAATTCTTTTTAGAACATACAGGAATTGAATCCAGCTTTTTTTTCATATTTTGGAATAAGAATAATAAATATTAGGGAATAATTTAAAATAAGTTTTATCTATAATGAATAGTTACCATGGTAATAATACTGCTACACCTGTAACAGTTAAAAAGGACAATGAGGTGATTAACCTAAGCGATGAGGTTTTAATTATTACTAACACTTGTGTAAATATGAATGATTATGGTTATTTATACCCTTAAATACTATATCTTCAAAATATTTTCCATATATTTCATTTTACCATGAAAATCGATATATTTTATTTTAAAACATGGAATATTGAAAAATGGTTCACACCCCTCAATTATAAAAGGGCACCTACTATTATTACTCTGTTACTCACATTGAGAACTCTATATTAGAAATTAACTCAAAAAATACATTCCCAAATTTACATCACACATATTATAGGTCATTTTCTTACAAAAATATCATCTTAATAATGTGTATTCCAAATGAATATACTTGAAGAAGATATAATTGTCTTTAATTATCTATTTAATGTCTCTTTCTAATTATACATACTCAAAATAATATATAAAAATATTGATAAAATCAAATAATTATATTTAAAATACACAATTTTTTTATGTTAATTATAAAAAAATGTATATCTCCGTTTTCATCCAATGGTAAATGAAATTGTTTCTCTTTCTTACGTATAATCTACCATTTCCATGAAGCGGTGTGTTTTGTTTTTTTATCAACCTATCATGTTGCTAGCCATTTTGATGTATTTAATGAATATAAATTATTTTTATGAAATAATAATGATTATATTTATATAAATTATAATTCTACTCAATTTATTTCTATCCATTGAAATATGGAATCATCAGTGAACCATATATACTGACTACAGCCTATATAAAGGGATGTAATTCATTATTCATCACCACCTTACATGATTTTTTATCAATGTTTTTTTAATGAATAAATATGAAAATTATAATGTAATTAAGTTAATATAAATTATTCAAAATTTACCAATGTTTACATTATAGAATCCCAAAACTGATACATTCGGGAAAAATGAAACAGTTAATACTAAAATATTGATTTTATTGGAGAATTATTTTTTTAATGGGTGATTCAAAATTACAAATGAATCAAATATGGAGAGATATGTATGAATATGTTTTTGATTTAAATTTATTATAATGAATATTATACTGTGTTCATATAATTTTAGTAATTGATGTAAGGTTTTGTATTGCAATATCTTTTTTAAGATTGATTGTTCATGTTTAAATCTCAATTCAGTATATTTTATGCTCTATATCTTTATATATATATATATATCATAAAAATAATTTATTTTCGTATAAAATATTAGTTTCTATTAATTTCATGAATTCTTTAAAATTTCCAATCTTTATTACTCAAAACAAAAAAATCACAATTTTTAGAAAAGTCGACCATATTTTGCCACTTATGGCCGAAAATATTTTACTTCCATATACATTATCTATAAAATTGTGTTGTTGATGATTTTTAAAAAAATAAAATATTGGAAAATTTTATTTTCTACTAACATTTCCTTTCCTTAAAAAATATTAAATGGCTTTTTGTGATTGTTTTCCATATGAATCAATTTCATATTTATTTATAGAAATATAAAAAAAAAGTATTTTAATATACATGATATGAACTGATTTTAATTCCATACTGTCCTCTTACAATGATTGAAATTCAATTTTATGTTTCTATAGTTTTAAAAACAAAATATTATTCTCATCTTTAAAGGATTGTTTATTTTTGAAATGTTACCAATGAAAAAATATGTTTTCTATTATTTATAAAAGAATATTTATAATGACTTTATAAAAGAATTTTTTATCGATGTCAACATCCTTTAAGATGAGTTATGCATCATTGGGGATATGATCTTATTATATAATCCAATTTATTTATGTATAAGTATTATAGTGATGATGTTTTAAATATTTTTTCATGTAACCCATCTCATTCCCATGTGTTAATTAAGCTAAAAAATGATTAATGTTTTTTTACCATATGGAAAAGATTTGCATGCCTTCCCTTATGTGACCAATCAGATATTAAAAATATATAACTCTAATGGATTGGGTAAATATTGAAATGTAAGGATATAATATCAAAGGTAATGACGAGTTAACCCAAAACAATATGGGACTTTATCCACCATGAATGGAAAGGTATTAGAGAGTGAACCCAATCTACTATTAGAATCTATCTACCCTATTATGATTATATTGGTGGTGTTAATTGAAAAATCAAAAGAATTTATTTTCATCTTATTGTTATGGATTTATATGAAATTTTCTGAGGCTTAAAATATTATCTCATTTATCACGATTGATTGTTAAAGATTATATTCTTTTATAAGTCATCTATTTTTTTGAGAACTAGTACTCTGCCCATGCAAATGCATAAGACTATTAATTTTTCATTGAAATCATCTAGTTTTGCTTCATTTAAAAAAATGAAATTTCATTGTACTTAATGTAATGAAACTATTTTTTTCGTGTTACTCAAAATTTAATATTGTAGTAAAAATAAGAAATCATCTACGAAATGGAATGGTAATATATTTTCAACATAGAGTAATAAAATACATGAAGTATCATTCAGATCAAATAAGAAAAAGTAATAAAAAACTGTGAAACATTAAATTTGAAACAGAAGTTATATCAGAGTTGATTTTGAGTTGAACACATTGAAATAAAAATGGATTGTTCGAACAGATGGTTTATTTAGAAAAAATATAGGTAAAAAATATTACAAAAACTAAATACTTTAACATTATATAGTGTCCCCTTGGAGAAAAACTAAACTAAACAAACTATGCTATTAAAAACCTTTAAGAAGTGGGTTCCTACAGCATGGAAGTGGACAAGTACTGGTGGTTTCTGGTTGATAATAATCTGGTACCTACACAGGTTACTAAAGTTGAGAAAATAGTGGTAAATATGTAACATGTACGTGATTTACTTAGAGGGTCTAGTTGTTCCTTATACATGTATAGAAACTTTTTGAGTATATTTAATAACGTTAATAGTGTAAAAAATTTAAATAATAATTAGAAAATAACAAAATCAGAAATGTTTTTCAAATAACTTGCAGTTACATCACCAAATTTCAGTCATGTTTTTCAGTTTTCTTGTTGAAGTTTTCCTTAAAATGAGGATGTTGTTCTTGTCTTGTTGTTACCTCGGTGTCTCGAGACGTAACAGTTCGTTGGACCACATCTTCAGCATCAAACTCGGTCAGTTGATTCTTCTACATGAATAACTAAATTCAATCAATAATTTGAAAAAATTACTGAGATCTGTAAGTAGTGTAGAGAAAATTTGTTGTTTATGAATTGGAAAATTATATGATCAATTGCAGTCGATAATAATCATGCAAGATAAATTGAAATGAAAAACTATATGTAATGTCTACTCCAATGATGTAGTGAAAATAAAAGAGAATGAAGAAAAATAAAACATATACCTAAGTTTTTTATGTGGCCAGCTGGGCTTGGGTAAGAGCTCCTTGGAGAACTTTTGAGTTTTTTGTCTCCAATTTCTTCTCTTCTCCTCCTCCTTCCTAGAATTTCTTCTCTATTTTTCATCTCACGATATATAAATATAAATTCTATCTTCTATGTGATATTCATCATATTTCCACCTACTTTGCGCTCCAAGGAAATGTACCCTGGGTGAAAACGAAAATGACTTGAGATTTGAGCATCATTACAATGGGTGCACTCATTAAATTTAATCCACACACAATTTTTATTCTCATCATAACCTCTAATACACTTGAGAAATAATCAAAAAATCATGAGATTAATTTGAAAATATTTCTAGGAATGAAATATAGAATTGTATGATCAAAAGTTTCATGTTAATAAGTTTCATTAAATTGAGTAATGAGGAACCATGCATGTCACAAAAGTAATCAAATTTCATAATAATAAACCTTCATAATTTATACCAGCTTCAAGTTAAGTGGGAATATTTTATTCTTCATAATAGAACCTAGAAAGAAGCTTCCAACCTTCATCTCCATCTGTTCAAAGGAAACAAATCAACTTCTACTGTTTAAAACAGTAAGCATTTATGTAGATATTCCGGGTATGGGAGAAATGAATAACGAAAATTATTATAAATAGAATTCACAAGACGATGAAATGATGTACAAACTGAATCAAGGGAAGATAAGTTACCAACAATTTTTTTCTAGAAATAAATATGAAATAAATTTAAATCCAAATCAAGAAAACAGTTAGGAAACACAGATAGATTTTTTTTCTCATGCAGCACAAACAGACTATAAGAAAATTATTTAAAAGTAAATAGAAAATACAATCAAAAAATAATCACTTATAAACATTAAATCAAATATGATTTTCTACCAGAAGTTCCCCACAACCATAGGAAGCTTCATGCAAGAGAAAACAACTACAGTGCGCTTACCATGGATGAATTATAAATACGTTTTTTCTACCAGAAGTTCCCCACAACTAGAGGAAGCTTCAATATCATGTTTCCCTATAATAAATACAAAAACGTCACCCATGGGATTGTAAATGAACATATGGTAAATAAATATACAATATTACATTTTTTTAAGAAAAATTATTTATATTTGATCTAAACTTATGAGAATGTTTTATCTGAAACTATGAGATCTGCCATGAAGAAACTATGTGTAATAGAAAAGAAAAAAAATCAATAAATGCCAATAAAAACCATTAGTATGATAAAACATTGATAATAAAATTAAATAGGTGTTTCACACAGGGTGAATAAAATCTTCCATGAAAATTAAGAGTATTTCTATCTCTACGCATATTTTTTTCATTAATAAATATCCGTATATCACTAAATATTTTCATGAGACTCATGGATCAATGATTTTAAACATCATATCCCTTTATATGAACAGGAATTTACTGTAATGATTCTGAGGAATAAGCTTCATAAATAGTGGCTGCAACGTATAAAATTGATCATAAAAAAATACAAAAAAAAACATAAAGGAATCGTCTTAATTTTTTTTAGTGAAAAGAAAGCATAAAAAAGAACCAGTAAAGATCCTACAAATTCTAAAGAAAATGAAATAAATGAATGGATCTAGAACAACTGAATCAAAATAACTATAGAATATGACTCAGATAGGCTAGTGGTTTAGTTGAGAGGAGATGGGGGAACGTAGTGATGGAGGGAGAAGTCAAGGTATTCAATATAACCTAGGATATGAAATGTACAATCTCTTATGATATACTTCTATAGATAAAAGAAGAGTATTAATGAGAGAATAATACTACCTAGGGTTGAGATACTTGTGGAAGAGTGGCTGGCCATCAATGATTTCCTGAAGACAAATAGGGGTTGATTCCCGATGAAACCCAGCTCAAAATAAGATAGTATATAGTAGGATTTTAACTACCAAAATATTTCTAGAATTCTGTAAAATAAATGAAAAATGAACCTGAAGACATACTTCCATTATTTTGAGTTTTTCACTAAGCAGTTGCACTGTAACACCATTATCATGTTGCCCCATAAGAAATACAAAAACATCACCCATGAGCTAAATAATAAAATGGTAAATAGATATGCCAGATTGCGTTATTTTAAGAAGAATAATTTATATTTCATCTAGAACTATGAGAATGTTTGATCTGAAACTATGAGATCCTCTACAAAGAATGTAACTGTAACTGAAAATCACAAAAAACAATTAAATAAATGAAAATTAAAACCATTTGTGTGATAAATCATTGATAATAAAATGAAATAGGCACTATACAGGGGGTTGAGATACCTCTGGAAGAGTGGTTGGTCATTGATGATTGCATGAAGAAGAATAGGGGTAGAGAACTGATGAAACTCGATGCAAAATAAGATAATATATTTCTGGAGTTGAACTGTCACAATATTTCTAGATTTCTGTAAAATAAATGACAAACGCACCTGAAGACTTACTTCCATTGTTTTGGGGTTTTCACTTAGCAATTGGAATTCAACATCAATAGAAAGTTTCCCAGTAAGGAATAAAAAAACATCAACCATGGGCTTCTAAATAATCATATGGAAAATAAATATGCAAGATTTCATTATTTCAAGACATGTTATATATATTTAATCTAAAACTATGAGAGTGATTTATCTGAAACTTTGAGATCCACCAAGAAGATACTAAGTGTAACTGAAAATAAAAATAATCTAATAAATGAAAATGAAAACCATTAGTATGATAAAACTTTGATAAGAAAATTAAATAGGTACTGGATACAGGGGGAATAGAATCAGCCATGAAAATTAAGAGTATTTTTAGCTCTACACAGCTTTTTCATCATCAATTAATCTCTGCATATCACTAAAAATTTTCATAAGACTCGTAACTCATTGCTTTTAAACATGATATAACTTTCTAATAATGTGAATTTACCATAATGATTCTTAATAATAATCTTCACAAATAGATGCTGCAATGTAGAAAATTGATCATAAAAAAATACAAAAACATATAAGGCAATTGTCTTAAATCCTTTGTAGTGAAAAGAAATCGTAAAAATGAACTAGTTAAGATCATAAAAATTCTAAAAAAATAAAATACATGAATGCATCTAGAATAACTAAATAAAAATCATTCTATAAAAAGATTCAGATGGGCTAGTGGTTTAGTTGAGAGGAGATGGGGGAAGGTAGGGAAGGAGGGAGAACTCAAGGCATTCGATATAACCTAGGATCTGAACCATACACTCTATTATTATATACTTCAATAGATAAAAAAAATATTAATCGGAGAATAATACTTCCTAGGGTTTGTTTTCGGATGCATGGAGGATACAGAGGCGGAGCAAGCCGATGCGGAGTTAGTGGATGTGTATGAGTCAGAGGTGGCGGAGGCCAAGCAGGTGGCAGTGGAGTCGTGGGGGATGGAGGCGTGGTAGATAGATGTGTTGGATCCATAGGTGTCAGAGGCGGACATGTAGGATCTAGATGTGTAGGAGTTGAAGCTGTAGGAGGTAGAGCGGTCATAGGTGGAGCGATGATAGGTTGAGCCGCCAAAGGGAGGAGGAGGTTGGTTGTAGGAACTGGAGGCCGTAGAAGATGGAAGAGTGACTGCTAGGAGCAGGGATAGAGATGAGGCATGTGAGGGTCCGGGGGAGGATAACAGTCAAAATGAATCCCAAGGTCTATGTAATGAATTTTATGGGGAGGGAGGCGCAAAGAATGGTGCCGAATGAAGGAAACATTTGTGGAGCGATGTAATTTAGAGACATGGATACATGTGGAGATGACACGTCAGCAGGAGAAAACACTACTTTAGTATATATATATATAGATGTTTTATTTCTTTTCACATGATTTAAGATAAATTATTGATTGGGTTTTAATTTAGTATTTTATGATCAAAATCTCATACATTATTCTAATACTATAATCTCTTATGATATTTGATTGATATATATCTTGTTTCCATTATTGTGTATCAAATCCCAATCATTGTTTTGTTTTTATATCTTTATATTATGAAGAAAAGGGTCATGAATGACATGTTTAAGAAGGATACGATGTGAGAAGAAATTTTTGGGGATATGTTAATGATATTTTATGAAATATTTTTATTATGCATCTTGTCACCAAAGTTCGTGAACCTTAATTGTTATGGGGTTTTTATTATTGCTAGATGTATTGAATATTAATCTAAAAAATAAATTATTTATGAATTTAATGGTCCTGTATTCTTCATTGGTATGAGTTTATGACATAATTATATTTAGAAATTAGGTTATTAAAAATATAAGGGAAGATATTAAAAATACCTAGGATTAATTGAACATTATATAATATGAACCCATAGTTTGAAAGTATGATAAGACGGTGTCATAATTTCTGAAATATTAAGAATATGTATATGGATTATATGATTTATCATTATAATTAATGATTATTTATACATACAGTATGTTTTTTTGTTTTAGTCACTGGTTAGAACTTGGAGGAATCATGTTAAAAAATAATGTTGAGGGAATGTAATGATTTTACTTTTGAGAAACCAAACAAAATGAGAGATATAATAGCTATGCCTATGATTGTCTATCAAGCTATGAATTGGGTTGGACTAAAAAATGATCAAAGGAAGGAGAAGAAAATCACTGAGTCATTCATGTGGAAATATCCACATTACTTTATTGGGGTTTTCAATATGCTAATATTTGAATAATGGATCAGTACCATTACAAATATATTGGATGTTCCCTTTACATTATTCATGAAAACATTTTCTAAGAAGTTTATCTTTTGAAAGGTGATGTAGATCAACTGTGAAACATAATTAATTATAAAATTTAATGTGATTGAATTTACACCATGGAATGACAATAGTTTAAGAGGTCATGTTTTAGTAAGTACAATCCCTAAACTCATCTTATGAAAATGGAAAGGGAATTCACTAAGATAAAGCAGATGGATAATTAATCCATTGGTACTTATGAGGAAAATTTTATAAGACTTGTAATATAGGATTCTGGTTTTATCATGAATCCTAAAACCAAAATTGATATTTTCATTAGTGGCATAAAATTAATTCAATAAGAAAAACATAGCCCTAAAGGACCTTAGTATGAATGATGAAATCATTAAATGTGAGAAAATGTTTGAAATGGAGAATAGTGAATCCACTTATTATCCTGGTTTTGGGGGAAAATAGAAAGATGGAATTTTTTAAAATTTGGATAATAAAACCAATGTAGGAAGGAAAATTCATTTCCCTTCATGATAAAAGTGTTTAAACTCATATGGATAAATAGTTTAAAGTTGACTGGTAATTGTTTTATGTATATAAAATAAGACAATCAATAAATTAAATGTTCATGGCATATGATGAGGCCATTCAGTGGAATAAATATAGAGAAAAATAAAATGAACTTATGAACCACACTAAAATTAATCAATTTAAAAGATTAGGGTAATTGTGATAGAAATTTCATGGATCCAATGGATAACTATTAAAATAGAAATTAGTAGCCACTTAATACAAGAGTGAAATTGAATGCTCATTAGTTGAAAACTGTTGATGTGGGTTATGTGAATGAAGTGGTAAAATTTAAACGAATCATAAACTCTAGAACTCTAAATTTATTATTTGAATTTGTATCTACCAATACATGTATATAGGATTATTTTTCTATGAGTGTCACATTATAACTTCAACAATTACATGATGAATTATTTGTGAAAAATACTAAGGGTATGATGATCACATCGCATTTCTATAATTAATACATAATTTAAGTTAAAGGGAGTATTTTTAACACCCCAAGGTTTTAAGTCTTTTTAAATTTTAAATAAAATTAATTTCTTCGATAGATTATGTAGTATATAACACTGATCATAAACAAACTCAAAAATATTATTATTTTAAAAAGACCATTATAAACTATCCCTTAAATTTTTTGATTTGTATAATATTACCAAAATTATGAAATATATGATTTTCTAACTCATTTTTAATGTGTTAATTAATTGTTACTAAATATAAACATATTGTTTTTTTAAATTCATTTTATTCTTTAAATAATTGTATGCTTAAAAGATAATTTTTATTATTTTCTATGAGAAAATAAGTAAAATTAATCTTTAACACTTTAAAAAAAATTAATTTTATATAATTAAAATATTTTTTGGATTTATCATGTCAATATTATATTAGGATAAATTTTTTTGAATTTTCTGAAAAGTTCATATTTTTTAGTGAATAGTAAAAAAATATGTCTTTATAAAAATAGTATTTTCTATTTATTTGAAAATATTTTTCCTATATTAAATTGATCTAAAATTAAGTTAATAATGTTTTGTTTATATATAATCCAATTGATTACATTTAATCCATCTTTATACCTTATATTAGTATAAGTACATTTTTATGCTTAAAAACATATTTATAAAAAATCTATTTTTATAGCATATTTATAATAATTTAAAATGTAATTGTGCAAATGATGTGTAATGAATTTTAAAAAATGGATTGCTTATTTTGAATAAGGTGGTCCAAATTATTTGTTGAGGAAATTTTCATTTTTATTAACAAAAATGTTACCATGGTAAAAATGCTATATCGAGTATAGATAGAATAATGTAGTGGGTTAAAGTTAAAAGATAAAATATTAATATAACTAAAAACAAAAACATTAAATGGGTGGTTTATGTGTCTCTATACCATAAAAATACTTTATAAAATTAATTTTCAACCAAATTATTTGGAATTTATTCCACCTCAATGTGGTTGGATTAAGATATAAAATAACCATTATTTAATCACATAAATCCACACATCCTCAAGTATAAATACAACTCCTCACCATACCCTTTCTCCTACAAATCCTTGAAGATATTAGATTTTATGAAAAACTCTATCCTCATATCTCTAACAATATACAAGTTTTTTTGGTCTTACCTAAATGCCAATTCCATGTTCCTTAATAGTTCTTTCAAATAGGTGATATTCAAGAGGAAATTTTCTCAAGACACCTCTCATAAGTTCTATTACTTTTCATGATTCTCTTAATCATATTCATATATAAAAGAATAATAACTAAAGTATCATTTATATAATTTAAGTTCATATTTATAACAGAATATCTTCTATGAAAAACTTTTCGTATTGCCTCTTATTCCATGAAATAAAACCATTGTCCAAATTAGATAGGTGAACCATCTCTATGAATAATGATTTAATTCATTTTACATTACTGCCTTCATGGATGTACATAAAAGTATTATTTTGGATAAATACGTTTTTAATATTTATATTATATCCTATTTCACTTTTTGAATCTAATATATTGAAATAATATTAAATACAACAAAACTAGATCGTGATGGTCAGAAAAACCACCCAAATAGTCATTAACATTTTATCAAATGAATAATAAAAATTCATAAATAAAAATATTATATGGGAACATTTAAAAATATATATGTTCATTAATTCAATTTAATTTAACATTGAGAGTTTTATTTAAATTTTAGAAGAAAATCCAAAATTATACACAAATGAACAGACCATGAAACCATGAAACAAACGCCCCCGAAATAATGAAAATAATGATATATTATTTATTAATGGGGGGTAAGATGATATAAAATTATCATATAAGGTTTTATAAATATTATTATAGTTATTTAATAAATTTATAACATTATTTAAAATAGTATACAAAAGGTTTTAACATTTTTAGGGACATCTAACTTGAGGTAAGGGCTTCTCGTAAAACTTTTACTTCTATGGGATACATGATTTATTCACCACTTAGTTCTTTTTATTGGTGTATATATTAATATTTGATATATTTTCAAATGAATATATTTATTTTAATCGCATTTATTTTTTTATTTGATATTTATTACTTTTATGGTCTATATGATTCAACTGATTACAAAAAGGTTACAGATTTCGTAACTCAATTTCCATTCATTGGGTTAAACATCTACTTCATTTATTATTCCATGTTAATATTATGTGAGAGATGAATTATGATTATATAATTTTGTATTTAAACAAATTTTAATGTGTATTTATAGATGATACACATAATATATTGATTTTAATAAAAATCACTTCACTGATATGATATTTATAAGGGGGTTTCATTTAAAAATTATCTTCTTAAACTTTTACTTACAAATCACATTTTTCCAAGTTTATGTTTTATCAAATTGGTCAGAATTTTTTTACTATTACCTTATGCTTTTATAAAGTAATATTTAAACATTTTTTACATTTTACAAAATATTTTGAATGGTTTTTTTTATTTTCTTAATAAAGTAGTTTGTGACATTTTTTGAAAAAATATGGTTGAAATGTTATTTTTAACTTACGCCGAATGAGATGATTTTATTTACATTATGATGCCTTAATTATTTGTGTTTTTCTTTAAAATATAACAATGTTATATTCAAAGAATGTTTTTTCTTTTGTAGTTTCAAATATATTTAAAAATAAATGATTTAAAAATAGAAAATGGTATTTTTTTGAAGAATTATTTCATGTGATCCTTCAAAACCTTTTTCTATCTATGATAAAAAAAATTTATTTTAATTATTATTTAATAGGTATATAATTTAACGATACAATAATTATTATTTTTTTGGTTGGTTTTTTTATGACACAATTATATATATGAAACCACATTCATTTCCACGAGTTATACATTGATGAAATGGTTATGAAACACAGTTTCTTTTTATGGGTTCTGATGAATGATTTATATTCATGTTGAACACATATATTTGGTTTTAATTATTTTATAGGTGGGATATATATATACCTCCAATACATTGGATGAAGATTTATATCTCAAGATATAATTATTAGAAAAAAGTAGATGGGCTTGATCTACTTTGGAAAATATGTGAATCCTGATCCACCATGGGAAACATGTGTATCCAAATCCGCTATTTTGATGGTCTTAGTAGTCAATATTGAAATATAAAATGTTTTTTTGACATTTATCATGGTTCCAAACTTTTATGACATGATATTATGGACTGTGATGGAAATATAATGATTTATCACTCTTGTGGTCCATGTTTTTTGAAATGATAATGTTTATTCCATGAATCATGTTTTTGATATTTTAAAGGTTGGGTATGAACTTATTAAGTTATGATCTTGACCACATAACATTATTTCTATCTTATTCATATATATTATTCTAGGATGATATCTCTTATGTTAATCCTTACAGAGCATATGAGTGCACACTTTACTATGTTCCCTTTTCCCAAGCTTATAAGTAAAGGATTAAATTTGTATATGTCTAAGAATTGATATAGATGTGAAGAAATTTTTTGAGATCATATAGATTTTTATGGGTTGATTATATATTTTTCTAAATATATGTATGAGTCTGTCCAAATTATCTAAAAATATAAACCTAAAGGGAATATATTTATGTAATTAACCCAATATTTTCATTTTATATTTTATGTTTTTATGGATGAAATTTGGTCAAATTTTTCAGTATTAAAGTTAAAAATTTATAGATCATGTTTTTAGAATTGAATTTGGAAATGCTGATATTGGTCCGTTACATTTGGTATCAGAGAATGTTTTATATAACATAGGATATTAGTATGTTTTGATGATAAGTTATGATAAAATTTATATATATCATAATGGGGAAATAAGAAAATATGTTTAGAGTCTTAGAATCCCTTTTTAAGGTTTTATGTTATGAAATTTAGAGGCATGTAATGATATATTCATGGAAATTTGTTCTTGAGGTAAAGAAATGATATTATATTTTTGGAAGAAAATTTAAATTTATGATATTAGATTACAGTTAAAAACACAATAACATTATTTTTGAGGATGTTTCTTATATTTCTAGGATGGATATATGAATTTTGGTTTAGAAAAGGAAAATCTTCTGGTCGAGTGATAACCTGTCGCATCCAGTAGGGCCATGTGGTTTGAACCTAGAACCAAAGGGTGATAAGGGTGCATCACCAACCACTAGCCTTATTATTTCTATATTAGTATAAAATTATTGTTTTTAATTTTGTTAATTTTAGGAACCTTGTTTGATTATGTTATATAGAATATTATGGGATTTCAGTCGAGGAATAAATGGTGGAATATCCTTTGAAAGAATATATGATTTGTTTTGTGGTCTAAGTGGGGATTCAGATCATTTATGGAAATTTTTACTGTATATTTGAGATTACTGTTTAGGGAATTTACTTTTTAGTATTCCAATTCTTGAATAATTAATTTTATTGGAAGATAAATATTAAATTAAACTGAGAAAAAAATATGACAAAATCCTTATGATTTTGGGGGTTCAATTTTAAGTTGGAATATTTTTTATGAGTTTTGATGATTCTAATTTATTGAATGATCTAAATTGAATTTTGGGAGTTTATATTGAATTTTGGGAGATTAAATTTATTTTCCTCACATGAAGGTTAATTATTTTTTGGAATTATCATATCTTGTGAATAACATATTTTTTTGGTTCATGTTTAACGTCAGGTGGAATATATTGTTTTACTTTTATGAATTTTGAGGTCCACAGAAAATGAATGTCATTATTCAAGGATGAAAAAAAATTCATACTTAATATGTGGAGAAAAAACAAGTTTATAGAGGACATTTTTTAAAATATGAAACCATACCTAAAAAGTATGTATATTTCCTTATTTTATTACTCTAAGAAGTAAAATAATTCATCAACTCTAGGAAAAGGATTTTGGAACAAAAACAATATCAATTTATTTTTCATATTGAGGAATCATTGGAATTTTATATCATCACAGATATATAATTTTTTGAATGGTAACCTTTAATTTACATTTTCAATATCATTCTCCATCATAACATTAAATTTATAATTTTTTTCCTTTTATATATTTTTATTTCCAAATAATGGTCTCCAAATTGGAATATTATTTTTATAGTGACCATCGCGTTTTACATTCACTCTATTAGGAGGAAGTTTTGTTGAACCCTATTATGATGTGGGTTTACCAAAAAGGAATTTTCAAATATCTAAATTTTATTTTTGAAGTTCAGCTTGAAAATTCATGGACACAATTTTTTGAAATTATTGTTCATATCATGAATGCTTCGTATTGATTGGCCCATACCCTAAATCTATCTCAAGTTCATGATGTGTTCCATGTATCTCTCAAGAGGAAGTACATAATTGATCCATCATAAATACTAAACATAGAGTTTATACAAATTGTGTAATATATTTATTTTAAAGAGAAATAGGTAGAGATTCTGGATCATAAATATAAAATGAATCAAGGACAATCACCTGGTCAATGTTTTGGGGTAAAACAACCAATTTAAGAAGGCTTTGTTAGAACATGAGGATGTGATAAGGTGTATGTATTCTCTTATGTTTTTATTTTATTTCCTAATTTTGATGGTGAAATTAATTTTATGGGGGTATAATGTAATACCCCAAGATTTTATTGTATATATCTTTTGAAATAGTTTTAATCTCTTTGATATCTTTTGTTTCACAGAACACCGATCTTAATCTAACTCCAAAATATTATTATTTTATCACGACCATTATTACCATGAAATTGAATTCGAATGAATGAATATTATTAAAAATATTATAAAATATATAACATTCCAACACATTTTTAATGTATTCATTAATTCTTTGTGTATATGCAAATAATTTTTGGTAATGTCATTTTATTTATCAAATAAATTTTTACATCCAAAAACAATTTCATTACATTCAATGGGAAAATAAAGATAAATAATTTTTTTATTTTATAAAATTTATTTTATAAACAAAACCTAATTTGTTAGAATCATAATTTTGGAAATATTTAAGAATGAATTATTGAAATTTTTTTAAAATCTTAATTTTTTAGTGTATAGTAAAAAATACGGATTTATTTAAAACACTCATTTTCGTTTTATTTAAAAGTTATTTTATGAATTTAAATTTATATCCAATTAACTTAATTTATTATTTGTTGGATATAAAATAATTAATTACATTTAAAAAATACTTATACCATATTTCCATATAAGTAAAGTTTTTGCTCATAAAAACACATTTTTCTGTAAAACAGTTTTCCATTGCATTTTGAGAGTTTTATTTGATAGGTACTTTTCCAACTTATGTGTTTGTATTTATTAAAAATGGATTCTAAATTTTTATTAAAGTGGTAAAAGTTAATTTAAATGTTAATTTAACTTTTTTCCATAAAATTGTTACTATGGTAAAAAAAATATTTACCATAGTAACGGTAAAATATTGTAGGAGGTCAAAGTTAAAAGGTAACGAATTAATATACATAAAAACTAAAACATTAAATGTATTGTTGATGTGTTGATATAACATAAAAATCCTTTATAAAAATAATTATTAACAAAATTATAAGGAAATAATTCCACCAAAACGTGGTAGTCTATAAATATAAAATGATAATTATTTAATCACTTAAAGCCACCCCAACTCAAGTATAAATACCCCTCCTCACCACCACCATTCATTTAAAAATAATTGAATCTAATGAAATATATATATATATATATATATGAAAAACAACTTTAACTACTCTACCCATGTCCACATTCTTTTGGTCTCATGCAATTACCAATTCCATGCACCATAAGGGGCTGTTCAAGGAGGTGTTATTCAGGAGGTTACTTTCTAAAACCACCTCAATTAATTTTCATTTATTATTCTAACTTCTATACACATCATTAATTCATAAATTCATAACAACTAAAGTATCATTTATATACAAGAATTATATAAATATATAATTTATTATATTATATCCATCCCTTTTCTTATCACCACTTATAAAAAGAAATAGAACCATTTTTTAAATTATGGCAGTTAACCATCTCTATGAATAATGATTTTCATTCTTCTACATTAACGCATTCTTGGATTGTAAAAAAGTATTATTATCGAAGAATTAGATTATAGTATGTATATTATATCTGATTTCGTGTTTTGGAACTAATATATAGACAAAATACTAAATAAAATGAAATTATTTTGTGGTGGTTGACAAAACTGCCAAAATAAACTAAACATTTATCATTAACATTTTATCAACTGAATAATCCTCATGTCAGAAAACTAATCATATATTAGAACATTTAAACTTATGGAGGAGAAATAATACCATTTCATTTCACTTATGGAGTTTAATTTTTATTTGACATTAAAAACCAAAATTATACATAAATAATCCGACCCTGAAATCATGAACCAAACGCACCTCGAACAATGAAAATAATGAAATATTATTAATTAATGGATGGTAATATGTTATAAAAGTATCATATAAGGTATTATAAATATGAATATAGTTTTTGAATAAATTAATAACATTATTTAAACCACCATGCATGATTTTAGAACACATTTTGAAGGAATTCAAAACTAAGTAAGAGTTTACCATCTCACTTTTATTTCTATGACTCATATGCCTTATTCAACGCGTATTTATCATTAATGGTTTATATAGTGAACATTGATATATTTTATAATAAATCTAATTAAATTTATGGTATTAAATATTTCATTTTATAATTAATACTTTTATGGAGAATAAAATTTGACTGATTAAAACTGGTAAGGGATTTCTTAACACAATTTCCATTCATTCGGGTAAAATTCTACTTCATTAATTACACAATGTTATGATTATATGTGAGATGAATTTTTATTATCTAATGTTTTATTTTCAAATTTTTATATTTATTTATATTAGATACACATAATCAATTCATTTTATTAATTCTCACTTCAATCATATAATATTTATATGGGACATTATTTTTAAAAATATCTTTTCAAAATTTTACTCACTATTTATTTTTTATTCCATGTTTTTGTTTCCTAAAATTATTTACAAAAATTTATTTAATATTATTTTATATTTTTTTTAAATCATTTTTACTCTTGTTTTAATTTTTACAAATCCTTTTTAAGGGATTATTTTATCGATTTTATAACTAAGGATTATTGTGAATTTTTTTCTCAAAAACATGCATAAGGATTGTTTTTTAACATATACAACATGACATGATTTTCCCACCATCATCACTGGTTAATTCCTTGATGATTAATTAAAAATATTATTGGGTTATTTTCAAATAATTTTTTCCCTTTATTGTGGTGTGTGTATATAAAATGAAATGAATTAAAAATGGAATTGATATTTGTTTGAAGAATTATTTTAAGATATCTTTAAAAATTATTTTCCATATAACATAAAATTATTTTATTTTAATTATAATTGACTTGGGATATTATTCAATTATACTACCTTTATTATTTTTATGGTTTTGTTATGTTTATGATGTCATGATATTTTTGATACCAGCTTTTTTTCAATGGGTTATAATTTGATTAAATGTTAATGAAACCCAATTTCTTTTCATGGGTTATGATGAATAATTTAATTACTTGTGGAAACAATTTCAATAATTTTCATTATTTGATGGGTGGGACCAATATATCCCTCCAATTTATTTGGGTAAAGCATTAAATCTCATGAGAAAACAATGTGTGACAAGTAAATGGTCTTGATCCACTATGAGAAGTATGTGCGTCCTGATCCACTATTGGAAACAAGTGTGTACCAGGTCCACTATTTTGATAGTCTTAGTCGTTGGCCTAGACATTTGAAAGGGTTTTCAATATTTATAATGGTTACACACTTCAATAACCTGAGATTTTGGAACATTTTGAATAATAATAATTTATTAATCTAATGGTCCATGATTTCTAAAAGGATAATTTTAATTCCATGAATCATGTTAATGATATATGAAAATTTGGGTATTGACATCATAAGTTATGAACATGATCAAATAACCTTATTATTTTCTTATTATTTCATATTAGAATGGATATATATAATATTTTTTTCATCATTGATAATATGAGATCACACTTTCTTATGTTTCATTTTTCATAGGTTAGGAATAACAACTTCATGTAGGATTTGTCCAAGAAGGGTGCTAAACATGAAGAAATTTAGGGAGATTATATATATTTTAATGGGACAATTATTTGTTTAATATATATAAGTTCCCTTCCTAATTATATAAAACTCCAAACCTAAAATTGATTTTTTTATGTTTGTAACCTAATATTTCCTTTTGATGTTTTCAGTTTTGATGGTAAATATTTATTCACATTTTTTAGTATCAAATCCAAAAATGTAATTTTTATGTTTTTAGCACTGAATCAAAAAAGTGAAATTTTTAGGCTATTACAATGATCTTATGAATAAATATTTTTAATCTCTATTTAGTTTAATTTTAGGTGATTTTTCCCATTGATTGTCTCTCTAAAAATATATCCAATATCAATTATCAAGGATGGGAGTTAACATTTGATATTTTGAATTAACCTATTATTGTGTGTAAGTGTGAGGATGAACATAAGCATCCAATGTAAATTACTTCAATTATATGAATATTACAACTTATTAATGAGGGGGTTTGTATCGCAAATGGTTAGGTAGAAACACAACATTGAATAAATTCATATTATTTGGGAATATTCTGATGTATTTCCTAATGTGTTTCCCTATTTTTTCCCGAATCATGAATTTCATTTTATAGTAGAACTCATTATTGCTTGTACACCAATTTCAAATAATACTTTTAGAATATCCCCGAATTATATTTATTAATTAAAGGAGATAATTTCATAGAATATAAAATGAATTTATTCTATTATGTGCTTCACTATGGGTTTCAACTATACGTTTTGTTAAGAATAAATATGGGTCAATCCATCTTTTCATTTATTATCATGGACTTAATAAGATCATGATCAAGAATAATTACAATATACCCTACATCGTTGATTTTTTATATCAATTATGAGGAGATCAATAATTTTCCATGATTGATCTTCAATATAGATATCATTTGTTTAGTGTTAAAATGTGGGACATAGATAAGACAAGCTTCTGTATGTGGTAGGGATTCTATGAATTTATAGTTGTACCATTTAAACATACTAATTCTCTTATATCATCATCGATATAATGAATAGATTCTATATAAATTACATTGATTAGTTTATATGTAAGTCCTTATAGTTGAAATTCATAAATATTAAAAGAGAAAGTAAGAGCATAAAGATAAATTGAAGACTATGTTGAAGACCATATGAAAGGATAATTTGAAATCTAGATTTACTTTATGTGAATTTTGGATATATAATTTTTTTTATTGGTTTATAAAACACATGTGAGGGGATATTGGTGGATCATTGAATTGTTGAAGTTACTAAATTTAGTGAAAAATAACTGTAGTGACTGAAATCCATGCTTTTCTTGGATTGGATGGATATAACCAAATATTTGTGATAAATTTCTCATGGATATAATATCTAATATCCATGTGGATGTGATTGTGATCCAAGTTACTTTAAACCGATTGATATGAATACTATTTAAAAAATTAAGATATGGTTGATTAGTACCCCTATACACACACTACCATATAGTGAATAAGGGTTTAAAAACTACAATTAAGCATAAAATAGATGTTTGATATATGTTCTCATGTAAAATGACTTGGTGGGAGTGTTTGACTCAGACTGATTGATGGTTTTGTAGATAAATTACCCAAATAATTATTTTGAGATGGCGGTAGTGAAGTTTTACTTTAATTAAATGGATGCATTATATTTATAGTGAAATTATTTATATTTATAATGATAATACATGATTAAATTATATATTCAAATTGATAGAGTAAAATATTGTCCTAATGATAGGGTTAAATAATTTTAAATATTATGATTTCTCAATACATTACCACCCTTATAAGGTGAACAAGTTGACCGATTATTTTAGTTGGAAGAAATATTCTAGTTTATCTATTATTAGTATTATATGTGATCCAATATATATGAATTTATAGAGGATAGATCTGGAAATCATGATGAAAGGGAACAAATTAAATCCTTCCGAGATGAATATTAAACCATCCATTTATATGAAGATTAAAGAGGTGTAAAAAAGGATGTGGAGATGTATAAGAAGGTATGGAATGTTCATAAATTCACCTTTTATAGTGAAGGATTTTTTAGGTTCAAGAACTAGATATGTGTCACATATATACCGAAATTGAAGGAAGAGTTATTGGATGAAACATAAAGATAATTATTCCTTATCCTTTGCAGTATTAAACATATGTATATAAACCTCAAATGTATTTTTTGTTGGAAAAAATAAAAGGAGTTATCACATAGTATATATCATTGTTCCTAGTATGCCAATAAGATAATAATTATCCTTATATGACTACGGAGATGATGAAACCATTTCCCACTACTATATGTAGATGAAACAATATCACCATGGGTGTAGTGTTTGGACTCCCTAAGATATCTAAAATTAATAAAAATATTTTAATTGTATTCAATAATCTTAATAAGTCAACACATTTAATTTCCATGTGAGTTGATTTATCACTTGACCAACATGTCATGACATACATTAAGGAAGTGATAAGGTTACACGGTGTGCCAATATCAGTCATATCAGATTGAGATATGAGGTTAACTGTGATGTTCTGGATATATCTCTAAAACACATTGAATACAATGTTCAAAGTTATTAGTTGATATAATCCTAAAAAATATGTTCAATTATAGAGAACTATTAAAATACTAGAGGATATACCGAGAACTTTCTATATGGATTTCAAAGGAGGTTTGTATCAATACCTTCATGTAGTTGAATTTTCTTACCAATATTTATTTCTACATAGAATTCATATAGATCATAATAAATCCATATATGGAATGAAGTTTATAACTCAAACTTTTCAGGTTTAAATTAGAGAACAAAAGATATTGAATTCCAACTAAGATATATAATGGTTGAAAGAGTTAAATTTATTCAATAACATATCAGATTTTTCATAATTGAAGTAAGAGTTATGATTAGGACAATCATTGAAATCTAGAGCGTAAACATAGAGAGATGGCATTCTTATGTATATCTCCTTTTAAGTGGGTTATGAGATTTGGAAATCTAGGGAATCTGAGCCCCATATATATCATCCCCAATGGGATTCCTGATCATTTTGGGGAATTATCTTATCACTTGGAACTTCCACTGATCTTATACTAAGTTCCCCATGTGTTCCATGTTTCCCTTTTGAAGTATTATGTACCTTCTCATTCACTTGTACTTGACTCATATGTCTTACAACAACAACATGAACCATATTACGTGGAAAACCCTATTGAAATTGTTAATTACAATGATAAGGTTCTATAAAACAAGACCAGTCATGTTTTAAAGTTCTTTGGAGGAGTCATAAATTTAAGGAAGCTATTTGGGAACCTGAGAATATAATAAGGAATAGTTATCTTCATCTATTACCATTATAAAAAATAAATTTTAATGAGATAATTCTAATAAATTAATGTTCCAGGCGCCACATAATTTTCAGGTAGGACATAACCAACTTGGATTTTTTACAATATCCATAACTAATTTGTAATTAACATAAATAAAAAAATGAATGACCAATAAAATTAGTATTAATATAAATTTAACAATCCTATAACTAATAAAAGAGTTTATTTTTCACATATAATTTTAATTTATTTATTTAGTTAATGATTTACCTTTTGTGGAATTTTTTATTCAATGTTGAGGAATAGGTAGACAAATCTTGTCATACTATTGTGGTACCAGAGGATTCAACGGTAGATTACCTCTATTTATGATCAACATGTGTTCTTATAACCTCTAATTTTATCCATATAATTTTTTGGGAGTTTTCACATAAGAATATATATATTTAGATGATCAATATTGATTACAAATGAATACTTAAATAAAGAAGAGATTTGCTCTTGTAGAATAGGAGAAAAGATCTACTTTCCTAATAGAATTATATAAAGGAATTCTCTAGGACTTTATTGAATCCTCTCTAAAAATAATTAAACAAAATGAAAGAATGCGCCTCTCATACTTAGAAAATGTCATATATGGGTATAAATCATGCTAGGGTAGAAAAAAAATTCCAAGGTCCCATAATATTTTTCTTAATTACCGATGAACCCCATCTCAAAATAATAATTGAAATATTAATATTTACATTGAAAGAGTTAAACTGATGGATAAAATATAATTATTATTCTTGAATACATGAATTAATATTTATTCAAATAATATTCAATATTACATTTTCCTTAGAACCATAAAACGTAGTCTACCAATACTCCTCAATATTTTTTAGTCCTTGATTAATGAAAATATAACTCATCAAATAAATGAGATTAAATTATTCACAAATTAATATATAAATATTATATTAACCAAATATAGTTAATATATATGAATTAAATATTCTGGTAACTAAATAAATAAATATATTTTTACATAGTGAATAAACAAGAATAATTAATTATTTTATTTTTACACAATTAATTAATTTCCTTCTAAATATATATTTCTTAAATATTCAACTCAGATATATAGTATCTAGAATAACTAGTAATTTCATATTTGTGATCAAACCATCCTGAATAAAAATTAAACCATGTATGAGAATAATATGTATCCAGCATTTTAAAATCATATTGAATTTAACAATATTACTCAATACACATTGGGTGTGATGCTCTAGGACATTTCATAATGGAATTAGGCCACGCCACATTAAGTCTAAGGTTAGAATATAGTAACATGCTAAGGATCCCATAAAAGAAGAAGTTATTTTCACAAAAAAATGTATGCTCGTATGAATGTAAACAATGAAATATAACCCCTTTATCTCAATATTTAAAATCAAGTAGGTTGTATACTAGTATCATCAACATATATGATTGATGTCTCTTACTTTTAATTTCTAGAAATAAACTTGCTAGAAATACCATATTTTACATGAGATTAATTAGGTAGATCAATTCATATCAAGATTTGTGATATATCAACATCTGTTAAATAGAAAATTTGATAAATTCGTTCTAACATTATTTATTAATACAACATCATATGTAAAATAACCAATATATTCTACCTCACAATGAGAATATCGTAGCATAGATCTCATAAATACATCAAATTACATGGCTCACGACATGTATTAATAATAATAATTATGTATAATTTCCACTATAGAAATCCCTATATTGAAATATCCAATGAAAAATATAAAAGTTGATTTCATATTAGTTGGTCATGTTGTTATAATCTCATGCACTAATGAATACCAATGGCCTAGAACATGCAAAGGCATCTTAATGTTCTATTAGTATACACCTATGATACCAATTTCCATTTTCTTATTATAAAATTAAATCTTTCTACTGTAGAACATATATTTAGGAATAATGTCGTGGCACATCTAGGTTCTCATGATATCACAGAACTACTCTGAACCTTCAATGCGAGAAGTGAAATTAGACATTATCACATACTATGTCACATACAAGAAAAATCATTGTGTGGTATGATATTTAATAAATATTCAAATACAAGAATAATAGTAATCATAATGTACATAAATTTAGTTATATAGAACCATGTTTAATACAATAATACTTGCACTAGATCCAATTATAGAAATACCTTAGTCTTTTATCTATACTATAAATTCATTCATTTGTTGAGTAAAGGACTTCGTTAAGGGGTCTTCCATGTTTTCCTCTATTGAAACTCTACTCACAGAGAATTCAACCCTTTGAGAAAAATCACTCAATAGGTTATATTTTTGGAGTATCGAAATTATTTTTTATGTGACTTATATCCTTTTCAAGAGACACCAGTTTAGTATTTTTATAATACAATGTGATAGTATCTCTACTACTAGACACCACATCATGATATTGGAAAATTATTTGAATAAAAAAACATCCTTAGCTGCATTAAATGCCACTATATACTCATACTACACTGTAAAATCGACAACAACTAGCTTTTTTAAACTATTCCATCTCACATATCCTCCATTGAGACTAAAGACATATCATGAACATGGATTTATGTCATTCTTATATATTTTGAAACTATTATTAGTATATCAATTGGTACATAAGGATAGCCTTAACAACAAACCAATGTTGTTCTCCTTGATCATCTTGATATCTAGAGACGATTCTTAAAGCATAGGAAACATCAAGCATAGTAAATAACATGGAATACATGGTTGATGCTATCATAGATTCATATGAGATACTAATTATTTTATCTCTTTCCCTCTCTCTATGGTTTCATCTAAGGATACATTTCCTCAGAGAGATATATAAAATTTGACACTAAGCAAAAATACCCTATGGATTGTTCAATACTAAAAAACATTAGTATCTAGTCAATATATGTGCTTTGAGATAGTTCAACCAGACATTTGTATCTATCATGACCGATCTTTATTCAATGGATATATACTACTTCACTTATCTATTTCATGGAAAACCACTTAATTTATGAGTCCTTAACTAGTTTTATGTCTAGTGTGTCATTTTTAGTAAGTAATATGTCATCAACATACACTACATAAAATAAAACCACATTCCCCCTAAACCACTTATAAACACATGAATCACATTCATTATTTATGAAACCAAGTTATTTTATGGTTTCATCAAACCAAATTTTCTATGGAAATGTTTTCTAAATTAACCAATTAATGGATCTCTACAACATGAATATATTATTGGAATTTACTAGAGTAAAAAACCTTCAGTTTTTGTAATATAGAAATCTTCCTAATGGTTTTTTTAAGGAAACCCATTTTTTCATTAGTATGCCAAATCCTAAAGTCATAAAAACTCCCATAAAATGTAGAATTTTGAGGGATTTAAAAATGGAAACTAGAGAAAAGTTCTCCTCATATATAAATCATTAATACTATTTAAAAACTTTATCAACTACAATTTTATTATAGGTACTCGCATTACCTTTCATGCCCATGTTTTTCTTCAATAAAAATGCTTACATAATGATATTTACACCCACTAGTGTATTGAATTGAACCTATATTTTTTAATATATGAAATCTTTATTGGAATTCATGTATTCTTATCATCTTTTAGGTTTTTAGTTCTCTACTCTCTACTTCTTGGAAAGATGATAATTATTTTCAACCAACAATGTGTCACCATATTTAGTGATAATAAAACAATAAAATTATGTTTTTCTAACCTCTATGGTGATCTTACACCCTACTCGTGTACCCGGACCAAACACTTTGATTTGGACCCATGAACATGTTCAAATAACGAATCATGTATATCATGAGAATCAACTACATTTAATTCAATCTTTCTCCCACTATCCTTCTTGAGGATTGTTTCCTCTGGAATTGGGAATGACCTCTTTGGTTTAAGGTTCAAACATTCCAAGCAGTTTCTAAAGGGTTTTTTCATAAAACCGGAAACATCCAATGATTCCATATCTATTTGGACCTACTTTCCAAAGGAATGTGCTCATTAGTTATGCACTGATGAGGCTTATGAATTTGCATTGGTCGAGAGGATGGGAGGTCATACTCATCACACCTTTTTTAGGGAAATTATTATCTACTCCAGGACTCTATTTATAGATTTATGTTATGTTCATGAATCCTTATTAAATTACCAAATATAAAATGAGCTTTCCTTTAGATCTGACAACCAATGATTGATATGTTGGAAATTTAGGGAATCTTTTATATGTATTAGAGGTTTTTCATCGATAGAGAATCATCTTTATTTCTTAGAGATTATTTGTCAATGGTATCCTTTAATACATTATATAAAAGTCTCTTGGTCGTTATGATGACCATAATGGTTTTAAAGCCACTCAGTGGGGCACTTGAAGTTTATTGTCATTCAAAAAGACATAGATTATTTCAGAGTTGGGATTGTACCTGCAGATGGACTACCTACATATCATTTATTTAGAAAAGGAATCAAAACCCATATAGTTCAAGAAAGAGAGTATGATGTTTATGTATTATTTATGGCTCAAAGAAAGTTATCATAATTACTTTTACACTATAAGATCACGTGAGTCATGCTTGGTGTGAGAAACAAGAGGTATTGGTGAAACCAGACAATTGGGCCATGAAAGATGCAATCATAGAAAATGATGTGGGTCTTATGTATGTATGACTGCCCAAATAGATAGATATTAGGACTTATCTCAAAGAAGAAGTTTCGGGAATAGGGTCCGTAAAAGTATATGTGCTTTTATGGATATTTGGATACTCTAACTTGGGGATTACTCCCGAGGAAGATGCCCAAATTAGGAGGGGACTTATGATTGGGTTTTACTCCTGAGAAGGAAGCCTAGATCATAAAGTAGATTAAGACTGGATAAGAGAAATTAAGACTCTGGATTACTTCTAATGGGGAGGCCTAGGTTAAGGGAATTTTAAGATTGGGGCTTATTCCTGAAGAGGAAGCCCAGGTTAAGGGAATTTTAGAATTAAGGGACATTGGGCTTACTCTTAAGGAGGATGCCCAAATTAATGAGGACTTGGGGAATATTCCTAAGGAGGATGCCCACACTTGTAGAGTTTTGAGACTGGGGCTTACTACTGAAAAGGAAGCCCATGTTAAGGGAATTATGGTTGGGGATTACTCCTGAAGAGGATGCCTAGATTAGGGGACTTCGACTGGGGATTACTCCTGATAAGGAGGCCCATTTTAGGGAACTCATGGCTTACTCTTAAAGAGGATGCCCAAACTAATGAGAACATGGACCTGGTCTTACTCTTGAAAAGGAGGCCCAGGTTAAGGATTCTATCACTTTAAAGGATGAGGATAAAATCAATGAAATATCTAACCATGGTGACATAAAGATATGTAAATCACTAGGTTTTGAGTGATGTTCCACAGAATTCATTTCAGATAAGGAATCCAACAAGGAAATCATGCCACAAATGGCATTGAAGAGAGTTTTGAGGGCTTTAATCTTGAATAGGATAGGTGGATAGGTATAAGATAGGTGGATTAAGCAGGAGGGCCACCCAAAAAAAAGGGGCGTGCAAGTCCTGGTGGGCGCGCAAGTACTACGTGGGCGCACAAGTCCTGGACGCGCAGGAATACTTGTGCGGCACATAGGTACTTGCGTGAATTTTGACCCTTGGGGTAATACTTGGGCGAGACTTTGCTCAAGCCCTTAGTACTACCCCTAGGGGTTTCCAGAAGGGTGGTGCGCAAGTCCTGGTGAAGGAGAAAGGCGGCGCGCTAGTGTGGCCATTTTCCTTAAGGGTTGGCCAATCAGGTGCGCAATTGTTGATGAGTTTCAACACTTAGGCCTTCGTCTCACTCTTTAGATCTTCCGTTCTAGGTAAGAAATTACCTTAGAAGTGTTCGGAAGCATTGAGAAGAGACTAGGGCGCTGGGAGCTCAAATCTGAGGTTCTATAATTTTTCTTCCTCGAAATGGGGGGGGCATGGGGGTATTTATAGGCTGGAGAGACCCTAGGAGAAATTTCAAATAGGGCGCACAATTCACTTGTGTGACCACTAGGCGGCGCACAAGTATACTTGCATGATCTTGGGGGAACTTGCGCAACTCGAGTGCATTTGAATCTTTGTTCATGCCTTTGTTAATTTTTGATGTTTCTTCAAAGGATGAATCACTTTGGGTTCAAGTTATTTCCCTTTTCAATTCGTTAGACTCTGTGATGGAAAGGAACATCAACAAAAGTCCCCCCTCATAGTTGGATCCGAAAGAAGTGAGGATGTGACTCTGAGGAAAAGAAGAAAACCAAGGAACATGTCGCGCGCAAGTGTTGAGCGCGCATATTTCAGCGCGTGGGTGTGATCCGTACAGGCGTTTAGGGGCACAAGGTTGCATCATGGCCTATATATACGCGGTCATTCTCGCCCAAAGTAACCGGATTTCAAATTTTCGAGCTCTCTCCGCGCAAGTTACCTTCTCCATGCAGGTTGCTCTGTTTTCCGTTGTTTCTTTGTTGTTGCGCTGCTGTAGAGGTATTTGGACTTGCGTGGTGATACTTGCGTGCCAAAAACTTCCGTGACACATCCATACTTGCGCGACACATCCATACTTGCGCGCCTTAATTCCTTAGCCATTTTTTTCGAATTTCTTCAAAATATTTATGAAAAATCAACCCATTTAAGAGTTAGATTATTCAACATTCGTGCAGATTCAATGGCTCCTAGAAGAATTGGAACGACTGATGAACTGGCTAGCAAGAGGATTGATTACACGGTGAACATTTTTGGCCAGGATTACTGTGATATCTGCGACATCACTCTTCCAGATTTGGCTAAGTGCTTGAAGAAATATCATCTTAATTTCCCACAGAGCATCTACCTGCCTCCGTATAGTCATGGTCATCTGTAAGGAGTCAATGTTCCAGATCCAAAGAACTATCAGCATAAGATGAAACAACATTGTTAATCTTCTATTTCGGTTATATTGTGTATTAAGAGCAAAAACAAGGGTGTGAACTTTCAAATTTTTCTTCCATGCCATTTCCTTGCAGATATGAAAATGGAAAACCCATGGGCTGAAATGTTTTCCGATGCCGTTTGGTGAAGAGATAGAACCATATCTGAAAATAATACTCTCTCCAAATGGCTCTTTACTTCCAATGTTCCATTATGAAATCCATGTATCCATCTTCCAAGTCTCTTGGACAGCAACAGATTCACTATTTGATCAGCATAAATTTTCTCAAACTGCACTCAAGAACATCCTTTTACAATTGTTCCAAGAAGAGATGGTATCACTGCATCTCTTATTGTATCCAGTTGAATGAATGAATTCTAGGTGGCTATTGGTTAAGCTCAGGATGTCGTAAATCAAATGAAGAGTTATGTTGAAAGTCTTTTTTAATTCATAAAAATGTGAAGAGACTGCAGTGTGTGGATGTCCTTCAAACTCTTTTGCATCATTGAAAAACACTTTCACCTTCAATCATTTGTGCCTGCATTCTTCTTCTACCTGCTTTAAATTTTTACCTAAGCCAATGGGACTAGTAAGCATAGTTTGATTTTTTCTAGCATTATTATAAATAAGCCTACAAGCATTGAATCTTTTTAGTACTCAATATTACCTAAATCATACGAAATGTATGTTTAGTGAGCTGGGACTTGACTTTTGTTCAGAGTTCCCTTGTATTTTGTGGGCAGTTTAATGTTATGCATGTCGGACATAAAAAGGCTAATGTTTAAGGTCGAAATAGCTTTGACCGAATGGATTAAAATTGACTCAATTTCATGACAATTTATCTGAAAACATATTACCACAATCAATTATGAGGGAGAAAATGTAAACCATGACTTATGAAATTTTAAATCAAAGGAATGATATGAAAAGGTCTTAAAGGAATTAGAAAAAGTAATTCTCGAGAATGAAGTTACCATTATTTAACAAACCTGGTAGGGGGTTGAATTATGCAGGGCCACCTAAGGGCATTGGCTACATAGTCAAATAATAGCATCTTTTGGCTGACATGTCTTTTATGTAGACTACTTATGCAAGGCCTCCTAAGGGCACATGTTGCATAGTCAGGAAAAAGAACTCTCAAAAATTTACTTTTCTACTTCTAAAAAGCCAATGAATGTTTTTGGAAATTCAAATTTTCCAAAGCATAGAGTTTTCTGTATGGAAAGAGGTACTTGAATATGGATAAGTTATTTCCAAACAAGATTTTCTAAGAACTGGATGAATGTTACTCCTATGAAGGTCTGACCCAAGCATAGGGAAGGTAAATATAAACCATAGACTTGAATACTTTCAGATCATGAAAGAGAACATGGGACAAATATGTTTAGGATGACTATTTTTTGTGGATCCCTACAAATTGTCATTAAGACCAATAAGGTAAAAATAGGTTTTCTTTCCATGAATGATGTTACCACTATTTATCAAACCTGTTAGGGGGTTTAATTATGCAGGGCCACCTAAGGGCATTGGCTGCATAGTCAAATAATAGCATCTTTTGGCTGATAGGTCTGTTAGGTAGACTACTTATGCACGGCCGCCTAAGGCACGTGCAACATAGTCAGGAAAAATTATTCTCAGAATTTTGGAAATTTTGTAATTAGAAGTTAGGAAAAGGGTTATGAAGATCTAAAAATATTTTTGGTTAGGATTATGACACATAAAAATTGGTATTGTTCCATGTATGTAAAGATACATAGATCAATGCTAACCATAATCACGTTGTGACTGGCTCCTGAATTGAGATATCTAACGTCACTACGTATCCCATAAGGATGGGAATCAAGACATACGTAGTTCTTGAAATACAATTTAAAGTCATGTGAGATGAGAGTATGGGAGATCTTAGTTTAGGGTCATAGAGCTCGGACCATTATAAGAAATACACAGTGTGTGTTTTCATGGGAACTTTTCAGCCAGGGGACTGAAAGTATAATTTTGGGTTAGGCCCAAAGACTTAGGGCTGGATTCAAGGGACACTCGAACATTCCTACGTAGCCCATAAGGATGGGAATCAAGCCCACGATGTTCTAGAAATACCCTCTGTACAGATTTGTTTCGTATATGTAAAGGGTGAAAGGGGACTTTAGTGCAATGATGGTTTGACCCAAGATAAAAATTCCGGGCATTTCCATGTATGTACGTCATCTTTGAAATGTAACATGATTGTAAATAAATGTAAATAATGATTCCCTCTCGGGTGATTGTATCAAAGAATGTTGTAGTTTATTTTTGTACAGGACAAAAGTGTTGTACAGTTTAACGTCGTATAGCAAGGACGTAGGTGAAGCAATGTGAAGATATTGATTCTGGGGGCGGTTTCACGAAGCAACGTTGTATGTGATGGAGGTGAACCGATGTGAAGAGATTGGTTTTGGGCTTGAACCTCGGGAGTTTTCCTACGTACCCAGCCCAAAAGTCCAGGATCAGAGTCTGCTTAGTTCAAATAAAGAATTAATTAGTGATCAATTTGTTCTTGGGGACAACGACCTAAAAAATGGTGTTGGGACTTACACATGGTTAACGACCCAGAGAGAGTGTTATGGTTGATGTTTTCTCTAAGATCATGTGAGTCATACTCGGTGTGAGAAACAAGGGGTAGCAACAACCATAACGATGCACAGTTTAATGTCATGTAGTACATATGAAGGGACTATTCAGTTTAAAGTCTTGTGGTTAGGACTATTGGTGCTGCACAGTTTAGTGTCATGTAGCAGGGACAATGGGGAAAATATAGTTTAATGTCATGTTGGACAAAAAAAGGGGGACTGCATAGTTTAATGTCATGCAGTAAGGACAAAAGAGGACACAGTTTAACGTCATGTTGGACATATTAGGGATTTTTTCATAGTTTAACGTCATGTTTTACGAAAAGGGATGATATAGTTTAGTGTCAGGTTGGACGAAAGAGCGAATAGTTTAAGGTCATATGCATGGACCGTTTCTATATAGTTTAACATCATATATCAAGGATGATGAAAGGGACACAGTTTAACATAATGTTGTACGAAAGTGCGAATAGTTTAATGTCAAATTCATGGACCATAGATGGTGCAGTTTAACATCTTGTGGGATGAAAGAAATAAAAATTGTTTAAGGTTATATGCATGGACCGTAAATGGTGTAGTTTAACATCTAGCTGGACATGAAGCAATACAAATAGTTTAATGTCATATTCATGGACCGTAAATGGTGCAGTTTAATGTCTTACTATACATGAAGCAATACAAATAGTTTAAGGTCATATGCATGGACCATAAATGGTGTAGCTTAATGTCTTGATGGACATGAAGCAATAAAAATAGTTTAAGGTCATATGCATGGACAGTAAATGGTGCAGTTTAACGTCTTGCTGGACATGAAGCAACACAAATAGTTTAAGGTCATATGCATGGACCGTTGATGTATTTTGTTTTTATACAAAATATTTCTTCAGAAATCTGGCATTGGTTGGAGTAGTGATGAGTTCTCCATCCATTGAGATTAAAGAATAATATCCATTGGATTAGACCTTATATATTGAATAAGGTCCTTCCCATTTTGGTTCAAGCTTGGGAGGTTTCTTTCCTGGTATCATTGGAGTTCTGAGAACTAATACCAATTCTCCCAGAACGAATGAACGAAGACGAATTTTTTTGTTGAATGCTCATGCTATTCAATTATGATAGACTTCCAAATGGTGTAGGGTGCACAATCTTTTCTCATCTAACCGTTACAATTCATTCAATCACTTTTGAGATTGTTCATATATAGATGACTGATCACAAATGTCCACTCTGAGTGAGGGTAATTGAACCTCAATTGGAAAGACTGCTTCTTTTCCATATACCAGTGAATATGGAGTTGACCGTGTTATAGTGCGGGTGGTTGTTCGATAATCCCATAAAACATGAAAGAGTTTATCAGGCCATAACCTCTTGTCTTTATCCACCATCTTTTGTAGTATGTTTGAAAGAGTCTTGTTGAAGGCTTCTATCTGGCCATTGGCTGCTGCATGATACTGAGATGAATGGTAGGATTTGATGTTGTATTCTTGATACATCTTCTTCATCTCGGATGAACATAATTTGGTGCCATTTTCCGTCAATATGGTATTAGGGACACCAAATTTATTAATGATGTTAAACTTGAAGAAGCTAAAAATGCTTTTAGAACTAATTTCTTTTAGAGGTATTTCCTCTGACCATTTGGAAAAGAAGGTAGTAGCAGTAAGAATATACTTAAACTTCTTGGTTGTAGCTGAAGGATAAGGTCCCACCACATCCATTCCCCATGTGGCAAACGGCCACAAGTATTTATTTGTATGAAGCAACTCTAGGGGTTGATGAATGAAGTTGGCATGTACTTGGCATGAATGACACTTCTTTGTGAAATCAACACAATCTTGTATCATTGAAGGTCAAAAGTATCCAAGCCATTGAATTTGATCAGACAGTCTGTGTCCAGACTGGTGGGCACCACAGACTCCTGCATGCACTTCTTTCATGACATCCATTATTTCTTCACCATCAATGCATCTGAAGAGAAATCCATCAAAACCACGCTTGTAGAGAATTTTCTCTAGGTGATCTGGGATATCATAAAGAGTAAAATTGACCACACATCACCGGATTCGTTCTTCCCCGACTCTATCAGGTGGAAGTATTCCGTTTTGAAGGTATTCCCTAATAGGGGTCATCTATCCTGTAGTATGACCATACAGTTCAGGAATGGGACTAATTTCATTGATTTCCTCTATTCTGATTTGAACATAAAGTGAAATTGTATGACGATGGGCAATATTGACGGTTGTCTCGTCCCGATTTGGATCTTCCAGAGTTGTGGCTATATTAGCCAGTGCATCATCTTGAGCATTTTGTGACCACGGGACGTAAGAAAATGTCAGTTCTGAAAGAAATTATTCCATTAAATCTCTTATGTAATCATACAAAGGGATTAGTTCTTCTTTTCTGATGGAATAATCCTCTTTGAGTTGTTTGATTACCAGGTTTGAATCACATTTCACCTTTAAGTTATTCACTTGTGCTTGAAGCACCAACTCCAAGTCTGCGATGAGAGCTTGGTATTCTGCTTCATTATTTGTACTACCTCCCAACAATGAGAAGGAATAGGGTAACACTTCCCTTTCTGGAGAAATGAGCACAAATCCTATCCCAACTTTATTGAATTTAGGATTTTCCATTTTCCTCCCTATTGGACTTTTGGAAGCGCCATCAAAGTATATTTCCCATGGTTGAAGACTATACTAAATAGAGAAGACTTATTCATCAGGAAGTTCAATATCTGAAGATTTATCTTATACTGAAGGCTGTTTAGAAAGGAAATCAGCTAGATCTTGGCCCTTTATTGCCTTTTTAGACACATACTGGATATCAAATTGCTACAAAATAACTTCCCACCTTGCCAGACATCCTGTAAGAATTGGACGACTAAGGATGAATTTGAGCAGGTTATTACGAGATACCAATTGGACCTCATGATGTTGTAGGTAGTGTCTCAAATTCGGAACTGAAAAGATTAATTCTAGGCAACACTTCTCAATACATGAATATCGAGTCTCTACTTCAAGCACAGTCTGACTGAGATAGTAGAGGCTATTTTCATTCCCAGCATCATTCTTATGAGTAAGAAAGGCACCCAATGATCATTCCAAAGCTGTCACATAGAGGATAAGTGGTCTTCCATCAACAGGTGGCATTAATACCAGTGGACTCAAGAGATACTTCTTGAGAATATCGAATGCTTCTTGACATTCTTCAGTCCACTGGTAAGTACTCCCTTCTTCATCAATTTGGTGAAGGGTAAGCTTTTTACTGCCAAATTGGAGATGAAACGCCGTATATAGGCTAAGTGTCCTTAAAGTCCTCTCAATTCTTTCAAATTTCAAGGAGGCGACATACCAAGGATTGACTTTGGCTTCTCAGGATCAACTTCGATACCATGATGGTGTACAAAAAAGCCAAGAAATTTCCCTAAGGTTACCCCAAAAGCACATTTTAAGGGGTTCATCTTCAAATTATTTTGCCGAAGTTTGTGGAATATGATTTCTAAATCAGACAAGTTATTAGAATGTTTCCTGGATTTGACCACAAAATCGTCCACGTAACATTCAACAAACTTCCCTAGAAAGGGTTTGAAGATATGATGCATGGCACACTGATATGTTGCACATTCATTCTTTAGGCCAAAGGGCATTACCCAATAGAAAAACACACCCTGAGGGGCTCTGAAGGCTGTAGATTCTTCATCTTTTGGATCCATTCAGATTTGATTATATCTAGAATATCCATCAATGAAGAAAAGTGCTTCATAGCTAGCTGTTGCATCAATTAAGAGTTCTGTAATCGGTACTGGGAAATCATCCTTAGAAAAATTTCAATTAAGATCTCTGAAATCAATGAAAACTCTAATTTTCCCATTTTTCTTTTTCACTGGGACAACATTATCCAACCATTTGGGATATTGAACTTCTATGAAGAAGTTATCTTTGATAAGATTATCCACTTCAGCCTCAATTTTTGTAGCATAGGTTGGGTGTGTTCCTCTAGAAGCTTGTTAGAATCCTCAATGTTCTTCTAACAAACCCAAACGATGAGTAGAAATATCAGGATCAAGCCCTGGAATCTCTGTATAGTTCCAAGAAAATATATATCAATTTTGCTTTAGAAAGGAAATATACACCTCTTTCTCTTCAAGTTTCATAGCCGCACTAATTAAAATGGGGCGTGGATCTTCTTTTTTACCCAGATTTATCTCTCTGAGTTCATCCACAGTGGTAGAGATACCCTCTTCAAATACTGGAGGAGCATCCATGAGATCTTCCTCTTCTTCTTCAACATGTGGTATTTCTTCTGTTTCTACTTGCATAGTAGATGATAAAGAAAAAATTTCATGATCATAAGAGACGCTAAAATTTGAACATATTGAAGAAGAAGATTCCATTTCCAACCCGATTGATGATGAAGGGTCTTCTTTGTGTAATAAATAGGGGATGATGGATTGAGAATAGACATCATCGTTCACCTCTAACATTGATATAACTTCTTTTGGACTGGTTGACAAAGTATAGACTTACTGGATTTCAGCAGATGAAATTAAGACAAATCCATTTTAACTTTCATCATTGCTTGGTGAATCACCAATTTCTCCCATGTTTTCTTGCTTAATTGCTGTAATTGAAATTATAGAGGTTTCCATAAGAGTATTTTTATTTGAGTCTATCCTGTCAAATTGACTAATAGACAACATATAATCTGTACTCACATGTGTAAATAGATTTACTGGAATCTTTTCCAAACCATATGGACCATTAAATTTGGTAATCTCCTTTGTTGTGGATTCCTAATTTCCTCTCTTGTGATAAAATTCCGCCTCAATTTATTGAGATTCACATGTCTTTAACGGGGCCTTATCATAATACAATGTCCCAAATTGACCATATAAACAATATTTGAGACATTGATGGTATGATGAAGGGATAACTGCATGTTGATGTAGCCAGGGTCTTCCAAGAAAGATGTTGAAGGCTGAGTCTTGATAAACAACCGTGAAATCTGAATTGGATACAAGATCTCTAAACTGAGTTCTGAGTGTAATCTCGCCCAGTGGTTCTTGTTCATTTTTATCATATCCTTGTACCATCATAGTAGAAGGAGATAAGTCAGATTTCATGAGGCCCAATCGACGAAGTGTATAAATGGGCATGAGGTTGACTCCTGAACCATTATCAATGAAAGCTCTTCGGATGTCTACACCATTGACCATGCCAGATAAATACAAAGTTCTAATATGTCCATGCACGACATCATCTTCATCTTCATTAGTGAAAGATATCACTGCATGGAATTCTGCAAGATTATTCTCTATATGGTTTTCTTTAGCTGCAGCAATTTCAGTTTCAAACTCTTGAGGACTTGAAAAAGCCTCAATGAGTGCCTCCCGAAGATCTTTTGATAAATTAAAATCATTCAAAATTTATAACATGGCTGGTACTTGGGCCAGGTGTTTCAATACATCATACTTTTGATCCAAAGGTCTGCGTTTCCAAATAGGAATATGTGGTTTAGTAGGTGCCTTGGAATTTGATGCTTTGGAACTTGATGCATCTTGTATCAGGGTAGGAGTTGGTAATACTTTTGGCTTTGGAATATTAGACCGATTAGGTCTATTTACTTGCTGAGAAGAAAAAGGTGGAACCTCCAACCGATCTTCCAGAATAACTGTGAAAAGACTGAATCTGTCTTGTGTGGAAGAACATGCTTGTTCTTGTTGAGCTCATTGAAGGGCTCTGTCATGAGTTTCTACCGCATACACAGTTCTAAAAGGGGTAGAATCAGAATAGTGACCTCTGAAAGATCCAAATCTTCCTCTGTATCCTGATCCTCTAGAACTTCCTTCGGTTCCTCTATTTGATACAGGGAACCCATGTTAATCGAGATCGAAACTGTGTTTGGCATAAGGATTTGTTAATTGAATCATATTAACAGTACCAAATATTAATTCTTCATCCAATGAAGACTCTGCCTGGCTAACCAATTTAGGATGTGCCATTTGATGGGACGGTGCCTGTGGCTTCAAATTAGGTGGCATAAAATCTGCCAGAGTTAAATACAACTTGGGCTTTGACACATACTCATCTTCTTCTTATTCTTCTTCCTTCTTTGAATCATTCCATTTATTTGAGGATTTTCCCTCTGATGAAGGGGGTTTTGCTGCATCATTCATGGAATAAGACACAATTTGTTTCTTTAATTGTGTACACAAAATAGCATGAGTTCAGTTGATCGTCTTTCTGACCATCCAATCATCATATTTTTTTCATTTTTGTTCTTTACTTCTTGCCACTCACCTTCTTCCTTCGGAGCTGTAGTAGTAGCATATTCTATCTGAGCTGAAAAACCTTTCAGTTTGACTTGTCCCAAGTCGACCATTTTTTGTAGGAGGTCCTTGAAAACAAAACACTCATGAATAGGATGCCCCAACATGTGATGAAACGGGAAAGATTTGGGGCAATCTTCATCTCCTTCCTTGTTTGTCCTCTTGGGCCTTGGAAATTGAACCAATTTTTTTTTTCCAGAGTTGAAATTAAGTAACCAGGAACTTGTTCATTTCGAAAAGGGTAAACTTTTCTTTTCAAATCCTCAAATTGTTTTCGCCTTTGATATCTTTGATCATCTTGATGAAACGTCCTCTGTTTCTATTGCTCAGGAGGTGGAGACCTCCGAGAAGAGGAAGTTTTTGAAGTAGAAGCAGGTACATGTGCTTGTTTAAGCATAAATGTAGCAGTCTCTACTTTACCCATTCTCTTTCCTAGAGATGATGGAATTACACGAGTTTTTCCTTAGTCTTTATAAGAGAATATTCAATATTTTGAGCGATTTAAGTAAGGTCACAAAACCCTCATGTGTATTTCACATAGGTCAACAGGATGCGTAACTCATCACGCAGATTTGCCACACAGATTTGAAACAATTCTTCTTGAGGGAGTGATAAGCTCATGGAATATGTTAATCCCTTACAGCAAGCAATGAAATCTGAAACCCTTTCATTCTCTCTTTTCTTACAGTTTTTAAGAACAAAAACTGTCATCTTTGGCAACGTTGAGCTGAACTGAAGAAGGAATTTTTGGCTATGATCTTCCCATCTGGTAATTGACTGGGATTTCAAGCTTGTGTACCAAACAAAAGCGGGTCCTTGTAATGACTGTAAAAAACACCTGAGCTTAACTACTTCTTATTGTTCAAGGGTTCCCATCATAGGATTTCAAAGAGAAACAAAATGTGTTAAGTGTTTCTCTGGGTCTTCCGAACCATTAAAGATTGGGAATGTGGTCCTTGAAAAATTTTATGGGGGAGGAATTGAATCAACACATTCAGGGTAAGCTCTCTTTTCTGGTTGAATTTGAGCACGTTTTTCCTCAATAGATTCCAACCGAGATGTTAATGACTCAATAGTAATTATTAACTTTTGAGAAACATCCGTTTGAGCTTGGACCTGAACAGGTGTAATGAATGGAGCTTGGATAGATGTGGTAGCTGGTACTGCAACCGATGGAAGCACTGCCGATTGTTGTTACACTTGACCCATAGAATTAGACCTGTAAATATGTACTGATAAAGGAGGATATTCTTGATCCATCTCAGTAGCCACAACAAAATCTTTTGGCTGACTAACTCCAGCACGCTTAGGAGGAAGACTACCCTGAAGTAGTTCTGCATTCATCCTCCTCAATTCCTTCATTTCTTCCACTTGTTGTGCAAATCTTTCCTCTAATGAGAGCGATTGGCCTTCTCCAGAGGAAGGGTATGTAACCTGATTCTTTCATTTCCCCTTGTTGGATCCCTTTCAGATAGGGGGAAGTGGGTTATTTGAAAGAACACCTATATTCTGGGTAAGACTTTGATTTCGTGTACGCACACCTTCTTCATTTGTGTCTGTGCGTACAACTTCTTGAGCAAGAACCTCTTCATCTGATCCCTCTAAGTGAACCTCATCTGGTGGATCAGTAAAAATGGAATTGATGACATTAATTGATGCATAATGCATTGCATCCCTTCTATCAGCATTTCTGTGATATTGTCTTCTTCCATGTCCCTGATGAGACATTACCTTTTGTTGATTTGATCCCTCAGGAACTTCTTGACGAACCGTAATTTGGAGGGAATCTCCTAATAATTTGGCTCTTCATTCCACCTGAGGCTTCTTCCCTAATTGAGAGAAGACAGACTTTCTTTGAGGAAGAGATTGAGGATTTGAAAAAGTCCCCAGTCCAGTGGACTGGGGCTGTTCCTGTTGTTCCTGCTCAACTCCTCGAATCCTATTTGTTGATTCTGAGGGTTGGGTTAAAAGAGTCCCCCTTCTGGAAAGATGGGGTGGTTCTTGACATTATATATCTGAGACCTTTTTGTAATATATCCTGATCTTGTGGGATTTATTCCGGAAATTGGCCAGATGCAGCAACCTACATACACTTTTATCACCCATCTCAAAATACCATTGGATAATTTCTGACACTTCTGCCACTTGGTGATGTACTTTCTCTAAACGAGAGGCCTGTTCAATATTCGCATTTTCCTGATGCAGTATTAATTCAACAACTTATTCTTTGTATGATTGATTTTTAGTGGAACTAGTTGAATCATGTTCTTGAGCAAGATTTTGATTACAAACAAAACCCATTGACTGTGGCCAGTCATGGGCAATAACATTACATGAAACCATTTTCGATGGGCTTTGCTGACTAGAGAGCACAATGAAATTTAGTGCTCCATGAACACCCCATCCCTTGATATGAATACCAGATGGGGAATTAGCAATTAACTGGTGAAATCTTCTTAGTGTTCCAAGGCATGAATGATGAAGGGCTCTCTGCTACTTTTCAGCCTTCAGATATCGAGAAACTGAGAGAGAAGCCAAGTCGATTTGGCATTGTAACACTTCTATTATCTTGATATGATTTTCATATTCATCATAAGATAATTTTTTTTCAACTGATAAAGATTTTATGTTGAGAATAATATCATGAATTCCATCTTCCGTCAACATCTCTGAAATGTCATACTGAGAGTCAACCGGAGGCCAAAACATGACTGGAACTTCACCTTTTTCCAGTTGTTTTCTCCTATTCATCATTTCCTCTTTATCATTAAATGACAATTATTCTACCTGTTTAGACTAGATTTGGTGCTTCTTTGTTTCTTCATCGGATTCAGCAAGATCGGTAGAGAATTCACTGATCAAACTAGAAGATAAACGACCCAGGGGTGGTTCGGAGAATGACCTACACCCCAGGATATCTTCTTATTGAGAAAGTGTTTCACTTGTTAGTGGTAAAACATTAGACATGAATGACTTCACATTTGCAACTGCCTCAAGATAAGAGGGATTTCTCGTCAATGCATTGTATTCTGATGAATTTTCCATACAATGCGGATTACTACTTCGGAGAGGACTTTCACAGTTAAATTCATCATCATGGGGAGGACCACCATGGTGGGTTACAGCAAAATATGAAACAATTTTCTCCTTGGACTTCTGACCACAGAGAGGGTTCCTGTGGCTCTCATCTGAAGATTAAACATCAAGATTGACCGAACTGTCATGAAGTAAGCCTTCATGATGAAGTATCTGATGCATACCTTTGGAATTAATGTTCCCACTATTGGGAACTGGGAGATTATAATCTTGAGTTGCAACAAATAATTGTCTGAGTGCATCAAGAACTCCAGTATCGAGTAAGGCCTTATTATAGACTGGCCCTTGATTTCTTGACTGTGATGGGTGGGTCTTCTTCTTGGACGCCTTCTTACTTACTTTACGAACCACTTGTTGATGAAAGTGGTTATTATGAGAAGGTGTATGTGCCTGCTCGGGATAATTGATCAGGTTAGGCTGATTATCTCTGCTCAAATCAGGTGTATGTGCATGACTTGGTTGTCCGTATGATATGGGGGAGTATGCCCCACAACCCTCTTGGACTAGACCAGAGGTGTGTTTCTTTTCCGAAGTGAACTACTGATGTGTCACTCCACTGGTAGGGATATATTTATGTGTCTTTCCCTGAGATGCTGCTAAAGCTGTTATAATATTCTGGAAGGCATCCAAAATATGAGTAGGGATTTGCTTCTGCTCTTTCACTATTGACAGAATGAGCTTGGTGACTTCAGTTGCCGGAACGGGGATATAAGTCCATTCCGTGCTTGGAGTAGGTGTGTGTTACTACTCATGTCCTCCTTTTCCTGTTAGTGAATCTTGACAGTACTCAAGTGTGGGGGAAGAGAGTTGAGTCTGCCTCTTGTTTGTCGTCGGAGCTTTCCGACTGACTTCTCCGAATGCTACCAAACGAGACTGTTTGTAGGCTTGATCAATACTAGCTGGTGTATGTTCCTGCTGATTGCACTTTGCCAAAGGTGGTTGATGATCTTCCTTCAATACTGACAGATGAGGCTGCTGGAAGGATTGATGACTTTAAGCAGGTGTATGTGCATGTTTACCAGTTGTCAACACATTGGCTTGGCGGGATCCGTCATATGTAGTCAGACGAGTCTGCTGACTAGCTGGCAATTTATAAACAGGTGCATGTTCCAGTCTATAGTACTCCGCTGGAATTGCCTAGCAGGATCAGCATGCTACTGCCAGGCGAGTCTACTGGACAACGGAATTAAAATGGACGGGTGTATGTGCTCGTTCGTTGCATGACACCAAGTTAGGTTGGTGGACTTCTCCGAAGATGGCAGAGAGTAGAACCTATTCACTGTTGACCGGATTTCTCTTTTGGAGGTTCATCTTGACTACTCGGGTTCGACGAACCTGAGTTGAACGCCTTGAGTTGATACCCTCATCATGTTGATGGGGCACTGCCGCACGAGTCTGGCGGCGATTGTTGATAGGAGCCCTTGGAAAGAACTCCTCTCTCCTTGAATTAAGGCCCTGAGGGACCTGCTCATTCACCTCCTCAGAATATAGGAGTGAATGGTGATTGTGTTCCAGGGATAATGACCTGAAATGGTTGGAGATAGTGGTTGGCACCACCTGCTTCTTGATCACTGGTCGTCGTTGTCCGGACGACCAGGGTGAATTGTTCACTTAGAGGGCTAGTCGAGAAGCCTCCAAAGTTGGAATGGTACCATGTTGATGATACTCCTTAACCATTTCATTCGATACCTAGTGTTGAAGACGCTGAGTAGGTGATATCTTCATCAGAGCGGACGACAATTTAGTATGAGCAGCAATAGATGCATTTACAGTAGAGATTTTCACAACAAAGGTATTCACAGATGTGAGCTTAAGAAAAGCCATTCTCGTAATGCATGAAATCTTGGAAAAGAGTGCATGTTTGATATAACAGACATAATCAAGATATGTCCAGCCACTACACCTTTCGAATAAGAACATATGTTATTGATTGTTTTGTTGGACCTCTCATTGAGTTTTAAATAGGGGCCTAACAAATAAGTAAAACATCATTTTAACTTGGTTAAGGATTCAAGTCGGGTTCACCATTTTTTTTCCTCTGGAATTGGGAATGACCTCTTTGGTTTAAGGTTCAAACATTCCAAGAGGTTTCTAATGGGTTTGTTCATAAAACCGGATACATCCAATGATTCAATATCCATTTGGACCTACATTCGAAAGGTAGGCACTCATTAGTTATGCACTGATGAGGCTTAGGAATTTTCATTGGTCGAGAGGACGGGAGGTCGAACTCATCACACCTTTTTTAGGGGAATTATTGTCTACTCCGAGACTCTATTTATAGATTTATGTTATGTTTTTGAATCCTTATTAAATTTCCAAGTATAAAATGATCTTCCCTTTTGATTTGACAATCAATGATTGATATTTAGGAAATTTAGAGAATCTTTTCTATGTATTCGAGGTTCTTCATCGATAGAGAATCATCATTGTTTTTTAGAGATTCTTATTCAATGGTATCCTTTAATACATTATATAAAAGTCCCTTGGTAATTATGATGACCATACTGGTTTAAATATACTCAGTGGGGCACTTGAAGTTTATTGTCATTCATAAGGACAGAGATTATTTCAGAGTTGGGATCGTACCCGCAGATGGGCTACCTACATATCCTTTATTTAGAAAAGGAATTAGAACCCACATAGTTCGAGAAAGGGAGTATGATGTTTATGTATGATTGATGGCTCAAAGAAATATGTAATAATTAATTTTACACTCTAAGCTCACGTGAGACATGCTCGGTTTGAGAAACAAGAGGTATTGGTGAAACCAGACAATTGTGACATGAAAGAAGCAATCATAGAATGTGATGTGGGGATTATGTATGTATGACCGCCCAAATAGATAGAGATTGGGACTTATCTAAAAGAAGAAGTTCTGGGAATTGGGTCCATAAATGTATATGTTATTTTATGTAGATTTGGATACTCTAACTTGTGGTTTAATCTCGAGGAGGATTCCCAAATTAGGAGTGGACTTATGATTGAGTTTTACTCTTGAGAAGGAAGCCCAAATCAGAAAGTAAATTAACATTGGTTAAGAGAAATTAAGACTGGGGTTTACTCCTAATGAGGAGCCCCAGGTTAAAGGAATTTTATGTTTGGGGCTTATTCCTAAAACGGAATCCCAGGTTAAGGGAATTTTAGAGTTAAGGGACATGGGGATTACTCCTAAGGAGGATGCCCAAATTAATGAGGACTTGGGGCTTACTCCTAAGGAGGATGCCCACACTTGTAGATTTTTGAGACTGGGGCTTACTCCTGAAAAGGAAGCCCAGTTTAACAGAATTATGGTTGGGGATTACTCCTGAGGAGGATGCCTAGATTAGGGGACTTGGAATGGTGCTTACTCCTGAAAAGGAGGCCCAGGTTAGAGAACTTGTGGCTTAGTCATAAAGATGATGCCCACATTAATGAGAACTTGGACTGGGGCTTACTCCTGAAAAGGAGTCCCATGTTAAGGATTCTTTCACATTAAAGGACGAGGTTAAAATGAATGAAATCTCTAACCTTGGTGACATAAAGATATGTAAATCACTAGGTTTTGAGAGATGTTCCACAGAATTTCTTTCGGATAAGGAATCCAACAAGGAAATCATGCCATAAATGGATTTTAAGAGAGTCCTGAGGGATTTAATCTTGAAGAGGATAGGTGTATAGGTATAAGAGATGTGGATTAAGTAGGAGGGGCACCCAAAAATAAAGGGGTGTGCAAGTCCTGGTGGGCGCGCAAGTACTGCGTGGGCGCGCAAGTCCTGCACGCGCAAGTATACCTACGCGGCACATAGGTACTTGCGTGACTTTTGACCCTTGGGATAATACTTGGGTAAGACTTGGCTCAAGCCCTTAGTACTACCCATATGGGTTTCCAGAAGGGTGGAGTGCAAGTTCTGTTGAAGGAGAAAGGCGGCGCACAAGTGTGGCCATTTCCCTTAAGGGTTGGCCACGTAGGAACACAAGTGTTGATGAGTTTCAACACTCAGGCCTTCCTCTCATTCTCTATATCTTCCGTTCTAGGTATGAAATTACCTTTGAAGTTTTTGGAAGCTTTTAGAAGAGAGTAGGGCGCCGGGAGCTCAAATCTGAGGTTCTGGAATTTTTTCGTCCTCGAAATGGAGGGGCCCACAGGGGTATTTATAGGCTGGAGAGACCCTGGGCGAAATTTCAAAGAGGGCGCGCAAGTCACTTGCGTGACCACTGGGCGACGCGCAAGTATACTTGAATGAACTTGGTGGAACTTGTGCGACTCGAGTGAATTTTAATATTTGTTTATTCCTTTTTCAATTTTTGATGTTTCTTCAAAGGATGAATCACTTTGGGTTCAAGGTATTTCCCTTTTCAATTCATTAGACTCTGTGATGGAAAAAAGCATCAAAAAGGATATCTTCCCGCTCCAGAAACATGGGTTTTCTTACGATGGTCACTTTCTTATATGATGGGTTATATATATAGTATCCTATTATTTACTTGTCATAGCCTATAAATATACAATTGGGGGTGAAATGTTTTACTAGAGTATTTCATAATATATTCCTTACAACCACATGCATGATTATTTTAAACAACGGGTTTATTTCCTCAAAAAAAATTTAATGAAATAAAATTTTATACATTAGTTTGTACATAGTTTGGTATGTATGTTGTATTTTGTAATGAATATCCTCAAGTATAACAGGAGACTTTCACAAATTATCTTCCACCATACCATGTTAAGAAAGGTATTATTCCTCATTTCACTTACACCATTCCACAACGGGTTATAAGTTGGAGTGACTTTGGTTAGAACCCCAAAATCCCCTAAATATTTAATGATTATTGTTTAATTTATTCACCACCTAGATCATATCAAGAATTCATTATCTTTATACCAAGATGAATATATATTTTATTATTGGATTCATTTTATTTATTAAAATATTCTAACATATAACACATTATGTAGACATATCCATATCTACAAAAATAATTATTAAGATTAATGAAGTAAGAATAAATTCTTCTTGGTTTTACTAGAAATTGTTCACACAGATATGTGTGTACCAATAGTAGAATATATGTATCTCTTTCGACATATCCATCAAAAGGTGTCTTGGTCACTTTTTCTTATACAAAAGCAGGATATATTATATGAGGTTATAGCTTAATAGATTATTTGTGACCATATTGATATATATTTAACACATATATTCTTATTTACATGACCAATATGGAAATTGAACAATTAGGTGTGAAACGAGTCATGATATCCTGATTTGTTAATAATTTCTGGCACATGGTTTTCATAATTTAATTTTGAAATACCATTACATAAAACTTCCACACAATAAAATATATTTTCTTTATAATAGAATTTTTTTTTCAAACCTAAAAATAAAACCATCTATAACTATGAAGGATACAATAATGATGTTTTTGGTAACCGTTGGAACATAATAAAAATATTTTAAAACCAAGACCATCACAGTTAGAGAAAAAAATCAGTATTCTACAATGTTAAGATTCACCATACTCAATCTATTAGCGGACTATAAATCCACCACTCATCTACAAAACAATTGAGATATAGTTGGTTCCTACAATTGAATACATATTTGAGCACAAAAATATATATCTAATACCAAATACATAAATATTAAAATATTTCACCTAATAATAAATTCTCCTAAAGATTCCACCTTCTTAATTAACTGGATGTTGTTTTTCTTCTAGTGGGCTAACATTCTAACAAAAAACCTAGTGTATCCTTTTTCATTTCATATCACTAGATTATCCTTTTAATGGTGGGATAGTGATCTATAGTCTTATAATTTTAATAAGAAATGATCCCCTTTTCATAGTTCTTCCTCTTATTCCCCAAATGTGTTTTAGGTTTTTCATAGTTCATGTCTTTGTCAATGTGGAGAATCAATATAAGTAGATAGAAGAGAGAATTACCATGATTTATCATATTATAATCATCAATGAAATTGGATAAGATCATAGATAGCGAAGACTAAAGAGATTATGTGCATAGATCACCAAGGGCCTTAAATCCTATGATTTCCATGCTTTCAATACTTCCAACGATCTTGAATACATGAGGCTCAGTAGGCACTGACTATCTAGTCATGCACATGAACAATTCATTAGAGATCTCACATATCTCTAAAATTATATTTATAAGTATCATGAATTATATATATAATTCTACACACATATATAACATCATTTTTTAAAGCTTGTTGGATATGGAGTATAGTGTGAAACATTGAAAATTCATAGAATCATCCAAATGTTTCATATAGATATATAATTCTTCTGTAGTGGCCAATTTGACAAGAATATCTAGAATAAGGCTTTCTAGAACACATAATTTTCATTCGTAGGGCAATATAATTCAAAGGAGACTATACCATTCTATGAAATTTGAGTCAGTGGAAGGGTTATCCTTCTTTAATATAAATTTAAGTGGTATAGTCAAAGTCATGTGATTTTCTATTTCTATAATAAATAAGAAAATATTTTTTATATATAATCTATACTAAAAATTTTAATAATAAAATTACTTAAATATATTAATCAACCACTATGTTATATAAACCTAACATCTCTCACAATTGATTTCAGAATATCCCATATCAAGAATATTCTAGTTAAAAGGATATTTATTCACATTATCTTAACCTAATGAGGTCTTATCAATTTACATGAAAGTATTTAGGTAGGAATAAATTTAATGATTTTCTCAAAACTCCTTGATATTTTCAGTAGACTCTTTAGTAACAAAATCCATGGTTTGGATTTCATCAACACTTTACATCCAAATTTACAACTAGTAATACAAAGGATACTCCACTTGAAGTAAAAGTATTTAATAAAACCCAAAACCTCATTTATAACTCTTTGTTTAATGGTAGTGTCCCAAACAACGATGGATCAAACACTATGGGATATTGGTTCTATTGAAAATTGAGCTATGAAAGGCTATTTAATCTTAATAATTTTGTTAAGGTTTGTTTATCATTATGTGGAAAAATCCCATTGTATCTCATTACATAATTTTTAATACAATGTGGAGTTCACTTAAGTGACTACACATTCCTTGATAAATTTAACACATTTAAAATTTTTTATTTTAATTCCATATTGAAATATTGTCAATTAATTAATTTAATGATTTAAAAACTCAGAAATAATTAACAATGAAACATCAAGGAAGTGAAATAAATAAAATTACATTTCCAATGATTATGTAATTTTTTGGTTATCTAGATGATTGTAAACCAACCCTTATCCCAATGTAATTAACTAGTAAAAACAAGTACAGTTCGAGTTGCAAAATTCCACCAACACATTGGTGTATCTCATGGATTGGATTTTCCTTGGCTCTAAACTTGATCCAACTCCATTGTTGGACTCCTCGTGTATTAATCATGTTTTAATGATCACAAATCTCAATAATAATTACAAATCCTATTAATGGTCTCAAATCTCACAAATCTTATTAATCATGTGTATTTATGTTTCAAGTTATCTTATACCTTATAACGGTTAAGCTAAATTCATTTTATGAATATTACAGTTTAAGTTTGAATAAATTTATTTGCCTAAGTACAAGACACCGTGAAGCTTGACACAGTAAGTCAGACATTATGAGCAAGACAGAGACACCGTGACCAATGAGACACCGTGACCACAAGACACCATGACCACGAGACAGCGTGACCATGAGACACCTTGACACAGTAAGCCTGACACCGTGAAGTAAGACACTAATAACAGACACAGTAATCCAGACACCATGTTTGTCTAACTGCCAAACATAGTCATCAAGGCACTGTGAATCCAGAAACTATGAGAAAGGTAGCGGAAGCCAGAAACCTTATGTCAAACACCGTGACTCAGACACCGTGAGAGAGACACCGTGAAGGAGACACCGTGAAGGAGACACCGTGAAGGAGACACCATGAAGGAGACACTGTGAAGGAGACACCATTTTCATAACTACTGTGACACTGTTTCCTAAACTATTTTTTTGTTTTTCTATTTAAAATGTTATCGGTCATATTTGATGCCTTTAATGAAATGTCATAATTAATGCTTCTTTGTAGACATAATATGAGGTACGAGGTATGACACACATGGAACCTATCATCCAAAACCCATGCATTCAAAGAGAAAGAGAAGAGTGCCCAAGAGGAACAGATACACAATACGACACGCGACAACTCAAGAAACGCGAGTGCATTGTACTGAACAGAACACCAATCTTGAGCATGACCACGAAGAAGAGATTACAAGATCTTGAAAGAAAGAATTTTCTCATGCATGCAATCCAACACTACTGAAGAACACACGATGTACACTAGTATCAAGAGAACATCTTCACTCGTGAAGAACACAAGCTGAACCACGATACTCTGTTTTTTAACAAAAATACCAGATAAGGACTCAGAAGCACTTCTGTCTTATCCAAGGATTCCAGATCTACACTACTAATCAATAGAGCATTCTAAACTAACATCTACTCTCTCTTAGTGATTCTATTATTTATTTTCAATCAGTGTGTATACTCTTTATATTTTACACACACACTGACTCCTGCGCTGAACTGGAGGATTTCAAAATCCTCACTCCAAATTCATTACCCTTGTTTACCCATGACAACTATAGAAGAGGTCCCTATGTGGCCTGGTCATTATTTTGTTTACCCATGAAAACTGTGGAAGAGGTCCCTGTGTGGCCTGGACAGTCCATGTACTGATGTTAACCCTGATCCAGGGTGTGGATCAGAGTATATTTATATAAACTGCTTTGTGGAAGGTGATCACCAAGTGGAGTGGATTAGGTCTCGGTATGAGACTGAACCACATGTTTTATATCCGCTGTGCCATTTAAATTTAGTCTACTCTGTTTTAATGCTTTACTCCCTGATCCAGAAAAACACTAAATTCACTTTGATAGTTAGTCTTGGAAATAAGTCATATCTGATATGTCTTAGTAGGATAACTTCAAAAGTAATTTTAATAATACCAATTAATATTACTGAGAATCAGTCAATCTTCTAAGAAGTTGTTTAAACAGTCAAAATCTTATAACATTATACCCTTGATTTACTGGGTTGTATCTATTTTTTGGGGAAATCATTATTTGGAAAACTAATAACTTTTAAAGAGAAATTTTTATAGTAACTCAATTCACCCCTCCCCTCTTGAGTTAACTACTCTGACCAACATTTGTTATCAGACGTTGCTTTATTAGGACTCTGTGTAATCTTATTCAACTGTGATTTTAGTTCTACTTTAAAGATATGTAAATTTCTATTAATTCTAAATTTCTAGATCTTTTAAAGTAATTTTTTACTATGGATAATATATTGGAAGGTGATGCAACCAACAGACCACTATTCTTTAATGGAACAAACTATGCTGAATGGAAAATTAAAATGAAAATGCATCTAGAGAGTACGAGATTTAAAACTTGGTCATCAATTATTGATCAATACAAACTCCTTATGGCTGATAGAATTACATGGGATGAACCTACCAAACTTTATTACAAAAACAATTGCAAAGCCATGAATGTGTTGTACTATTCATTAGGATATGAAGAATTTAATAGGATCTCTGCTTGTAAAACTGCCCATGAAACTTGGGATACCTTGTCTGTCTCACATGAAGGCACATATTGTGTAAAGTAAATGAGGAGTAATACATATACTATAAAATGTGATAATTTTATGATGAAACCTGATGATCCTATTTCTGATATGTATCTTAGGTTCAATGATATTGTCAACACAATGATTTATCTAGGAAGATAAGTAACTTCCAAATAATAGATCATGAGAATTCTTAGATGTCTACCTGACAGCTGGAGGGGAACCTCTATCTCAATTAGAGAGTCACGCGACATCATCAAGCTACCAGTATAAGAACTCATTGGGAAACTGATGATGTATGTGGAAGAGTTGAAATTCAACAAAGAAGAGGAGGATGAACCAAATAGGAAATTGGTTTCATTCAAGACCTCCCTGTCTATGCACAAAGACAAAGGAAAACTGGAATCTTCTATATAAAGTTCCAATACTCAAAAATAATTACCAGACAGTGATGAACATATGGCTCAACGGGCCAAAAGATTCAAATGATTTTACAATAAGAAAAACTTTTTCAGAAAACCTTACTTCAAGGGAAAGTATGATAAAAAAGGAAACAGGAAAAAGGACTGGAAGAGAAGTGACAAAACTGATGAGATTTTATTCTATGAATGTAAGTGCAAAGGACATATAAAGGTTGAATTTCCAAAGCTAAAATATAAGAAGATATATTGAGGACAAGGAAAAGAAGTAAAAAAAGGAAATGAAGGAAACCTGGAGTGCCTCTGGGATAGTTCAAGTGACTCAGACACATCACATGATGAACATGATAACAAAGAAAATCTGTGTTTTATGACAAACACATCTGAGGTAACACTGAACTCTTCTATGAATAACTCGTACTATTCTAAAGAAGAAAGTGACTCTGAAAATATGACCAATGAAGAAATGTTGGAATATTGAAACATTCTTGAAGATACATGAAATGAATTAAAATATAAATATAAATCATTGAAGAAACAACATGCTCCCACTAGAACTATTAAATATGAACTTACTACTGAAAAAGATAAAAATTCTCAACTGCTCTAAGAAAATAATGAACTAAAAATGTATAATGAGAAATTAAAAAGTGACTTAGAAAAGTTTACTAATGGTAAAAATACCCTTACCCAAATTCTAGGATAACAAATTGCTCCTAAATACAATACTAGCATTGGTTATCAACCTAGTAAAAGAAACCTTAGTAGAACAAATTCTTTTTCAAAGTGTAAGACATATAATTTTGTTCCCAGTTCTGGACATAGCTCAACTAGCTCGAGTCACGATACATACTCTATTGTTTTAAGTTTTTTTGTACCAAATAGAGTTTATTTTTCAAATACATTACATAATTCTTATAGTAAACCTATGAGACAAATATGGGTTCCTAAATCACTTATTACTAATGTTACTAGAAACAAACAAGAATGGGTACCAAAATCTGTCTTTGCTTGATCATATTGTAGGAAATCTGCTTGAAGAGATCCTGAAAGAATCTGTTGTACTTGGACAGTGGGTGTTTAAGGCACATGACAGGAGACTACTCATGCTTCAAGAATCTGAAAAAAGTATATGGAGGACATTTCACATTTGGTGACAATTCCAAAGGGAAGATCATTGACTTAGTCTAGATTGGTAACTCTGTTTCGATTCTAATTTCTAAAGTACTATTTGTTAATGGCTTAAAATATAATTTTCTTAGTATCTCAAAATTATGTGATGATGGATATCATGGTAAATTTTAAAATGATGCATGTAATGTATTTAATTATAAAGATGAATTATTATTTTCTGTATCAAGAAATGAAAATGTTTATTCTGTTAATTTAGATTCCTTAACTTCTCAACATGTTTTATGCTTAAGTGTATTTCATAAAGAATCATTGCTCTGGCATAGGAGACTAGGACACTGTAATGTTTACTCCCTTAGAAAGCTAACTAGAAAAGGCCTAGTTAATGACTTACCCAAATTTAGTTTCTAAATGAAAAGGTGTGTAATCCTTGTCAAAAGGGAAAACAACACAAAATCACTTTCAAAACAAAGAATGAAGTTTCTAGTTCTCAAACTCTTGAATTGGTTCACATGGATTTGCTTGGACCATCTAGAGATTCTAGTTAAAATGGGAAGCACTATGTTTATTTTCTGGTAGATGATTTTTTTAGATATACCTGTACCTTCTTCAAGGCTCACAAAAGTGAAGCTTGCTCTTACTTTACTAAGCATTCCATGTCTATAGAAAATATTATTGGCCTTAAAATTAAATCTATAAGAAGTGATCATGGTCGTGAGTTTGAAAATCAATAATTTGAATCCTTTTGCTCACAAAATGATTATAATCCGAATTTCTCTACCCCTAGAACTCCTCAACAAAATGGTGTTCTTGAAAGAAGAAATAGAACCCTGCAGGAAATTTCTAGAACAATGCTTGGTGAATATGACCAACCTATTTACTTTTGGGCTGAAGCTGTTAATACATAATGCTACATAATCAATAAGGTCTTGATTAGACCAATTCTCCACAAGACCCCATAGGAACTTTGGAACAATAGAAATATTATGGTTAATTACTTTAGAGTTTTTGGTTACAAAGTCTCTATTCTCAACACTAAGGATAATCTTGACAAATTTTCATCCAAAAGTGATGAAGGAATTTTCCTAGGTTATTCAATTTCAAGTAAAGATTATAGAGTATTCAATAAGAGAACTAAATGTGTGGAAGAATCTTTCCATATCATGTTTGTTGAAACAGATCCACATGAACCTAGAACCACCCTAGAAAATCTGGAGGATGATGTATCAAATCTGAACATCAACTCAAAATCCTCAAATACCTCTCTGAAAGAATCTATGAAAACTTCCTATTCTGTAAATTCGGTGCAATCAAGTCATAATGAACCTGAATCTGTTGATGAACCTGAATTCACTAGTCCCTATTTTATATAATGGTTAGAACTCTTAAAAACCATACCTTAGATGTTGTCGTAGGAGACTTAGAGAAAGGAACACAAACTAGAGCTTCTCTTAGAAATTAGGTTGAACATCAAGCCTTCTTGTCACATCTTGAACCTAAAAACATTTATGACACTATCAATGATGAATTTTGGGTAATTTCAATGCAAGAAGAACTCAATCAATTTGAAAGAAATAATGTTTGAAAACTTGTTGAAAGACCCAAGGAAACTTTTGTCATAGGCACTAAATGGGTGTTTAGAAATAAGGTAGATGAAGCTGGAAATATAGTTAGGAATAAGGCTAGATTAGTTGCACAAGGCTATTGTCAAGAAGAAGGAATTGACTATGAGGATACTTTTTCTCCAGTAGCCAGACTTGAAGCCATTAGAATTCTACTTGCTTATGCTGCACATCTGAATTTCAAACTATATCAAATGGATGTTAAGAGTGCATTCATAAATGGGTATATAGATGAGGATGTTTTTGTTGAACAACCCCCTAGATTTACAAACCCTAATTTTTCAAATCGTATTTTCAAACTATCAAAATCTTTATATGGTTTAAAACAAGCTCCATGAGCTTGGTGTGACAGATTAAGTACTTTTCTTATTTCCAATGGTTTTAAAAAGGAATAGTTGATCCTACCCTCTTTATAAAACAAATTTCTAGTGATGTTTTAGTTGTTCAAATCTATGTAGATGATATGATTTTTGGATCTTAAAAAAATCATTATGTATTGATTTTTCTAAAATGATGAAAAACGAATTTTAAATGAGCTTAATGGGAGAACTAAAATTATTTCTTGGATTTAAAATCTTTGACAATAATGATAGAATTGTTTTGACTCAAATTAAGTACACTAGAGAACTTCTAAAACATTTTGGATTGGATAGCACAAAATGTAGTGACACTCTGATGAGTACCACCTATAAGTTGGATGTTGATGAAGATGGAAAATTTGTCGATCATACCACTCATAGAGGAATGATTGGAAGTTTACCCTATATAACTACTAGTCGTCCTGACATTATGTTTAGTGTGTGTATGTGTGCTCGTTTTCAAGCAAGTCCTAAAGAATATCATTTAAATGCTGTAAAGAGAATTTTCAAATACCTCAAGCATACACCCAATTTAGGACAATTCTACCCTGAAGGACAATCATTTGAACTAGTTAGTTATTCTGATACTAACTTCGGAGGCTGTAAGTTAGATAGAAAGAGCACCTCTGGAACTTGTCACCTTTTAGGAAAGTCACTAGTATCATGGTGTAGTAAGAAACAAAAATCTTGTTGCATTATTTACTACAGAAGCTGAATACATAGCTGCTGGCAGTTGTTGTGCACAAATTTCGTGGATGAAACACACTTTATAAGATTATGGATATCAATTCAGACATGTACCAATGAATTTTGACAACACAAGTTCTATTAACATTTAAAAAATCATGTTTCAAATTCTAGGATAAAACATATTGATGTAAGACATCACTTTCTGAGAGATCGTTATCAAAAAAGTGATATCACCTTGGAATTCATTGGTACTGAATATCAACATCCTGATATATTCACTAAACCATTAAATTTGGATAGAATAGACTACATCATACATGATCTTGGCATGATCAATCACAAATAGATATCTTACTGGTCATACTGTTTAATATTTTACTATATTTTACTTTACTGTTTCATGTTCACGATTTCTCGGTTACTGTCTCTCATATTTATGGTCTCACAGTTAACACTTTCTATTCACAGTCTGTCACTGACTGTCTCACCGTGACCGAGCATTTTACTTATTGTCTCACCGTTATAGAACATACTATTCACTGTCTCACTGTGATGACCACTGACTGTCTCACCGTGAAGACCATTTACCATCGCACCATAACGTCTATTCACGGTCTCACCGTGAAAATTATTTATGCTTTTCTTTTAACCCGTATCGCGGTAATTTTTATTTCACTGATTTTTACTTTCCTGTGTTTTTACTTTTGTGATGTTTGACATTCCCAAATGATAAAACAAAAGGGTTTCACTCGATTCTTCACCCGAACTCTCCCCTAATCACTCCTCTAGAACCCTCTCAACCTTGCAACCCTCTATATCTCGACCACCGGTGAATTCCAAGGATGAAGCGTCCATCTTCATCCTCATCTGAGAAGTGTCATTTGAAGAAAAAGAAGATAGCACCGAAGTTGGCGCCCAAAGGACCCTTGAATCCAAACCTGGTAAATCATACTGTTCTACCTGAAAAGTAAATTTGCCCTGAGTGGCTGTTGTCTAGAAAATCTCTGGTTTTAAAAGTTTTAAGAGAACAAGGATGGCTTGAATGGTTCTCAAAGAAGGATATACCTATTTATCGGAGGTTGGTAGCTCAATTTTATCAGTATGTACAGTTTTCTTTTGATGCTGGTGAAAGCTATGTGGTGAGGAGTTGTTTCAATGGAAAAATATGCTCCTTCTTGTTGAGGTTATGGGCTGCATGCCTTAGGATACCTCACAAAGTGATCTGTGATGATTATCAGAGAGATCCCCCACCTACAACTGATTTCTTTGACAAGGAAAATGCATTAGAAACCCTAACTGGAAATGGAACCAAGAGAAGTGCCATAGCTGCTGAACTTGATGGGGAGACAAGGCTATTGTTCAAATTTGTTCAAAATCTGATTAGCCCGGGGAAAGGTGACTTTGCAGTCTTGAAGTACCAAGATGTGTTCCTGATTCATCTTATGAATAATGGAAAAAAATATCAATCTGTGAAAATATATCATTCACCATATGTGTGAATTGATCAAGGTCACATCCAAATCCACATCACTGTTTTACTCTAGACTGATTTCAACTATGCTTGTTTCCAAAGGATTAGTTGGAACCAATGGTGAAGTACTTATGGATTTTGAATACTGTTTATCCAAACCTACCATCCAGAGGATGAAAATAAACTGGAACCCCTAGAAGAATGAATGGGTTGAAGATAATGATAATCTCTATGAGAAGTTCAATCCTGTAGATTATCCAACAAGGCTAAAGGACATTTATGATCCTGGTTTGGAACCAGATGAAGTTATTGATTATGCAGAAGATGAAGAAGAAGAGGAAGAGGTAGCTGAAGTACAACATAGAAAAGTGGTTGATATACCTCCTAGGGAAGAAGTTATTATTGAGGAAGAAAGGCCTATTATTCCTCCTATTGTTCTTGAAGAAGAATCGCATATCCCTAGAGATGATCTAAATCTAAAAACCCAACCCGAGGCTGAAAGAGAATCAATTGTCCCAGAACCTGAGCAGCATGTCATGGAAGAAACAAATATAGAACAACTCCATGTCATGGAAGATGTTCTATTAGGAGAACTCCCTACTATGCAAGAAGCAACTCAAAAAGAACTCCTTGTTATCCAAGAAGCTAATATAGAATACCTTCCTGAGGGACAATCGGTTCCTAAGATTATACCCTCTACTGAAGAGAGGATGTAGATAGCCTTTCAGTTGTCTAGGAAATAAATGCCTGAGGAAATTATAGATGAACCAGTGGATTTAAATCAAGTACCTGAGCCTCAAGGTCCTGAAATGGAAGCACATGTTGAGGGGGAGGAACCTCAAAATCTTGAGACTAATGAAGGTGAGGCTGATGAGGCTGAGTCTGATGAAGCATCTCAACCTACTGAGTCATTTTCGGTGGACACTCAATATATATTCCTTATCTTTTATGATGTCAGTGAATCTCAACAGGTCGCTGCCACTGGGATTGATATTTCTTCTTTGTTTCAATTGAAATCTATCACACTTTTTTCACCTGAACCTAAACCTGAACCTTAACTTAAACATGAAACTGAACCTCAACCTCAACCTACACCTTTACCGCTTCCTACACCTGCACCGTTACCTTAACATCAATATTTTTTCATCAAATATGATTTGAAAGTCCTTGGATACACTATCATAGCTGTAGTTGAGAAACTCTTGTCCTCTCAACCATGTCTTGTGACCCAAATGAGTCAGGAAGATGCCTCACTTCTTTTAGAAAATATTATCTAGAACATTCAATCCAATATGATTCATTAAATTCAAGTAGAAAGGGTTGAAAACAAGTTTCTCAGTAATGAAGTTGCAACTCTAAAAAGCATGGTTGATGACCTATAGAAAGTACTGCATTCAATATTTGAACTTGGTTCTGCTCCTCCTTCTCTTGAACCTTCTATTTCAAACATCTCTCGAGATATTGTGTCCCAGATTCACCCATACCTGCTATCCTTGGATGAATATATTGGAGAAAGGCACACGCAGATGTTGCACTGCATGAGAGGGCTTGTGGAGAACCTGAAAAAACTCACAGATAAATATGTTGGTTATCTTCAAAAGGTCCTGAAACAGCTCAAGTCTCTGACCACGTCTCTAAAAGCTTCTACTTCCTCTAATCAAACATCTACTCCTTCTTTGGATAGTTCTCTGCACAGATCTATATTCAAGGAAGAAATTCATAATGCCTTAAGTGGCTTTGATATGGCTCCTTTATCTGAAGTTGTTAAGAACAGTGATAGAGTGCTTGAATTGGTTCAAATTCACTCATAGGTTGCCTTAAGTGGACTTCTATTTCAACTGGATGTTCTCCAAAACTAATATGAACAATCACTTTAAATAACTTGTAGAGAATCTGAGAATACCTCCTATGACTCAGGCCTTCAAAAACCAAGTTCAGAAGCTCACTGAGTTTACCAGATTGTTGGACAAGTTCATGGAAAATAAAGATGACTTTTAAAAGGCTATACAGTATGGAGGGGAAATTATTGCAGACTTCATTAAACTTATGAGGTCGTATCTTCATGTGAAATGTACAAAAATTATTCCTCCAGCGGCTGCTCCTCTCAGACCTGGATTACCTACTTTCACTTCTGCCTTAGCATACACAACCATGTATATTGGCCAAGACCTTAGTCAGATCAGGCCTGTCATCCTAGACCATCATCTTCCTAGATCTTATATAGCTCCTACTTTGGATCCCTCAGTCTTTGAAGGTCTCCCTTTACCTTCTCTATCTACTACTTCTATGCCTTCTTCTACATCAGCAACTGCACCTTTGGCTTCCTCTTCTGCTGTTGATAAAGGTAAAGAGAAGGAAAATATTTGAAGAAGACCAGTGACTGCTATATTTTTGATGGGGATGTCATTAATTTTTTATATTTTTGTAGTATGTTGTCTTCTGAACACTTTTAATGCAATGTGAACTACTTATCCTCTCTTATTTTAACCTTTTGAAAATCCCAAAAGGGGGAGAAAAAGTGAGAAGTTATCTGTTATTCTATATGTTATATTATATTTAGTTGAATTTAATTTACCCTTTAACACTACTTGATTTGTGATCATCAAAAAGGTGGAGATTGTTGGACTCCTCATGTATTAATCATGTTTTAATGTTCACAAATCTCAATTATAATTACAAATCTTATTAATCATCACAAATCACACAAATCTTATTAATCATGTGTATTTATGTTTCAAGTTATCTCATACCTTATAATGGTTAAGATCAATTCATTGTATGCATATTACTATTTAAGTCTGAATACAGTTATTTGCCTTAGTACAAGACACTGTGAAGCTTGACACAGTAAGTCAGACACTGTGACCAAGACACAGACACCGTGACCAATGAGACACTATGACCACAAGACACCGTGACCACAAGACACCGTGACCACGATACACCGTGACACAATAAGCCTGACACCATGAAGCAAGACACTACAGATAGACATTGTAATCCAGACACTCTATTTGTCTAAGTGCCAAACACAGTCATCAAGGCACCGTGAATCCAGAAACTATAAGCAAGGCACCAGAAGCCAGAAACCGTAAGTCAGACACCGTGACTTGGACACTGTGAGCGAGACACCATGAAGGTGACACCGAAAAGGAGACACCGTGAAGGAGACACCATAAAGGAGATATCGTGAAGGAGACACCATTTTCATAACTACGGTGACACCGTTTCCTAAACTATTTGGTCGTTTTTCGATTTAACATTTTAACGGTCATATTTGATGCCTTTAATGCACTGACATAATTAATGTTTCTTTGTAGACATAGTACAAGGTACAAGGTATGACACACATGGAACCTGTTGGCCATAACCCATGCATTCAAAGATAAATAGAAGAGTGCCCAAGAGGAACAGATACACAATACGACATGCGACAACTCAAGAAACGCGAGTGCACTATACTAAACAGAACACCAATATTGAGAATGACCACGAAGAAGAGATTGCAAGATATTTAAAGAAAGAATTGTACCATGCATGCAATCCAACACTACTGAAGAACACACGATGTACACAGGGATCAAGAGAACATCTTCACTCGTGAAGAACACAAACTGAACCACAACACTCTTTTTTTCAACACAAAAACCAGAGAAGGACTCAGAAGCATTTCTGTCTTATCCAATGAGTCTAGAGCTGCACTACTAATCACTAGAGCATTCTAAACTCACGTCTACTATCTCTTAGTTATTCTTTTATTTATTTTCGAGTAGTGTGTGTACTATATATATTTTACACACACACTGACTCCTCCGTTGAACTGGAGGATTTCAAAATACTCACTCCAAATTCATTACTCTTGTTTACCCAAAAAAACTTTGGAAGAGGTCCCTGTGTGGCCAGGTCATTATTTTTTTTACCCACAAAAACTATGGAAGAGGTCCCTACGTGGCCTAGACTGTCCATGTACTATTGTTAACCCCGATCTATGGTGTGGATCAGAGTTTATTTATTTAAACTGCTTGGTGGCAGTTGATCACCAGGTGGAGTGGATTAGGTCTCGGCTTTAGACTGAACCGCTTGTTTTATATCTGCTTTCCATTTAAATTTAGTCTACACTATTTTACTGCTTTACTGCCTAATCTAGAAAAACACTAAATTCTCTTTGATAGTTAGTCTTAGAAAGAATTTATATCTGATTTGTCTTAGTAGTACAACTTCAAAAGTAATTTTAATAATACCAATTAAGATTACTGAGAATTAATCAATCTTCTAAGAAGTTGTTTAAACAGTCAAACTCTTATAACAGTATTACCTTGATTAACTGGACTGTATCTATTTTTTGGGGAAATAATTATTTGGAAAACTAATATCTTTTAAACAGAAATTTTTATTGTAAATCAATTCACCCCTCCATTCATGAGTTAACTACTCCGACCAACATCCACTATCTGAAAGGTTCCATCAATTATATAATTTTTCTCAAATATAATTGAGATGAACCAATGGATTGTTTAAAGGGGGTTTACATAAAAGAAACCATTTTCATGTGGTCCCTTACATAACGAGGGGAGAGGAATGAATCCTACACAACTGTTAATATTAATATTTTTTTACAAAAGCCACATAACAATAAATTAAATAAAGAAATAACATAAATATGTTGGTCTATGCTCATGGTCATCCATGTACAAATAATGAATAAGGGAAATTACACCCGTATGAATTTATTTCAATTCATTCATTACTATTAAAATAAATAATCTTAGATTAAATCTATTGATGAATTAATTAATAAATTCACTTTATCTTAATAACTGACCAATGTGGCTTGGAGATACCCATCATAAATGAAACATGGAAAATAAATGGTTTTCCATAAATTATAGAAAATTAAATATAATTTATTGCTAATTTATTAATTCTACATAACTTTATTACATAGTCAAAACATTAGATGATGATAATGAAATAAGGTTTTCAATGATGAAATTAATTTTTCTATATGATATATAAGTTTGTTTCTTACTGGGAGAGTACACAATGTGTACTAACGAGCTACACACCCTGTTTTTCACTAGTCTAATATCCAATACAGATTCCTAGGGACTCAATGTGTATCTCATCTGGTCTATACAACATATACTAATGAGCTATGCGTCATGTGTTCTACTTTCCAATGGTCCACATGACATGCCAATTTACATGATGGGTTTTAGGAAAAATGATTAATGAGATACATAACATGTATGCTAGTTACAAACAATATATCTATTTAATGATTCATCTTTTCTATTTATTGTGGAGACTTCCATTTATTTTATGATACAATTAGAGTGATTTTCCCTACAAAACCATGTAGAAGAGATAAAATTTATTCTAGCTACACACCCTGTGGTCCAACATAGTCTATACCAGATTTACATGATCCCGAAGTAGCATGAATTAGATACTCCACATTTGATTACTTATCAGTGAGTCATGTATAAAATTAAATGTTAATGTGTAGTGATCTTGGGTATACAATACAAACTAATGGTCACAAACTGTGTATCCCTATATAGCATCCAAAATACCTCGAACCTTCTAATGGAATCTATGACCTTCCTTACCTATTATTAATCAACTTAATAAGGTATGGAACTTAAAAAGAATTTATTAATGCATCAAAATAATTTTTAGTAAGGTACATATTACAAACTGATAACCATGAAGTGGGAAACTATCTGCAATTTTGAAAAATTGGTTTATGATAAATAAATAATTTTATATTATTATATGACCCATTTGATACTACTTTATTGATCTAGGTATAGTAGAGGAACTGAGTGGGTTGCAATCAAATCAATTTTTTTATAATAATTAAAAAATTATCCATTATGTACAAGATAATAATTCATCATGACTAATATAATTAATGTGATGATTAATTAAAAATATCCCAGAACTATGATGAGAGGATCTTTTTTCACATTGAATTTATAGTTAATATATTTAATTAATGAATTAACTATTGTTGAATTATTTATTAGATGTTTATGAATCAGTAGAACAATCTTGTTATAATTTCAATGCATGATAGGAACAAATATATGATTGCCTCTATTGGTGATCCAAAAATATTCCATGAACATCTAATCATCCCTATATAATTATCTAGGAGCTATAATAGATGAATATATGAATTGTTATTATTGATTTTGATTGCAACCGAATCCTTCATTGGATAAGGGGTTCACTCTGGTATAAGACGATAAAAGATATTTTTTCATCATATAATTCATGGTAAAATCTCTCTCGGTATTGAGAGGATCCTCTCTAGGGCATGTTATGCACAATGAAAGAATGCATCACCCATACAAAATGAATGTCATAACCGAGTTTAAATAATTATAGGGTTAGAGAATATTAATTATTAAAGATGAATAATTATTTTTTTTAATCTTCAAGATATCCCATGACTAAATAATAATTGAATTCTTTTTATTTACCTGAAATGTGTTAAACTTGCAGACGAAATAAATATCATTTTTCTTGAACAAATAAATAATTATTTATTCAAATAATATTTAATATAAATTTTCATTCTAAACCATTAAACGCATTCTACCAATCCTCTTTAATATTTATCATTCCTTGAATAATATCTATTTATTAAATTAAATAAACATCATTTCATCACTTGAAAATTAATATGAAATATTATATTTACTCAAAACATTTAATAAATTTTTACTAAATAAATAAAAAAACAAATAAATATTTTTTTTACTATGAGAATAAACATGAATAAATAAATATTTTATATTCAAATAATTAAATAATTGTCTGTTGAATAAAATTTTATTAAATATTCAACTAATATAGATATTATGTCGAATAACTGGTGATTGATGATTTATGATCAAACCAATATGAATAATTATTAAACAAAATATGAGAATAATATTTATCTAACTTGTTTAATTCAAATAAATTTAACAAATGATCTGAATACACATAGTGTAATACCATATAGGGCCCCTTATCGATGACATTAGGATACACTGTGTATAGTTCAAGGTTAGCATCAAGAAACATTCTAAGTCTCCCATAAAGAAATAATTTAATGATACAATGAAAATCCACCTAAAAATATACACTCTAAATTATAATACCTTTATTTTGATATCTCTAATCATGCAGGTCTCATATTGGTGTCTTCATCCTATATTCTCAATGTATATTTCTTTGAAATTTTAGAAATAAACATGTTGCCAATATTTCCATGGCCATAGAATTAATGAGGGAGTTCAATTCCCATCAAATGGTATGATATATCAAATTATGTTAAATAATGAAATTGATAAATCCTTTCTCACATTATTCATTAATGAAATATCACTCTGGATTTACCGAATATATCTAACCTCACCGCGAGCATATGTCGTAACAATATTCATCAATCAATCAAAGTAAATGATCCATGGAATGTATTAATAATAATATTTCATTATTAGGATGATTACACACATTCACATATATGAATATCCAATCAAACATATAAATGTAGATTTATTTTTTTCTACTCATGTTCTCATAATCTCAATCATTAAATATTACAAAAGTCATACGTAATGAGAAATTTTCACAAAGTCCAATTAGTCTCCATCCCTCATATCATTTATCATATGTGTCCCATAAAAATATATCATTTGGATATATAACATATATTTTAGTATACATTCATGGTAATTATATGTTTTATTCATAGTAGAGAAATTATTTGACCTTTCAGTGTGACAAGTAAAATTAAGACATTATCACATACTATGTCACATAGATGAACAATCATGATATAATAAGATATTTTATTAATATTTAAATAAATTAATAAAATAAGTCAAAATGTACATAGAATATGGCTCTAGTGAAACAAATACATCAACAATTTGGATATAATATTACACCTCTAGATTTTATAATATATATCTCTTTAATAAATTCGAGGTTTTTGATAAATTATGATACATGAAAATAACAAACATAAGAAAATAATGAATTATTAAAAAATTAAATGATAGAAATTAATATATAGTTTAATGAAAATGTAAAATTAGGGTAATAAAAACTTGTAATATCACTAATGATGTTATTGAGAAATGATAATGAATGGTTGTCTTGTAATTATTAGCCAAAAATAAAATGCCTTGTTTATAAACAATATTTTTATTATATGTTTCATTTAAATGATTATTTATCATATTTTGTGTATTAAAAATATGAAAATTACTTTTTAAACATTTATTAAAATGATTGATCTTTTATACATTTATTTTCAAACAGTTAGAAATGATGATAAAATCATTAGCAGGTAAAAAGAGAGATTTTTCCAAAAATTGTTTTTAAGTGCTAAATAGGTTTTTATAGTAATAAATAATATTAATTACTATTTATGAAATATTTTAATACTTTTTTTAGATAATATATTCAATAATATATGTTAATTATCATAAAATGTGTTTTACTATGAAAGTAAAGAGAATAAAATAATTTTATACTTAAAAATATATTTTTTGAAAAAAAAAATTCACTCAATATGTGTGAAGATGTTAGAATTAATTTATTCTATCTCTTGGAATTGAATAATAAACTATTTTCAGACAGAAAAAGTAGAATCAAAATAATAAATTTTAGTTAATAAATTTAACTAAAAGTTTATCTATAATGAATAGTTACAATAGTAAAAAGAATATCACAGTGGTAAGGGTTAAATGGGTTAATGATGATGTTTAACTAAGAGATGAATATTCAATTATTAAACAATTGTATAAATAATATTTTATTAGGGTATATAAACCATAAATAACACTATCTATAAAAAAATATCTTTTTGGATTAACTTTTATTTGGAAATGTCTTTATATTATTTTAAAACATTTAATATTTTCAAGGGTGCTAGTCCCCTCACTTACAAAAAAGAACCTCATCCTATCACATCTTTAAAAATATTTACAAAACTAGTTTGGAACATTTGTATCCGAATATAATCCTAAGTTACCCTCCATTTCCTAGAGGTAATTTTCTCACCAAAATACCATCATAGTAAGGATTAAGGTGTGTGACAAAGGAAGATACTCAAAAAACAGGTAATCGTGTTTACCAGTTTATTTCAGTTTTCTTTCTTCCTCCACCTCATCAAAATTTTCTATTACAATATTAAAATATTTTATTTATAGTCTTTAATATACTAAAAGTTTATTATGTTAATGTTAAAAAAAATTCTATCTCCAATATACCCTGTGGAAAATGAATGTTTCCCTCATCAGTACGTATGAACTACCATCTCATTGAAAAGACACCACCTCACATGGATGTTTATGTTGGGGTATAGACTGAATATATTTTATATTTATGATATAATAGTTATTATAGTAATTTTTTTTAATTTACCTTACTTTATTCCAATCCATTGAAAAATTAAAGCATTACACATGTATATTTATAGACTACCACCTCCATAAAGTGATATAATTCATTTTTCACCATTACTATAAATAGATTTTTTAAGTGTGTACATAATGAATAAATTTGATATTTATATCCTGATTAAGATAAAGAGATTCACAAACAATGACCAATATGAAATCACTAGAATAAAAAATCTAAAACATGAATGAAAAAAGAGATATTTGACACTAGAAAATTGATTTTAGAGGAGAATTATTAATAAATGGGTAATTGGAAACTATAAAAGAATAAATTTGGTAATATAAGTATGAATATAGTAATCATAAATATGTTTAATAAATATAATTTTTTTTACTTGTGTTTATAGAATAGAAAAAGTATGTCTGGACTTGTGTTAAGGGTTAATGATTAAATCTCAATTTTATTAGGGATGGTTTATGTTTAAATATCCAATGGGGGAAATCATAAGCTATCTATATCCATCTATATTATCTCTCTTAAAAAACATATTTATTATTATAAAATCCTTATTTGTGGGTATTTTACAAATTATTTACATTTTACCTCTTTGGTATAAAAAACCAAAATAATGTTTTTAGGAAAATCCAACAATATTTATCATTTTTTCACGGAAATATTTCTTTTCCTTATCCATGTTCATCGGAATTTTTTATTAATGTTTTAATCTAAATTAAAATATTTGATAAATTTATTTTCTATAAAAATTAACATCCCACATAATTTAAATTTATTCATTTCAAATAATTTTTGTATGACTCAATTTTGGATTTCTCTACAAAAGTTTAAAAATAATGTTTTTTAGATATACAGCATGAACTGTTTTTCCCACCATCATGTCCTCTAAAAATGGTTTATCTCACACTTAATGTTTCTAGGGGTTTATAATAATATTCTTATCCCCATTTTCCTTTCATTTTGTAGTTTTTAAATGTTACTAATAGATAGGTATGTTTTTACTTATTTTTTCCAATCGCATTTTTGATGCATTTATAAATTTATATTTAATATATATTAATATCTGTGAAAAAAGATTATTCTTCACTAAGGATATTATCATATGACAACATAAAAGTTTATTATCAGGAAGTATATGGTGATGATTTTTAATTATATTTTCATAAAACCCATTTCTTTTCTGTGGTTAAATTAATCTATGGTGAAATGATGAATGCTTTTGTGATCTTACATAACAAATATGTATGATTTTAATTAGGTGATGGGTGGTCCAAAAAATATATAATCCTATAATATATTTTTTAAATATTTATTTATAATAATATAATAGAATTATAATGGGGAATAAACCCAATCAAACATGGGACTCTGTCTAGTATTAAATAAATGGGAATAGGGAGTGAACTGAATACATTATGGGACATTCATCACTATATCATTGTGGTCTTGGAAGTGATACTTGATAAATGAAATTATTTTCCATTGTTATGATTATGACACATTACTATGACATGTTATTAATATTATGATATTATATAATGGATTACTATGGATTATTAACGATTATAAACTCTTATAACTCATTTATTGTTTTATAGAATGTTTTTTCTATGAATCTTGATTTATGATATATAATTGATTGGGTATGAATTTCAAAAATTATGGTCAATATATCATACCATTATATATATCTTATGATTACTTATGATTAATTATTATATTCAATTGGTTTATCCTATATTTACCCTAACTGAGCATATAATATCACCTTTACTTATGTTTTTATTTCCCTAGGTGATGAGTAGTGATATTAAGTTCGATAATTCTAAGATGGGTACAATGTGAGAATAAACTTTTTCAATATGTTGAGATATTTCATGAAATAGGTTGAATATGTATATATTATCTAAAGAAACTAAACCATTTTTATTATAGGTAATGTATTATATTGAGAAGTATTGAATATTTATCTAAAATGATGAAACATTTATATACAGAATGCCTGGGTCACCTCATCATAGATCCTAAAACAATGGGCTTTGTGGATGCCTAGTGAGTGATTTCCCCCACACATAGAATACTTCCACCAAAAATTCATGAAAAAAACTTAATGTTCTCATCTAAAGGTAGACTAATCCTCAATAACCATTCCTGAAGTTATAATCCACTTTTCATTAAGTTTTCATCAAAACCCAACAAGTTTATGATTTTATTTTACCCATTTGATCAACTCGACTCATTGTCCCTTGATTCGTATGTCCTATAACCATCTAAAAATCCACAATTGTGATCCATTATTTGTGAAACCATATTATAAAAATATTCACATGTATGTCTTTATACATAAAGCTTTATCCTCTATAACGGTTCACAACAACCACCACTACCAAAAAAATCCCAAAAGAGGTGTACACCCTAGTTTCACTATGTCGCATCATCTGACCACTGCAATCTCAAGTCATTCAAATTAATTATAGTATTGTGTACCTAAACCCTTTAATATACATCACTCAAATGTAAATAACATCTAACATGAAGTACCTTTATTATTATTCTAACAATCTTAAAATATTATTAATGTTAAGGCCTATCACATGATCAACCACCATCTGAGCTTTATTCCCAAATCAATGTTTTAACTAAATATATATCCATCCTCTATTCGACCATCTAGGATCATAATCCATATCCACATAGAGAACAACACATGAAATAAATAGGGTTTTGTATTTGATAAACCCTTCCCTTGAAATCCATCCTTTATACCAAAATCGCTACAGGTGTTGTATATCACAATGATTAAAGAATAACCATGACACTACCACTTATTTGGTAACACCTCCCTTGATATGATCTCATAACCTAAAGTATATAGCCACACTTACTTTACATAAGGGATCATGGAAGATCAAGATAACCCCTCAATGATGTTTCCCTCATATATATCACTCGACTTTCCAATATTCCAATCCATATCTCAAAGTAATGGGATCTCCCATGTAGCCTATATATCATATCTCAGATAGGTCACTACTTAAGGGGAAACATATCTACTATCTTCTTCAATATTAAAGGGTGATTCACATTCCAAAACACCCTCTCTAGGGTTATCATATATATATATGTGTGTGTGTGTGTGTGTGTGTGTGAATATCAGTATCACATGGTAAGTCATCAGCCTACCAGGGCATTAATCCTCACTATACATATAGTGACCCATTCTTCTCAAACATGTATATAAAATCATTTTAGATGAATAATATATATAATTAAAAAAACACACCTAATTTAATTCCCCTTTAGTAATCTTTACAAACATACTCTAATTACAACATATTATTGTAACAATGGGTAAAGGAAACATAATAAAGGGTGAGATCAAATTCTCAATAAGGTTATTAAATTTGGATATTGATGATCAAATAAGTATGAGATATAAATAAGGTTATGATAACATGAAGAAAACATTTGAAAACCAAACCAAACAAAACAATTTTCCTAATATAGAGGCATGGAATAAAACATGGCAGTTCATAAGATATGAATCATAATGAAATAAAATAACAAGATCCATGAGAGAATATAATTGGAATAAGACATAGAGTTATGGAATACACATCATCTTATAACATTGTAAACATATACATATAGAAATAGGTTCACTCATTGTATTATGGACATGAGATCAAGTCCTCGTATAAGAAAATGGGGATGAAAAAAGGTCATCCCATGACATTATGGACATGGAATATAGGTCTACAAATAATATTATGGTCATTAAAGACAATTTAATGCATAACATTATAGTAGTCGATGTTTATTCCAAAGAGCATCATAGTGAAACAATTACCCTAATGAACCAAGTACACTCTTTGTTCCAGTCCTTTCTCTCTCATGCGATATAAATCTTTTATCCAATGCATTGGATTAATATATAGGTCTCACCCATCACATAATAAAAATAATTCATACTTTTTCCACAAGGTCATAAAAAATTCATCATACCATATCCCATGAAGTTAAATAGGTTTCATAAATCATTTCATCATAACATAACCTATAAAAAAGGGATGGATTTCATAATCATTTTATCATGGTACATCCCATTGAAGATAAATGGTTTTCAAAAACATATTATTGTCATTAAACATTTAGATAAATAGTATAAATTTTATCTATGGATCAGATCCCAAATAAATCATAAGTAATATCAAATAATGTCATAATAGATGGAAAATGATTTTGAAGAAAAATTGCTTGGAATGATTCTTGATGATGATAAATCTTATTTATAAAATCTTTTTTAAAATATAAAATAATATTTTTTAAATCAATTTCATTTAAAATAAACATTGATAGTTATAAAGGAATCTTCAAAAATCATTTAAATAATTTCTTGAAGAAAATATAAATTCATATTTTAAAAAAGTTAAATAATATATTTTGAAAATATTTTATTTGAAAACAACCATTAAAACATATAATGGAAGATTGAATATAAATAAAGTTTATTAAAACATGATAAATCGTTAATATAATACTTATAAAAAGAATATTCATTTTACATTTTCTATAAAAGACTTACAGGAATTTTTAGAAAAAATGTAATGAATCAGACATTAACTTTTTATTTGTAAAAAAATTTAAAAATGCATTTTTAAAATTATATAATATAATTATAACCATTTTTTAGTTTTTTTGGAATACATTGTTTTGAAGGAAAACATATTTCTCAATGAAGAGAGAAAGAAATTAGGATTTTCATAAAAAAATATTTCTCAATTATTTAAAAAGACATGGAAAAATTGTATAATTACTTGAAAAAATCAAGAATAAATAAAATAAAATAAAATTTATGAGTTTTTTAAGATATGGATCATAAGATTTTACCATCAATAATATAATAAAAAATAATACTGATAATGATGAAATTCTAACATAAACTCATTATCACTTTGGAAACATTGAATAATATGAATCATTAAGGAATAACATAAAATGAAACCTAAAATATAATGAGGACTAAAACAATAATGATATTAAATTTCCAAGGGGGTGTATATACACCTCATAAAATAATATGGGTGCATAACATAACATGTTTTTTTAAGAAGGAAAATTGAGACAAAAATCCCTTACCGCTTTTGTATCTTTTGAACCATAATTTCCATAAAAGAAAGATCCTAGAATGGATATGTAAATATAAATAATTTTGAGTGTAATAATAATAAAATAAATTCATGTCTAGTATATACACAAAAATAAAAAAAATAGGTGTTGAATATGGAATGTGTCTTACAGAAGTAAAATAGTGGGAGGAAAATGTCTTACCATATGACTTGAAATCATTCATACATGTTAAAAAATAATTTATAACAAAATAATTTTTTTTATAAATTTATTTCAGAATAAATTAATATTTATCATACCGTATATGATTTTCTTATGACCTTTGATACCCTTTTATTAATAATTCAATGTTAAAGTCATGTTTTAGGTGATAACTTCTTTTTTTCCTTGTATATTTTGACTTTTTATTTTTGAAACTCTTAATTAAATCATCTATTAATCATATAAATAATGTAAACAATGTTTTAAATATAATATATATTCTGGATATATTTTTTATAGTAATCAATAATATTTTTTGACAAAAATATGAAATTCATTATTCATGAAGACAATATGATGTATATATGCATTAACGTTGTATCAATTTTCTTATTTAATTGAAAGAAATAAATATAAAATATATATTATCTTTCAATAATATTTTTTATTTCATATATATTACATATTTTCATTAAAAAATCCTTATTACCTTACATGAAAAGACTGATTGAATTTAATCGCTTCGTGAGGCAGTAGCCCATTGTACACATGAGAGACATTATTGTAGTCCCAAAAGACAGAAAAAATGAATGTATGTGTGATATAATAATTCCAGATTAAATGGAAGCATCTCAATCCATCATCGCTTCTTTAATACCCAAGAAAGAACCTTTATCATCAATCAGGTCAGAAATGGAAGCTTCTTCTTCAAAATGTTCAAATTTTAACATCTCTTCTGATCATGGAAATTTTACTTCATCATCTACTATGAAAGTAGAAACAGAAGAAATAACACATGTTGAAGAAGAAGAGGAAGATCTTAGGGATTGTCCTCCATCTTTTGAAGAGGGTATCTCTTCCACTGTGGATGAACTCAGAGAAATAAATCTGGGTACAAAAGAAGATCCACGCCCAACTTTAATTATAGTGGCCATGAATCTTGAAGTTAAAGATATGTATATTTTGTTTTTAAAGAAAAATCGAGATATATTTTCTTGGAACTATATAGAGATGCCATGCCTTGATCCTGATGTTTCTACTCATCATTTGGGTTTTCCAAAAGAACATCGAGGATTCATGAAAGCCGCAAGAAGAACACACCCAACTTATGCTTCCAAAATTGAAGCTGATGTGGATAATCTTATCAAAGATAAATTCATCAGAGAAGATCAATATCCCAAGTGGTTGGCTAATATTGTCCCCGTGAAAAAGAAGAATGGACAAATTGGAGTTTTCATTGATTTCAGAGATCTTAATCGGCATTGTCCTAAGGATGATTTTACATTTTCGATTATAGAACTCTTAATTGATGTAACAACTGGCTATGAAGCACTTTCCTTCATAGATGGATATTCCGGGTATAACCAAATCTGAATGGCTCCAGAAGATGAAGAACCTACAGCCTTCAAATCCCCTCAGGGTGTGTTCTACTATCGGGTAATGCCCATTGGCCTAAAGAATGAAGGTGCAACATATCATCATGCCATGCATCGTATCTTCAAACCTTTTTTAGGGAAAATTGATGAATTTTATGTGGACGATTTAGTGGTTAAATCCAAACAACATTCTAATCACATAGCTGATCTGGAAGTTATATTCCACAAACATCGACAACATAATTTGAAGATGAACCCCTTAAAATCAGATTTTGGGGTAACCTCAAGAAAATTTCTTGGCATTGTTGTACGCCATCGTGGTATCGAAGTCGATGCTGAGAAGGTAAATTCAATCCTTGGTATGTCACCTCCTCAAAATTTGAAAGAATTGAGAGGACTTCAAGGACACTTGGACCTATATTCAGCATTTCATCTCCAATTTGGCAGGCAAACGTTTACCCTTCACCAAGTTGATGAAGAAGGGATTTACTTACCAGTGGACTGAATAATGTCAAGAAGAATTCGATATTCTCAAAAAATATCTCATGAATTCACCAGTATTAATGCCACATGTTGAAGGAAGACCACTTATCCTCTATGTGACAACTTTAGAGAAATCATTGGGTGCCTTTCTTGCTTAGAAGAATGATGATGGGAATGAAAACAACCTCTACTATCTCAGTCGGACTATGCTTGAAGCAGAAACCAAATATTCAAGTATTGAGAAGTGCTGCCTAACATTAATCATTGCAGTTCAGAAGTTGAGGCACTACCTGCAACATCACGAGGTCCAGTTGGTATCTCGCAATAACCCACTCAAATTCATCCTTATTCATCCAATGCTTACAGGATGTCTGGAAAGGTGGGAAGTTATTTTGCAGCAATTTTATATCCAGTATGTGTCTCAAAAGGCAATAAATGGTCAATCTCTAGCTGATTTTCTTGCTGAACATTCTTCAGAAGAAGATACATCTTCAGATATTGAACTCCCTGATTTGGAAGTCTTCTCTATTCCAGATAGTCCTCAAGTATGGGAAATGTACTTTGATGGTGCTTTTAGAAGTCCAACAGGGAAGAAAATAGAGGATTCTAAATTCAAAAAAGTTGGGTTAGGAATTGTGCTCATTTCCTTAGAAAAGGTAGTGTTACCTTATTCAATCATATTGTGGGAAGGCTATACCAACAATGAAGTGGAATATTAAGCTCTCATCGCAGGCTTGGAGTTGGCACTTCAAGCACTAGTGAATCACTTAAAGGTGAAAGGTGATTCAGACCTGGTAATAAAACAAATCAATGGGGATTATGCCATCAGAAACGAAGAGTTGATCCCTTTGTATGATTACATCCGAGAGTTAATGGAGTAATTTCCTACGGAACTGAATTTTTTCTTATGTCCCGCGGTCACAAAATTCCCTAGCTGATGCACTGGCCAATATAGGAACAGCTCTGGAAGATCCAAATCGGGACGAAACAACCCTCAGTATTTCCCACCGTCGTACAGTTTCACCTTATGTTCGAATCAGAACAGAGGAAATCAATGAAATTAGTCCCATTTCTGAACCATATGCTCATGATACCGAATGGATGACACGTATTAGGGAATACCTTCAAAATTGAACACTTCCACCTGATAGAGTCGGGAAAGAACAAATCTGGCGATGTGTGGTCAATTTTACTCTTTATGATATCCCAGATCAACTAGAGAAAATTCTCTACAAGCATGGTTTTGATGGAGTTGTCTTCAGATGCATTGATGGAGAAGAGACAATGGGTGTCATGAAAGAAGTACATGCAGGAGTCTGTGGTGCCCGCCAGTCTGGACATAGACTATCTGATCAAATTTGAAGGTTTGGATACTTTTGGCCTTCAATGATACAAGATTGTGTTGATTTCACAAAGAAGTGGCATTCATGACAAGTACATGCCAACTTCATTCATCAGCCCCTAGAGTTTCTTCATACAGCTAAATACTCGTGGTCGTTTTCCACATGGGGAATGGATGTGGTGGGACCTTACCCTTCCACTACAGCCAAGCAGTTTAAGTATATTCGTACTGATACTGACTTCTTTTCCAAATGGAAAGAGGAAAGACCTCTCAACGAAGTTAGTTCTAAAATCATTGTTAGCTTCATCAAGTATAACATCATTACCAGATTTGGTGTCCCTCATACCATATTGATGGACAATGCCACCAACTTCTTTTAATCTGAGGTGAGGAAGTTGTATCAAGAATACAACATCAGGTCCAACCATTCACCTCAGTATCATGCAGCGGCCAATGGACACATAGAAGCCTTAAATAAGACTCTTTCAAACATAATGCAAAATACTGTGGATAAAGATAAGAAGTCATGACCTGATAAACCCTTTCATGACTTATGGTCTTATCAGACCACCACTTGCACTACAACGTGGCCAACTCCATATTCACTGGTATATGGAATGGAAGCAGTCTTGCCCATTTAAGTTCAATTAACTTCGCTCAGAGTAGTCATTTGTGATTAGTCATCTACAGATGAACAATATCAAAAGCGATTGGATGAATTGGAACAGTTAGATGAGAAATGATTGTGCACCCTGCACCACTTGGAAGTCTATCAGAATCGAATAGCATGATCTTTCAACAAAAAAGTTCGTCTTCGTTCATTCATTCAGGGAGAATTGGTATTGGTTCTCAAAACTCCAATGATACTAGGAAAGAAACCTCCCCAGCTTGAGCCAAAATGGGAAGGACCTTACTCAATACATAAGGTCTACTCCAATATAACTTATTCATTAATCTCAATGGATGGAGAACTCATCACTACTCCAACCAATGCCATATTTCTGAAGAATTGTTCTGTATAAACACAAAATACATCAGTTAAGGTCCATGCATATGACCTTAAACTATTTTCATTTCTCTCATCCAACATGACGTTAAACTGTGATGTCCTTTCTGCAAGAATATAAACTACATAGTCTCTTACATCCAGCAAGACATTAAACTGCATAACCAACGGTCCATGCATATGACCTTAAACTATTCGCACCATTCGTCCAACATAACGTTAAACTGTGAAAAAGTCCCTATTACACCCAACATGACGTTAAACTGTGTCTTATTTTTTCCTTACTTTATGACATTAAACTGCACAGTCCCCCTTTCATCCAACATGACGTTAAACTGTATTGTCCCCATCATCCTAGCTACATGACAATAAATTATACAGAAGTCCCTTAATACGTTCTACATGACATTAAACTGTGCATCGTTAAGGTTGTTGCTACCTCTTGTTTCTCACATTGAGTATGGCACATGGAGCTTAGAGTAAACATCAACCATAACACCTTCTCTGGGCTGCAAATCATGCATAAGTCCCAACAAATATTTTTAGGTCGTTGTCCCCAAGAAAAACTTGATCGCTAATTCAATCTTCAATTGAACTACGCTGACTTTGATCCTTGCCTTCTAGGCTGGGTACGTAGGCAACCTCCCGAGGTTCAAGCCCAAAACCAATCTCTTCACATCAGTTCACCTCCATATCATACGATGTTGATTCGTGAATCCACTCCTAAAATCAATATCTTTACATTCTTTCACTTTTTTCTTTGCTATATGACGTTAAAATGTACAGCACTTTTGTCCTGTACGACAATAAACTACAACATTCTTTGACACCCTCACTTGAGAGGGAATCATTATTTACATTGATCTCCAATCATGTTATATTGCAAAGACTATGTGTATACATGGCAATGCCCGAACATTTTATATTGGTTCAAACCATCATTGCACTAACCTCCCCTTTCACCCATCAGTTGTACGAACCAAATCTGTACAGAGGGTATTTCTAGAACTACATGGGATTGATTCCCATCCTTATGGGATACGTAGGAACATTCAATCATCCCTCGAATCCAGCCCCAAGTCTTTGGGCCTAACCCCAAATACCATTTTCAGCCCCTTGGCTGAAAATTCCCCCTGTGAAAACATGAATGTGGTATGAAAACCCTGTTTTTCATTCACATCAGGTTTATAAAACACACATTGTGTATTTCTTATAATGGTCCAAGATCTATGGCCCAAAACTAAGATTTCAAACAATTTCGTCTTACATGAAATTAAACTATATTTCAAGAACTACATATGTCTTGATTCCCATCCTTATAGGATACGTAGTGAAGTCCAGCATCTCAATTCAGGACCCATCCACAACATGATTATGGTTAGCATTAGTCTATGTATCTCTACATGCATTGAACAAATTCCCATTTTTATGTGTCATACTATTAACCTTAAATATATTCAGATCTTCATAACCCTTTTTTGGACTTCTGGTCACAAAAAGTCCAATTTCTGAGAGTTCCTTTGCCTGACTATGCAGCCTGTTCCCTTAGGCGACCTTGCATAAGTAGTCTACATAACGGACCTGTCAGCCATAAGATGCTATTATTTGACTATGCAGTTAATGCCCTTAGGTGGCCCTGCATAATTAAACCCCCTAATAGGTTTGTTAAATAATGGTAACTTCATTCTTGGGAATAAAACCTCTTTTGTCCTTATTTTTCATATCGACAATATGTAGGGATCTGCAAAAATAACCATCCTTAACATATTTGTCCCATACTCTTTTTCATGATATGAATGTATTCAAGTTTATTGTTTATATTTCCCTTCCCTACGTTTAGTTCATCCATTTATAGGAGTGTAATTCATCCAGTTCTTAGACAATATTTATTGGAAATATCTTCTCCATATTCAAATACCTCTTTAGAAAGAGGAATCTCTATGCTTTGGAAAATTTGAATCTTCATAAACATCCACTGGATTTTTAGCAGTAGAAAAGTAAATTTCTGAGAGTTCTTTTTCCGGATTATGCACCACGTGCCCTTAGGAGGCCCTGCATAAGTAGTCTACATAATAGACCTTTCAGCCAAAAGAAGCTATTATTTGACTATGTAGCCAATGCCCTTAAGCGACCCTACATAATACAACCCCCTAACGGGTTTGTTAAATAGAGATAAATTCATTCTTGGGAAATACTTATTCTAGTGCCTTTTGGCCATTTTTTGTATCATTCCTTAGATTCAAAATTTCTTAAGTCATAGTTTACATGTTTTCCCTCATACATGAGTGTGGTAATATGTTTTCAGATAAATTGTTAAGGAATTGAGTCAATTTTAATCCATTTGGTCAGAGCTATTTTGTCCTTAAACATTAGCCTTTTTATGTCCTACGTGCATGACTTTAAACTTCCCACAAAAGATAAGGGAACTCTGAATAAAAGTCAAGTCCCAGCTCACTAAACATGCATTTTGTATGATTTTAGGTAATATTGAGCAATAAAAAGATTCAAAGTTTGTAGGGTTATTTATAATAATCCTAGTAAAAATCAAACTATGCTTACTAGGCCCATTGGCTTAGAGAAAATTTAAAGTATGTCGCAAGAAAATGCATGCATAAATGATTGAAGATGAATGTGTTTTTCATTTGATGCACAAGAGTTAGAAAGACATCCACAGACTGTAGTCTCTGCTCTTTTTCAGGAATTACAAAAGACTTTCAACATAACTCTTCATTTGATTTAATACATCCTTAGCTTAATCAGAAGCCACCTGGAATTCATTCATTAAACTGGATACAATAAGAGATGCGGTGATACCAGATCTTCTTGGAACAATTTTCAAAGAATGTTCTTGAGTGCGGTTTGAGAAATTTTTCTGCTGACCAAATAGTGACTGTGTTTCTGTCCAAGAGACATGGAAGATGGATACATGGATTTGAGAATGAATCATTGGAAGTAAAGAGCCATTTGGAGAAAGTACCCTCTTTAGATATTGTTTTAATGCCATGATTGTCTTCTCTCCACCAACCGGCGGTGGAAAAAATTTCAGATCATGGGTATGCCATTTTCATATCTACAAGGAAATGGCATGGAGGAAAAATTTTAAAGTTCACAACATTTTGGTTGCTCTTAATGCACAGAAAAACTGAAATAGAGGAGTAGCAATGCAGCTGCATCTCAGGCATAAAGTTCTTTGCATATGGAATGATGATTTGTTACAGATGACCATGGCCATACAGAGGCAGGTAAATGCACTATGGGAAATTAAGATGATATTTTTTCAAGTAGATAGCCAAATCTGGGATAGTGCTATCACAGATATCATAGTAATCATGGCCAACAATATTCATCATGACTTCAATCCGCATTATGGCCAGTTCATCAACCGTTCCAATCCTTCTAAGACCCTTTGAATATGCACAAATGTCGAATAATTAACTCTTAAGTGAGTTGATTTTTCAAAAAAGTTCTGAAGAAAAGTGAAAAAATGGATAAGGAATTAAGGAGCGCAACTGCAATTTTGGTGCGCAAGTGTAACTGTGTCGTGCAGGTAATGGCGCACAGGTATCACCGCGCAGATCAAAATACCTCTGCAGGAGCGCGACACGAATTGAAGCAAAGAACGGTGGAAAATCAGCAACATGCGCACTGAGAGAAACCTGCGCGGCGAGAGCTCGAACTGTTCAAATACGGGTGCTTTTTGCAGGAATGGCAGTATATTTATAGGCCAGGCCACAACCCTGCGCGCCGAAGACTGCGCTCCAGTATCTGTGCGCTCAAAACATGTGCGCCGCATGTTTCTTGGTTTTCTTGTTTACCTCAGAGTCATATCCTCATTACTTTCGAATCCAACTCTGAGGGGGGACTTTTGTTGACACTTTTTTACGTTACAAAGTCTAAACGACTGAAAAAGGGAAATGCCTTAGTCCAAAGTGATTCGTCCTTTTAAGAAACATCAAAAATCGACCAAGGAATGAACATGGATTTATTCCTACTTGGTTCACGAAAGTTTCATCATGGTCATGAAAGTATACTTACGCACCGCCTAGTGGTCGCGCAGGTGACTTGCGTGCCCTCTTTGATTCTCGCTCGGGGTCTTCAACAGCCTATAAATACCCCCGGTGGGCCCCCCATTTCAGGGACGGAAAAATTCCAAAACTCATATTCAAGCTCCCGACGCCCTAGTCTTTTCCAGAAGTCTTCCGAACACTTCTAAGGTAATTTATTACCTTGAATGGAATATCAAAACAAGAGAAACAAGGCATAAGTGTTGAAATTTATCAACACTTGCGTGCTTAGGTGTTTAAACCCTTAGGGGAAGTAGACACACCTGCGCGCCGCCTTATCCCTCTACCAGAACCCGCACGCCTCTCTTTTGGAAGCCCCTAGGGATAATACTAAGGGACTGATCCAAGCCTCACCCAAGTATTTCCCTATGGGTTGACCATTACTCAGGTACCTATGTGTCGCGTATGTATACCTGCGCAATCAGTACCTGCGCGCCCACGTAGGACTTTCAAGCCTTTTCTTGGGTGCCCCTCCTACCTAATGACCTCTCTTATTCAAATCCACCTCTCCTCTTCAATATTATGCCTTCAGAACATTCTTCAAATCCATTCATGGCATGATTTCTTTGTTGGATTCCTTATCTGAAAGGAATTCTATGGAACATCTCTCAGAACCTAGTGATTTACACATAATTATGTCACTAAGGTTAGATATTTCATTCATTCAACCTCATCCTTTAATATGAGAGGATCTTTAACCTGTTCCTCCTTTTCATGAGTAAGCCCCATTCCATGTTCTCTAAATATGGGCATCCTCCTTAGAAGTAAGCCCCAAATTCCCTATTCAGTGGGCATCCTCCTTAAGCGTAAGCCCTAATTATCAAGTTCCCTTAATTTTGGGCATCCTCTTTATGAGTAAGAACCATGTTCCCAAATATGAGCATCCTCCTCAGGAGTAATCCCCAAGTCCCCTAACTTGGGCTTCCTTTTAAGGAGTAAACCCCAGTCTTTAATTTCCCAAATATGGGCATCCTCCTCAGGAGTAAGCCCCAAGTTCCAAAATCCCTTAACCTGGGCCTCCTCTTTTGGAGTAATCCCCAGTCATAATTCCCCTTAATCTGGGCCTCCTTCTCAAGAATAAGCCACAGTTCTCAATTTCCCCTTACCTTGGGCCTCCTTCTCAGGAATAAGGCACAGTTATAAGTCCTCTCTAATTTGGGCATCCATTTCAAGATTACATCCTATGTTAAGTATCTAAATCTCCATAATGCACATATACCATTATGGACCATGTTCTTGGGTTTCTTCCCTGACGTAAATCCCAATCTTCATCTATCTAGGAAGTCATACATACATAATCCCCACATTATATCTTATGATTTCTTCTTTCATGGCACAATTGTTATTTTTTTCCAATACCTCTTGTTTCTCACACCGATCATGACTCATGTGAGCTTAGAGCGTAAATGTAATTATGAAATCATTCTTTGAGCCATCAATCATGAATAAACATCATAATCCCTTACACAAACTACATGGGTTCTGATTCCTTTTCTAAACAAGGATACGTATGTAGCCCACCTGTGGGTACGATCCCAACTCTGAAATAATCTATGTCCTTCTGAATGACAATAAAACTCAAGTGCCCTACTGAATGGATTTAAAACCAGTATGGTTATCATAATGACAAAGATATTTCTATATAATGTGTCGAAGGATACCATTGACTAAGAATCTCTAAACAAATAAAGATGATTCTCTATCGATGAAGAACCTTGAATACATATAAAATATTCTCTAAATATCCTAAATAGTAATCATTGATTGTCAGATCTAAAGGAAAGATCATTTTCATACATGGTAATTTAATAAGGATTCATGAACATAACTTAAATCTATAAAGAGAGTCCTTGACTATACAATAATTCCCCTCAAAAAGGTGTGATGAGTCTGAACTCCCTTCCTCTCGACCAATGAAAATTTTTAAGCTTTATCAGTTCACAACTAATGAGCACCGACCTTTGTAAAGTAGGTCCAAATGGATATAGAATCATTGGATGTTTCCGGTTCTATGAACAAACCCGTTAGAAACTGCTTGGAATGTTTGATCCTTAAATCATCAAGGTCATCCCCATTTCTAGAGGAAACAATCCCAATGAAGGAATAAAAAAAAATAAAACATAAAATATCGTGAAGATAAATAAAACCATGATATTACATGCCAATGGGGCTGTATATAAACCTCTAAAAAGAATATGCGGTCAAAAAATAATATATTTCCCAAAGAACGAAAATTGGGGAAAAATTCCCATACCGCTTTGGTAAGTTTTGAATAATAAAACACATGAAAGATAGATCCTAAAATGGATTTGTAAATCCACAAAATAATTAGTAAAAAAATCATAAAATAAATTCATGGGAAGTAAATACACCACATAAATTAAACATGTGGTGAATATGGAATCTGTATCACAAAATTAATAAGTGAGAAAAAATCCCTAACAATAAGTCTTCACTTCCTTCACACATGATATAACATCCTATATACTAAATATAAATTTAATATAAATTTACTAGAGAGCCATATTAATATATTTCATAACATATATAATTTTTTTATTAGTTTTAGTCTTCATTTATTAACAAGACCATGTCAAAGTCACGTTTTAGGAAATTACTTCTTTGTATTTCTTGTTTGTTTTGCCTTATTATTTTTTGGGTATATTAAATAAATCATGGTTCCATATTATCAAGAAATTTAAAAAAGATATAAATATCCTATATATTTAGTATATATTTTTAGATTAATACATAGTATTTGGAGGTAAAAATTGAAATCCATCATTCCAAGAGATGACAGGTCGTACGTACAAATGAATGGTCTTTACATTTTCTAGTTGAATCAGAAGAAATAAATTCAAATGATATATTTTAATTACATAATCCTTTTATGTCATATATTTAAAATATTTTTATTAAAACCATACATATTACCTTCCATGTGAAGAATGAATGAATCACATCAGTTCGCGAGGTGGTAGTAGGTCGTACACACGAGTGACATTATCATATTCCCAAAAAATGTCAAGAATGAAGGTATGTAAAATATAATAACTAAATAAGAATAATTATATCATAAATACATTATTTAAGCATTAAAAACATTATTTATTCCAACCATGAGAATTGGTAATGGAAAAAACGAATGACATCAGTCCACAAGGTGGTAGTCCACCATACACACGAATGATAATTTCTTAACCTATTTGATGGAATTGGAAATGGTTATATGTAATTCATTTAACAAAAAAATTTATATAGATTTAGGACAATTTTGTTTTTAAATCATCATTGAATAATAATAATTGATGGATGTGGATGAATAAATAAAACAAAAATTCTAATTTATGAATGTTGCCTCTTGTTTAGATATCCTCCTTAGGTTTACACTAGAAGATTTACTTGGATAGATAAATATGAAACCTAAGGATTAAATGATGAGAGGAGGTAATTTAAGAAGTTATTTTGGCAGGTATTTATTGAACCAAAATGGTGTGATGGTGTGAACAAGGGTGTAGAGGGAGTGGCCTTTTATAAGTGAGGTGAGTGACAAAGAAATAATTTTTTGAAAAGATTCAATCATACCTATGTTTTTATCATGAAACAATAATAAAAGAGATCAATTGTGGAACATAGAAGGTTTGGGATCGAAATATACATATAAAAGGACTTTTGGAAAATATTTTAGGTCCTTCTAAACCCTTATCTTCTTAGTTTAACCCCGATAAATCCATTTTTACCTTAACTGTAGTAATTAATTTTTACTATTTTCAATATTCATTTTAGTAAAAAATAAATTTGAACATGTTATTAATTATAATTTTTTTGTATTACAAATATGGAATCAATTTTTTGAAATAAAATTACTATAATTGAAAAGTTTTAATTTTTAATAAATTCCACAAATGTGACTGTAAAGTCGTGGTTTAAATAGAAAATGTGTATATGTTAACAAAGTTTTTATATATAACATCAAAATGTAGATTATTAAAATGATCCAAATTGGATTAATGGATGTTTAAGGGATATAATTTTACTTTTAAAATTATTTATAATATAATTTATCTTCTTAAATGCTTGAAATGGAATGGGAATTTCAATAATAATTCAATATTTTTCACTATTCATCAAAAAATGAAAGTTTTTAAAATAATATAAAAGATTAATCTTGTAATTTTTTAAATTTATATCTCAAATTTTTTAAACATAATTTTCTTCTAAAAATTTCAAAATATTTATTTTATTACTACGTACAAAAATAAATAGCTTTCATTTGTTTGAGAAAATAGTATTTTTTAAGCATATAAAAACTTTTCAATGAAATTTGGTACATTTTTATCAATATGTTTTATTTATATAAATATAATATTTCTAATACTGAAAAATTATTTATTACTATTAATATCTCTAATTTTAGTATCTAGGTTATAATGGTCATGTTTAAAAAACAAAATAATATATCATAGTTTTGTTAAAACATAGTGACAAAAGATAACCTAGTATTGCATGTAGTGAAAGCATAACATGATGTTGTATGTAATGCATGATTAACAAGGTGTTTCATGTAACATAATATAAAAATTAGTCTATCATGTAATAAAAGTTTTTTTATTTTTTTAACACAAAATGTACCAAAATATTAAATATATTTGGAAAAATATTTCAAAAAATAGGACAGTATTACAATGAATCTTCATACAAGGATTCCCCCAAAAGCACCAAAATATAATCCACATATATACGATGAAATCATCCCAAGAAGTCCATTGTTGAGTATGATATAATCATATGGTTTAATTAAGTATAACTCTATGAAGAATCGATATGGTAGAACATAATATAGGTTCTTGTTGACACTTTAACTAACCAAACCTATTTTGTTCCAAAACTAGTTCCATAATTACACAAAAAGGAGTTTATTATTAAGGAATCCAATTCGAGTACCCACCATGGGTCCGAATACCTCCCTTAAGTGGAGGGATTATATAGTATTCTTCAAGTATTATCCCTCCATAAAATACAAATTATCTATCAAAATAAAGTATATCGTTGTCCAATTGAGTATAATCCCACCAACAAGGTATATAGGAAAACACCATATTAGTTTTTCTTGACACATTAATAATGTGAACCACCTATACCCAACGATATTAATTAGACACAAGGGGGATTTTTTCATGTGAGTCCCATATTCTAAATATGATGAATGTGTAAAAGATTCATCCCAATGGGACAAGATCCATGAACTATAAATTATAAATCCAAAACACAAATTCATCACACTAAGGGAAATCGTAAATCTATAGAAGTGAAAATAAAGAATAAACTACCAATATCCATGGATATCTAGACATTACATCAAAAACAGTTTTTGTGATGTTCTAGAATGAGGAGAATAAAATAATCCAACGCATTTAAATATCCGCTTTCTACCATATCCCAAATAATAAGATAAATAAAAGTTTCTCTAATACGATGATCTAACGCTCCATCTCTATCCATGCACTATTAATTAGTGTCTATAATGGGTTATATATATATGTTCATGTTCACCTATCTATATTCCAAATGATTCTAACTAGAAGTGAGTGCCTAGGGTGTTACTGTAGGGAAACTACACCCTCATACCAGAGTAATGTAACAACAAAAAATAACAAAAAAACCTTTCTCAAATAATTAAAGTATGCAGTAGAAATAAAACACAACATTCAATATCAATGAATGAAAAAGAATACACTCACACATACACATGACTATACCAACTTATGTCAACTAATTTCACACTTTTAGGATAACAAAAAATGATAAAAATAGTAATAAAAATGAATATGAGGCACTCTTAACATCTGTTGTCATCATCATGTACCAATATTTAAATCACATGCCTGATATCCTACAAAATCAGGAAACACTAAGTCACTTCCCAACCAGAACCAATGAAAACTGAAATCCACTCTAGTACCCAAGTTCCATGGCCTCATAGGTAAGGCGTGAGTATAAATCTATTGGAATCCACCAATGATACCCCCTGGAAAACTAGTAAATCATTTTTTGCACATGTGATATGCTAAGAAAAAAACAAATAAACGAAAGAGGGATAAATAAATAAACCTCATTGATCTTTGGGTTCCAGGGTGACACCCGAGATTAACTATACATACATTGACTAGAGATGGAGTGCCTCTCAGGACATAGAATAATTATAATATATAGTATTAGGATCAATGACCATATAGTAATAGGCATTTTCACTAATTCCTAAGAATTAATGCTTGGAAATATTATAGTGGCGAGCATAAATAAGATTTCTAGAGGAATCCCATAGTATTACAGTGATTTATATAAGAAATATGAAACCTTCAAGGTAGTCCATGGAAATATAGTAGTATCAGGAATAAAGTTGATTCCTAGGAGGTAATCATAGTCAATGTAGTAGTATCAGTGATAATAATTATTTCTTTGATGTATTACTCGAAGCTCTGGTAGTATTAGGAATAAACTGATTCCTAGGAGGTAATCCTAGTGAATCTAATCGTACCATTCTCTTCTCCAGAATACATGACATCTCTAAGTAATCTCATTCATAAAAAATCAAAGGTAGTACATCCCTCACATTCTTTCTGATGTATAAATAATAGACCCAAATTGAATAATGTAAAAACCCAACACACAAATCCACAGTTGGAATCTAAGGTGCCCAACATACCATTATCACTAAATCCATTTCTATCTAAATCCACCAGTCATTGATTTCTAAGGTTACACTTGAAATTTGTGATACCTACTCAAATATAATGACCCTCTCTAGGGTTTATGAAAAACCTGGAAAAAACGGAGGACCCCTATGTCTCATTATATGACAAACACCATAAACGAGACCTTGATTTCAATATAATGTATTAGTCAAATCACAACACCTAGGGGTCACAAAACACCTCATCATACTCATGATCACATTTCACCCTCATTAGCCTCAAAGAATAATCCCAATTAGTACCAATCTAGGAAGGTGGAATAAATACCTTATCACGTCTCAAGTCATCATAGGCCAGTTCCCTCACCAAATCCATCATAAATCTACCCAGGCTATACCCTCCCGGGTACTAACATGCATGAGGGGAAGTAACAGTAGTGGCACTCTCAAATTTTCTATACCAATGGATCAAATTTATCTCACAGTTCCATCATGGCCTATACATGCCAACAATTCTGATTCAATAGTTTCATATACATGGAGGAGTATAAAGGATGTTATATAAGGTAAATAACATTCATTAAATTCATTTAATACATACCCATGAGTGAATATCTACCTCAAAATAAATGTTTATAATAATTTCCGAGAATATAAATGATAAAGGAATTAAAATATTGTTAAATGTCTTCATATATCATTGTATACATTTTATGATCAATCCCTCGACCATCGGTGAACGGGGCATAAATCTAGTGATTATGGGTCCATTCTGGATCTTTCTACTTACATCCATCCAAAACCTTTTTATTTTATAGAAAAAACTCAATTGAATAAATGGTCAATCCCCTATTGAGGTAAGACCACATATCACATGCAACATAAACAACATTAATATACTATTGTGGAAATACATATGGGCCACCTATATCAATTAGAGTAATTTTATTTTAATAAGTCTGAAAAATAACAAACATCTCACCAAAGACTTACATCATCTCGCTTTCACATATGTGAGGACACAATATCTAAAAAAATAATTATTAAAATTTATAAATATTTATTCCGATCAAATTTTTATTGCTTGTAACTAATTTAAACAATAAATTTACTAGGAATAATGCATAGAAACTCACCCAATGAACTAACCTCAGTAAAATCATTTGCAACGATTTTCATTTTTCACCTAACACACTTTTGAACCTAAGCCTAAAAATAATAATCAATTCATTCTTGCATTCAGTCTACCAATATCACGAAAGATACTAACAAACTAAAATAAAATCTTAGAGTCGACATACCCATTTTAATCCACAGAAAACATAGTTTGATCATCGTACCAATATCTCTTTATCCTTGTCAAAAAACAAAGAATATTTTTTTTAAATGATTCTACCATGCTCTAGTAGAATCATTTCCCAAGACAGATTTCACATGTAATAACGTAGTACTCATAAAGAGGGGAATAAATCAAGGAAGGGATGAAAAAAGTGTCATATTTACCTCAAAAATTCCTCCAAATCAAATTGAAAATTATTCTAATAATAATTGAGGGAGATAACCCATTGTAATGGAGAGATAAATTCAATCCCCATTCATATGATATCACTATGTATATGTAAATAAAACCTCAAAAAATCATTTGGAAAAAAATTCTGATCTTTTATTGGAAAATATGGAAACACTATTCTCCTACATAGGGGTGCATGTAAGGGACTATGTAACGGAATCTAGTATGGTTTTACCCATGTAAAGGTCCATCCACATAGCATTTACCCAACATAAGGGGATTTACCATATATTATTACCCATCATATAGGTATTTACTTCATCATTATCATCATCATATAGATTTTTTTAAAAAATAAAACAATGTACAGATCCAGAAAGGGGGTAGAGACACATCTATGGGGTCTAAAGTATTGAAGGCGGAGGGAATCCCCACAGATAATATTAACCCCTTTCGGATTTAGAATATGCCAATTATGGAAAAATAACCACTCCGAGCCTAGAGTATCAAGAGGGGCCAGATAGTCAGCTTCCTCATTTCCCTCCCACCAGGTATGCTACACTCTGATGATGCCGCCGAGCCTCCCTTGACACTGGTGAATGATGTATTCATCAGACCAAGGTGTCGTACCTTATCCTTGGAGCGCATTAAATACATACATGGAATCAGTTTCCACTTCCTCTAGCTCTATGACCCTTTTCCTATAATCCATGTGTCCAATCCACAGGGTTTTAGCCTCCACTTGCAGTGACGTCCCGTGGCCCAGCCGGACTCTGTAGGCCAGAACCACTGAACCATTACTGCCACGTACAATCCTTCCGCCTTACATGACTCCCGAAGCGTACGAGCCATCAGTGTTCATCTTCAAGCCTTGAGCGGGATGTTTCTAACTGACCCTGTTACCTAGGGATATGTTCATTCCGACCACGGTACCCGGAAAAGCATGCATGATCCGTTGTAGGGTTGGATCATCCCACCACGTTCTGAGAGCCTTGACAATGTCTAGGAGAAGATTTTGGGTTTCTATGGGGAACACACACTCTAAAGATCTCACCCCTTCATGTATCCACTGGTCTCATGCCTGCCGTAGACACCAACATCCATCCTGCATAAACAAAGTGCGCACCCTTCTCTCAGGCCCCTTTCTCCCCGCTCCTTGAAACCATCAGATGGTAAAACACAGATCCGCCATTTCTGGTATGGAGAACACTGTAAAATCATCAACGAACTTCCACACATCCATTTCCCATTCACTCCCAAAGAATATGTGATCCACTTTCCCCTCCACATTCCTACTACAACAACCACATTCATACGCAATACTCACCCTGCAACGTTTCATGTTCTCATTGGTGGGGAGTGCTGTATTCCAGATTCTGCACACCAGAAAATTATACATAGTGGGGATGTTTTTTCACCATAACACCTCACTCCACTTTCCCCCCGCAACCTGAGGGAACGAGACTCTCTGCTAATTTTGATCTGTGAAATATCCTGAAGGGACAGGTTGAACACACATTTCTTCGGAGTAGAGTCCAATCCATTGATCTGGAACATATCCACTTGATCGCTATTCAACACTGCGTAGGTGAACATAGGATAAAGGATTTCATCCATAAAGGAAATGGTCATGGATATACATCCAGGGTACCCTATAATCCCCCCACTCCAGTTATCATGCCAGAAGGAAACATCTCCAATCCCCACAATCCACCGAGAGAATGGTTGAATGAAGGATACCATAGGTCCAATCTCTCCCTAGAGGGGGGAGGTGTGCCTGTCCCATGTGCCCCAACCCCCTATGTAGAACTCCTGCATGACCTTCCCCCACAGTTTCTGACGCTCCAGTACCTCCCATGCCAATTTGGCATGCATGCATGTTACATTATAATTGAGATTCTTATCAATAATACCAACATCACTTATCCGCCTCGCCATCTTGTGGCATGCCGCCCAATGCCTTCTACCCTTTGACCTCAAATACCATCTGAAGCATGCGAGAACCCTATCCATATAATGTAGAACTCATTTTTTTTCTGGGTTTTAAAAAAATAAAAATTTCGGAAAAGGGGATAGGGTTCCGATATTTTTGAAATTGGGTCCGGGATACGTGAACGGCGTTCACGCATCCTTCGCCGCGGAAGGATGCGTGAACGTCGTTCACGCATCCCCCCGAGAGGAGGGATGCGTGAACGGCGTTCACGCATCTCACAGAACACTCAAATCCTTCTACACATACAAAATGTATCATAAATCAAATGTCAACCTAATCTACGCCTCCGGCGTGGATGCTCCTCTGTCCCACAGTCAGGTGTATACTGGATGCGTCCACGCCGTGTTTGTCTGCGTCTGTGCTCTGGCATACGCTGCGCATCCTCATCGACAGTCACCTCAACATCCTCCTGTGTGACAGACGGTGGATGTACAGTCTCACCGCCTGTACCTTGGCCTGCATCTAAGGATAGTGGAAGCTGGCTGGAACTCTCACCAATATAGGAAGTAGATGGCTACTCTGCTGCAGATGACTGCAATAAAACATCGAACTCAATCCAGTCAGCATCTGTAAGTACCTCTGGCTGTGCCTGAGAAGTTGGAGGAGCATCTGACTGATCATACTGAACACCCTCCTCCAGTGGAACAATATCATGTGGCTGAGCAAGCTGAGCAGCCTCCTCCTGTGGAACAACAACATCCATAACAGGGTCGTCACCCCCAGGTACATCTATGTGAGGCTCAGCAGGCTCCGCGGCCTCCGCAGCAGGCTACGCGGCCTCCGCAGCAGGTGGTGGATCAAAGAAAATGCCATGATAAATCTCGTCCATCGACGGTAGCATCTGTCGTACAAGGCTGTGAAAATATGATGGGTCAAAGACAGCTCTCTCCACTGGATCAAACATATGAAGTAGATGACAAATATGAGCATCCTGCGAAAACAAATTCTATTGTTAACTAATTTGAATAAAAAATTTGTTGAACAGTGAAAGGAAGAATGCATACCAAGTCATGGAAGCCCCGTCCGTGCCGTGTCAGAAATCTGACTGGAGACCTGATGTACCAGCCTGCATAATCCATCTGATCCATCAAATGAAAATGTACTGTCCCTACCACTCGCAACTGGGACTCCCGTCGTTTGTCCCATAACGCAACATATCTGGCATGGTAGCTCCTCCAATCAAAATCTCTCTTCCGTGACATCTTCAGGGAATGCAATGAATCCAACTGACTGGGCGGGTCAGGAACTGGCTGAAAGAATCCAAACTGTCTCATAACCCTATCCGTCTGATGTCACTTGACTATATGAAAATGAATCAGTGGAACCATGAAGAAGCCGATATCAAGCATCACTGTACAGTATGGGGGCAGACTCTAAAGGATATCATCTGTATATGGAATCCATGTAATCTGAAAGAAAAAAATGAATAATCAATTAATAAATGAATAGATTTACAGTAAAGAGTAAAGATTTAACAATATAAATAATAATCACTTACATCGTCTGGTCTAATGTTGTCTAACATAAGTCTGTAGGCGTGAACATCATGTCTGGGAGAATCTGAATGTCGATGCGCCTGACTCCACCTGTAGATAACATTTTTTTTACATTTCATAAAAAAAATTTATACAAGTAAGTTAGATATTAGAAGGAATTAATAACATACCAACGTCCACGTGGAGCCTCTGCTACAATATCTACGGGTAATGGCGCACGGGCATGTGGAGCTAAACGAGGTATGTGCTCTCATACCCACATCTGTAGAAGAACCATGCATCCTGTGATCTGCATCTTATCGATGCGACATGCGCTGTATAGGGCTCTATATGTATATGCTAGGCAGGAAGACCCCCAATTATATCGGCCTTCTTGGTCCAAATCCTCCAAAAAAGATAGATACCTCAGGTGCACAAAAGTAGTAGAGTGGTCAACAAAAAGCGTGCCACCGATCAGCCTCAAAATATATGCGCGTGCAAATCGCGGCACGGTGACGTCATCAGCATCATCTGGCAAATGTGTGAAGTGCTGGTCTAACCAAGGCATCCACAATCTACCACTGACGATGGTCCTGCCATCATCCTGGACCTCTATACCCAGAAGTCTATGAACAAGCTCAGGCAAATCTGATGGAACTCGGCCTTTCAAAGCATGTCTATCGATAGGGAGCCCCAACATAATGGCCACATTCTGCAACGTAATAGTCATCCCCCCTCACTGAAATGGAAAGTATGTGACTCTGGTCTCCATCTCTCTACAAGTTTGGCAATGAGCTGATGATCAAGAAATGTGAAGGCGCACATCGCTACTCCATAGAATCCAGCTCGACGAAGATGTGGGATGATAGCGGGAGGTGGTGCAGTATGATGGAAATGGTGAGATCTACGTACACTCAAGGGAGCCACAGGACGTCCCTCTAAAAGCAGTCGTGATACATGAGTAGCCTGAGATGTAAGCAATGGAAAACCTGCCATCTGCACACATGATATCATCGGTACTTATTAATAGTGGAAGCATGATATATTCATTTTTATTTGGTGTCACAATCAACATTAGCCTAGTATCACAATCAACATTAGTTAAGGATGCTCAGAAACTCTGATTCCATTACTAAAACTAGACATCTTATAAGAAAACCATAATTTAAAAGTGAAAAATTAATTATTTCTTCTTTTTTGTGAAATTACGTTTGTTAATTTATCTATTATCCATTAAATTACCATTAATATTATTCCACATTAAAAATTAACTAGAAAAAGTGAAAAATTAATTATTTCTTCTTTTTTGTGAAATTACGTTTGTTAATTTATCCATTATCCATTAAATAACCATCAACATTATTCCACATTAAAAATTAACAGGAAAAAGTGAAAAATTAATTATTTCTTCTAATTTGTGAAATTACGTTTGTTAATTTATCCAAAACAAGCCACTTGAACTCCTCCAGAAAAAGTACAACTCATGCTCTAGAAAATTATATTTATCACAAAAATGGAGCAGGTACACAGACTCGATCATGGATGATGAGATATGGAACCCTGTCCTGCCACTTGGGGACATCTCTTACGAGTATGTCCTTCTGCGTGGTAGATACTACATCGTATTCTCCCTCCTCGTTGCCGAGGCCAATCCATCTCATTTCTGATGCGAGTTGACTTCGGTCTTCCTCGAGGCTGCAACCTGGTAGCATGAAGCCAATAATTTTAAAAATGACAGACATTGAGAAAATTATAAATGAAACCAAAACCAACTTATGAAAACCTGGAAATATCAGGGACGATGGTCGGTTGATCAGCAGGCAATGTGATAGAATGGAAGTCACCAACAGGCATCCAAGCAGCACTATAACAGTTAACCAAAGTGCTCATGTGATACACCAGGTCAACATATGGCTCCAATGATATATTTACCGAAGCGCAAGCTGAAATAACATGTACACCTGGATATCTCAATGCCTGAAAGCTGCCACAATCACAGTACCTGTTGTCCAACATCACGACAAACACTCCACCATTAATGCATGTACCCTGGTCGTAGCACTGTCTTACCCAAAAACTCCTCTTTTCCCTGTCAAAGTCTATAACATTCCATCGTGAAGCCTCATTCCGTATCCGATCAATATCAGTTTGAAAATGCTGAGTAAAAAGCATTCCATTTTCCATCCTCTCGTAGGCCTTTTGGGAGCGGTCAACAAAGTAGTGAACACATCTAAAAAATGTCTCTTACACTAACCCTGTGATTTGGAGTTTGCGCACACCCTTGAGGACCCCATTTACGCACTCGACTATATTAGTGGTCATATGCCCATATCTCATGCCACCATCGTATGCTAATGACCATTTTTCCTTTGAAATTTGTACCATATATTCATATACCTCCTCATTAACTGTTCGGATCTCTTCAAAACGTCGATCAAACCTTTCTTGTTGGGGTTCATATGCTGAAAGCATAGCATAATAATGTATTAAAATGGATATTAAATTTTGTTAAAAAAAGAAAGTTTAGAAAACCATACCCAATTCGAGGATCGCCTTCTTTATGGCCTCATCTCTAAACTGCTTATGCACATTACTTGCAATATGTCTAATGCAATAATGGTGATAAGAATTCGGCTCAGTCCAAGATACCCCATCACTACTCACGGCCTCTATAATCGCTCGATGACGATCAGATATCAGACACACACCTTGTTTTTGCATGACATGAACACGTACACATGCCAAGAACCAGCTGCAGCATTCAAAATTTTCTTTTTCAACAACAGCAAAAGAAAGTGGCATAGGAGCGCAATTGCCATCATGTGTGGTATCAATGAGTAGAACACCTGTGTACTTTCCATAAAGGAATGTGCCATCTACCTGAATAAATTGTTTACAAAAGGGAAATGCAGCAATGCACGGTCTGAATGCCCAGAAAATCCTATTGAACTTCACCTTTGACCGATCAACTCGATGATTTTGGGATACATACTCAACACTATCCAATTGATAAACAATCTAATTATTTAGAGACAACAATTCCATGAGCTGTGGCAACATCGCATAAGACTCATCCCAATCACCATACACTTTTACGATGGATTTCTGTTTTGCATTCCATGCTTTGTTGCATGATACCTTATAATTATACAACTATTGAATTCTTTCCGGAACAAGGGCAACCGGAACATCCTGACTTGTTCGTATCATCTCACAAATAACAGTAGATATAAACTCTGCATCAAGAGAAGAGTGATATTGTGCCAAGCTGGGATGCAGACAAGTGTGTGGGCCTTCTAATTTGGTTATCTTCCAACATCCATAATATTTATCAAATAGTGATCTTAATCGAAATTTACATTCTGACCCATATTTTTCACAACGAATGCGATATTTGGTCTTCTTTCACTCATAAACCACAAATGTGAAATGTCGCTCAATGTGGTATTGCTTTATCACATTTTTCATGACCTTTTTACTTTCAAACTTCTGCCCAACATATATGGCATTCTCATTTGATGCAGGCATATTTCCTATAATGGCAGGGAATTCAGAAGATGGTGTAATGGCATCCCAATCAAAATGTTGTTCACGAGACATTCCTTCAACTAAGGAACTCAAAACTGAAGGTTGATTACCACTAACTAGTGGATGTAGTGGATGTCTGTCTCTCAAAGGAACCTCAGAAGGTTCATTCCCAACCAAATCATCTCCTTCTGACTCCCCAGATTCTTCTTCCTCAGATAAACTTGCATGCACTATATCAGCACAGAAAGGGATGTCATCTACATTTCCTTCCAAATTTTGATGATCTTCCTCATTACATTCTTCCACAGGAGTCGTATGAGAAGGAGGCAATGAAGAAGACTGCTGTGAAGGACCGACTTCTATAGAGGTCACAAAGCATGGTTATGTAGTAATCGATTGCACCACATCAATATCAGAAATGACAATAAATAATTCCATTAAACAATTAATACACTGTTGCCTGAATAACTGAGAAGCCTCCATCCAATCCTCATCATCGACTATAGGGTAGTCGCTGTGCCACAGACACTCAGGATATTGAAGATGTCGGTATCTAATTGAAGTGATTGCTTGTCCTGCACTCAGTTTTAACCGACTATGAATCTTATTACGAACTGCATCCAATTTCATACAACCATGCAGATTTTCCACTTTGATAGGTGGCACACTGTAGCTAAAACCCTGCTCGGTACAAATTACCTTACCGTTGCAATATATTTGAGCAGACATAATTACCTATTAAAAAATAATTTAAAAAATATTATACACTACATTAAAATTTTAATTTATTTAATTTGGTTTTGAATAATTGATTATCTTGATACTTTTTTATTTATTGATTTATCACTGTTAAGGTATAGTGATTGTGATTTTAGCACAAAAGCAAATTTAAAATAATCTTTCATAAAGTTTAATTACTTATGAATATAAAATCATGACTTGATCTTGAGACTTGCGATTAGTTTATCATTATCTGATAAACTAACCACAACCTATATAGGTAAAATCTTGTCTCTATTATCAAATATTACAGCAACCGCCAATCTCCTGTCAAACAGCAATGCCTCCTCTTGAACGAGTTCTCGAATGCCTCTTCGTCGACACCTCTTCGGGGATGCCTCTTCGTCGACACCTCTTCGGGGCGTCTGTCTTTTAAATAAAAATTTACTCACATGCATGTGAGGGGGTCTAGGGGTATGAAATACATAAATTATTTTAAGCGGACACGCAAGTCCTTACACTTACTGAGAGATGAATCGCAGGTCATCAATGCGGAAAAAATGAAATTATTACAAATTGAATAACAACATACACAAAATAAAACATGTAATTTCAATTATTCATGGTCGGTCATCTCAAGATCAGTCATCACTCATACCGTGTTTTTTGGTATATTTATTATATTATCCGTATTATATAAAATCTATATTAAATACTACACCTCTTTTACAAAAATTTAACTTCATGTGTGTATATATATATATATATAATTATTAATAACATTTAATAAATTTTATTATAACTGATCTAATTGAGATTTAAATAATAAACACTATTTTTATTTTAAATTTTATGAAATTGTAATGTTTTTTGGACATTCTTCTACTTTTCAAAATATAAGTAAATATATTTTATACTTTATTGATTAAAAGTATTATTACTAGTAAATAAAAGTAATTTAATTTACACTTACATCAAAACCATCCATTAAAATAAATTTCTCTAACATAATTTACTTTTTCTAAACCTTAAAAATTTTAGACATTACATAAAACATTCAATATTCAGACAACAAAAATTCAAAAAATTAAATCATACAAACATTCAACTTCAAGAAAATTAAATCATACAAAACATTTCATGGATAACATATGGAATAAATAAATCATACACACAATTAAACATACAAATGAAATAAATAAACACAATTAAACAATTAAATTATTAAATAGAAATTTTACCTCAATAAAAGCAGCAAATATTTGTTGAGAAAGAATTTCTGCAGAGCTTCGCAACAAAAACCAGAAGAGAACAATGAGTTTTGGGGGGGGGGACCCCTTCTTTTATAGAAAATCTCGGCCAGATGCGTGAACGCCGTTCACACATCCTTTAGCTAGTCCACGAAGGATGCGTGAACGCCGTTCACGCATCACTGCCGCGGCTCAGATGCGTGAACGCCGTTCACGCATCTTTTCCCAGGGTCCGGGATGCATGAACGACGTTCCCACTTCCTTTAGCTGGTCAGCAAAGGACGCGTGAACACCGTTCACGCTTTACCGCCTGGGTCTGGGATGCGTGAACGGCGTTTACGCATCCTTCCGCGACGAAGGATGCGTGAACGACGTTCACGCATCCCGGAACCAATTTTAAAAATATCGGAACCCTAACCCCTTTTCCCAAATTTTTTTTTTTTTAAAACCCAGGAAAAAAATCACTCCTCCTTTGCGTACCTTGAAATTCAATAAAGCATGAACCGGGGAGGATAAGAGTATGCTATTAACCTGTGTAATCATTCCCCCAATGGACATGAACCTGTTCTTCCAATTGAGGACCCCCTATCTTCTTCTATAAATAGTGGGTCAGAGTCTCAGATACCATGCCTCGTCAGAGATATAGGGGCTCCTAGATACACCCTCGGAAGTGCCCCTTTCTGCATTCATGGACTTTGACTCACCATGCGAAGCCACCTCGTAGATTAGCGGCTTGAGATGTAGAAACTACTCTTCGCCTTATTAATAACCTGACCACTCCAATAGATGTACTCCTCAAGAATTCTGGTCACACCCCACACTACTCTTCTCGAAACATTCGTGAAGATAATAGCTTCTTCCGCAAACATGAGTTACGATACTGATGGGATTCTCCTCATTCTAGACAGGCAGATCTCCCCTCTATTATTGCTGCACAGAATTAGCCGGTTAAGCACATTCTGGGCCATGATAAAGATAGTTGGAGATGTCATATCCCCTTGCAGATGCCCTCGCGTTGCTTTAAAGAAGCCAAATGGATTCCCCATGAACATAATCAACATCCACGTAGAGCTAAAACAGAGAAATATAAGATCAATATTCCATGGAGAGAGACCCACACCTGCCAGGACTTTGTTAATGAATCGCCACTCCACTCGGTCATACGGATTTCTCATGTCGAGCTTCACTTCCTTGTTCGACCCATGCATTTTGAAGATGATGTCCCTGATGGTTTCTTGGGCCAGTGCAATCTCCCCCTGGACAGAGCGTCCCTTCACGAAACCATGTTGTTCCATGCTAATCCATTTAGGTAGATGAATTTATAGATGAGCATTAATAATAACAGGAAGTATGTTGTTGGGAACATTAAACTTGCTTATCAGCCGGAAGTGCTCCCCCGATGTTGGAGACATGGACATGGGGATGAGAACCACCGTGGTAGCACAAGAAACCCAGGGTAGCGAAACTCCCCAGAAGTACTCTTGAATTTCCTCAATGATATCAACTTTCACCGTCTCCCAGCATGCTTTGTAGAAGCCACGAGGAAACGCATCCGGACCCACCGAACTCTATGGATTCAATTTCATCATGGCTCTATGACACTCATCATCGTGAGGAATGGCCACAATTACTTCTTTATCACGATATGAGAAGTTGGCCTGAATCACAGCCAAAACCCCCTCACCGCCACCCAGGTACCCATTCAGGAACTGTGCTCTTGGCCATCCAGAAGGTCGCGAAAGTAGTCTCTAGCCATCCTCCCTCCCACCACTCTATTATCGCTGAAAGACACATCATCCATCTTTATGTTCGGTTTAACCCATCTTCTCATTTCCATAATACAAGCCTATAAATACGTTGTATTTCTATCACCTTTCTTGAGCCACTTTATCCTCGCATCCTCCCACGCCTGATGTTCCTATTTGAGAAGTATGTCTGTCATGAGCTCTTTCCTACTGGCAAGATCATCAAATAAATGGTCATCTCAGTCCACTTCAAGCTACCTTTCAATATGGTCCACATCTGACATGACTGCTTCCAACTCATGATCATACATATACAAATCTTGTGACCATAGATGAAAGCTGAGACATAAGCCGGCTAAGCTTATTGTGCAAGCCTATCCAAGTGTTCCCCCAAGGCGTTGCATTCTAGGAGTCACGAACCAAATCGGCATATCACGAGACCTTAGTCCAGTGTTGGTAGAAGTATAACTGAGTTTGTTGATCATGCCTAGAGGATAGGGAGAACAATAGTGGGGAGCGATCCGATAGGCGACGCGGTAGATGCACCACCTGAGTGTTACCAAACTTGGAAACTTCTTGCATGTTGGCTAAACATCGATCCATATGACTCCATGAATTGTGGTTTCCCCATTGGTTATTACACCACGTAAAACGATCTCCAATGAACCCAAGGTCCATCAGTCCCATGCCCGCCAAGAATTGAGAAAAATCAAGGATAGCTTCCCTGTTAAAAGGGACACTTCTCTTCCGCTCCTTCGGATCCACGACGACTTTGAAATCCTCTCCAACGATCCAATGGAATATACCCGGATCAAACACGCTGATATCCTTCCACATGGTCTCCCTTTGTGGGGCATCCTACTTTCCGTTGATATAAGAGGCTAAAAAAGGGAAAGTGTCAAGGGTCTCCTTCACTGTGATGAATTGATCCCCTGCCTACACTAGATCGACCGAAATCCTACTATGCCAGAAAATCCTTATGTGGTGGTTGGACGGCTGGACATGCATATTACCCTACGTTTTGAGTTTCCTGGAGATCATTCCAATCCTCTTGGACTGTTGCTTGTGCTCAAGGATAGCCACCATCACTTTCTTATGCTTAAGAATCTATGACGCCATGAAGTCTTTCTTAATGCGGGTTCTGATATCTCGGGAGTTCCAGATAAGTAGAGGTATCATTTGGAGGAGAGGCTCTTGGGCCTAGCCCCAGATTGCGTGGCTTTCTCAAAGTAGGAGGTCCCCACCCCTTTTTCTGCATGGATTGTGATTTGGTGCACACGCCTATTCTTGTTACCATGTTCCCCAAGGATGGAGGCCCCGCGCCTTGGATCTGAGAGACCAGTCTTCACTTATTTATTGGATTGGATGTATCCTGCCTCCTTCGACCACTATCTCCCAGACGTTGGGAAACCAAAGGGGGGAGGGGGAGGGAATAAGTACCTCTAATCGGTGAAGAGCCCTCGAAGATGAATCCCAGAGGCACCAGTTCCATGGAACGCTTCTGCACCACGTGATCCTGAAGAAGGCTGTGAGAGCAGAAACATGGAAAAACAGGGTATGATATATCTTGAACCCAGCAAAGGGAGTCCTCCACCCGAAGATCCAGTTTGTCCACCACTAGAAGAGAGGGATCCAGCTCAATGCATATTCGGGCAACCGATACCTCTGCACACTGGTTGGTCTGGGGGTCTGAACACGGGAAGCCCCCAAAGAGTCACCTACAACTTTGAGGAAGCCTTCATTCTAAAAGGGAAGTATAAGCCCCGGGAGACTGACCCACACCGCAACGGAGGGACTTTCATTCTCCTGATGCGCTTCCAGGGACCATATGGTCAGATTAAAACTATATCGACCCCAAGGACGGGTGGCATGACACCACACTTGTATGAAGTCCTCCAGCGAATCCCGGACGATAGAGAAGGAGCACCTGTGAAGGACAAAAATTATCTCCATAGCACGGAGAGCCCAAGATCCCACGAACTACTGAAAAGCTGCCTGGGGAGGCGCACCTCCCCCAAAGCGAGCAATAAGAGTGTGTTGCATGAAAGACGATGCTTCCTCAATGACCGCACCAGGAATCTACAAACAGACCCGAGAGCCTTCACGCATTGCCCGAGCCGGCCCCATGGAGACCCTCCGTAAGCAGTGGTGGCCACTATATGAAGCAGAACTGCAAAGGATGTCACATAAGGAAGGACGAGAGCCAGTCAGCACTAGCGAAGGAGCCAGGGATGATCCTTTCCATGGTAGAACCAAATCAATAGGCCCAGGTCTGATGTCGAGGGGGCGACGTGGACGGGCCAGGGACGCTCGAAACCAGGGCCGAAGGGGACAGCGCCACCCAGGGGGAAGCAGCCGCAATTGTCGAATTTTTTTGAAAAGGGGCCAGCACGTGACGCGCGTTCTTTAGAGCCTTCATTCGCCAAGTGATTGTATATAGGTATTTCCCTAATGTGAGGGTTTAGACATGTAGGGGACACCCAACATAAGGGGATTCCCTCATGAAGGGGTGGCCACTTAAGGGTGACCATGTATGGGTATTCCATATATGTGTGTACCATGTATGTGAAATCATATAGGTGTCTTCCAGAACCCATATCTAGTGATGTAAATCACAACATATTTCGAAAAGTCCAAGACATATTGATGGATTCCCATGTACATATCACCAATATAAGGGTGACCAGGTATTAGTCCTCCAAAACCCACAAAGGGGTTCATTTTTCAATTGTCCATCCCATATATTAGTCTAAAATACCTCTCCAGAGAACCCAATTCATCTTACATTCTTCAGTAAATATCTACAAACATTATTTACGGCTATACAACCACGCAGATTCTCAATTCAAATATTTGTTCTTAAGATGGCACTAGCTCTAGAGTCAAAAAATCTAATTTCCATGGAATTTATAATCACAAAACGATAGAGGTTTTTAATGGAGAGTATTGTAGTATATAGAAATACAATTAGAAAGAAATATGTTGTCCTACGGGAGAGAAAATCATGATCTCCTTGGTATGAAACATCAAGTTACCATGGATTCTTGGGAATGGTGTCTTGATTTGATATTTAGTCATTATATTTGTAGTTATGATTTGATATAATTTAATATTTTTTATGATCTTTTGGGTGATCTTTTTTCCATATTAATGATTAAAAGAAATTTAATTGTGTATTGATATCATTTTATGTTTCGGGTTTTATAAACTATGATTCTCAAAGTTTTTCTTGTGAATCGTAGAGAGGGAGCAATATAGAATATACTATAGGATAACCCCCATATGGATCCCATTTATATTGAGAAGATCATTCGAACTATCCTATATATATTCCAGGGAAGCGAGGATGGATGAACTCTAGTTTTGGATCAATCCTATGAATTTACCATGAAGAATCCACCCATGTTCCATGGCCACCAAATATCTTATTTTCATAAGGAGTGGTTTCAAAATATTTAACACATATTTCATTACCTTCAGATCCCTGAGATAGCCAAGGTTATATTTCCCATGTATATGTTGGACGGACCTATCTATATGTGGTGAGAGTCTATCATGTAGGACAATATATACAGGGATATCACACATACTATGTTAAGGTTGATATTTAACCAATATTTCTACCTAGATTCTTTAATTTTCTAAAAGGCTAGTGAGTTTGTGAATCTATAGTAGGGGATAAGTTATGTGATGAAGTATGCCAGTTAGTTTTATAATTTGGTCAAACATTCTCCTAATATATTTAAAAAGGACCATATAAAGGATCAGTGTTTTGAGATGGTCTTGAGAATTATAATTTGAACATAGATTTTTATTATATGCTTTTGGACAAATGATAAGTTAATCTATAAGGTGATGATGGTTAAGGTAAAAATATGTTGGATTTTTGATATGGGTTTTTCCTGTATTTCATTAGGGGAAACTGGGAATACAATTTCGGATTTGTGATAAAGAACAAAGAATCATGAAAAGGTTTCAATGGGAGTGTGAAATTTCCCTCTCATTCTACTATTGTGGCTCCTTAGAGGTTCATGATGATTATCATCTATGAATATTGAGTTGTGGGTCAAGATGTGAATGTTTTTTAAGAATATATAATGACCTGACACTAGTGTGGGAACACAGGTAGTCTACTAAACCTTTTCTGGCATCCTACCCAAAGTACTAAGGTGGGATATTCTCATACAAAATGATCTCAAGTGCAGTTGAATTCATTTAAGTGGGTGAGATCACATCCTCTGATTAAAGGGAACTCACACCGTGGATGGAAATCTCATACTGTGACTAAATATAGAAATTTATATACAAACCATTTGGTTCCAAAGGATTTAGATACCAATCCAATGATCATAATAGGTATGGATTTGATTTCATTATAAATATATTTAGATTTTTTGACATAGTTACATCCCTTTCCATTAACTCATTTAAGTTGGTAAATTCCATTGTATTTAAATATGATTTGATTCCATACATGATGGGTATCTCTAGTATATTGGAGAAGATGAAACAACATGGATTTTAGAGCCCCATGTTTTGAGTTATCATTTACGATGTTTCCATTGTTTTGGATTTCATAGATTTGGTCAAGGATAACATTGAAATTATTTTTGGCATATATTGGACAGTTAGTGCCAAATTATAGAAAAATTTAATCCTTGGTATTTTTGTTCCTTCCTCTTTATGGGAAGAATCTATCTACCTAGGCCAATGGGATACACGGTAAAATATGGAAGTACCTATTTATCTAGATGTTAGATCAATCTCATTCTAGATATTCCGACTAGTCTTTAATACATTTGGGTAGAGATTAAATGACAAATTTTCCTTGGTAGTTGTAGGTATCTTGAGTTTTTCATTGTGTTTTTTTTATATTTCCTCCCCCATGAGTAGTAAATTGTTTTTATCAATCCCCTCATAGTGTTGACCCAGATATCATTTCAATATTTTTCAATGGACCCTTTAGAATTAATATAATTTATGGTTTATCAAGAAGTTCTTAATAGATTGGATTTTATTCTCCAAATTATGTCACCAAGAAAATCATGAGATCTTTTTTCAAAGAAGGTGGATTGAAGTCTAAAATATGGAATTGATTATCATAATCCCAATAGAGTGAATGTTTAGAGTAATTAACCATTGAATCAGAATGATGATTGTTTGACTAGCTTAAGGGAGAAATATGGTTTCCAAATATTAACGTTAGACCTGGATGCAATATGCTAACGGTGAGAAAGGTGGATACTCAAAAGACCACAATTTAGAGAGGTTGTGGGAATTACGAGTATTGGTTACTCTATTTGGCCTTACTAATGCCCCTTCTATTATCTTGGAATTAACGAAATAGTCCATAAACATGTATCTCAACACCTTTCATGGTGTACCTCATAAAGATATCATAGTTTACACCAATATAAGGGAGGATTACGAGGACCAAATAGACATTGTTTTTGAACCATTATAGGAGAATCACAAATATATACAACCATTCAAAATCTATTTTTGGATCAAATAAGTGATATTACAAGGTCATTTGGTATTTGAGAAGGGTATTTTATTATATCATATAAATATCAAGGTGAGAATGTATTTAGAGAGACTCGAAAACATTTTTTAGATCAAGAGAATATTTGGACTAGTTGGGTAATTCAAGTGGTTTATTCAAGGAATATCCAATTAGGAATATCCCTTGATAAATTTAAATATAAAGGGAGTTAAATTTGATTGTGTTGAGAAATATCAGATTTTATTTCAGAAGTCGAATTTTATATTGATGTTAGTTCCTTTTTCGATTCTTCTGTAGTTACTATAGGGGTATATGGTGTATTTTGATGCCTATGGTATGGGATTGTGGTGGGTTTCTATACATATAATCCATGTTTTGTTCTATGGATTTTTCAATTTACACCCTCTTGAAAAGAGTTACCCAACCCATGACGTAGAGTTAGTGGCGTTGATGCATTATTTGAAAAGTAAGTGCCACTATCTTTTTTGGGAAATTGTTTTCAATCAATTAAGATCAGAAAATAATGAAGTAAATCTTCACATAGAATATTCTTAATCACAAAAGTTCCACTACATTGATTTCATCAGTACTTGTTTTTTGTTTTGAGGACACACATGGAATATTATATGTGGTGGATGATGCCTTGAGTATAAATTTACTGACTAAAGTGGTGAAAGAGTCTAATGATGAATGGTAATTGATTAGACTATCTAGTGGATTTCATTTTATTGTAAAATAAGTGGATACATATATATCCATTAATATTGTACATGTTACAACCTCATTGGATTATTGGACTCATCTTGAATTGGTGGTAGATATAGATTTAAATATTAAAACAGAATTCTAAATTTTGGGGAGACTCTAAGTAGGTATCTATCTCTTGATGGGCCATTTTTTAGATACAGGTTAGTTGTTCGTTTAACCTAGAAGTGAGATCTAATGTGTGGTTTAAAAAAATATCTTTGTGCTCTTCATACTAGGGATACCAAGATATTTTATGATCATAGGAACTGATATTGGTGGACCAGATTAAATTGAGAAGATAATGATTTTGATTATTGGTTTCTGACTTGTTAGAAGATCAAAGTCAAGCATAAGAAACTACTAGGGTTTTTGTTATCTCATCCCATTCTAGTATCGAAGTGAGAATTTATTTCTATGGATTTTATGATTGTTTTTCCTTTGAATCATAGTGAGAATAATTCTATATGGATAAATATAGACCATTTTAAGAAATAAAATCTTTTTATTCCTTTTAAGGAGTCGATGAAGGTAGAATATCTGGGATGTTCATATATCCAAGAGATTATAAAGAATCACGCCATTCCGTTAAATATTTTTTCTAATTGATAACCAACCATTAAATAACATTTTTTCTTGAAATAATTACACATAATTGATGATTATATAGATGAATTAGATAATATATTTTAATCTATATATAGATGGTCATATGGATTGGGTTATTCAGATTCTTGACAACATGATCAAACCTTGTATTCTTGATTTTGGTGGCTATTGGGGAAAAAAATCATTGAATGATTTTTATTATAATAATAACCATGAAGATTATATAAATAATATTCCCTATAATTAAATTTATAGAAGAATATTTTATTCCCCTATATGATTACTGGATTTGGGTGATAATTCCTTTCCAAGACAGATCACCGTCAATAAAATGACGAGTATGATTTAGTTAATCCAAAAGATATTGGTGTTTCATAGAGACACCATAAATTTTATCTTTGTCATGGGTTTCATCCATTAGAGTTTTCCATGGGTGATCATGTGTTTCTTAGAGTTTCTCTTTGACTTTGTCATCACTGGCTTGGAGAATAGGTTATGTCGATTTTGTGTTTTGTTAGGACTTTTGAGAATATATTTCATCTTATGACTGTGGAATATCAGTATACCTTAACATAATAGATGATATCAATCCAAGAAAGTTTTCATTAATCCTTAGTGTATAAGTACCATTTCAACATGTCTTATGTGTTTGAGTGGGAGGATCTTAACTTATAACTCGAAAAAAAATTGGTTCAATACTCTGTTCGAATCATAGATCATTAGGATCAAGTTATACATGGTAAAAAAATACCTTTTGTCTTTTTGATTTTGTATAACAATTCTGATATCAATGTAACTTTGGATCATGGGGATTTAGGGTGATATAAATGTTCTCACTTATTCAATTATAAGGTATAATGATCACATTTTGGGGAAAAAAGTGGCATGGTGGGAGAACTATGACACCCATTATGTCATTTTCACGTAATGTTTTTAATGATTATTAAATTTTTTACTCCATTTTATTCTTTTAATTTATGTTAATTTTGTTAAACTATAGTTTTGAAATATATCTTAGTACATTGTGATGATGGAGGTCAGGCTGCGATTCAACTAGGACAATGGATGTGTTTTATTGGATGAGTTGAATGCCATAACAATGGAAGTTTATTCCTAGAAAATACTTAGGTATAGTGGAATTTTTTTGTATAGTAATCACACCACAATAAGGGTAGGATATTATATGAAAATACAGTGATAATGGGGTTGATTTTCAGGGGTTGGTGAATCATGGCATAATAAGGGAGGTTGCACTGTAACCTAGCCTACCTAGTTGCCTAACAATTATAGTATTACACTTTTTATATTTTGTTATTTAAACCCCTTTTCATTTATTTTATCATTTTCTCATCATATATCTTCATAGATGTGGAATCATCCTCCAACTTTTCCCCATGGAAATTCTTATAGGTATTCTGTGAAATCATTCAAGGTGAATCCTGGTTTCTTTTTTGTTTCTATTTATTTCTCCTTTTTTATCTTATTCATTAGGGGTTCTCCAGTTTTGGTGCTTCAGCTATAAATAACGTCCAAATATGGATAGGGTTATTTTCAAAAATGAATTACATGGATTCAAAAACATTTGATGATCTCATATTCCTCTTTTTAGTGGTATTTTGTGAAGGAAATGAGTTAATGAAGGTTTTGAGGTATGTTTCTCTTTATAATGTGTCATTCCATTACTTTTCCTAGGTTTCTTGAGTTTACATTGGTAAAAATGTATATGTATTATTATTTAAATATAAATTATTATTCCTTATGAAAATATTTACACCTAGGCTTAACATTCTTATTATGACCAATATTTTTAAAATTAAAAAGTTTTATTTTAAATTGAAATACTTAAAATACAATTTTTCAAATCCTGGATATCAAAGTAAAGTGAAAGGAAATGCCCTATGAAATTTACCATCTTCTGATATTTAATGTTAAATAGAATATGAATGTCTTATTAAATTAAAATTATTACGTGATATAGATTTCATATATAAATTTCTATTTGTATTTTTATATCAATATTATTTCTTTAATTTGTTTATCTTGAATATTATCATCTATATAATTATTGTAATTATGGAAACACACACCTTATGTTTTACTTATATGTTTTATTAATTACTTCTATATATATAAAAGACTCAAGGATATTAAAGGCGAATTACATAACAATTAAATAGAGGTTTAATAATGGAATAAATTAGAGGAAATCATAAAATAATTATGATTATTTTAAAATAATATTTGAATAAATTTGACGTTGTTCATTACTTTATCATTCAAAATTGATGCCTCAAAAAAAGAATAAGTAAAATATCTAAATTTTTTAAATGTTACTATTTATTAAACAAAATCTATAAAACAAGATTGATATATTCAGTACTCAGAAAACGTGGATTTAACAATGAGTTTTGATATAATGTAAATATTATATGAAGAGTTTTATGATACTCTTTCTAGGACATCATTATGAATAGATGTAATAAAAAATTGGTAAATTCATTGTTATTTTTCTCAACATCATTGTTTATATCTTTTTCTATGGTGTTATATTTTATTATCCATTCTATGTGAATTAATGTTTGTTTATGATTTTTCTTTAAAAAATTTGAAATATTGAGTTATAATACCCATTAAAATGAACGTTGTGTTGTGACACAAGGTGTGAAAAAGGAAGTTCTATGGGTTGTGACTCTAGGTAGAAAAAGTGAGTTCTATTTGGGTTGTTACATTAGGTTGAAAAATGAAAGGTATTTGCAGTGTAACTATAGGTTAAAAAGGCTAGTTTATAACAACTTGTGACTCCCCTTTAAAATTTTAGTGTTGTGTTGGTTGTTCCTGCAATAGAAAGTTCTTTTTGTAATTGGATTGTGACTCCCATCAAAAGATATCACATTAATGTGTTTCATTTCTACTAGGGATAGAGAGAAGTGAATAGGTGATATAGTATCACATTGATCCAAAATACTATAAAATTATTTTCCAAATTTTTATATTTACCCTCCGTAAATAATGATAAATTTAATATAAATGTTATAGTTGTATAAACTTTTCAATTCACCCCCACATGATCATTCTACTATATATGACCCTTGAAAAAAATTGGTATTAGAGTATATCATTGAAAGGATTAGTAGATCTTTTATATATATATATATATATATATATATATATATATATATATATATATATCTGGAAACCAAATCCTATGCTTAACCATATAAGGAAAATAACACTTGAGATGGATGTTTCAAGTTTTAATGATTTTTAGATTCCTCTTAGGCATCCACTTTTTTCATTGAAAGGATTATGGATACTAGAAATCAATGATTAAATATTGTCTTTTATATATTTTATTTGATAATTTGACTACAATGGTTAAAACACAATAAATACCTATGTTTTAACTTGAATCCATGATTGGTAATTATTCAGTTTCATATGTTTTTAAATATAAGGAGTTGAATATTTTATAATACTCTATTAGAAGAATTGTATTTTTCATTTATACAATTTTAAAAATTATCATGACATTTTTAGAATTCAAAAAATAACATTTTATCGAATTGATAATCTAAAGAGAACAAAACATAGAATGTTAAGAAAAGAATATCAAAATTTTATAATGGGTAAAGAAGAAAATATTAATCAAATGCTTCATGGATTCACTATTATTATAAATGATATGTGTCATTTTAGAGAAGCCTTAGAAAATACTATACTTATTGAATGTGGTTTTTGGAAATTTACCAAATAAAAGAAATACTCAGAAATCTTATATTGATGAATGTATGTACTTCAAGGAATATAATTTGTTGAAATGATTCGTTCATTATTACAATATGAATTGAGAATTTAAAACTTTACAGGTAAGGATTAAAAAAATGAATGGTTTTATGAATAAAGGATCAAGGAATCACATAGAAGAGGGAGAATCAGTGGTTCCACATATTGTATGACTTTATTTATTTAAAACCTCCTCCACTAATTTTTGAGAGATTTAATGTTTATAAAACAGAGGTAAAAATAGATAGAGACTAAGTGATTTGAAAACCTAACTACACAATGTGAGTCACTCGAAATGTATTTTTTGGGTAAAAACCATGATTATATGATAAAATAATAAATTCATTTTAAACCACCATGACTAGTAAAAAACCTTTGAAATCACTTATCAATCAACCATTTTTTTTTCATATCACATATAAAGTGTGTCCTATAATAATTAAAATTATAAATGATAAATACAAAACATATTCTTCTTCCTCTGATTGAAAAAAATATGGTTATCTAATTTACTGATATCTTCATCTTCTTATTTTCTTCATGAATAAGAAAAGAATCAATTGTTTTTACATATAAAACACTTCATGAAACTTCTAGTCCTTTGAAAACACCTCGTTTCAATATTTTCATACGTATATATGAAAATATATGGTAACCATTTAATGATCAATGATACTTAATGTTTTTTCTTTATCCTTAATTTGAATATTTATTGTACCATATTAAAAAATTGAAATTAAAAATTCAATAAAATATTATATTTGTTAATAAAAAACATTCATAATAAATGGATTCCATAATTATTCATAACTACATCATGTCATGGGGAAATATCACATCCTCTGCACCCTTCCTTAAAATTTATGTTTGTTAAACATTAAATCCTTGTGTATGTATCAATAAATTCATGATACATTGATGAGATACCATATTTCTTAAACAAGGTATTATCCCTCATAAATAGCATCAAAACAGAACCCCCCATCTTTCCATGATAAAAGTGTAACATATTATATATAATAATCATGAATTTATGCATGTATACAATCTAGAGAAACATATATCAAACATGACATATTGATTTTCATGATCCCTTTTTCTATATTTCCTTAAACAAGATTTTAACACCTCATAATGAGGGTGAAATTCACATTTAAATCATTAAAATATACTTATGATTTCATAAATAAATGTTCACAACATGTTTATTTCCTATCATCATTTCTTTAGTACACAAGAATAGTTTAACTAGATGTTACTTATATTCCAAATCCACTGAACACCATTCATTACATCCTTTTTAAAGAAGCATGATACTCTATAACATGATATTTAATCCATATAATAACGCATTACATTATAAAATAATATTTAATTCATGGTATCACCACATAACATGTTTCTCATGGTTTCTCTATTTTTCATCCAGTGGCTACATCTCATGGTAGAACCCATAGTCCTGCCCCAATGGAATAGAATAATGGTTGAAATACAATAGTATAACCCCACAATATCACACTTATAATATCCTAGATTTATCCAAAACTACTAATAGTTTAATTTTGGGTTTTAATTCCTCAAATGGCTATTAGTATGGTGATTAGGAGGTTAAGAGAGGTTCTAGAGGCATCTTGGGCTCATTTGAAGCCCACATCACCAGAAATGGGGAATGTAGGTAAAGTCACATGGTTTGTATATCTATGTGACCCAGGGAAAATGGTTGTTTGGATAGTTTCAGATTTTATAAAGTGACATATTGCACAATCTATGCATGGTTAGTCAAATTGTTGGGTATCCCATGCGATATATGCTAGAGTAGTCAAACCTATCACATGGTTAGTGCACAGTTTGGTCAATAGTGTGACCAAACTGTGCGACCCATATTGTGTGGTAAAAAAAAATAAAAATTTAATTTTAACAAAATGTTTTTATCCCACCATTCTTTCACCTCCTCTATCCACCCAGGATTTCCTCCCATTCTAGGTTCTCAAACACCCCACCTCATATCCTTTGGTGTTTTGACCCTTTCTATCAATAGTGGTCCACTACCATCACCATCAGAAGCTACAGAATCCTCTCAGTAAATTCTTCCTTCCACACCCTTTAATTTCATGGTTTATAAGACCCTAATTACATGATCTTCATGAGAAATATTTTATTCCTTTTAGGGGTTTTTTCTAATTGTATTTATTTCTTCAACCATATATTGAATCAATCCTTGATATTAGCTAGGTATGTTACTACGACCATGAGGTAGGGAATCTATTCTTCTCCACTTTTTTCCATCACTTTTTGGTTTTGCGTCATTGTGAAACCCAACAGAACCTTCTAGTGAGGCTTTTCATCACATATTAAATTGATTTTCTTATTTTGAAAAGATCACTGGGACTAACCCTACAAGAGAAACCCATATATGGGTGTCCACTTTTCTATTGGAAACCCCTTGTTGTTTGTCAAACCAAGATGGAAAATATTTCCCATTTATTAATTGTGGAAATTACCTTGGATGAATTTGGAATCTTGGTTAAATGTTTTAAAATGATAAAATGAATTAAGAAGGTTGTTGAACCATGAATTTGATGCATTTGATAATTTATAGGGTTTATTATAATGGATTTTCTAATGTGTAGTGCCTTATATAATTATCATATTTGATGTTCATTGAATGAAATATGACACACTTTCTAACCTACACTTTTCTAAATACATGAATACCTTGCCTTATAATGAAATCATTATACTTTCTGCTAAAATATTACACTTCATGAAACATTCCTCTCTTAGTTGTATGATAATAAAATTCCATGGGAATTCCAAGTGAATTATGCTAATTCCTTAGGTTAAATGTTTATGATTAATATAATGTGATGTTTTATAACCTTATTTAATTCAAAATGCTTATACCTTATTTGGTTCTCCTGCTTGATAGTTATAAATGTTTGTATTGAATGTGATTCTTAGTCAAAATTGTTTTCTTGAGATTATAAATTTTCATTTATAACATTTTCTATGAGGCATGTTTAATCCATATTCCTTTCATACAGTTCATTTCTTATGAACATTTCTAGTTCTTATGCCCTTGTTAGTGGATTGAACCATTATAAATGCTTGTTAAGTTTGTTAGATTTTTCTTGTGAATTTCAGGTGTTGACATGCACCAATTTAAGGCATATTCCATCTAGATTAAGCCACATAGCTTTCTTAATATTATTTAACAATCCTTTCCTTGATATATAAAATGTACTTTTTTAATTGGATTGAAATAATGTATTGACTAAATGTAAAGAATGTGGAATTGAGATGATTATTTTTGGATAGAAAACATAAATTCCTTGCTTGTTATATTTTCTTATTTAATATGGAGATTTTCAGAAGACAGGAGAACACATGTTCCATATTTAGGACCCATGGATGGACTCTTTGTTCTCTTTGGGTTACAACTGGATGAGATGGGGGAGATCTATTTAATTTCAAGGAATGGGCTTCCCCAGAGGTTTATTATACACCCAAGGGATGTCGATTCCCTAGGGGAGAATATATGGTTGGACCTTTTGGAATGATTGATGTTGCATGCATTGGGTGACACTCGGTCACCTTATGTGATACCTGTTACAGATTCAAAAGTTCACCATACCTCATAGTGAGACTCAGGAGGCCAAAATGGTGTCCTTGGACAGGCTCAGTGGTATTGAATTATATCAGTTATTCTCGTTGAGATACTTGGGATTTGTTCAAGATCTCCATGGATGAGAAAATAATCCACCACATGAGTTGATGGTTCACATTGATTGAAATTTTTGATTGGTTGGATTTCTTATTCTGAGGAGTTTTATCCAATATTTATCCCTTGAGCCTATTGTTATTATCCTTGTGTATACTTGGGTATTCTTATCCAATTACATATATCCATTACCCCAATCCAGGACAAAAGCTTAGAGGTATGTTTTGTTTTATTTCAATATTTACATTGGCACATGTTATATATATAGTGACCTACATAGGTTTCTTATTCAGAATTCCAACATATGAAAAAGTGAGTGATTTGGAATGGGTGTCCGTTTAGGCACCCAAACCAAGTTATAGTTATTTATTTAGTTAGTACCCTGTCATTTATTATATCTGGAACATTGTCTATCATTTATAGCACAAAATGGAAAGTCCTAGACACCGTGGGTGTCAGCCTACTGAGGTTATATATCACACCCTTCTCAGACACATTTTTGTACCTATGTATACATTATTATAGATGGTAAGGATAAAGGTAAACATGATTCTTCGTGTTCTTAAGTTTCTTTCTACGTAGGGTGTAGATTTGGGGAAGAGTACCAAACCTATTCTCGAGATGTTTTAGTGGAAGTCTTATGCTATTTTTGTAGTTTTTGATGGAATGAAGTATATTATTATACCCCCACCCTCTACAGACAAATTATATATATATTCAACACAATAATTCATTATCATATCTGATATAGTATTGCTATTTAGTTCTAGTTGTTTACTTTTGTTTCATGAATAATTTTTTACATTCATAGTTATCTTCTTATCTATATGCTTCTTCTACTTATTGTACCATGCTTACTACTGTGTTATTTATAATCCTATGGGGGTGTAGCCTACCCATAGAAGCAACCATGGACCCCACACTTAGAAAACAACCTCTCGTGTTCGTGGAGATGTGGTTGAGGTTATGTGGCCAACCTGTCTCGGGTAACTGTTAAGTGGAATATGGGACGAGGATACTAAAAAGTTGTATTATAGGGATTTTATTTCCCTATGTCTTACTAGTTGGGATTATATAGGATACTAGAATATAGTAATTGGGATCTAACACTATTCTTGGATGTATCTAACCCATTTACAGGGGAAACCCAAATTGTCTGGTATGGGAAATGTAGTTACTGATTATGCCATTGATGATTGATAAAACTTCACCATTGGGTGAAACAAATGATTTGTGATGTTATTGATATTGGTGTTATTTAAATAATGCTTTATATTATTTCTTTGGGGTGAAATGATGGAATTTATTAACATAAATCATACTAGGACACAAAAGTAATGGAATGTCATGCATAATTTCATCCCACCTCTACATTAAGATTATATTTTCCTGTTATCATGTGACTGCATTTGTAGTTAGCTACTATATCTTGTAGAGTTTAATTTTATAAGAACATATGTGTGCTAACCTATCTTGAAGGGATATGTTATTGTTTGGGTTAAGTGGACCCCACGTTCAACTCATGAGGAGTATAGGGCCTCATGAATTGGGATGGGGATCCACCTAACTCAGCCAAATAAAAAGGGTAATTAAATACATTACATAAAAATAAAATCCAAATGTTCAAAATAAATTTCCAACTTATATGGTAATGCTAACTTTTTCCTTACATTGGCATGGGCTGTATGACAAATTCCTTATGAATCTTTTGATGTATTTCCAACTTATCTAGATCTATATCTTAGAGTAGGAAGTTATTTGTGTTATGATTAGAGGCCAAACAAACACCTTTCCTGTTATCTCTTTCCTTATCTATTGTTCCAGGTTCTAGGAGGCCTTTTACATTCCCTTATTTATGTAAATTCTTTAACTTAACATTCTATATGTTGGAAAACTTGTCTAAGGAGTGAGTTTTTCCATTGTATTATTATTTCACCATGACTACCACATGCTACATTATAGGAGAGTGGTGATGAGCACACTCTAGAGGTGTTGGGTCATGAGCCAACCATTGTACCTACTATAGTTCCTCATGAGGAACCTTTTTTTGACCTTATGATTGGTGGAAATGATCATTTCATGGATAGTTTTTTTTGGTTTATGCAAATTATTCAGTGTGTTACTTGGACTACCCAAACTATAGTAGAGTTTATGTGGGACTTTCAGGAGACTTAGACTACCACTTTCATAATGAATGGAGGTCCTTATGATATAGAGTCATGTATAGAATCTATGATATCTATCTTTGGTCATCTTGAGGTCCTCATGACGCTGCCATGCATTGGTGGAATATTGTATCTCAGTCATATGTAGACATCCAAATGGATTTATTTGATCACATATTTTGTAATCCTTAAGATAAGACTGAGCCATGGAGTTAATGAATCATTATCAATTCTTCAAGACAGTGCTTGAGAATTCTGAATTCTTCACTGATCATCAGAGATTTTCTTGATCTTAGATAAGTGATAAATTTACAAATACATAGAATTTTGAGGGCGGGCATGGATACAATTTCTTCTCCTACATGAATATCTTTAGGTTGAATATTGTTAATGAGATAGTGAACTGTGACTTGATTAAAGAATAGAATATTTGGAAAATTGGTCCTATGAGGCAGGTCAGTTTTGTTCTGCATAAAGGAGATGGTTTTTCAGTTAGTAAAAAGCATCATTTTTAGAGTGAAGATGGGGAAGTTCCATCTAGGAGACACATACTGATAGTTCCATAGTATGTTACCAAAGGGGATAGATATGACATAATAAGCCTCAGTGCACAAGGAAGCCAATGGAATGTTGAGCTTGTAGTAAGGTGGGTCATCTACCACATTTCTACCATTATATTCCCCCACTTCTTGTGATAGGGTATCTATAACAATACCTCTATCTGGTAAAATATTTGGGGTACTACATGATTTTGGTAATTTTTCATATACTAGATGATCCATCCAAGGATGTAGTGGCCATGGATGAGGTGGTCAGGCTTTAGATCATCAATGACAATATAGTGGATCTACTCAGGCTAGTCAAACTACATCTCATTGATATGGTTCAGGAAATATATATGAAGTGAACCTAACACCATAAGAGTAGAGTATTGGTCCATCTATGTTTAGAGGTTCTATCATGAGAACATGTACTTTAGTTTCTTCCCTTTTCGATAAAGGAGTTTCACACTCTTCCATATCTGTTGTGTGTGTGGAAATACATGGTGATCCTTTTGAGTAATTATGGGGAATTATGTTTATCAACACTCTACTAGAGGTTTGCATAGAGGGAATTATTCAGTGTCAGGAGTTCTCCCTTGAGATATGCGGATACCATTTGTTCTATAATTTCTTCATCCTTAAAATGGCAGAATTCGACATCATCATCAATATAGACTAGTTTGTACATTATCCTTACCAAGTAGGTTGTTATATACATAGAATTTCATTCACATCTCCCAAGGTAAGGGAGTACATACATAAGGAAGAATTGGATTTCAAGGAAAATTAATTTGGAACGAAGAGGACTGGGATTGGCAGAGTGACAACTCAGATTGAGAGTATCTTTATGTGTGACCAGGGAATGTAGTTAGAAATCTTACACCAATGTTGGATCATTTTCAAGATGTAAATTCGAATGATTTCTCTAGATTTATTTTTTAGAGAGAGGTTGGGCTCGCTATTGAGCTAGTTCTAGGTGAGACAGTAGTGTTTATTCCTCCCTATAGGATGGAACATACAAAGCGCTTGGAACTCAAAAAGATGATTGAAGATCTTGAGGCTAAGGGTTTTATCAAGACCAACACATCTCATAGGGATTCTCTTTTTTTTTTCAAGATGTAGGATGGTACCCCATAACGTTTTGTGTATTATAAGAAGTTGGATCATCTAATATTGAATAATAGTTATCCATTTCCCTGTATAGATGACCTATTCAACTAGCTATAGGGAGAAAACATTTTCTCTATCATTGATTTGAGGTTGGGCTACCATCAGGTTCATGTTAGACCTTCAGATGTACCATGTAAAGCATTCTAGAGAAAGTATTTATTGTATGAGTACTTGGTTATGTTGTTTTGTATGACAATTTTATAGTATGTCTTTATGTATTTGATGAACTAGATTTTTAACCTATATATTCAATCTTTCATTGCAGTCTTCTTAAATGACATATTGGGGTACTCGTGTACCATACATGACCATTAAATCCATATTGATATCGTGTTAAGGACAATGATAGAGAACCATATTTATGTGAATATCAGTAAAATCCACTTTTGGATCAGTAAGGTTTACTTATCGGGACATATCATATCAACGGTTAGTGTATCTGTAGACCCAGAGATGGTGAGCTCCATCGTTTCCTAGGAGAAGCCCAAGAATGTGTTTGATATATAATCTTTCTTAGGGATTGAAGGCTATTATATACATTTCATCTAGGACATTTCTCCCTAAACAATTCATTTTAAGACCCTGATTATGAAGGGTTTATTGTTCATGTGGTATGAATCTTATGAGAAGGGGATTTAAGAGTTTAAAGGAAGAATCAATTTATCTCTAATTTTGATTCTTCTTGAGCCAGGAAGAAGTTATACAGTATATGGTGAATATTTCAAGAACAACCTAAGTGTACTTCTGATACAAGGTGATTAAGTCATTGCATATGGATCTCACCTTATGAGGCCTCATGAGAGAAATTATCTTGAGCATGATCTGAAGCTAGTAGTTGTGGTTCATTCTCTTCGATGTTGGAGGCATTACCTTTTGGGTGAGTGATTAATCATTTACATGGATTATAAAAGACTAAAGTATATCTCAACATAGTGAATATTGATTTCGACATAGCATAGGTGGGTGGAATACCAATATTATTTTGATTTTGAGCTTTCTTATACCCCTGGTAAAGGGAATGTCGTGACTGATGCATTGAGACATTAAACTCTTACACTAGTTGTCCAAGTGGCAAGTAGTGAGTTTTAGATTATTGCTATGTTTTCTATCCATAGGTTCATGTGAGGCATGGGAAACTTGTTCTAGTAGCTTTGTAAGTGAAATATTTTCTCCTATAAAAAGTTTGTATGTAGCAATTATCATATTCTTAGGGCCTCGTTTGGAGGGAGTGTATCGTAGGAGAAAATTCACCATCATGTTAAATGTTGATAGAAGTGAGACCCTACTATTTTATGGGATTATTTGGGTTCCTTAAGATATACGGAAGAGTTAATAACGGAATATCATTCCACAATTTTGGGAGTTCACCCGTGGCTTACCAAGATGTATCGAGATATGCATCACAAGTACTAGTTCCCTCGGGTGAAGAAACAAATAGCAGGATTCATCACATGGTTCTACACCTGGAAGAAAGTGAAGGTCAAGCACTAGTGATCCAACATCCTTTGACTACATAAATCGATTTCTGAGTATAAATTTATTGACGAAACCATAGATTTCATTACTGGATTCCCATGATCTCCTCGAGGCAGAGACACAATATTTGTTTTCATTGATTGGTTGACCAAAGTCTCTCACTTATTACAGATTTACAAGTGTTACTTTGTTGATTAGTTAGGTAGAATTTACATCTGGGACACATTATGACTTCATGGTGTAACTAGTTCTGTTGTTTTGGTCAAAGGTGCCTAGTAAACATCGTAGTTCTGGAAAAGGTTGTAGAATTCCTTAGGCTCACAGGTGCTCCCAAGTAATACACATCACCCTCAGATGGATGGGTAGTCTGGGTGGATAATTTGGGTGATATAGGATATGATTCTAGACTGCATTATTGATTTTGTAGGTTCCTAGGAGAATAATATTTATATAGTAGAGTTTTCCTAAAATAATAACTTTTTGTAAACAATTCAGATGGATCCATGTGAGGCTTTCTATGGTAGACTAGGACATTCACCTTGGTGCTTGATTAAGGTAGGTGAGGATTCCCTTTTGGGTCCTCATCTTGTTCTATAAACATCAGATAAAATCAAGCTGATTCAGAAGAATATATATACATTTTATCTTAGGTAGATTCCATATACTGATAATCAATGTAGACCTCTAGAATTTGACGCCGGACATTTGTTATTTCAGCCTATGTCACCTCATTTGGGAGATAAAGGAATCAAGAAATATGGAAAGTTATCTCGATGATATGTCAGGCCTTTTGACAGAGTGGATTGAGTTAGGCCGGTATCATAGGGTTCTTTACTACCTCAGAGTTACCATCCAATGCATGATGTATTCCATGTATCTCAACATAGGCGGTATCATCCGGCTCCTTCTCATTCATTTTATCCTGATGATATCAATCTTAGGGAAGATGTGGCATTTTAGGATCATCCAATCAGTATCATTTACCATAGTACAAATGTTCTCTAAGGTAGGTCGGTTCCATTATTCCGGGTGATAAGGTACAATGAATATGTTCAGGACTAGACCTTGGAGTGAGAGTTTGATGTACGTGTGAAATGGAATGGGCTGTTCTCATATGACATCATACCACCATCGAATGGGAAACTTGGGGATGAGTTGTTTTAAGGACATGAGGCTGTGATATATTGTATTTTTTCAAAGGTATGCACCATTTATGTTTTGGTTTTAATTCTTTAAAACGACCATTCTTGGATTCCTAGTAGGTTAAGAGAGGTTTTGAGGTCAGATAAGGCTCATTTAATGGCCAGAACACTAAAAATAGGGAAATCAAGATATGTCACATGGTTTGTAAAACCGTTCGCCCATGGCGCTTGACTGTGCGACCAGTTTCTAGTTTTGGTTATTGATCCACTGCATGGTTATTAAAATCATGTGGCAACACCTATGATATTACCAAGAGATGCATAACCTGTCACATAGTTGGCTCACAGTTTGGTTAACCATGTTTCCAAACCATGAAACCCTTGATGTGTGGATAAAAACTAAAGAAATGTTTTAACCCATATTTCTTTACCCTCATCTGTCTACATGGTATTTTCTCTCCTTACAACTATCTGAACACCCCTCCAATCCCCCTTTGGGGTTTTTATCTTCCTCCATAAATAGAAGTCTATTTACTTTTCTGTTATAAATTATAGACTCCTATCTGTAAGATATACTTTCTACAAACATTGATTTATTTGTTTCTCCAAGACTAGTTGTGCAATATTCATGTGATAGATTTTAATGATTTTTGGGTTTTCCTAAATCTCTTGATTTCTTCCACCTTAGGGTGAATCAATACTTGATACCTAATAGGTGTAGCACTAAATCGATGGGGTATGGTATTTACTCTTTTTACCTTTATTTTTGCTGCTTTTTGGTGTTGCACCATTGTTCTGCCTGTCGAAACCTTTCGGCAAGGTTTGTCATCATATATTAAAACTATTGGTTTTTTATGTGACCTTTGATACTATCTCTCATAGGGAAACCCATCTATGGGTGTATTCTTTTCTTTTGGAAATGCATTTGTGTGTGTCCAACCACAATGGCCTAACATTCAATTTTTTCAGTGGGGAAATTACCTTAGTTTAATTTGGTGCCTTGATTACTAGTTTTAAAAAGATAAAATGAAGTAATAAGGGTGTGGAACCATGAATTGGTCCCCTTTGATAATTTCTAGGCTTGTTTATAATTTATTTGACCATGTTTAGTGCCTTATACCTTTAGCATATTTAATTTTTTTAGAATGAAATATATCTCATTTAATAACCTTTTAATTTCTAGTTACATGAATACACTGCCATATAATGAAATACTCATGCCATGTGTTAAAAACTTACAATTCATGTAACATACCTTTCTTAGTGGTATTTTACTAAATTTCCATGTTTATTCCATGTGCTTTATGATAATTGCTTACACTAAATTATTATTCTTCATATCAGGTGCAATGTTCTCACCTTATATAATTTTAAATGATTATGCCTTGTTTGGTGCTCTTGCTTGAGACTTTTAATTGTTTGAATGAAGGTTATTCTTAGTCAAGATTGTTATATTGAGATTATAAAATGTCATTGATGACATTTGGTAGGAATCAATTTTATTCCACATTGTTTTCATATTGTTAATTCCATATGAAAATTGATTATTTATTATTCCCATCTTCGTGGTTTGAACCATATAAAACACTTGTTATGATTTATAGCTTGTTATTTTGAATTTCAAGTGTTGAAATGTTCCTTTTTAATGCTTAAGATAGGAAGATTATGCCTCATACCTTATTTACTCTAATTTAATTATCCTTTCTTTTCTATATTAAATGTAACTTGTTAATTGGATTGGAATGCATAACATGGTTAAATGGAAATCATGTGGTATTAAGAGGATTGTTGTTGGCTAGAAATCATAAATAATTTGCTTCTTATGTTTTCCGTACTTGATATGGAGCTTGTCACATTCCAGGAGAGAGCATGGGTTCTGTGTTACGGAACCATGGATGGACTCTTTGTGCTCATTGGGCGACGACCAGTTGTGCTGGGGGTGATGCTTTGTGTTTCCAGGAAAGGGATTCTCTGGTGGTTTCTTATAGTTTTGAGTGAAACCAGTTCCCTAGGGGAGAAACCATGGACATAACTTTTGGAAAGATGTCTAATCAATGCCTGGAGTGATACTTAGTACCCTTGTGATATACATACGAAGGATTTATAAGTTTACCAATCCTCATAGAAATATTCAGGATTCCGTAAAGGTCCCCTTGGATGGGCTCAGTGGAATTGGATTATATCGGATGTTCCCATTGAGATACTGGGGATTCATATATATATATATCTCCTTGGATGAGCATGATACCCCACCTCATGAATTGATTTTTTTTATTTGATAGAAATTTTTTCCAGTTGGATTTATTATTCTGATGATTTTCATCCATTACTTTAACCTTGATCATGTTGTCCTTTTCCTTGTGTAAACTTATGCATGCTTATGAAATGACATAGTGACATGACTGAAACCCTTAAAATATCTTAGATTTATGTTTTGTTAGATACCTTGTTTAAATAAGAAATTGTTGTATATATGGTGACCTACACAAGTTTCTTATTTAGATTTCTGGAATAGGCTGAAGCAGGTGATATGGGATGCATATCCTTTTAAGAACCCGGATCAAGTTGAAATTATTTATTTAGTTACTACCCTATCATTTATTATTTCTAGAACACTTATTTCATTTATAGTATGAAATGGAAAGGCCTAGACACTATTGGTTATGAACTAATGATTTTATATCTCACACACAACATGGAAACCTTTCAGTACATGAGTATACTTTATGATCATAGCTATAGATAATTTGAAACGGGTTTCTTTCGATGCTAGAGTTTCTTTCTCTTTAGGGTGGAGATTTGGGGGGTAGAGGACCGATCCTATGCTCGATATACTATAGTGGATGTATTTGGATCTTTTTTTGTTATTTATAGCATGAATTAAATTCTCGTTCCCCTACCCCCAACACATCCATTTTTTCTAGATTCATGACATGAAATCAATATTATTCTTTTATACAGTATGGATATTATTTTCCCACTATTAACTTTTTTTTGCAGGACTAATTAATATAATTAAGATCTTATCTTCTTATATATATGATACCCCTACTTCTTATATCATCTTTAATAATATGTTATGACTAATCCTATTTCTACTAGTCTCCCCATAGGCACACACAAGGCCCTCGATGCTAAACGGTATCCTCTAGATTTCAGGGAGATGTGATTGAAGTCATGTGGCCAACCAGTCTCAACGAACCTTCAAGTGTAATATAGAATCGGGGAGCTACAACACCAATGGTATCACACCCATAGTATTACCTAATAGAAGAACATTAATTATATCACACCCATGATAGCACCTAGTGGTATCAATCGATGGTAGCACCTGTGGTATCACATGATGGTAGAACCTAGCGACAACAACTGAGAGTAACACCTGATAGTAGTAAACTACTAGTATCACATCATGATCAAAAACTAATAGTATCACCCCAATGGTAGAACTTCATTGGTATCATACCAATGATATTACCTCAATGGTATCTCCTCAATGGTAGCACCTCAGAAATTGTAATATAAGTGTGGAAAATAAAAAAACAATATCATAATCAAATCCTCTTCTTGGTTAACGAATTATTTACCCCATAAAATATAAATCCTCTTGGTCTAAAAAATATATCGATTTTTATTTTTTATCAACTATGGAATATAGATAAATAAATATACGAATCTTAAGAATTTGATCACTATCCAAAAAATTCCATCCCTCTATGAGTAATCTCGATGAAGTAAAAATGAATTATTGAACTATAAAACCATACTTCCTATACAACTATTCTCTATAATAATTATTTCTTTAAAACCCTTCAAAACATAAGATTAATAATACATATAAGAAACACTTTCATCATCCACTTGAATAAAATATTTCAACTATTTTTCGACATATGTTAAAATTAACGATTAACCCTTTTAAAAATTCACCTGAAATATATGCTCTACCTAAAAAGGTAGAAAAACATATCAATGAACCATGATAGATGACTTTTATTACCCCTTTTGAGAAAAAATACAAATAAATGATGAAATTATGGATGAAACAAACATAACATATCCTTGAACAGGGTGTGGTTGAACACCCAACTTCAATTCCAGTTTCTAGAATGCATATTTAGATAGTGTCTTTGTGAACATATCAACAATATAATATTTTGTTGGAAAGAACTCCATATTCATTTAATTTCTCTCCATAATCTTATTTATAAGGTGATAGATAAAATCAATGTTCTTTCTCAATAAAGCTGAACCAAAATCATCAATAAATTGTACCTCTTTTATTATCACTCCAAGAAGAAATAGAATCTTAACAACCACATTCAGATCTTCCAACCAAGTTTTCATCCATATTAATTGAGTTATATCATGAGTACCCACCACATAGTTTTCTTGAGTAGTTATTAATGTTGTAAAATTTTACTTCTTTGTGTTGAAACAAAAAACTTTATTAGCAAGAAAGAATAATCCACCAGATTTGGAATTTCGATAATCTCTATACCCTACAAAATTTATAATAGCATAAAAATATATATACAATATTTATTTGTAGTCATATTTAAATTAAAAATTAGTTTTAACCCTTATATACTGATAATTATATTTTCCTTCCAATTATTAGGGATTATATTAGACAAAATTGATATAATGAATAATGAGTACCAATATATAGATGATCTATTCTTGATGTTGTAAGGTATAATAAATTTCTAATCAACTTTATAAATTTCCTATGATTAACATGTTTTTCTTCATCATATTTTCATAGATTTTTCCCACTAAAATTATTGTATAAATAGATCTTGAATCCATTACACTAAATGTTTTCAAGAGTTACTTTTCATAATTTCCTTGAGAAATAAAAATTCGATCTTTCTCTTGAGATTTTTGTTATCCAAGAAAGTACATATTCTCTCGAATAATTGACAATTTAAATAAATACATTATTTATTTAGAAAACTTATCACACATATGTTTATCATCTACAAAAATTATGATGTAATCTGTGTAAGTAATATCAACGAGAGATACCTATTTTTCATCTCTTATATAGATATTTATTTCCATTACCCCGTTATAAAATTAAACCTCTTCAAGTAGGTGTTAATCTAAGAGTAAAATGATTTAGGGGATTGTTTTTAGTCCCCATATATACTTATTTAATAAACAATATTAAATTTATTCATATCTTCAAGGAATCTCATATCTATTGAAGAGGGATGACTAGAAATTCATTTGGAATATCCTATAATGCATTCTTTTAATAAAAAAAGAAAATTAAAATTGTTTCTATATGTGAAATTATTATAAAGGATTCATCAAACTCAACTAACTCAATATATAAATCACATTTTTAGACCAATTTTCTGTTAATCCACACTAATTTAAAATTTTCATTCAATTTGTTTTTAAAACCCACTTTCTCTGAATATCATCTATATCTGAAGGTTTAGTTACTATTTTATACTTCTCGTTTTCCACAATTTGACCAAATTATTCAGTAATAGTATAAACCTAGCATTGATTCTCTAGATATTCCTTAACTTCATTAGGTTCATCTTGAGGGAACAAAGAAGAAAGAGATGCTGATATAAGAGTTATTATAGTTCAAACATATATTTCATGATTTTCAGTGATGTTTTAAATCATTGAATGACTTATATTCCTTGGATGAGTTTAATTGAATAGTTAATCATATCATGGTATAATAGAATGTTATTATTTAGTCTAATGATTTTCAACACACTCATCCTTGTCCAGTATTTCCCCAAGCTTTTCAATAGGACTAAAAATACAATCCCTACCAGAACATTCTTTATTTTCTGAAATTTCCTTCTCTACAAATTTGAGGATATTTACATTTTTTTAATCGATAATTCTTGTTATCTCATTTTTATAATAACGAAATATCCTTCCATTTGGATGATAACCAAGAACTATTCTGGAAACACCTCTAGGATCAAAGTTACCCTAAATTGTGTTTTTAATATTGATGATACAAGAGGTATAAAATAATTTTATATAATTTAATCATGGAGTATCCTTATATTATATCTCATTTGGATTCATATCATAATTTTTTCTATAATAACAATGATTTTGAATATGAACCACTACCCCCAATAACATTACTATTAAAATGTTAATAAGTATCATTTTCTAACAAAATTATTCGAACCATCTATATGAAGATTATATTCTTCTATTTAGATACAAAATTTTTGGTGTGTATTGTGTATTGAGTTCAAGATGAACTTGATTCTTGTAACCACCCTTGCCTGAGAATCATAGAGCAGGTTGCTTACTTTATTACATTGACATAAATATAATTGGTTGAATCCCAAAGGATCAATCAGTTGAGAAGATTTTGAAAACTAGATACATACATGATACACGTTTTCCATTTGGAAAATAAATTAAATCATAACACATAAGAAAATAAAATGATCAGAATCCTTTAAAACCCATTCAATGAATTTATCTTCAAAATATCGGGAAAGGAATAAAAATAAGGTTGATCTCAACTTCTCAGTATGGGTTACGTAAAATGGAAGCTATGACAAATAAAAAATCATAGTAAACATGAAAATATAGATAACTGAAAACATAAGCAACATAAATACATGGGTAAGGAATAATTAATATGGAATGTTAAATAACTAAATAGAATCTCATTTAATCAATAAAGTGATATGGAAATGAATCCATAGACAATATCATAGAAAAAAATCTAATGGATAATAATTATAACTAAATTATCAATAAAGGAAGTTATTTATTATTGGAATCCATGTTTCCTAGGTACATAATACATTTAATTTGAAAACCTTTCACAAGATGGTTTAAAAAATAAATGGTAAAAACCCCATGTGATTTGGATAATTAATTTATCTCATGACACAACTGATGTATCGAGTGACTTATACATACCAATCCCCAAACTATTTTCTACCAGTCCAAATCATTCTTAAAATATCAAATAATATTTGTAATTATTAAAAATTGTTCCTTATTAATTTTTTTTATTTAGAAAAGGATACAAATTTATCAATATTTCCCAAGTTAATCAAATAACTTTCAAAGTAAACACTATATGTAAAAATGATATCTGGTTTAGGAAATAAGAATATCAATCATTCAAGAATATGGATATTATAGTGACATGTAATTGACAATGAAAAATGATCACAATAAAGTTATTGTTTAATTGGAAACTTAATGATCACAAAATAATGTATGATTTTCCAATAACATTTATGACTTGATAAATTTTAAGTCAAATCCCCTTATTTGAAATAATTCAATTTGCAAATTAAGATAAAATGAAGTATGGATGAATCATGGTATTACATGTCATCGTGGAAGTATATAAACCAAATAAAATTGAATTGGTTTATGATAAAAAAATAAGTCTCAATGGAATATTAATTAAGATAAAATCAATTACCTCATGTTTCTTTTTGTTGAATGAGATTAAACATCCTCTACTTCGTGTATTTATCTTTGGTTTACGCTAATATTATAAGGTTTGATTTTATTCCTAAAATAAGTCTTATAGGATGAGGGGAGGCAATTTATGGAATGTAGTGGTTATGGTTTGGATAGACCCAAATGTTTTGGAAGGTTTGAATAACTGAGGAGAGTTAGTGCCATTTTATTATTGAGGAGGAGTTGTATCTTGTAAATACTCGAAACTATTCACTATTAGGAGGTCTCTCACAGTTCATGTGGCTCCAAACATCCATAAAAATTGAATAAAGTTACGATTTGGTCAAGAAAAACCTCTACCTGATAAAAATAAAAAACTATTTATCCATTTTTTCCTTATCCTTTATGTTTACTCAATCTTACCCTTTTTGTTTTTACCACGGTAACTAGTTTTCTAACCTAGTTAATTTATCATTTAATAATTAATTAATGTGATACTTATTAGAAAATTTAGTGCCACTAATTCTTAATATAAATCCTAATTTATAAAATAAAAAACACATGTGTTTTGAAAAATAAACACTAATAGAAGTGCATGTAACGCGCAAAAACTCAACTTCAACCGTAGTTGTGCTGACAATGTGTTTACTATTTAGGGAAAAATATGTCAATTATAAACTCAATTGGTCCATGAATGGAACATATTTTAAATTTATTAACATTTAAAACTAACTTGGAAGCTGTTATTATATTTAGTAATTTTAAATCATTTAATAAAATATCAATTAATATAAAATAACATTAATTCAAATTTTGTCATTATTTTTTGAATTTGAATTTTGAAATATTAATACAATGATAAGATTTGAATATAATAAGTTAAATTTTTTCAAAAAAGATAAATTCATATAAAAACTAATTTAATAAAATAATTAATTCAATTTACCACACTTTTAATATTTTTAGTATCATTTATTTAGGTTAGTTATTATCTAAATAATCATTGTATTATCCTTTTTAATTAATTTTATGTAACTAATTAATCTAAAAATAAAAAAATTATAGTTTTAAAAAACTAATTTATATGTCCAAATAATATATATAACCAAACCAATGATGATATTTCCCATATCCCATATAATTATAGATATTAAATGTATGGAATGTTCATTTTTTATTTTTTCATTACATAACATATCATATTGGTCAAATTAATAGAAAATTGTCTCTCAGACTCCTATATATATATAAATATTACGAGTCAAAATATAGAAATAAAATAGGTTTTGGGAAAGTGTTGGGTCATTATTACACATTATGTTTTATGATTAACCAATACATAAACCTGTACTACTGGAAAATTTCCATAAACCCGTAGTCTGAAACTGTGGGTATAACCTATGAAACCGTGGTTATATCATATACCAATGGTTTCATGAACTTTGGGCTCCCGAGGTGTTGGTATATCTCATGAGCTATACCCATGATTTAGGAAACTATGGGTATAGGTCTAGTCCACCGTGTCTCTCACCATTCCACCATTTCATTCATTTATACCCACGGTTTTCAATCCGTGGGTATAACTTTGAGAAAAAAACATAGCCGTGAGATTTGATCCATGGACCGCTTGTTTATTCCTCCCATGCCTAACCACTATCCAATTTGTATTATTAGTATATAGAAATTTATTAAGTTGTATATATTTTTATAAACCATGGAAATAGGTAGAAAACTGTGGGAATATGTGTTCCTGTAAAAAATGTTTTGTTCCCCGCGACTGTTTTCACACCATAAGGCCGGAAAGCTATACCCAAAGTTATATAAAACTGTGTTATAGGTCTTAAAATAACCCTATACCCATAGTTTTTGATAAACTATGGGTTTAGGTATCCATGAACACTACACTATACCCACATTTTTGGAAAAACTATGTCTGTGGAGGAGCTTATACCCACAGTTTTGCAAATCTGTGGGTATAAGTTTCCATTCTATACTTATACCCAGAGTTTTTAAAAAACCAAGGGTATAAGGGTTCTTATACCCAAGGTTTTGGTACTACTGTGGGTATATGTTCACATATAATACCTATACCCATGGTTTTTTCCAAAACCATGGGTATAAGTCAGTTTTCTAGTAGTGCAGTTTTTACCTTAATCACTTTAATTATTTATTATTTTTTCCATAATCATTATGGTAAAAAATTTTGTTGAACTTATTAGATAATATAAATTCATATGGTTAAAAATATGAAATATATTTGGTCAAATCAAAATCACTAGTGTAATAATTTAATTTAAAATTATTCCCCCCCATACATGATGAGAAAGTGTGTTTTTAAAGGGAAAGTTTTCAATAGGTAACATTGTTTTATATAAAAATATAATATAAAAATGATTCCAATTTTTAAAATTATACTAATTTATGTATAAGTTAACTTATTTACTTTAAAAATAATTGAATATATAATTTTACATTTTAAATAATTTATACAAAAAGGAAATTTTCAATTAAAATTCATTATTTTTCACTTTTCACTAGAAAATGAAATTTTCCAAAAAATATAAAAAATACATCCTATTATAAATTTGATATTTTTATTTGATAAATTATTTTATTCATATTAATTTCCTAAAAGTTTTAAAAATTAATCTAAAATTATGTGCATAAAGTGATACCAATTTGTGTTTTTGAAAAAATAATGTTTTTAGGAAAACATTTATTTCCCTTCTAAAAGATCTATGTTTTAATAATTATAAATAGATAAATATAAATAATGTATAAACAATATATTTTCATAAGTTAGTTAATCCTATTCATTCCATACTTTCCAATGGTTAGGCAATAGTATTCGTATTCAATCATAATATTAATAGTATATTGTTGTATATTAAAACTCCTCCTTGTGTATAGAAAAAAGTAAACATAGTATTGCATGTAACATAAGATAAAATCAATGTATCATGCTGCATAAAAAGTTTAATATTTTTTTTATTTTATAATTTTTGGTGCTAGATTCTCCCCACTGTTAATTAATTGCATCTTCATAATTCATAATTGATCTCGATAATCAAGGGTATGAAATTTGAAAATAATTTTACTGAAAAATCAATGTTGTGAATGGGTTAAAAAATAACCTCCTAATAAGAAAGAATGGGGAGTACAATGTTATTATTGAAGACATATAATTAGGTCTCTATATAGGATAACATTGGTTTCATGTGAATATTAGGATATAGAAGAAAAGTGTAACTAATTATAGAGGGTCGTGGATTTCATTGATAAAAACAAGTGAATGATCAATGGAAAGGTAAGAGTCTCAAATCTATAAATATGTGATGATCTAAAAGACCATAAGATCAATATTAATGATGTTATTAGCATAAAATATTATTTTTATATCATTTTCCTATTTTTTTGGAATTATTTTATGGTCTAGTAGTGTAAATAAATATATAATTACTTAAGAAATTTATATTTTACAAGCATAAATTCATCCTTAGGCTATTTTTGAATTGCTCCCTTACTCTGAGAATTTAATATTAAAAAATAATCTTATTATTTCCAATGCACTAAAATTCACATTTAATTCATCATAAGACTCATAAAAGATTGAATATTCTTTTTATTTTTCTTAATATATTTTCTCGAAGCAATATTGTTATCCCAAGTTATCTAATATGCATAAATATTCATTAGGTGAAGTAATACATAAATCTCTAAAACCTCATCCATGTTTCAAATTAAACCATATCATATATTTTTAACCTTTACAAAATATTATGATCCAGTAGTTTAGAATAATGGTATCTAATTAACCTTCAAACAACATGAAGTATCTCTTAATCATCATATACCAACCATGTGAATACCATTATCATACATTCTCTTGAAACATTGTATTAAGTTGAATTTACATAAATATTCACTAAGAACATGAATGATTCCTTATTCATGAAATAAAACATAGATTATTAGATATATTCCTTAAATCCAATGATGTTATAAACTCCATTAATGATTGTATAAATCAATTTTTCAGAAAATCATTAATTCATTTCAAGTAAGTATGTATAGTACACTTTACATTATCAAAATTTACCATCTCTTGATCCAAACATCATAATATAAGTATCTAGAAAATATTAATGGTCATATTTCTATCAATCATGTGTTCTCCAGGTAGGCCAACTTTCCCCTGAATCACTTTTCTTAGTATAATTCAATACATTATGTCAAATATTTTATGAAATAGTACTATAGTATAATCCTTATAATTATTATAACAATATTATCATCATAAAAAAAATTTACAAAATATTCCAAGGATCCAAATACATAATCACATTATTCATTCCACTTTATATGTATCAATATAATAATCTTTACCTTTATCAATTATCTTCTTCTGAGGTATATTCCTTTGAATCTTGGGGGATTTATTTTCATTGTTCCCCATATTATTATAGTTGAAACACTTAGTAGAAGTTTTTTATTTCTTTCCATTGAATTACTTTTCCTGATGACCCATTTTTCCAATGTTATAACAAAATCCCAATCCCTTAAATAGTTTTATTAGATTTTTAATTATATAGTTATCACATGTTTGAAATTCCTTCTTTAATTTATTCCATTTATTATTTTTTCCATATAATTTCATCCTATTTTCTTTCTTATATTTCAAGCCATAAGACATGGAGAATTATTTTTATATCTTGATAGCACATAAAACTATCTCATCATATGAAAAAAGTTTGAAAGACCAGTTCCACTAATTTGGATTAAGGCCTTCAAATAAATAGTCAATATTGAATTCTGTTTTATGTACATAATCCTTATCATACCTTTTTAACCTTTTAAATGTATATCCATAATCCACAACAGTCTTATCCTAAATATTATTTAAACCAAAGAACTTTATATTCATCTCAGTTTGTTTCTCATGAGGAATATATTTTATAATAATTTTATCCTTTAATGATTTCCATTCCATGAGTTCTATTTACTCTTCCACTCTAGTATTATGGATAAACTACCGCCATTGGTCTACATCACCCCTGCTACAATACACATCAAGTGTAAGATTTTACTTTTTACCACATCCTAATTACATTATTATATTCTACAAATAAGTAATCATTTTCATAGCGGAAATTTGATCATCTGTCCCACTAAATAAAGGGGTATTCTTTCTCATAAAGCTATCTAACATCTAATAATATCATTGTGGAATAGGTTTCTCCATCTCATCAAGGTTCTGTTTCATAACTATATTAACATAAGATAATATATCCACTAGATGCCCAGTTCCAATACTAGCTATATTGACTTCCTCAATAGGGAGACCTCTACATTGGACACAAGTATTGATACCTTTCATCCTTCAAGGTTCTATCTTTAAATGATGACATATAATTGATTAGATCATAAGACTATGAATAATTTTTTAAATCCATATATGGTGTAACACGTAGCATAAATTAAAATTTATTCATTGCTAATCATAGAATAATAAAATTATGTTTCCTTGGGGATATAGTTACATTCAAATTATTTATAATGTTTTGTAAAGAAAATGTGAATTAGCCTATGAATATCCCATATGAGTTTGATAATAGTCAATAGCAAGTGACATTGTTGTGTACTAGGTAATTCTTGAGTCAAGTATGACATTGAATTTCTGAAGACATTACCCATTGGAACCTCTATTTTTGAACCACATCCACTTTTAGTATCTAGAAAGGGATGTATTCATAGGATTGCCACATATTCTCTACATTATCCAAAACATAGTTTGTTATTATATACTTATACGAAAATTCTATCATAGTGTTATCTTACCAAATCTATGTTTTCGAAAATCTTCTTCCCAAGGTTTCTAATGAAATTTCTCTAACACCAACTATAATAACCCTTAACCAAGATGTTGGGAGGAAGTTCATTACTCTTTTATATTGTCATAGATACAATGTGTTAAATCCCAAATGATTGATCGGTTTAGTAGTTTTTTAAAACTAGATATATACATGATATCCATTTAATGTTGGGAAAATAAAATAAAACATAACACATCACAAAATAAAATGCTCAGAATCCTCAAAAAATCATTTAAAGGATTCATCTTTATAACCCGGGGGAAGGAAACAAAATAAGGGTGAGATCAAATGCTCAGTAAGGGTTATGTATCGTGGAAGCTATCCTGAATCAATAATAAAAATCAACATGTAATGATAGACACATGAACATTTATTCCACATAAATAACTATATAAAGAATAATCAATATGGTAAAGTAAATAATTGAACCACATTCCATTTAATCAATAATGTGAATGTGAAATGAATCCATAGACAATGTCATAAAAATTCTAATATATAATAGCCATAAATAAATTATCAATTATGTAAATTATTAATTATTGGACTCCATGTTTCCCAGGTACGTGTTACATTTACCATAATGACCTTTCACAAAATAGATTAAAGAATACCTAGTAAAAACCCATTTGATTTTTCCAACTAATCAATCTCATGAGACTATCGATGCATCAAGGGTCCTATATTAACAAATATCAAACATGTTTCATCATATTCCAAATCATTCATAATTTATATAATAATCTATTTAATCACTATAAAACATGCCTTATCGAATATCATTATTGATTACAGGATATACATTTTTCAACATTTCTTCCGTCAATCAAATAACATTCAGACTAAAACCTATATATAAAAATTGTATATTGTTTAGGAAATAGTAATATACATAATAAAATAATATGGATATTTAAGATACAAGTAATGGGAAATGGAAAATGATCGTAATAATGTGATTTTTTCAAGGGAAATTTAACAATCACAAAAGAGACAAAGATTGAGTAATAACATTAATAACTATTAATAATTTTAATGGGTTATCATACTAATTATCGTAAATAAATTATGTTGAAATTATTAGATAATATAAAGTTTTCTTATTCAAAATATATAATATATGAAGCCAAATTCAAATCAGAAGAGCGACATAAGTTAATTAAAAATTAATCCTACAGGCTTGATGAGAAATATGGGTTTTCAAAAGTGATAATTTAATCAATTTTCAATGTTTTATATAAATATTCATTATGAAAATGATTCCCATGACCTATATTCGATTTATAGATTTAAAATAGAATTATTTTGAATTTAAAATTAATTCAAAATATAGTTTAACCTTATAAATGTTTGATACGAAATGTCACATTAAATTAAAATTCACTAATTATCATTATTAATTGGAAAATGAAATATTTTAGAAAAATAAAAAAATTCTGCCTAAGACAATTTTTATATTATGATTTAAAAATTGAATTTTATTTTTTCATAAACTTTTATAAAAATGGTAAAAATAAAATAAAATTAATTTCACAATTTTATTCTAATATATATTTTATAAAAAATACACTTCTTTAAAAAAAACCTTTCTTTTTATTTTAAATAATATATATTTATTTATTAAGAAATAGATAATTAATAATCATGTGTAATCTCTATATTTTGATAATTTAGTTAATACTATTCATTCCCACAATTCAAACGTATACATGGAAACTATCCTAATAAATGATAATAGAAATAGTATATTGGTGTTCTTTGAAACTCTACCTTGTTTGTGACATAAGATAACCATAGTGTTTCTTGTAAAACAAGATAAACTCATTGTTTCATGCCATATATGATACAGAAAAAAGAAAATTCGTTAATAATTTCATAGTTTTTCAATTATTTTCATAATAAAATCAAAATATTTTATTAGTGTTCACAACGCCATTGTCTATTAAAAATCTACTCAGAGTGTAACCACACTCATTTCCAATAGTTATGTTGAATTTCTTGTGAATTTTAAGCCTCTAATTTCTTTATATTAAAATAATAGATGTAATTTAAATAAATTCATTAATAAATGAAATTAAATAATTATAATAATTTTTTTACTACTATCTCATGGCCCCATAAATATCATAATGAATTTTAAATAAAGAATGAGATTCCTGAATCTAAACCATTTTGTGTGAAAAAGTTATTTTCCCTTCAAACATATATAGAAAGTAAAATTAATCTCTCTCTTTATTCTATGAATGTCACCCTATTTGTGAAATTTTTCTTCTGTTCATTTGGCTATGATGACCATGTCTTACGTGCCGGAGTTTATTTTCATCTTTCATCATCAAATAAAAATAATTATAATCATCTATAATTTGAAATAATTTCCCTTTTGTTCACTTCCATTTTATCAAATCATTTCCATAGACATTAAATTTCTTAAAAAACAACTTTTCTAAATATTACCTCATTCCCTTCACTAAAAAACAATGATATAATTAACAAGTTTTGTTTTAGTCCATTATTATAATGAGTATTCATGGATTTAAATTTTTCTTTTCGAATTTCAGTAGAACAAACCCCTTTAAACTTGATTGAACCATCATATACAATGGTCTCATAGACTTCATTTCATTTACATAAATTATTCAAAAAATTCATGTTCTAAATCATTTATTAATAGAACCTACTATTTAATAAGCATGGGAATTCCTACTTTGAGGATTTAAGAGAAACTTCAACAAAATATAATTTTATTTTCTTTTTTCATGAATCTTAATATGAAATTGGGTTAGAGTAATGTTATTAATTATTTTTTAAGGATAATGGGCTAATAACATCTTTTATACACTTCTTCTAACAATTGAAATCTATTTTTAGAATTTAAAAGATAATTTCATGGTTGTTTCAAGTTTTTTATTTTTTTTAGTGGGTAAAATCCCGCCCACATTTTTCCTCCCAAAACATACAGAATAATTATTTCTGTTAAATAAACCAAAACATATTTTTTTTTATCTTGAACACTCCATGCTACCATTAATACTAAAAAAAATGCATATATACCTTTTCAAAAAACATGCCTTCAATAATAATTCCTCTAAATTTCTTCTATGTTTCGATAACAAAAATTAGGCTCCGTTTTGTAAATGACAGTTTTTATAGGCATCTAGTATTATTATCAATACAATATAAATCTCTTTAAAAAATTCAGAGTTACCATAAGTATGAAATTTTGAAAAAACCTTAAAACTCTAACAATTTATAAATTTTTAGGACTTAGAAGATTACGCAAAAAATTGGTTCCTATGACTTGTTTCTTATTTTGACTCCTCTTTGATACATGTTTTGTGTCAATAAAACCTAGAGATGATTATTTTGTTAATCTTCCCATATTTAATTATTCTTTGACTATTTTAAAACTCCTTCATAATAATTTTTAGAAATAGTTTTGGATAGGGTCAATTATTCCACTATGAAAAATTTAGTTATGTAAGATCACACTGCTTCTCCAATCCATTAATACATTCTGTTATCTTTATAACAGTGGACTTCTAACTAGTGAGAAATTTTTAAATTTCATCAACCTACATTAAAATATAATATTATTCTTTGTCATGGTATATTTCTATATTTTTTGTAAATATATTATATTTATTTATCATTCTGTTCCCTTTTTCATGTTTTTAAATTTCCAAGACACTCTCCCAAAAATATTTTTAGAATAAAATTCATTTTATTTTATTCATAATCTCTTAAAATGTTAATAATTCCATCCTTAGTGAAGAATTCATAATTAAATATGTCAATAATAATCTTTTCACCAATGTAAATATGGGTAATTTTCTCTTATCCTTCCTCATTTCCACATTTAATTTACCCATACATAGAAACAAAATTAATTCTTTTCATAGATAAATTATTTTCCTTTATTTTAGAAAATAATTTTTTTAGAGATGAATTCTTCATTAAAGATATTTTGAAATGTTAATATTACTATTCACTATATTTATCTTCATTAAGTTAAGGAACAATTTACACCAAATGTTCAATGTCCCTACAATTAAATAATATATGTGGTAGATTAACTTGAAACTCTCCCATGACTCTTAAAAAATTTCCTATGATGAGTAAAATCATTTTGGATAAATTAAAATCAATATAGGAGTATATTTTTGGGATCCTACTTTCTCATCCTCAGAAACAATCCCCTTTCCTGTCTCAGATTTTGTAGATTTCAAATAAATCAAAATTTCAGAATTCACATATTCATTAAATTCATAATATTTCATCATTTCATAAGATATTATAATACTACATAGATCATCACGAGGAATATAACATTGATATTTTTCATCCAAATCCAAGAACACTGCATCAAATATTTCTGCTAAGATATGTAAAATATTTTAAAAAAAATTATAATTTTCAAACATCGCATTATAGCCTCTTATGGTAGTCAGAAATTCACTAACCCTTATAAAGAAACAATCAATAGTATCATCATCATTCATCTAAATATTTTCTAATTGATGTATCCAAAACTAAATATTTTCCCACTACACTTTATTCTCTCCATAATATATATTATAATTTATATTGTGGATTTATTTTTCAAAATTTTATCTATTGAAATTTTTAAAAAATACACTTTATAAAAGTGAGTAATAAAATGAGTTCATATTATGAATGTCATTTTAAAAATTCCACTTATATGTGATTTTAATGGAAAAAAATCATCATTTAGAATAAATCTAACAGCTAACACATTTAGAACCTCATAACTAATACGAAAATGCTATGGTAACATCGTACCCATGCCAATATGAAAAACCATCACAAGAAACATCTGTATCCCCTTTCTATTCAGTTTTTTTAATTTAAAAAAACATTAATAATATGAAATTTGAGACAAATTTGATAACAATCTCTTCAATAAAAAAAGAACAATAGAGAACCTTTTGTTTGATACCAATTACAATAACACAATATCAAGTCATAAACAAGAGATGGGAAAATTAATGATTTAATGAATTTGTTTTATTTCCATTTTAAATAACAGTTATGTACTTTTTATAGTGAAATTTTATATTAATCGAAAAACATTCATGCACCCTGACAGAACACACAATTTATTAGGTTCTCTAATTAATATGGTTTGCTAGTTCCTGGAATGATCTAGTAAAATAATTGATCATACAATCTAATAATAAATTATTTTTTACAACCAAAAGTAAGGAACATCCTCAAAATTTGTTTACTAGTCTCCCAACTATTTTGTGAAAACTAAACAATATTTAAATACCACACTAATACAAATTAAGAATTATAAAGAGATAATAAATATGACCTCATCACATAGAAACTAACCTAGTTTTCTTACGTACTATGATATTATTATTATTATTCTATTCTTGAATAGAAAATGTATAACTTCAATTTATATGAATAACATTGCATGAAACAACTAATCCTTCAACAAAACATTTTCATTAATATTTTCTCACACATATATGAAGACATCTGAGATCCATTCAATGATCCATGAATGTAAATATTTTCTTTTTATTCTTAATTAAAATATTTATGATAACATGTAAAAAACACTTAATTCAAACACCCCTAAAATATCTCATATGGTCATCACCAACACCTCTATAGGAAATAACTTCCATGACTATTCATAAATGGATCAAGTAATATAAAAATATCCCAGCTTCTTTACACGCATTTTAGACCAACCATTCTTCAACATAAAATAAAATCATGTGTATCCATACATACTTGATATAGAGAGGAGATGATATGTTCTTTAAACATAGTATTCTACCACATAAATAACATCAAAACATAACTTCATCATTTACATGATGAATGAATAATCCATTTTATTCAATAATAATAAATTTTTGATGTATGCCATCTAGATAAAATTTCATCAAATGCGTAATAATGATTCTTGTGATGTATTCTTGTATATTTCCTTCAACTATCATAAAATATCTCACCATGAAAGTGAAATTGATGACCAAATTTGAAAACAATTCTTTCGTCTTCATTCAAAAATAAATTTAACAAACATATATTCTTGTATTCATCATTTCATTTCTCCTCCAAAAATGTTTCCCTAGATCTCACTCATTTTGTTCTTCCATCCATCTTCAATCAAAAAATCATTTTACGACAATCATGATCCTCTAAATCATGATATTTAATCATTGTATTATTATATAGTTTTCTATTTTTTATTTAATTAGTGGTACATTAAATACAATGATACTAATGGTGGATCTATTTTTTATTGTTTGGTCTCATATCATTATATCAAACCCCTGGATTCACCCCGAAAATAGCACATTAAGATAGAAACCCAATGAAATAACCTCATGATAACACAAAATGTAGAAAACTCAATTTCGAACCTCAAAAAAGAACATTAATAGTAGAAACCCACAATATTACCTAAAGGTATGACCTAATGATAACACATGATGGTATCACATAATGTAGTACAAGATTTTTATCACCACATGATAGAAAACCAATAGTAGAACCCTAATACTAGAACCTAAATTTTAGAACACAAATAGTGAAACCTCATTGGTATCACCTTAACAAAAGATCATTTTAAAAAGTCATGTAATTGTTGACATCAAAAGAAAACATCTATATCAAATCCACTTCCTTTTTACCAAAATTCCTACCTCAACCAAAAGTAAAAAAGACTTTTAGTATAAAAAAATTATTTACTTTAAATCAAAAGTGAATGTCACCTATTAACTTTCTTTATTCTGAGTAACATATAGGTGAAAAAGATATTGTTTTCAGATTTTTAAATGGAATATAGAAAATAAAAAAATTTACTTAAGAATAATTAGAAATGTTTACCTTATAGATGATCACAAATGAAAAAGGAAAGGTAGTTTTATTTTATATGATGCTCTAGAGGTAAAATGTTATAAATGTTGAATAAAAATCCATTTCAAACTAGAATTTACAAGGAAATATAAAAAATGAAAAATGATAAACAAGAAGGAGAATATAACTATAACATCAGGTTAGAAATATATAGAGGGATATAATTAGTGTGATAAATCCTAAATAAAAAATAATCAACAAACCCAGTCTCATTGTTTCATTAAATTACATTATTGATTCACCTTATGATTCTAATTAATTTGATAAAAAATATATTTTTGATGACCTACATGATGAGATTAAAAGATTACGAAATTAAATTAATAAAATTTATGATCTATAGAAATATCCTGAGGATAATATTCAGAGGACTTTTGAATCAAATAAGTCTATTTCATAAAAAAATAAGAAACATAAAGAAAAAAGTGAAAAATAAATTGATTTTTTATATTAACAATTAGGTGAATGAAATATTTCTCAAAATGTTATGTGATGACTTTGAAATTTATTCAACTTGAAAGTACATTCTAGAAAATGAAACTAATAGTATAAAGTGATATATTTCCAAAAAAAATATTATAAAATATTGTTATGATAAAATGATGAATAAATAAATAAATAGAAATAACACTATACAAGGACATGATAAAACATTTGAAAATTAGAAAAGAATTTATTTTTAAACATATCACAGGGGCGTGTTTCTACAATTATAATACTTAGATATAGGATTGAGGTTAATTATGCAAGATAATGTTCTTTAAAATTTTTACATTATTTGGGGCACAAAAAATCATTTATCTCTAAATTATTATCTTCATGATTACCTAGTAATACTTATCTAAAATCTAATTGGGCTACCAGAAATCCATTATAAACCTAATTGTGCACAATGTATCATTAGAAAAAACAATCCCCTGACTAAAATTTTAAGACATATACCTTGAATGCTTCAAAAAGGATTATTGTTATGTGGATAGTGGATGTTATAGGAATAATACTAGTGACCTATCAATTTTTATTATTTTATAATAGATGTGATGTGTTTAATTTAATTTTTTTACGCAACTCAAATTACAAGGTTAATGTTTTTTATTATGTTTTTATTTCAATGTCTAATATTATTTCCGATGTTGTATATTATGAATTTTAGATGGATAATTTTATTAGTATTTCTCAGTTACATGATGATGCTATGTTTATTAAATGTCAAAATGTTAAGTGACTTATTTTAAAGATTAATATATTTTTTTATACTATATAAAAGGAAACCATTTATACCAACTATTTTACTAATCAAACTGATAAGAATGATAAAAGATTATAACCTTTATAGTTATCCAACATTTTTTTTATATTAGGATCATTAATAGAAATTTTATAATGGTATAAATGTTTTGCATGAATAGGCATGTTTTGCATCTTCTTGAGTTAACACAAAACGTCAATCATTTATGTGGGTTTTTAATGAATGGAAAATATCAAAAATACACATTTAGATATATCAAAGTTTTCAGTAACATATTACCTCTAATTGTTTTTCACTAAGACATATTTATCCTATTTCAAACTATAAATCTTAGTGGTAAGATATGTGTTTCTATTAGTTTGGATAAGTTTAAATTATTTAAATGGGTTTATTTACAGGGTTATTAATATAAATCATTAGAAAATTTAATAATTATTATAAACTACATTAATATGAGAGATTGTATGTAATTTTATAAATTATAAGTGTTAGATGAGGAGAATTTTAAATCAATAATTTGAAAATATATTGTGAATAAATGGACATTTTCATAACCTTTTTCCCCTAGAACACCCTGAAAAAATGGTTTATTTGAAATAAATAATAGGAATATTTATAAAATGGACAGAAATTTGTTAAATGAATTGAAATCCCCAAAATATTTATGGGTAGAAGGTATAAATATAACTTGTTGCATTCAACAACTAATTTTATTAATTTTTTTGAGAAAATGCCTCATGAAACATCGAATGGAAAAAAACCAAAATCATGATAATTTTGATTTTTTTGGTTTAGATGTTTTAATTCACAACACTAAATATTGAATAGATAAATTTAATTCCAAATATCATTAATTGATATTTTTAGGATATTTTAATGTTTGTATATATACATATATATTATACTAAAATTTAACCATTGCTTTTAAGGGATATATTTATATTATGTTTGATAAACATTATTTAAAACCTAAATAATCTGATGAAAACAAAATATAATATGATTTCAATTATTAAATTTATTTAGAATATTATAATCACGAATTGAATGTACCAATTTAGAGGTACCTTAACCATTGAAGAAAAAAATATTAAAAACTCTTAAAAACTATCCCATTGATATAAATATTTGAAATATTGAATGCATATTTTAAAATAGAAATTTTTTATGAATTTGTTTTCTCAAAATTATTTTAATCATAATTATATTCCATAAGATATTTTTAAATTTAGAAAAGATCATAATTCTATTTTACATAAGGAATATGAACACAACCAATTTTCTAGAAATAATGTTTGGACATTGTTGGAACCATATAAAGATTAATAATTTATTGTTACTAAATTGATATTAAAACAATAAACTTGATGAATATAGAAAATTATAAAAAATAATGAAATACTATATTCTCAAGGTTATTTTCAAGAACAATATGTTTATTATGATGGAACTGTTTCACTTGTTTCTGTATTACAAGATATTCAAATTTTATTATCTTATGCTTCTAATCATGGGTTTAAACATTAGGAAATGAATGTGAAATTAATTTTATAAATGGATATTTTTATGAAGAGTTTTATATAAAAAGCCTAAGAATATGAGGTTAAAGAGAAACTAGAATATGTTTTAAGGTTTGCAAAGGCTATTTATGACCTTAAAAATGTTCCTTGGTCATGGAATGAAATATTGTCTCAACTTAATATAAAAAATGTTTTTTTAAAATATTAATTAAATAAAAATTTATTTATCAAAAAAAATAATTGAATATCATGATTTTTAAAATTCATGATGATGGTATGTATTTTGGATCCTCAAGTAAAATATTTTTTAAATAATTTTAAGATTAAATAAATTCTGAATTTTACATGAGTCTTATAAGAGAATTAACTTTTTTAATACTTCAAATATTTTCATGTGATGATGAAAAATGGATAAATTTTATTAAGGAATATTATTTTGATAGTAAAGTACCTAATTTACTCACCTAGTGTTAAACATATTTATTTTTGGAACTTTTGTGATCAGAACATTCATTTGAAAATTTGCTAAACATTCAAATTTGACCCTTTAAAATAAACTACTCTAATTCTATCATAAATATTTATATATAGTATATTTGAAATTTATTTTTTTATAGAATTATGAACATAACTTTATAAAACATTCCTTAAGATCATCCAAGATAGATTATGCATTTTATTGGAGAAAATGGTCTATAAAATCAATGTTATATTATACTATCTAGATTGAACAAAAGATACCTATTTGGGCAATATATTATTCATATGGGATTATATTGGGCTCTAATTTTAACATTATATATATAACCAGATTCTGAAAAAATAATCATTCAATATGAACATACTCTTCTTGGTTTTTGGAGTTCAACAAGCCATCTCAACTTGGATTAAAATATATTTTTAACTTCCACATTCACACATGTATCCACTTCTAATCCTAGGATCCCTCCACTTTAAAAATTGGTGTTTTTATCCTCTATTGGGGTTTTGATGTAAATATCTATGTTTATGTAAGATGATAATAGTTTTCAATGAAAATTTTCATTCATTTATATATGGGTATCTCTTAAATTAAGGATCCCTTTATCAAAGCCTTATTCTTCCTCTTCACATTGTAATTTTTGTTTTTTGATAATAAAAATCACAATTTCTCTTCAATTTAATATATTCTGTTAAATTTTAATATTATTTTTTTCACTTATATTTTATAGAAATCAATATTATCAACTATATTGGGTTATACCATTTCTAAACCTTTGTGAATATAATTTCTTTATATAATGACAACACTACCCATAAAAGAATATTTTTCATGGTAATTGATCTAACACTAGCCATATTAATTTATTTATTTTTATTATATAAGAAACTATAATTTACATAATATGTTCTAGGATAAATTTTTTAACATAAATTAAACTAATCATGTAATTGAACAATTCACAAAAAACACAAATGGTCAATTACTATGTGAATTGTGAGAGATGGATACTAATCAGTCAAATAAAACAACAAGGGAGAGATTTTTAGAGTTCAAATAAAATCATATGACTAAATTCATTCTAATTTATTTAATAGACATGTTACCTAATTTACCAACTGAACATAATCTAGCCATATAATGACAATTAAATTAGGGTGATATCATTAATTGTTCCAAAATTGGCCTAGGGTTTAATTCATGTCATATTTTTGATAATTTTTATTCACATTGGGTTTAATGGTTAACCAATTAGGATATCATAATTAAGTTGACTTTAATTTAGTAGAAAATGATTAATATCTAAGTTAATATGTAGAGTTATATCGCAAATGAATTCTCAAAATAATTTCTATAAAATATATTCTTGTTTTATTTTCTAAATATCATTTCAAAAAATATATATAATATTCTGTCATTATAATTTTTATTACTACATAAACATAAAAAACACCCCTGTTATTTTATGTACGGTGTTTATTTTAGTTTATTTTATTTTATTTTCAAAATACCATTAATATGATTTTTTATTACATCTTCCTTTGAGAGAAAACTTTCGTCAGCCTCATTGCTCCACCGAAATAATGAAAAACTACATATCATTTGAGATTTTCCATTATAGTTCTTTTTGAAAGGGATACATTACCAAAGAGGAAAGTAATTATTTCAAAAAATTAGTGGGGTTTTCATTTAATTATCTTCATATCTTATTTTTTCCATATTTACCCTTTCTCAATTTTTCTTATTTCCTTCATTTTTTAGATCCGTCAATCAAAACAAAATATATTATAATTTTGGTAAATCTTTCTCCCTTTAATTTTATTTTTAATTTATATATGACATGAAAAAATCGAAAGTTATTTTAGATCTTAACCCTAATATTGAACCCAACCTTAGGTCTTGAATCATAAAATATCAGTCTACGGGATGTTTCAACATTAATTTAGTTGGGGAATTCTTCCATTGCTGGAATATTAAAATTGGAAGCACTTATAAATGAAACCTAAAACCAAATCCAATGGAGGAAAATAATCATAACAAACATTATAAAACCATTCAATAATTGGCTGCACCAGGTATTAACTATATACTAAATTGTATTGAATACCCCAATCTCAAATTGGACTTCAAAATAAAACATATAGGTTAATTCACATTCATCGAAAATTTCATCGATTATCTAGTGAGGATCCAAACAATCAACTTAAAGAATTTACGTTGTCTTATCAACAATAAAACCCATAAATGAACATGACGATCTACTAAAACTAAGATCATTCCCATTCTCAGATGATAGACAAGTAAAATATTTTATGTATTATATAAAATTGGAATACATAACATAGTGTAATGATTTGAAATAAAAATTCATGAAGATATATTTTATATCATCAGGAACGAATACTATTTATAATGAGTTCTCAAGCATAAAGGAAGTACAATGGGATTCAATGTATGAGTGATAGGAATGATTAAAAAAATTGTGTGAAAGATTCCCACATCACCAAATCAGTGAGAAACTCCAAATCCAATACATCTAGTATGTTCACACACCGTTGGAGATGGGGATGGTGAATTTTGAAACTATAAGGGAATTGGTCGACAAAACCCTAGTGCGTTTACATGTGTCGATTGAAAAGATGGCACAAACTCTCAACAATTTGGCAATAAACAAACATGACATGTTAGAGGAGTACATCATATATATCCAACTTCCCTTGAAAATAATTTAATTGATACCATGTTTGAAGAATTGACCACTATGGTAAGAAATATATATTTGGAACAAAATACATCCCAATCCACTTATATGAGGCCTTGTGGAAATTTCACAAAAACGTTCCACCCAATTGACTCCCCCACAATTACAATAGATAGAGGATTGCACATTCAAATTCCCTGGGAGACTATATCAGTAGAAACAACCACCACACCCTAAGAAGAAGTATGAATACATTTTACCAATATAGAACCAAGGGTCGAATGATAAATTAGACATTTGGTATGGATATATGTGACAAAAAAGAAACCCTTTTAAACAAAACATCTAGTAACATCCACCTAACCAACAATGATTTCAACAACCCAAAATTCTATTTGAATATTAGGAATCATCAAGTCAACAACACGAGAATTATCATCTAAAGATATATTATAACACCAATAACCTTTAAAAAAATGTTCTTAATTAACAGAATGAGATAATTAGTCATGCATCATAGTTTAATGAGTTCAGATGCAAATTAGCTATATTTCCATTGCCTTCCATAAACTAGTAAACACGAAATCGATAAATATTCCTTCCCAACCAACTCAATATCCAAAAGAAAATGTCAGTTCCATCACATGGAGAAGTGGGAAGCGATAAAATGATACATATTCACTTATCCTTCCACCATGATTCACCTCAACCTGAGAGAATCCCTATTTAATACCAACTAATGATCAACCCATGAAGAAAGAAAAATTTATGAAAAAGAAAAATGATGTTCCTCCTAAACCACTTTTATTTCGAAATAGAGTTATACAAACCATGAATATGGATAAATATCTGATGAATGTAGAGGTTTTGGATTCGTCCAAGTCTATTGAGAACAACATCCCTCTACATGAATCAATCAAGAAAATTAAATGGTATACCATGTTTTTGAAACAACTATATACCAATAGAAGTTTTCTAAAAGGATATGAGAGGACCAAACATGAGAGGAATGTGTCCACACTAATGACACCAACTATAGGGATTTAGAAAAAGTGAACAGTCACTGGGATATTCACTCTTCCATGAACAATAGGTATTTTCATTTCAATGATGATTTATGTGATTTGGGTGCACCCATTAATTTCATGAATAACTATATATTCAATTCCTTGAAATTTTTAGAAGAGACTATGTCAAGGGTGTTGGAGAAACTAGAGAATAGGGCCGAAAAATATAAAATGGAAGCCATCAAGGATGCCATTCTTTGGGTAATGGACATGATAATTCCTGGAAATTTTTATATAACAATTATGGAGGATGATCAAGTATGTTCTAATTATCCCATAATTCATGGAAGACCCTTCCTTTAAACTACCAAGACAATCATTAATGCTCATAAAGGGTACACATTAATTGATGTTTGGAGATGAGATCATACGATTCAATAATTTAGTGTCCATGATGTACCCCACTGAGGACTATTCTTCATTATTCATCTCCCATTCTGACTCATTTTTTTATGATTATCAAAATAATTATTTACAATATTTTCAAAATGGGGATAATTCAATTCATAAATGGATATTTAAAATTGCTTCGGGGTTGATGTTGAAAATACAACCATACAAATTTATAGAAATTAAATCTGAAAAATTTCTAATTATTTTATGGATTATTAATCTAATTATGAGAGTATAATTTCTGATTATTATGGGGATATTAATCTGGATGATGAATTTGATGCACTATACAATGAGGTTGATGATGAAAATTTATACTCCAGAACTTATTGTGCATATATATCAGTTCCCACAACATTCCAATCAATACAGAGGCCACCCAAACTGGAATTACAACCATGACCACCAATGTTAAAATATTCATACGTATTAAAAATTTAAAATTACATGTGATAATTTCCAATAATCTCTAACAATAAAAAAACACAACATTTAAATATTTTAAGGGAGATTAGTAGTGAAATTGTGTGGAAAATAAAATACATGCCTGGTATTATCCCCTCCAGTTGTATGAATATGATTATTTTTTAGATAGATATAAACCATTAGACAACCAAAAGGATAAATAACTCCACACATTTACATGATGTGAAAAAAGTTGTTGAAAATTTTATTTTGGAAGGTATCATTTACCCCATTTCTGAATCTCAATATATTATTCCTATCCAGGTCGTAAAAAATAAAATTGGATTCACTATTGTAAAGAATGAAAATGATCGGTAAGCTCTAATGAGAGAAACAATTGTTTCCAAGTATTCATATATTATAGTAAACTGAATAAATTCAATCATAAATACCACTTACCACTTTGATCCATTGAATATATGCTTGAGCGACTTGTAGGTAGGGCATATTATTGCATCTTGGATGGTTCATATGTCTACTTCAGGATCCTATTATTGTTGTGGATGAGATGAATATGTTATCAAACTTCTTGTTATGTTCATTTTCTTACCATAGGATGTTGTTTTTAATTTTTAATGATCCAATTTCCATCCATATATGCATGATAAGTATCTTTTTTATTTAATTGAGATTTTTATAGAGTTATTTATAGAATAATTTATTATGTATCATTATTAAATTGATGAGTTTATCTTGAGTTTGGGTAATGTTTTTTATCATTTCATTTATATAAATATTGTTTTGAACTTTGAGAAATTCCATTTTTGGGTAGGCAATAGAATTTTACTAGGTCATATAGTATCAAAACATGCTGTTGAGGATGATAAATCTATGGTAGAATTTATTTCATATTTTCCATATCATATATATATTCTTGGTGCTCTATCATTCCATGTACATGATTGTTTTTATTTACAATCCATTAACGAATTCAATAATATTGTTATAACCTTATCTCAATTGCTTCAAAAGGATATTGAATTATTTTTTATGTCTCATGTTCCGTATCATTTTATGACATAGTGAAGTATCTAACCACTCAATTGATCATACAGACCACATAATGGGAGCTTCTTTTCATGCTTATGTGGGATGGATCCATCATTTTAGTTGGTTCTGTATTATCTTAAAGTGTTTAAAAAATGTACAATTTGATTTATTATGAGTTGAATATTTTTTATTCATCCAAATAAACATACACCACAATAGAAATAAATTTCATTATTTTTATTTTCTTTAAATAAATTACATTGACAACTATTCAGAACTAATGTAGATTTTAATGACCATTTAACTCTGAAGTTCCTCTTGAAGAAGAGAGATGAAAATCCTACAAATATATGATGGATGATATTTCTATAAAAATTTGATATGGAGATAAATGAAAAGACGGCCTTATATAACTTGTTGTGGAAACATGAGTTGGATTACTGACACACTAGAGTCTGGCACCTTGTATTAGGTTCTACTTCATGACTCTTTCCTCGATGGGAATATCTTTGTAATATTAGGTATTAATAATTGGTATGTAGGTTTAGTGAACTACCATGTTTCCATTAAAATTATTATAAATTTAAGGGAAAATCAAGTCCAAAAATTAACGTGTCTGTCTTGGTTTTATGTGTGGTATGATCCCTACCTCTGATGCATGTGTAGTGTCAAAGTAATTAGGAGATATTTTCTTGTTCATTTTTGAGAGTTTGAGTTTATTTTTTATTTTTGTCATACAATTTTATATGGTGGAAAATTTGGACCCCAAAGGATAAATGTAATGGTCATAGAATATGAACTACATTGGGTTATATTATTTCACGATGCCCATGAGTTTCTTAAGTCATGCTATCATTTACAATACATTAGAAACATTTTGGGGAGATATGACAAGCCTCAATAGCCCATATTGTTTTTTGAGATATTGTATGTATGGAGAATTTATTTTAGGGGTCCTTTTACATTATCTTGGTTTTCTTATAAATTATTTTTAGAATTTATTATATTAGTAAATGAGAAGAGGAAAATGCCCCCATGATCGATTACTCTCATGTTGTAGTTGATTTTTTCAAAGGTAAAAAAAATTTTGGGGTTGAATCAGTGACCAATGGACACACTTTTGAAAACCAAATTTTCCTTTACACCATTGAACCTATTATGTGATGAAAAAAACATCAACACCATACCACAAACAAACAAATATACAATCCTAGGTTTCAAATTTGGATTTAATTTTTTTTTAGAGGAAATGATCTTGTTGAATATAAAGGATTAGATAAATCCCTTTGATGATGAGATATTGATTTATAAGATGACATTAAAAAAACCCCATTGGTATGTCCCCCTTCTAGATCATTTTTTGGAAAAAATTACATATTCATGAGGAGGTCGAGAATCAATAATATTAGGATATAATGAAATGAATCATGGATTTAGCCCAAGATTGAGATCAAAGGAATATTTAAAATAAAGATCTTGAGGAGATACAATTTTTTTCATATGAGACTCATATATGTACAATGAAATATCAAAAGAATATCATGAAAAAAGGATCCCAAAATAGATTTTCATATAGCAGAGAAAGTTATTCTCTATAATTCGTTATTGAAGTTGATACCAGGTAAGTCGCATTTTGTATGGTTAGGTCCTTATATTGTTTATAACATTCTTACTTATGGTGTAATGGAGATCACACAAGAATAAATATAAAGGAGATTTGCAACCAATTTTCAACTTTTTATGTAATACAATGAAGAACTTCCCATCCATGTAGTTGATTTTATAACACTGAAAATCCCATCATCACTTGAGAATATCATGTTATTACTAAACCTTTCACTTCTATATTATATTTTCTACATAAAATTATACATTTCATGTGCACATCTCATATAATAGGATTAAATTGAGTAATATGAAATATTTTACATTTGGGGCGGGGGTACATTTCTTGGGTATCTTCTTTTAATTTTTCATTTGTCTATGCATGTGTTTTGCGTCAATTTTCAAAAATAAAAAACAAAAAAATTTAACATGCTCATTTTGTTGAGGATAATATAAGAAATTAAAATTTTCAATATTCCTCAGTAACATGATGATTATGTATAGTATTTCTTCATCAAGGATTTATTTTTTTTAAAAATAAAACTCGTCGATGATATGACTAGTTTTTTCCTTATAAAAACTTTTAGCTTTTGACACTATTCTATGTAATATTTATTCATTGAAAATTGTGTCATTGATTTATCAACACAACGTTTCACCAAACCATGAGTTAGGAAAATTCTCCTACTCAACTAAAGGTATAAAAACATTTGGTAGGTAAATTCATTCATATATAAATGTTTGATCCATACATTCGTTTTTATTATGATCAATTTTATTGCAATACCAGATTGACCTATGCATGTGTACCTGATATCTGATAGTTTAATGCACACAAATAATTCCAAAAAAATAAAATGAAAAATATAATCTTAATAAAGTGGGGAGTTGTGAAATATACAACTCACGTGTATATCTTGGTCAGGATATTAAGGTTTGACTTTTTGTAATTTTTAAGGGAGAGAGTCTTGAAATTAGATCGAAAAGAAAGGTAGAATATTTCGGTTGGAATTAAATGAGGACAGAAAAATGTTTTATATAACCTAAATATAAAAAATAAAAGTTAGATATATGATCTTGATATTGTTGGTTCACACCCATAGGGTAAATTAATGGCATGGTAGACCCATAACAACTTATTCAATTATTTTTGACATTAGTCTCATTGGATTGTATTTTTGATAAAATTTATGAGGAAATGAATTTCATATTTTTTATATTAATTATTTATTTTATTCTTACTTTTCCAATATTTCCATTTTAGATTTTGAAATATGAAGAAGCATATCTTGTCAAAATTTAATGGAATACAATACATGTGACTTTGTTGAGAAGTGAAAAATGTTAAGTGTGGAATACATGATCAACAATTTACTGAATATTTTGTTGATAATAATTGACACAATTTACTAAAATTTTGATAAATATTTTTATTTATGGAATATTTGGGTTTAGATAATTCATTTTAAAATTTGATGAAAATTCCAATTTGCAACTTTAATATACAAAATTATAATTTAGTCATAAAAATTTCTATACAGTCTATGTGTACTTGAAATTTTGTAACATAGTTCTTCAATTATTTTTATACAAATTTAATTTATATAATCAAAGATGGATCATGAATTATTTTAGACAACTTGGTCAATGAAGTCAAATATGGAATGTGCTCACCAAATTGAACAGTAATTCACAATTTGAGCTATATCTTGTTAATCTGGTCTTGGATTTGGATTAAATTATGAAAGTAAATATAAGAAATAATTTGGAAAAAAATACCATTCGTGAATGATATATGGTTCACAAATTTTTTGTTTTTAATAATTTGAATCCGCATGGATAAAAATATTTTTCCTAATTTCTACATTAAAACTTCTATCCAATTTTAAATCTATGGTCCCCTCTATCCTATAAATGGTTATTTTTTATTTCGATCGGTTGGATGTGAATTAATAATTTAACGGTAAAGTAGATGTAGTTCTACTCCATTTCTACAGGCATTTAAAGAGGGATATATCATGAAGCAAGGATCCCTTCAGCAAAACCTACTTCTTCTTCTTAACTTTTTAATGTTTGTCTTTTCATAATAAGAATATCAGTTTCTCTTGCATTTCATATATTTTTTTCAATTATCCAATTATTCTATTCAATTATGTGGTCTATAATTGAAGAGTGGAAACATTATTGGGTTATAGCCTTTATAAACCGTTGTGAATGATATGCGTTTCTCCGATAACTACACTACTAAAGGAAGAGTATCATTACTTAGTAATCGATCCACCACAAACTGTATTCATATATGTATTTTGAGTCAATGATCTACTTTAATAACAATAATTATATATAGGAATATTTTTAACATAAATTAATCTAATCATGAGATTTAACATTTCACAAAAAAACACACATGGCCGAGTAATGTGTGAATTGTGGGAGTGTGATATTAATTAGTAAAATGAAAAAATAGGGGATAAATTGTTAGAGTTAAATTAAATCCCATAACTCAATTCATTCTAATTTTTTGGAATGGATATGCACCCTAATTTACAACTTATGATAATATATCATTGGAAGTACAATCAATGAAGGGTGCTACGCTTTCATGTTCTGAAGCTAGCCTAGGGTTTAATTAATTTCTTCATAGTGGTTAAGTTAATTATTTTAGGGGTTGAGGGTTAAAAGAATTTTGTGTAATACTTAATTAGAGATTAATTTAAATTATAATTATTTATAATTATGTGAATATGTAGTGTGAGATCAATTACACCTTCTAAATAGTTATATTAAATACATCTTCGTTGGGCATTTTATCAATATCCTTTAAAAAAATATAATATTATTTAAACATACCACTTTCTTGTTTATAAAAATAAAATAACTCCCCCATCCTTTTAGGTAGTGTGTTTATTTTATTTCATTGTTTTAAATATACCTTTAATAAGTTGTTTTAATTAATTCCTCCTTTGAGAGGTGACCTTGGTCAGCCACTCTGCTGCACCTAAATACTCAAAAACTACATATTATTTTACAGATCCCATTACAATACATTTGAAAACTTATTAATGTAGGTAATTATACTACGGAATTATATATATATTTATAATTTCCTCTAGAAAAACATTTATATACAGTTAAGTTTACATCATGTATATTGGATATTGATATTGCAGCAAAATTAGTGGAAGTTAATCATTTTAGAGTAATTATTGGTATTTTACTATATTTTACAAGGTATTGACTAAATATTTTAATTAGTGTATGTATATATTCTAGATATCAAAATTATAGATAGAAATATGACCCTAAATAGGGTCAAATAAAATCTATTAAAATAACCATTAAATATATTTTGGGTTCAATAAATCTTATTTTATTTTTTCCCTGGTAGAACCAATTTTGAATTAAATATTTATTCTAATTCTATATATGGATCATGTTATATAGGTAGAAATAGTACTAGTGGCATGGGTATCTTTATAGTAATGATTATATTATCATGTATTTTTAATAAAGAAACTGTTTGTTTCCTTATCTATAGCTGAAGAAAAATAAATTGTTACTGCAAGTGATCGTCCTGAATTTTTATAGATTAAAAAAATACTATAGAATTTTGATATTTATATTGAAACGATTCCTATTATGTGATATATTTAAATTAATAGAATCCTATTATATAATTATATATTTAAACATAAAAAATTTTCAAATACTTTTATTTGAGATCATCAAAAAAATACTAATTCTATTTTGATTATGTTTCTACTGACACAATTCTCATGCATGAAGAAATATCTATTAAAAGATATCAATAGAAACAGTGATTAGAATGCATGGAATCAATGGTGACTTGAGATAAACTACTCATATTATATGAATATTATTGTGATAATATCTATTGTAATTCAACATATATAGCTTCACAGGTAAAGTGAAAAAAGATCCTTTAATTTTAGTAACATAATTACGTATATCTGGTTCTATGATATTAAATTTCATTATCTTTTTGTGTGTTTTATGGTGAATTTATTATTTTCAGTCAAGATATAGAATGTTGGGATATACATCCCATTAGAGGGTTAATTAGTTTGTGCCTAAAGGTGTTTAAAACATTAGTCTATGGGGTTTTCTTATAGGTAGAAAATGGTAGGATAGTTTGGGTTGTGTCTCTAGGGTGTAAAAGAGAGGTAATTGTGTTGTGACTCCAAGTGGAAAAAATTTAGTTTTAATAGGTTGTGAAACCCTTTTAAAAATTAGGTTTCCTATCAGGTATACCTCAACATGAAAATGTAGACTATAATCAGGTTCTATCTTCCCATTAAAATTCATTATTTTAGTGGGGTATACTTCTATTATGGACAGAGAGAATGAAATTGTAGTCATATTATCACTTTTATCTAAACCACTATAAAACATCTTTTGTTATTACTTTTATAATTCTAGTACTCAAATAGTTTTATATCTTATATGATAATTTTTGTTAAACTGTTCAGTTGACCCCCCTCCTGATCATTCAACCATTTCTTTCAGTTGTGTAAATATTATAGATAGATTAGGTGGATAGTTTTTTGGAATCCTATGATCTTATATTTTATATTGGTTTTGTATCACCCTCACCAACATTAGATATATTTCTAATTCATGTATCTTTTATGATTCTAATTTATCAATTTACATAAATATTTGTAAAGTGATTTCGTATGTTTCATATTATTGTTCTTGTACATTATGATATATCTTAATGTTATTTATTAATGTTATTTGTTAATGGTGTATATGTATATTTGTGGTAATAAATAATCATTTTTAATTTCTATGTAGATTATTGGTTTTATTTTATTGGATCTTGAAGGTAAAATTATTCCAAATTAATAATATTTAAGACCATAGTACTGGTCTATAGACCATGATGATTAGGAATGTTCTTTGGTCCTTAACATGTGTTAGATCAGGTGACATGTCATCGAAGAGGTACAATTTTCCAAAAAATGTATAAAATCTCCCTCTTGTTATTATGGGAGTATTATAGTACCGAGATGAGAGTGTTAGAACTTGATGGGTGTTTGATAAAGAGTTTTTGTAATGTCAATCTTTGTAAAAAACGTTTAGTTAATATGGGTTCTAGGGAATTGTGTCAAAATTTAAAATATATTAATGAGTATTTTTTATGATTTTTTATTATTATAAGATTCTGGGTGGTATTGATCCAACATAAATGATTAAATGATGATTAAGTATTCATTGATTGAGTTTTCTCTTTGTTGTTTTATAGACCATGATACCTTGTATATCTCTTATGAATCATATAGAGGGATTTATAGAGCATACACTACATAAAAAACCTCATGTTCATCCAACTATTATTATGGAAATCTTTAAAACCATTAAATCACTATGTCAGGGAAGTGGTAGAGGTATATCTCATAATGTTTATAATGACTTGTAAATTACCAAGAACCATCCACCCATGTTATGTGGAGACCAAGGATCTTAAGAACCTGAGGAATATTTTGAAAATATTGAACATTTCATCAATTTTATTCAAACCCCGGAGACATCCAAGGTATGAATTTTCATGTAAATGCTTGAAGGAATAAGATAGAAGTGGCATGATCCTATCATGTTGGCAAAGCAATATGAGGATCTCACATGGGATAACATAAAGTTCATGTTCGACTAGAAATTCTAACAAGGGTCTTTACAAGTGGAGAATTATATAATTATTTTGACTCTAGTTCATGTAACAAATAATGTGATAGTTTATTATGAAAGGATGATTGATTTTTTCATCCATAAACATTATCTAATTTTCAAAAAAATACCTTAAGTCTTGAAATATCAATATGGGACTGATATTTGACATTTATTCAATGATTTATCTTTTTTACATACCATATTATGTGACGGTAGTAAAAATGGTGGATATGGTTGTGGTGGAAATATGAGGCTTGACTAGTATGGGTAGTGACACTTATAATGCAAGGGAAATCTAGAGTTCCACTTTTGGATAGAAGTGTTATTATAAGAAATAATGACGATTTTGCCTTAGGATTGTTAAAAATCCTTCTCATTCAACTCCCTTTGGGTTTTCGAGGATTATAATGGTGGCATGATACCAATTTGAGAATTCAAGTAACAATAATAATGTTTTCTAAGTGTTGAAGACTAACAAAAAGTGGGGGTTAATTGTTCATATTTAGTTCTTTTACAACTATCCTAATTATAGAAATAAGGTGTGGTCTTATAACACTAGTGGATCAAAGATGTACTTGAACGCATTTGAGGTAGTGGTATTTATTCCTCAAGCATAATGAGACTATCACACCACTATAAAATCACATTGGGAGACCAAATATATTTATTTATTTATGTAATAGAATGTGATAGAGGATTCATATTTTGAGAAAGTGACCACAATAATTATGGTGTTTTTTATTTAACATATGGACACATATATTTTTTATATAGGTTCATCCCATTCCTTTTTCTCGTTTAAGATGAATAATTTATTTGGGTTTTGACATGAGTTTATGTAGTATGTGATGGATATCTATATTCTATTGGGAAAAAAGATATAGAATACTATTATGTTCCCCAAGTTCTTGGTTTTCATTGATGAAGTTGAAATTGTTTTTAATTTATTACTTCCTAACTTATATATCAATTAAACCATTTTTATAACGGATTTGATGGTTAAGATCGAAGCACAAATTGACTTCCACCATCATAAGGATTATTTCCTTTCTCATAATGGGTATACTTGGATATACAATGTGAGTGGTCTACAAGGTTATATGGAAAAAAATATTAGCCTATATATTATATTGATATGCCACTATATATCTAGCTTATTATTTGATTATATTGATCATTTTTTATATGATCTGTTTCCATTAGTGGGGGATATGCATCCAAAAGTTTTCCATGTTGATTGTTTTTCAGGATTTCCACCCCAATGGGAGGGTGAGGATTCTATTGAATTCCATATGTGTATGGATCCCATATCATTTCCATATTATCAAATGGATCATGAAAAATGGATAGAATTAATGGTTTAGTGCTAAGATAATTAGTGAAAGAGTTTTATTCACACTAATTAATCACAATGGGAATTAATCATTCTATTTATAATAAAAGATTACAGATGTCTTCTAATTTGAATATATTGTAAGAAGATCAAAGCAGTTACCATTGGAAATAAGTATCTATTACTTAAAATTGATAATATGTTGTTACATATCAGGGAAGAAAGATGTTTTTCAAAAATTGACCTCTTATCAGGAAAAAATTAGATTATGGTAAGGAATGAGGTTATTCCCAATACTATATTGTAGTGAAAGAATGGAAATTTTGAGGATATTGTATTATCATTTGAACTCAATAATGCCCATCTTATTTTCATAGTCTGGATGAATTGAATATTTCATTAAGTATCTTAAAACCTATTTTATGGTGTTTGTTAATGATATCTTGGTTTGTATCTAGACAAGGGAGGATCATCTAGAAAATATATATGTTGTTTTTTGAACATTAAAGGATCATTGACTATATTTTGTCTCATTGAAATTCCATTTATGGATATATAATGTGAGATTACTTGACCATTTGGAATCTAATAAGTTATTTTTCTAGATTAGTAACTGATTTATACAATTATGTCTTCTGAGAGACTATATAAATTTTCTGAGATCAGAATATTTTTCAGCCTAGTGGGATACTATAAATTATTCATTTTAAAAATACATATATTATAATAACCCCTGATATCTGTGACTCACAACGGTGTGATGTTTGATTGGTATGGGGAAGTCCATTGATCCATTAGGGAGTTTAAAGTGTGATTTAATTTAGCTAATATTTTTATTCTTCTAGGTTTTTTCTTTGGGTTAGATGGTGTATTTTAATGTCTTGGTTAGAAGGTTGGGGTGTGTTTAATTGTATATTCGCCATTTTATAGAATATAAATCTCTCTAGTTATACCCTATAACATACATCCCCTTTATTATTTTAATGAGAAGTTATAGAGGTGTTATTGGCCTTAAGTGACATCCCCAAACACCAATGGATGGACATAATTTACAAGGGAATAAGGAACGCTTAGAAAAGTATTTCAAGATAAAATAGAATTTCATAATAATAAAAAATAAAACATCCAAACAAATATATTATCCATGGATAAAAAATATAATAACTAAAAAATCCAATAGTACAAAAATATCTGAGTGATAATGGAAACAAGAGATAATAATCCAAAATTCCACAACACTCTATGATATCATGAAAAACACCCAGGTAACTCTTGAACAAGAAAAAAATCCTACATTTCAAGCCATTCCCAACGTATCATGAAGAATCACTAAATAAGTAAGATACCTTACTTTTCCCTATATCCATGTACATTAAATATAAAAATGTTCCAATGAACCCAAGTAGTTGTGAGTAAAACTCAGTAGGATTTATATAAGCACTTATCAAATCACACCATAAGGAGTGACCTATTTATAAATTTAGTATAAAATAGTATGAAATATGTTTAAATAGTTTATATCAAATCCATAAATAATTTCCATGTAAAATAAAAAACAGGTTATAAAACAATTTCACATCATTTAGAAACATTCCTCTATATACACACACACACACACACACAAAACAATGAATTCTAAGTGTTACTTTTATACTATTGAGAATTCTCTCATAGATTAAACAAGTCATCCCGAGATAACACATTTTTATGTTCCCTAAGGGAACATTCCTTTTATCCAGGGTTATGTTCAAGAAATGAAGGATCCTCAATGTAATATTAAACTTAACCTTGATCATATCCAAGTAATGAATAAATTATTACCATGAAAGGAAAATTAAATTTAATATAAAACAACTAATTTCATGAAAACATTTCAACAATCAAATATCATGAATTAATTAAATACCAGAAAATAAAAACAATCATTTTAAAATTATAAAGAAAGCAATTTTTCAAAAACCATATAATTTCCCATATAATTTCAAAATCCATAACGAAAAATTGTTTTCCATCAAGAATATAAAACAGTTGGATTTTTAAAAAAACATTTAATAAAAAATAATCTTTCATGTTACATAAGGATGATGATGAGGGAGAAACCAACACCCACTCAACCGAAGATAGAAATTAATAAATACACTAGGATCATTTAGATCTGACCATGGATCATCTTTCCATTAATAGTTACAATAAGATATCATCAAGAGATTAAACAAGGAAGATATATCTATCAATAGTGGACTAGATTTCATAATTAAAGATAATAAAAAGATTGGATACATGGATAGAAGGAGAATAAGAAAATTAAATATCAGTGAATTCAGATCTACAACAGAATTTGATTAAACAAAATATGATTCCACATCAAAGGGAATCACCAATGTACTATTATTAGGAAGGGGAGTCTGAGGCCCTTGAATATTATAGGGAAACCAATGGTTTACAGGGCTCAATATGAATTAAAATAAATTTTATGATAATTAAAATCTTGTCACATGGTTTAGAGGAATAGTTTAGATAACGGGCACCAACTTTTTTGTGCTACTATCTCATGTGCACCCCTCGCATAGTGTATGACATGGTTTAAAAAACCATGTGCCAACCATTATTTCATCCTTTTCCTCCTATATTAAGATTTCCAATGGTAACTCAAATGGTTTTCCCAAACTATGTGACAACTATGTACGTTTCATATGTCCCCCAATACATCTTGTATGATTTCATGGAGGTGCTGAACAATTTCTATTGACCGTGCATAAATTGTACACCTCCAGGAACATTTCCAAAACATGATAGAACCTCTATGAACATATAGAAACCTAATAAAATCCTTTTATAATCTTAAAAAACATAATAAAATGTCATTTAAATGAAACTATTGGTGTCACTGTCTCTCCACCATTGAACATTCCCTCCTCATAAAGTAGAAAACAAGTATTTTTCTTGAATAGATAAGGCCAATAATCTATCATTTCATTTTAACACTCCCATGTATATTCCTAGATCTAACTATGCTTCAATTAATTTATTCTAAACTAATTCATTCAATAAAAAATATATCTTATTGCCTATCCAAAATCTGTATGAGTATATGAATCAATAGAGCATCTGGTTCAAGATCAACATGGTCCCATGAAATTACATAGTCCGAAATTAGGCTGGTATTTATTCATTTGAGATATATGAATAACATTATAAATATAAATGATATTTAGTGTTAAAAAACAACTGATAAACTACATCATCGACTCTCTTATGTATCTTAAAAGAAAAAATGTACCAAAGATAAAAATGAATTCTTTAAAAAAATGACTACCTCTCCTAGGAGTGATTCATAAGAAAAAATGATTAGTTACATAAAATGATAATGATCATCAATGTTGATTGGAATTTTATTTCTAATTAATCTATGTGGTCATCATTATATTTCTTATTATCTGAATCCCTTCCATTATCTCCAACACTAGGATAGGTTTGATAAGTTAATTCTCACATGTTACCACAAAACAAAGCGTATAATGACATGTATGACCATACACTACTTCAAAATTATTTATTTTTATTGAATAATGATAACTATTATTGTATAATAACATCACTAACATTATATCCTCCTTCCATAAGCCTCCAAAATCTATCACAAATACCCTAAACATGTGTTCCAATGTTTGGATATCCTTATAATATTGCCTATACATTTTATGATAATTAACTATGATCATAGTCAATTGCATTAAAAGGGATTATTTCAAGGATTTATGAAAATTATATTCAAACATTGGGTCCTGGTCATATAATATTAAAACTAAGATGCTATTCATCCATAAAATTTAACAAATGTATATTTTAGAAAAATCCTACACCACATTGGATTCATGATTAGGGATGAAGTGATCAATCTTCATGATTCAATAAAAAATCACCATTTTTGAATCATGTTTCTTGACTAATACTAGTATACCAATCAAAAAATCCACAGCTATTTTTCAAATTTACACATCAGAATCTTGGATGATTTTATCAACCTAGCGGGTCATCGGTGCTCTGCCTCGACCTACTGACATGTGACACATGTCCAAACAAACATTGTAACTTTTCACTTACTGCCAATCCATGAAAATTATGATTCATTACATGATATGTTTTATTAATAATAGGATGAATAGCCTATTTTGAATGGTTTTAGGTAGAAATACTTTGTTCCTGGTGAAATTGAAATCTGATTTTGAAATCATCGACCAAATATCGCATCTATCTTCCAACCCCTAATAGTCTCTATGCCATTATGTTTTGATCTCAAAGTAACACATTCAGGATCAAATTAATAATAATTAAAAACATTCATAATAAAATTAAGTACAAGACAAACTAGGAATAAAATTTCCACATCACCCAGGTCCATGAAATGATGATTTTTATCTTCTATGACTGACCTTAAAAACCAATAATATAAAGCTTCTTTAGCTATCTAATTATATGAAATCCTACATACTGAATCAACTACAGATTTTACATCCCACTTTTTACATCAATTTTAAGTCAAAAGTTTGAAAATATTCCATCTATCTTAATTTCCTTAGATAAAAATCACATTTTGAGATAATGTATTCCAAAATACTAGGATACGTAAATACCATGAATTTCTCTAAAAAGAGATAATTATGCTAATAATTTAAGGCAAGAAATATTGATGGAATTTTAAAATTTCACATTTTGTAGTATTATAATGTATGTAGATCTTTTATAAGATATACTATATACTATGATATCCCTAAACCAAAACACAACCGAACCAAGATTCGAATGCATCACAATGGATGACATAACCTTGTCCTGACTCGAAAAATCAAGGATTATGAGCTAATGTAAGATGAAAAATAATCCCTTTAAAAATTTATATCACTTATTTATATATTAAAAATTAACAACATTCCTTATCAGGTATATCATTGGTGAGTAATGACATGAAAAATATTGAATGAATAATTTTTGTTATTATTTTATTATAAGGAAACTACGCAAACAAATCATTAGTTCTTTAAAAGAGGTAAAAGATTCTATATTTTCAGGATTGACCAAAACAAAATATTAAAAAATTAAATCACCAAGGGAAAAAATCTCTTAAATCTATAAATCTTACATTGAATGATTTTCAAAATAGAGATTCTCCGAAATTTTACACAACACTATATCCAAGTGATGTTATATTTAGCCTTGGTTCCAGAATACTGTAAAATATAATAAGATTACACTACTACAAATAAATCAAGATACCTCTGGATTATTTGATACATTAATTATATGAAGACCATTATTTAATTTTTATGGAAAATGTGCATGACCATATTTTCATTATGACCATATAATCTCTTTAATGTTTTCTTTGGAATTTGATCCATCCAAACTCACATTTGATGATATCCCAAACAAAAGTATATTCTAGAGAACCAATGAGATCCACTTAATTAATCAAAAAGATCATAGATTCTTGATATAGGATACCAATTCATTTTCATAACTTGTTTCAGGTTATGATAATCCCCATAAAGTATAATAGTTTTATCTGCCATCATAAAAAAATAAACTGGTGCTTCCCCTAAGGATGTTGTTGGTTAAAAAACCATTTACATTCAAGCTCTATCAGTTGGAATTTTAGTTCTCTCAATTTTTTTCGTATCACCTTGTAAGAAATAAGGGAAATAGAAGTATTTATTGGTATGTAAACTATCATAAATTACCCTTCTCTTTTCAGGGGAAACAATGTGATTTTTTTGGAAAATCAATATGAAATTAGTCAACGATTCATCAAAATTCTACTTATTAAATTACATCAATAGGATCCATGTTAAAAACTACCATATTGATAATATATATTACAAATAATTGGTTCAAAAGGTCATGATAGATTTTCATTTTAATCCCAGTGTCTAATAAATAGATGGTAAACACTATTCAGCGATGGGAAACAAACATGAAAAGAATAATTGTCAACATGGAATTTCGATGTCATCAACCAATAAATTCCAAAAACCAATTAATATATATCCATATCAAGAACATATAATTCCCCAACCAATTAATCCCCATCTAGAGTCATCATAAAATCTGAAAACATAAATTTTTAACACTCCCATTGGTTAAGTGGATTTTTCGGTTTCAAAAAATAAGTCACCGTATCAATATTTAAACCCCTGTGATTATTAAAATGAGTAGAAATAAAATGGTTGGACAATACAATATAAAAGAAGGTATTCATAAGGTTATAATTCCAAAGAATTCTACCTCAAACTATAGGTGGTCTATACTAGTCATTTGTGACCACCTTCTCCTTAGCATAAAATTTCGTACTCAATGCCCCTTGATCTTTGATTCCCTGCTGAGATTGCAAAGCCTGAGGAGTCATGATGTTTCTAGAATGAAACTAACTTTATCTATTTAGATAATGAAATTTATTCTAAAGATATAATTTTATAATTAATTATATGTAAGAGACACATGGCATGTGTCTCTAGAACCATACCTTGGATCACTAAAACAATAAGGGTATTGATATCCCATATATTTACAATTGTGACATGATCTAGGTGGTACCATAAAATATTTATTTATAAGCTTAAGGGATCTATATTATAAACCTCTATGATTATATTTTCCATAAGAAAGTAAATTGACTAATCCCATGGTATTATTATCATATTTCCCACCTCTCTGAAATTATATTTACCTCTTCTACTTTTCCCAAACATTGGTTTTCCCACCTATTCATTTACTGGTAAACATGATCACATACATTGTATTTACATATATATACCTTTATATCACAGTTTATCTATTTAGAATCATTGTATTGGATTTTATATAATGAATGAAAATACTTGAGTGAATTTATAATAAAATTCAAGACACAAAATGTGTTCCTCCAAGTACACCCTTATGACTACTTCTAGTAGAATTTGAATTGTGTTTATAAGCATGGTTATATATTCTATCACTAAGAGATTCTATTTATTTAATCTAATGAAATAAGTTGATCTAGAGATCTAAAAGGTGTGAGGGTAGAATCAATTTTTGAAAAATTCTTCAAAATCCACCATTGTAATCTATTGGTGAAATTTAGCCTGAATAGAAAAAACCCACCATTAGCATGTCAGATCCGCAAGCATATATGTTTCTAAGATGAAATTCATATGAGATTGTGTTTTAAAGAAATTGAATATTCAATTCATCCTACATAAGAAAATGTCAATTTTTTATGCTCTAAACTCCCCCCTAAAAGAAATATTAGTGGATTATTATTTTGGAACTGATATGAGTGGTCCATATATCAAGGCTCATCATTTTGGTTTCCTCTATCAATCACTTGAAAATCTTTAATGTTGCTTTGGAACAACTATTATTACATTTATGGATAATGTGAAACTAAATATTCTACTACCACTTTTGGTTGATTATAATCATCTCTAATCCTTCTCATTCCCTATAAGAAGTATAAAACTATAATCAGTCTCACTCACTAGTAACATAAATCATAAAAATTTTACACTACCATATCAAAAATATTCCACAACCATTATTTCCAGAATCCAACCATTGTAAGATGTTTTATCATTTTTAGTAAACCGTAGACTAAAGATTATAAATATAGTACTGATTGGATGTCATAATACCAATGCATGACATGAATTCTGCATAGACTAAAGCCATGATGATGAGATGAAAAGTGACATATAGGTGTCTTAAAAAACTTATGTACCAAAAACACCCTGGTAACTTGAAATTCAACATAAACTAGTTAGCTTCATCTTTTTAAGCTACACATTTCATGTTTTGACATTCTTCTATCTTTGAAAATATCAAAAAATATATAGACATAATGATCAAGATAGATACCATTTATAACTCAATGAATAAAAAATGGTGACTCCATTTCCAATATCACACCCCTCCTTATTGTATTGAGAAGTGTTTGAGGTTTTACTAACCATAGGTGACACCCCCAACACACTATAGGTTGGAAAAAAGTTTAAAGGGATTAAAGAATAGTTATGGGATGATTTTACATATAAAATAAAGCAACCTTACAATACAAAAAAACATCCAATCCACTATATGATTTATGAATAAAACAATAAAAAATAAAAGTACAACAATGTTCGGGTGAAAATGAAATCAAAAGATAATAATACAAAATACCATAAAGAACCAAGACATAAATACATAATCCTATATATGACCCCTAAAATATCATTGCTCCAAAATCACCTTCCATTCTCAAGGTATCATGAATATTCACTAGTGAAGTATGAAACCTTTACATTCACTGCATTCTAGTGGTTGACATATACAAACACTCAAAATTTCCCTCATAGGGGGTGATTATAAACTTAGTAGGATATAAAAAATGACATCCCAACTCATAAAACAAGGATATAACATGTTATAAAATATAATATAAAATAGTTTTGAAGCACTTTAAAAAGTTTATATCAAATCCATAAAATGTTTCCTTGGAAAAAAATATACAAGTTCTAAAACCATTTCACATCATTCGGTATACCCATTCCAATGTCACTACACAGACACATACACGATCATATAATCACACAGATACCCACACCTATTCATGCTAAGTGATAATCCATACTCAGGAAGTATCTCTCACTGATTCACCATGTCAACATAGGGTGACCCATGTCTAGGTTCCCTAATGGAACACACCCCTTATATTGTGTCATGTTTATCAGAAAATGGTTCCTCAGTGATATATAACTATTATGTTGAGTCAAACCATATAAATGAAATCACTCTAACCATTTATGAAAAATTTCATGCCAAATTTCACATCACATAAAAAAATACCTTCTTGATAAAATTTCATCAGTAAAATTTAATTCATTAAAGAAAAAAATAATTTTTAAACATTAAATTTAAATTTATAATAAAATATGGTTTAAAAAAGCCATCTAATTTCCCACATAATTTAATAAGAAATAAATAATGAGGTTTTCCTTCAATAATCACACAAGATTCAGACAATGATTTCCAGGAAAATATTTAACCAAAAGAAAGCCTCCATGTCCTTGAATAGTGTAGATGATATAGAATCCACATGCCTCTCAATGGATGATGAAAATGAATAATGACCCTAAGATCTTCTCGATACAACATTGGATATTCTTCCCTTTAAAATATCTAAAAGTATATCATAAATAAACATCAAGTAGAATATAGATCCATCCATGGTGTATTATAGCTTATAATATGGGTAAGGGGAAATGAAATTAAATAGGGAGTGAGCAAGAAAAACCATGACTCACCTATGAATATGGATCTACAATACACATTGATTTGAATAAATGTTAATCTAAATCAAAGGGAATAACCAAGGACCCCTATGAAAAAGGGGAGTTTTAGACCTAGGGATATTAGGGTAAAAATGAGAGTATTAAGGTATTAATCAATATTAAATTATTATTTTTAGATAATTAAAATAATATCGCATGGTTGGGCTACACAATTTGGAAATCTATGCAGTAACCATGTTGTGATACTATATCAAAACCACCTGTTGCATTTTAGAAAAAAAATGATTTGAAAAATTATGAACCATCCCTTCATTTCCCCTATGTTACATACCACATGGTTTTCCATGAGAACTTGTATTGTTTTTCCAAACCCTATTCCTTCCCAATGACCCCCAAAACAAATGTCATGGTTTCATGGAGGTGGTTCATGACTTCCACTAATTGTTGACAAACTATGATTCTCTAGAAACACTTAGAAAACGATAAAAATCCTCCAAAAACCTCCCTAAAAACAACCAAATTATTTTATTGTCTCAAAAAAATTAAAAAAGGTAGATACCTAAAAATTGGAATTTCCATTCCCTTAGAGAATAATTACACCACCCCAAACAAATTGGTTTTATGAATAATTCATGAATTGAAAATGTGATGACACTGTAATTTCAATGAAATTTTCACCGTGTATATGTATAATAAAATTATACATTATATCATCAAACAGAGTGATTTGATACACATTTATAGGCCTATGTTATAATTCTTATATATATTTTTTCTTGATTTATTCTACAGCCTCAAAAAAATTAGTATATAGTGACCTAAATTAGAATGTACCAAATCAAGTGGTGAAGAAATATGAGGATGAGATGAACCTAATGATCCTATTTGAAAGATTACATATAAATGTGAAAGAGGTGGATGAGAAGGTATTCTTATATACTTTAACAGTTACAAAAAACATGGTTGATTATATTGGGCTTAAGCAGAAATAGCATACAAGTTGCTAGTGTGTAAGTTGAATTCAAAATAGTGATAAGACCATGAATGATTATAATTTTTATTATTATGAGGACATATTTTTTATGAAAATGATATCTTTTATATAACCTTGACATATAATGTTAGGATTGATGGGAACCATTCTAGCTGGTCTATTCTACATAGGGAAAACATGGAGTTTTATGGTCTTAGTGGAAAATATTTGTGGCCTTGGAAGAGGCATTTGATTTTTTATTTTTCATCACAATGAATCACCTATCATAAAACAAAAAATGATCACCACAATCTAGTATGGTTATTATAGCCTCTTCCTATTCTAATTTATAATAAGAAAAACATTTATATGTATTTCATGATTAGTTTTACATGGTATCCAAAGTAGAAGAATTGTATTTGGGTTGTTATTGAGTTGTTAAAGACTCCATCTCATTTTATTATTATTAGGGAGTGTATGAAGAAATAATAACATATATTTCGATATGCCTATGAGATTCCAAAGATAAATGGAATTCCTTCAGCTATTTTTTTGATGGAGACCTTCATTTTAATTCTCATTTTTTAAAGGGTCTCATGGAATTGATGGATTCAAAAATGAAATTTTATCATGGATTATAATCCATAGATGGAAAGTTAGATGGAGTGCACTATTTATATTTTTTAGGAAATGATTTCAACTTCTATTAGTGATTTTTTTGGCTCTTGGGAGAAACACTTATCATTGAATATATTTTATTATAATAATAGATATCAAGTATTGATAAATATATATACCATTTCAGAATTTTTTGTATTACCTTGATGATCCCCAATTATGTTTTCCATATTGATGTGAGAGTTCCATACATGGATTATGAATCATCCAAGAGGTGATGTGTTGGATTCATTTTCTTTAGAAGATATTTTCAATGGCTGAGAGTCACTAAAATTTTATGTTCAGTTTCATCCTCATCTATTAGAATTTTATATGGGGGATTAGATATTGTATTGAGTTTTATCTTGAATTTTCATCTTCATGAAAAAAAATTAAGGTTAGATTATTTCTTTTTATGTAGGGGAATATGATATTACTGAGCATCTTGGAAAATTGGAATACCAATTATCATAACCATTTTAGATGAAATTAATTTATGATGTTTTTCATGTTTCCAATGTAATGAAGTGCCATTCCAAACAATCGCATGTGGTTGAGTGGGGGATCTAGAATTTTAACCCATCACCACAATGGTTGAGCACTTTTTGATCACCGTTCATAAAGACATAGTGTTGTTTGGAAAATCAATCCCTCTAGTCCATGAAATTTAACCATGTAATGGTAATAAAAATGAGACTCATAGAATGAGGCTTTGGGGTGAAAGAAACTCCCAAATATAATCTCTAATGAAAAATGATTGTGGCCTTATATGGTTAGAAATTTGCATTGTTGAGTGAATTATGACACCCATGATGACATTTTCAAGTGAAGAAAAAAAGATTATTAAATTTTGACATTTTCCTTTTTTTTGTTAATTTTTGGTGTTTTGTGTAACATGAAATTATAGAATATAATTGGACAAATCATGAAATGGATTGACATACCACATAATGAACTAGGTAGTAGAAATTATATATAGGAGGGTTCATCAATACATGATAAGGGAATTCCATTCCATGAAAATACATAGAGAGAGTGGTCATTTTTCTAGTGATGATCTTGACATAACAATAAGGGGAGTTCATTAAATGACAATGCCTTGTAAATAAGGGAATATTTTCAACATATGTGTATCATGCATTGATGAGGGAGGTCACACTATGACATGGACTAGACTCATTCTTAATTTTTTAAAATTAATTGTTTTTCCTTTTGTTATTTTAACCAACTTTCTCCTATTTTTTCATCATTTTGTAACCTATATTCTCTTAGTAATGGATTGAATCTCCTCCTTCGTACAATGGATTTTATTATTGGTTTTTTCTGAAATCATTCAAGGTAAAACATTATTTCTTATTGATTTCTCATCTCTTGTCCTTTTATTAAATCATTCTTACATTATTTTATACTTTTAGTTCCCTAGTCAGTCATATAGGCTGAATCCATGGATAGGATTGGCTTCAAATGTGGTGTATCTTGATCGATTAGTTTTTGTAGATCACGTCATCAATTTTCTAGTGGAATTTTGTGATATCTTATATTTATAATGGATTTGTGGCTGGAGTCACTAAAAAATTCTTATTTCCTTTAGTGTACCAAGTATTCCTGATTTTATTATTGTTTATATTTCTATATTATGCTTGGAATGAGTTATTGAGTATTTATTTATTTTTAACAATTGAAATTATTCATTTTCTGTTGGATAAGTGGTTGTTTTATTTAGTTGTCACTTTAAAACCAATTTTATTCACATAGGTTGTTTGAAAAAATGTTTCAATAGGTATTTCAATTTCTAATATTTTTAAAATAGGTTTTCAATGAGAATTTATTTTTGAATAATATGTATTCAATTTTTATGAAATAGCTTTTATAAATGATTACTAATTACATGGTTGATTATGTTTCACATGTTGTGAAATATTTTTGGGTTGCACATGAGAAACCCCTCAGTTAATGGTTGGGGAACATAAATGGGTTCCACTCTAGCTTTGTTGGTGTACTGGATAAGGGTGATATTCTATGAGACTGTGAGATTCCCTTGGATTGGATTGTTTTTATTGGTTAATATAGGATGACTAGTGTTCTATGATAGGGTGCATGTTAACGTTTGTTCAAAAGGACAAGTTCAATGTTACTTGATATGTGCATTGTTGAGACACACACACACACACACACACACACATATATAATATTTAATTATGTTCCACTTTAGTTTGATATTTTGAGGATCAATATTCCTTGTTTCTCATGGTTTTATTTTTCAATTCCTTGTTCTTGTTTACTTTATAACTTTTCTTATCTACTTAAAACCTTATTATTTTGAAATTGTATTAAATTTCTTTTTTTATTAAAAAGGTAATTTCATAAATGTTTATTTCAAAACTAGAACTAGTGATTTTCATTGGGAATGATATAATTTAGAAGCATGGTTGTCGCCGTTTGGGATCTTTACCACTCTCTGTATATAAATTAGAGAATATTCATAATTCATAATATCTGATATAGGGAAAGGTAATTTTTAAACATTCAATGGGGAACCAAATAATGTATTCATCAGCCTTATTTATGTGGGTTTGTTCATAACCACAATTCACATGGAGATGTGTAATTTATATATTTTATGGGATAGTCAGTTATTGGATTGGATTTTGTATTTATACCATTGTCACTATCATTAGACATATTTCATATTATTTTATATTTATATTGTCAGTTTTTCACTTTAATTTCAATTTTATAAAGTGGTAATTGATTTTGGTTATTAATATTTCTCCACGTTATGGTCTTTGAGGATTATATTTAATTTTTATCTCTTAATTATGTTCATAGAGATTTTAGTTGTGAATAAATCATAATATATTTATAGGTGACTTCATGGTTGTGGGTAATATGATTTTTTGATTGAAATCATTTACAATTTATTGTAATTGATAAAAATTTACTTTTATCTAGCTCATAAATATTGTGAATGTGAATTAGGCCACATGACGAGCTTGGTCAGGTGACGTGTTGGGTGAACCATGGATGGTTTATTAAAAAATAGCATCAATGAACCCTCTTGATATTAGGGGAGTATGGTATTATAGATATATGACAATAAAAATGTGAGAGGTGGGTGATATGAAGTGGATATCTGGCTCAAATTTATACTAAACCTCTAGTGAAAATGTAGGGTTAGGAATTTTGTTTCATGATTTAAGATATATTAATTTTTATTTTTATTAATTATTTAACATATTTTATTTTTATTATGATCTTTACTGTGACCTTTTTTTACACATATATGATTAATTAATGTTGAAATATGTATTTATTGTGTTTTTTCTTCAATGGTTTATTGACCATGATGCCAATAAAGTCTCATATGAATCTTAAAGTGTCTGTTAAAAAGTATTCAATGTAGACTTAACATCAAGTGGATCCCATTTTTTTGTTTCAGTTATAATTAATATCCAATATCTGGGTATGGAAAGTGAGAAAGTTCTATCTCAAGTTTTATATCATGATAAAGAATATACCTAGTAGAACTCACCCATTTCCATGGAAACAAAGGATCTATGTAATCTAAGGAGTGGATGGAATATGTTTAAATGGCCATTTATTATCTTAGGACCCCAAAAAATCATTTATTATATTTTACCTATATATACTGAAGGAAGTTTATAGATTCGGTGGGAGTCTATCATGGATTACAAACAACATGAGGATCTCACATGGGATATGTTCATGGTGATTCACAATTTTAAATTATATACAACGACATTAAGTGTATAGAATGATATGTTTTTGTGACACTACAGTAGGGGTCAATTTTGAGAAAGAGTATGGCACTTGATATTCTATGTTTTACATTATTTTAATTTATCCCTATATGAATTACTACTTAAAGGCTTTACATTTCAATATATGTTTGAGATAAAAAATTCAGTTAATGATTTTACTATTATACTTTCTAAATTTTAATGAGGTAGTTAAAAAGGTTTTTATTGTTGGGGTATAAATAATAGGATTCACTGGTATGGGTCGTGCGTCTACTTCTATAAGTGGAATCATGAGTTCTAAATCCAATTATAAGAGGAAGGGTAACAAATACTGATGTGTTAATAGCAATAATGTGAAACTTATTTCTCATTATACTCCCATAAAACCTTTGAAATTCAGGCTTATGGTGTGATATTGGTATGGTATTTTGGGTCACATTAAATATGATTTCTTGTTTTCTCTAAAGAATTATCACTAGTGTGGATAGATGGGTCATCTAAAATAGTTTTTATTGTATTCGCCTAATGTAATAAAGTGAGGTTTTATCATACCATAGGCTATAAGTTTCAATTGGATGCTTCTAAGGGAGTGGGATCATTTCCTTAATGAAAATGAGACTCTCAAACCACAACAACATATCTTTGTGGCCTCAAATCTGTGAATTTATATACTTTAAAGTATATTCCATATGATTTAGATTTCCGAACAATGATAATGATAGGTAAAATGTTTATAACTTCATCTATGATCTTGAATTTGATTGAAAAATTATCATAACATTTATTTAACTCATTTATATTTATTGATTTAATGGGGTTGAATCTTATGCTAGTAGAATATATGATAGATATCTCAACTACATTGTGGATGAGGAGATATTAGGTCTTTAAGTGATTTATTTTATTGTTGAGCATTACTAATGTTTAAATTTTATATGCTTTCTTATTTCTTAACCGAGATATCCTTGAAGTTATTATTTAACATGAATTGTATGATTGTAACAAAATATTAAATTCATTTCTATAATCATAATGTACTATTATATTCTCATTATTGGAATACACATGTATTTCAGGGTGAGTGGGATCTAAGGTTTGGTATGGTAGGACCCATTTCATTGAATATTGGATCGATATCATGCTGAATATCTATAATATTCCATTATTTTCTTCTGAATGGATTATATAATTTGTTTTTTAGGTGTTGGATAGTCATCCTGAGGTTTTCCTTATTTAATTTAATTTATTACCTCCCTAGAGGGGTATAATGTTCTATATTTATCTACTCTAATAGATGACTCCCATATCATTGAAATATTATCAAATGGGTCTTTCCCTATTCAATAAAGAAACGTCTTATTAAGAATAACACAAGAGAACAGGTTTTATTCACCATTGGGAATTACAATAGGAGTTGTTGATTATATTTTAAATTAATGGGTTTAAAGTCTTTGACATTTATTTTATTATAGTAATCTCAATGTGGTTAACATTTTGAATAAATAATAGCTTCCAAGGATTGAGAGTTTCATTTAATAACCCATGGTATTGATATGGTTCTAAAAAACAAATTTTAGGTCAGGATAGAATATGTTATGGTTGGGGTAGAATGATATTTCCCATACTAATTTCATGATGATGTATAGGGATTAAAATTATTTGGTTATATCATGTAGCCCTACCGATGCCCCTTTTGATTTTATATCATTGATGAACTAAATCATTATCTAATATCTTGACACATTTTTACTATTGTTCATTGATGATATATTGGATTACTTCATTAGGGTCAAAAGATCAGGGAAAGATCTAGGGGGCGGGGTGGGGTGAATATGGTATTTATTAATTTTATTTTTTGTACTTAATAAAAATTCATCACATTTTGGAGTGAAATTATCTATTGTGTTTCCACACAAAAGCAAAAATAGATAAGGAGATATCGATTCTCACGGTCCACTACTCATTGTGAGTATCTTGTATATGAAATGATATAGTAAGAAATTTTATCACATGATCCACAAATAAAATATTTTCAACCACCAAGTAAAGGGAAAATAAAAATACTAATTTAACAATTCTACTAATTTTTTTTTGTGAATCCAAATGATTTGGTTGATTCGAAACTAATATCTATCCACACTCCATTTTTCTGTATTTTTAAAATAGAAAATGTTTGGTTATGTGGGAACTATTCATAGAGTGAATCATGTTCACACATATCCCATATCCACTTAAACAAGTACACACCACATTAAAACATATCACTATATGAAATAACCTCACTAGCTGACTATGTATCCATGATGAAAAATATATTCATAATATAAAAATAGTATGAGAAATTACTTTTCCTCCGTCCATTTTAATAATTCAAAAATAACTTATTCAGTTGGTTGCCAAAAAAATCACATATTGAAACATTTCTTCTTATTAACAAAAGTTATATATTTATGACATATCACATAAACTATATTCTAGTAAATACCATTTTTTTGGTCTCCCACATGTAAAAATGCTGTTAAAAATATGGAAATTAAATGGAATAACATGCCCAAAATCATTGCATTCTTTTACATTAAATCTTTGGACGTATATTTACTCCATGATTTATATATTTGAATTTAATCATTGATGCATGATATTTATATTCCCCTATAAATATATGACTTACTCATTTTTGTAGCCAACCTTGTGAAGTATTCACCCTTATTACATCATGGAATTCTTCCTCTTTAATCCATACATCCTTTATTTCCTTATTTATGTGATATTCCATTTATTTAAAAACTATTATTTTTCATGAAATAATTCCCATTATTATCAAATACATCCTCTTATCTCAATGATAATTTTATTCAATAAAGATGAATATAAATATATATGACTGAATTAATGAACCAGATATTGGAAATACTTCAATATTTTGTGTTATATATCTCCCCATAAGATATTATTCTTCCTCCTTCATAAAATATAACTCGATCATGATAATAATTATAAATATATGTTTCTATTTATGAATAGAAGGATTACCATAATCCAAATTTAAATCAAAATGAATTTGTGACGTTTCAATGGCTGAAATAAAGCCCAAACATCAACTAATAATTTTTCCCATCAAATTATAGAATCTATAAGAATATTGTATTTGATCGAGAACTTCATAAAAAAATTTCTATGTATAGTACTGACTTTATGAAACCACCACTACTCGATCAACCATGATACGCTGACCAATTGACCTTTCTTTTTTATAGACCTTGAGGATCATGTACATGTAAAATTGATTTCCCATATGGATTATCCATGTGAAATATATCGACTATGAATATTTTTAATAATTTATCACATTAATAAATCAATTGACCAATTGAAATTTAATATAGTTAACTGATATTACATATATATCCAATATATTATATGGAAATTGAATAAATTTTCAAGTTAGGATTGACTTCAAGAAAAACTCAATTGATCTTAAGGAAGTAAATTAACCATGAGTTTTTCCTAGTTGGAAAATTCAATGATTTTTTTAAACTCCAAGTAGATCCTCATCCACAGAACTCTGCACTTCCTTTAATTTCTCCAAAACTATTCTAGTATATTGTAAAAACAATTTCTATATCCATTTAAACTTTCCTACACTTTTTCTTATAGAGAAATTCATAAATCCTCACATTTGATATGTTTTAGGAATATTAAAAAAAAGATAACAAAAATTTACACTAAATATTTTCAATAATAAATGTTCAAGATTCGGGTAAAAAATCTCCACATTGAATTTCATTGATTATGAAGGAACATAAATAATTTTCATGAATATCAAACTTAGTAGTGAATTATCAATTAAAGATTATAATCCTATGTTAGTGAGATTAGTATAGAAAACAATGACATCAAAAAACAAAGTCGTGTAATCTATAATAAAATGGTGATTTACATTCAAATTTTTTCAACCTTCAAACTCATTAGACTATAAATAGGTAATGTAATAAAAAACTTCCTCTATGAACCTCAAAAAATTGTTAAATCAATTCACACATGTGAAAAATACTGAAATCATAATACAACTCTTTAAAAAAATCTACCAACATATATTCCCTCATTAAGAGAAACACATATCAGTAGACACTCCCCAATAAATATTCTCTCAATTTGGAAAATTAAAGGATATAGATATCCCATATTGTTAAAAAATTAATGGAATAAAGGGAGAAGGGAAAAAACTCAATGCCTAATACTTGATATGGTTGATCCTGAAAATATAACATCAACCTCATAATTTAAAAATATTTCTTATAAAATGGATTGGTGAAGAAATAATATATTTTCTACTTTATAGGAAAATACTCCAATTCTGGTTCATTTATCCCAATAAACTCCTCGAGAAATTAATATTTAATATTATTTTTATTATATTTTTTATACTAAAAATTATTCATTAATAAGTTAATACACATTGATTATAACATTAATGATGAATTATAAGTTTCATGTAATCATTAAAATATTCTCTCTATATCATCATCAACATTAATTGAGCATTGAGATTTGTTTAAATCATATATTCTATAAATATAGTTATGAAATTCTTATAAATAATCTTATTCATGTTCTAAAGAAACACCTATCAACATGTATGAAAACTCCACCATATGTGGATCTTCTATCATCAACATATCTATCCAACATGTATCAGAAAAACCAAGGAATTCCCATATTTCTTCCCTATCATATTTCAACCCAATATATTTTATACAATTTATATCACTAATAACCATTTTCATATAAGAAAATGGGACCCTTTAGATGAAATTTTATACTTAGAGAAAAGAGTGACATAATATATACTATATGGACATTGAAGCGGTGAGATATTAAAGAATTCCAATTAACATTATAAGCACATTAAATTCACTTTCATTGACTAATTCATCTTGGAATTTTTTTATCCTACTGAAATTGGCGTAGAAAATGTATTTTAATCTTTTATTCCAAATCATTTAAAGATTTCATTAGGATAATTATGTGGAGAAAAAAGGCGATCTTTCTATTGTAATATTTATTGGATAATAAAGTAACTCATTTCACTCAACATAGATATTTCAAATAATGTATTCACCTCCTTACGAAACTTCTCACATATTTCTTCATTATTTTCATAAAATATGAACTAATTTACATAAATAATAAAAATAAGCTATTCCAATTTTTCATCTTTGATGTAGAGATTACTAAACACTTATCCCGTTCTAATATTCAACCTCATCGATAAATTTCATAACATAGAGTAACATGGATATGGGTCATAATTAAACATATATAAATGCTTCTTAACCTATAAATACAATTCCTATATTATCAAAGAAATAATCCTTATACTTTCTCAATGTAAAATTATGTTCTAATAACTATTGAGGAAATCATAATTTTCGTCCATTTGGAATAACTTTCCATTACATTGTAATGTAATAACGAAAAAACATCTAATGATTTCATTAATTTCCACAATGAAATGGCCTCATTAGACTCAAACCCTTCAACCTATGAATTCCATTTACATTAAAAAAAAATTTATTTCTCAAAAAATAACCATTTCCATTCAACTTATTTCACAACTTCCATATTATTCAAATCACATTCTTATCATAAGGTTTTTGAACTAAATCCCAAGTATCATTATTATCAATTTTGTCCATTTATTTATTTATAAAATCAACCCACTCTTGTTTATCAATTAATTCTTTAATGAAATATGGTTAAACATTAAAAATTAATTCAGTGGGAAATTCTATCATTTATGTTCTAATAGTTTAAAATAAGCATTATTATACCCATAGATATTTTTATATGAGAACATTCATTCCATCCATGGATTATTGGAATTTTATAATTTTTCATCTAATTTAATGAATTAATTGTCTTATCTATAATATATAAATTCAATATTTTCTTCCCTATATCAATCTTCCTTAGATTTTTCAATACAAATTGAATCGATGTCACTTTTAGAACATGCTTTAACAACTAGAATTTCCTTATTTATATGTTATAAGAGATTAATAATACCAGTATCAATAATGATTATATTACCAATTTTATAATATATTTATCGACTTCAATTTTTTGGGTAACCATGAAAAATAAAAAAACACTCCTCTTGTCTCAAATTTACCTAGATTTTCCCCTTTAAATATGATGATACATGGGTTCCATACACTATAGGATATAAAAAAACAAGGAGTCATCCTATCGTAAATATCATATGGATATTTATTAAAATATGGTCTATAAAAACAATTATTTTGAACAGGAATCACTCCTCTCATAGATTACCTCAAAAATAACCATGAGATATCGTTGTTTATCAATATCATTTGATCCATTTCTACCATGATTTTATTATTTTTTTTCATGTAATTTTTGTGTGTGGTGTTTATGGTTTATTGAGATCATATAGAATGAAATGAAATTAAATATAATATTCAATGTTATTTCTTATATACTAAATACTATTATCTATCTAGAATCTTATTAGAGAGTAACCACCCACTTTTTATGTACTTCTCCAAAAACTATTGATCAGCTTTAGCACCTTTTATTTTTTCATAAACATAATGAATGTAACACGAGTAAGTTCCTCAATAATGTAAATTAAATACATATATGCATTAAATTACTCAATATTTAGAGACTTATCGATATTATAAAGGGTTGGATTTAATGTATGAGATTTCTGAGTCTTAACCTTTTTGAAAAATGAATTAGAATTATTCCACATATGATGTATAAAGAAAATATAACCAGTAAATCTCTTTATCTTATAAATATAATGAATTATTTATCATGGGGTATGTTTGATTATATTCCATTAGCTTAGATGATCGATCCATATATTCTAGAGTTTAATTTCTACTTTCACACTCAAATAACATATAATCTATGCACCTATAGTATGAATGAAATTTTCCTTAGTTTTCTATTATCTTATCACATCCTTTATATTTTTATCCTTTTCCAAAAACCAGGCTTTCATGAGAAATACCTAAAATTTTATATAAAAGAGGTGATAAATTGTCAATATGTTGTGTTTCATCCCATCAACATAAATGGCCATCATAGACTTTAATTTTTCTTTTCTAATAAATATAGAACCCACCATTTTAATCTTGAGTAAACCATCATATTAAAATGTCAAAGGGGATTACTTAAAATTTTCATCATCATTCAATATTCTCAAGTAGCCTATAATATTATAATATAACTAACTATCTAATATCCACTTATATTCTATCATTTAATCATTAAGGGAAAATTATATAAGAATAGAAATTTATTTACAATTCATCTCTCTATAGTGATAGTACTTTCACTATTGGGTTATTCGCATAGTGATACATACTTTAGATGGGTTAAGTGATTGATGAAATCTTTAGAAAAACAATCCCTGATGTGGTTGAAAATGGTTTTCAATCTATAATCCATATTTTCTAAATTATTTTTGAACATTCCACCTTTCATGAAACGACCAAGACTTATTAAATTATATTTGTTTCCTGAATTAATGTTGTTAAATATTATATAATATTATAAAAAAAATGGAAACAAATTTTTTTATTTAATTAACAATGATAATTACAATACAAAGCTATGAAAACTATTGAAATGAAAAAATAATAAAACTAGAAAAATAAAATAAATTAGAATAACTAAAATTGGAATGCATGGATCACCCCTATCTAACAGAACAAACACCCCCACTACAAATGATATTGAAATGAAACAAAATATTGGTAAACCAACTGAAATTTTGTAAAGATGGAAATATAACCTTAAGATGAATGGTAGTGAATTATTTTGGAAATAATGATGTTGTATTTATAGGGTATAAATGGAAATTTGGTCATTGCGATTCGATCATTATATGAATGTTTGTCAATATGATTGTTGCTAATATAAAACATTGGAACCTATACCCTTGGTTGTTAATTTTACCATTATAATTAATTAATTATAATTCGTAATGATAAAGGATAACTGAAAAAGAAATAAAAATTAATGGCCTCAACTAGTAGAGTCTTGTCGTTTGAAGATAATATATCTGAATATGGGAGGGATTTCGTTTCAATAGGATTATCCCTTAACCAATCCAATCCTATATTCAAAAAGTGAATAAATAATGAATTTTACTACACGATAAGTTTATATTATTGGAGATTACCACTTGGTGAATTTTAGATGATCCACCCCATGAATCTTTGACTACTGGACAAATCACCATTAGGGAGTATGGGGTGTATTTAGGGGTAACATTTCTATGAATTAGTTACTTGAAGTGTATTTACCATTTTATAAATAAAATATTTATTCCATAAATTCCTTTGCATAAAAGTTTTTATTAATAAAATATATGATTAATAGAGATTAATTTGATAAAAGTATTTTTGGATACAAATAAAACATAATTGTATTTTAATGGAAAATGTTTACAATTTATTAATAAAATCAAGTATTATGAATGATATTTTTTTAAGAAAATATTAATTTAAAATAGTCTACCCTAAATATAAATGAATAAAAAATTTATAATGCCCTAAGAAATATTATATATGTTTTAGATATTTCAATGTGCCTTAAAACAGTTTTTACTATTAAATTGGGATTTTAAAAATTAAAAGAAAAAATTATCATATTTAGAGATTTTATATGATAAAATAGACATCATTTATTAAATCATATCATATAAATTATGTTAGGTTTAATTTAAAAGAATTTTCTAAAATATTTTATTTTTCTATGAATAGTAATGAATTACAGTTTTAGGGTATGTGTATTTAGTGTGACATCATACTTGTGTAATATTGAGTTCATAATTAATTAAACATAAACCATGATAAAAAATATATTATTTCACGAATATTAAGTCTTTTAAATGATTTTAATCAATTTATAAAACAATAAGTTACATTACCAAGTCTAAAAAGAAAATGGGATTTTTAAAAACATTACATTATATAATTTTATTTTTCCATGAAAAAAAGAAGTATTAAAAATTGGGGTTTGATTTTTATGGATTAAAATATCATGAAAAAGGACCCAAATTTCTAAATCCATGAGAAAAACCATGACTAATCTAATGGTTTTCCATTTTCTACTACCTGGATTTCGGTTCCCTATATTTTATTTTTTTAATCAAATTATCCACTTTTTTAATAAATTCCAACCCATATTACATATACCCTTAAATAACATTCAATTATCCAAAAATTTCTTGTGTGTTTTCTACCATGGAGTATCCCGATTGTGAACTCAATCCCCCGTGGTATTAATCATTAATATTTAGGAGTAACTCTTCATGCTATGGTAATTATCCTGTATTTCCCTTTAATTCATGTATCTCTTTTTGTATATATATTCTAAATGTTATCGTTACTATCTTTCAATACAATTTTTATCATACCACTAATTCTATATTATTATTTATCATGTTGATACACATTTTCCCTCTCATTTCACCCTTTTCTAAAACCATGTTTATTCCCATCATGCAGCGAAATCTACATCATATAATGTTTCCCGTCTCTTTAGGAAATTTTCCTTTATTATCATTTTGTTGATAACCAATATTTTTTTATTCTTATAGGTACCCAAATAGATGTAAAAATGATTTATTTGATTCAGATATTTACATATATGAAACCCACATTCCCTTTTTGGGATAAAAAAACAATGATATTAAATATTAGTACTTTTATATTCCATGAATTTGTTAAGAAACACATTATTTATTCTTCCTAGGTTATTAATGAAATTAATTATTATAATATGTGTTTCTCACATTAATTAAATCATATGAAAGGTGCTCCCCGATAAAACTCTAATGCATTGGGTAAATAATATAATCTATACAGATGAGATGTTTTATGATACCATTGTGAATATCATTGGTAATTTTCATTTATGAAACCTTGGTGACAAACCATGGTAATATTCTTTTGAATGTCTCATTTAAATGTTTTATCTACATTTCTATTTTATGTGAAATTTTATTATTATTTTTATATTTATCTTACTAATGAATAATCATTATACATCATGTTATTATAGATATGTCTCAACATCTCAATATATATGTATCTCTTGCTTAATCACTTACAAGGATTAATGATCAACCATTTATTTTTATATATATCCCTAGTATAAGAGATGTAGTAAATTAATCTTAGTCTTATTCCATGATGATTTCATTCAAGATGGTTTAGAAGACTGTCTTATGTATTCATGTATTTTGTACCTTTTTATAATAAACTAAACATTACAATATACTCTACTAGTACCATGTAGTTAAAAGTTATTTAATAAAAACATGGGATTACATAGTTGATATCAATGGAAAATTTAGTTAATTTTGGAAATTATTATTTTAATACATCAGGGATTACACTATGGACAAGTCTAAATATAAGAAAACATCTTGGTATTTTGCCGAATTATTACATAAGTAGTTTACAAGAAAATAGTTACATGTCTAGATAAAAACATGTGTATATGAATACGAAATAGTTGTACCTAGGGATAACACCTTAAAACACAACATTGATGTATAATTGGCTGAGAACTGGTGCAAAAAAATGGGTCTTTCTACACACCATGTTTTACACTCTAGGGGGATATATTTGGTTAATAATAAGATTTTTTTGAACCTTTATGTGGGAGATATTGAAAGGGTAATTATTCTTAAAAGAGACTAATAACATATTAAATCACATTGTTTTAAGAGATAAAAATCCCTTTAGAATTATAAGACTCATAAAAAACACATTTATCAATAAGGTTTTCTTATTTTAGAATAACTTATGGGAAATAAGAGGAACCTAATAAATGATGAGTTTAATGGACAATGCTTGGATAAAATTCTGATGGAAGTTTCAATATAGAATTTCATGTGTATGATGAATTAGTTACCATGAGTTATGAACAAAAAATTTCATAAATATGAGAAACTATATCTACCCTGAAGGGAACTACATTCCCTTTAGACTGTTATGCATCAACACCCTACATCATTTAGTGGATCCACTGTAACACCCAAGAATTTTATGAGAAATATTTTGTTTCATTGTTATATACATCATCAAAGGAATATTTCACTACACACAGCACTAGCTTGGCTTTATTTACACACAATCAGGACCTTCCTTGATAGCTTGTGTTGTACGTAATACTGAGTTTCACTAAACAATGACATGCTATTAAAATATTATTAAAACTAGCCATTATGAAGAGTAATACAATATTTTTGAAATTTTATAAATTTTATCATTCAAAATGGACTTCATTTTTGGATTTGGAAAATCAAAATTATCCTAGGGTGAAATTTTGGTATTTTTCTGAAAACGTTCAAATTTTGATGAATAGTGAAAATAGTAGGTTACTATTTAAAAACCGACTTTTTATTTAAATAATTATTTATTTTATTTAAATTTATTTTAAATCAAAATTGATACATAATACCTATATATCTTAAATGTAAGTCATTGGAGTCATTTTATAATAATTGGAGATATATAAAAAATTTATTGAACTTCTCACCATCTTTTACCCACCTCCTATGAGAATTTGGAAATTCAAATAAAACATATTCTTACTGCATCTGTGAGTGGAATTTTGAAAATCCGAGAGACACAGTTAATATCAAGGACTAAAATGTGGTTCAATGAGATGAAAATAATGTTCAGTGAATAGTAACTTTTTTACTTTTATTTACCATGGTTAAAAGTAAATAGGGTAATTAAGGGTAAAAATGATATTATTATTACCCTAAAACATATATTTATTCTATTGGATAAGTGTAATTCGACCAAAAACAACCTTATGAATACAATATGACCATTTAGGTTCACTTGGATTAGATTAGGACATTTATTATTTATTTATTTAAAGAAGGGTTAAAATAGTTAAAATCAATGTTTAATAACTAAATAATTTTTAATATAGGGTTATACATAGGATATATTCAACTCTAAGTATTAATTAGAAATAGAAAAAGACTTCCTACATAATGGTATTTTATTTGTAATTTTTAGACATTAAATACTGTAATTTATTTATGACGCAATGATGATGCAGTAATTATCTTATTAATGAAATATTAACATAATTGATGTTATAAATACCCATATAAATGTAATTTGACACTTTTTATGAATTAAAATAATTTTAAAGGTTAATTTTACATGTTATAATTGATTTAATTAATTGTTTTAGAACTAATCACACTGTTATAATTTTCGAAAAAATCAATTACCAAATAATGTCAAAATTGACATAAAATAGTTTTAAAAAACAAATATTATATTATTAATAGATATTTTATTTATAAAAATATATGGTTCGTCAAACTTACTTATATAAGGTTATATATATTAATAATAAACAACTTAAGGTTCTTTTGTCTTGTTATAGTAAGTGTATTAACCATATAATGTAAGAAAACAAGAAGACACAGTAAAAGTTAAATTATTTAACTTATAGTTAAATATAAATTATAAGGTTAAAATAGTAACATAAACTTGTATAAAATCTATTTTATTAGAGTATTTCGACCTATCCCCAGCTTAGCTTCGAAATAAATCATTTTGAAGCTGTTAAAAACCGAATATAACTTTATAATAAAATAATATTTTAAGTTTTTTCTAAGGTGCCCCTCTCCTCCCTTATAAAAGGGCACCTCCTCCCTCTCCTCCTCACACCACATTGAGCCTTCATGCTCGGAAAACCCTAAAAATTTCTCTTCTCCACTTCCCTAGTAATATTCTAGAGGCCCTAGTCTTCTTCAAAGACCATCTTTAGTTTCCTAAGAGGAGGTTAAGAAGAGGCGCTCCAAGGAAGAGGAAATGTCTGTTACCGATTCTTTCAACATTATTTCTTCTTCTAATTCTTCTTCTTTAGTTGTTTCATTATGAGGTAATAAAATAAGTATCACTCATATACTGATATGTTATTATAAATATAAAACAACCCTATTTCACCTTCTACCCATCCTACAGAAAACGAAATCACCGCGCGTGCGTACGTACGAAATATCATCTCCACGTCGTGGTATAATATGATTTCCACCACCACCATACATGGATGGGTATAATGGTGTAAATAATAACTATATATGATTATTTTAAATTTGTATTAATTCTGAAATAGTATACATACACTTCAATACAATTCCACGATCATGGGAATGATATCATCGCTCGTGCTTACGTACGGCCTACCGTCTCCATGATGTGATGCGACTCGTTTTACATGATCTTCAATGATTAATGATTATATAAATGAATTGAATGAATAAATATTATATATATTACACTAATACCATTCTGGAAATGAGGTATCTACAACCTAAAAGAAGAATAAGAATTTATTTGAAAAAACACGTATAAGAATAAAATAAAGAAATAAACACCCGAATAACAAGTAACAATGAAATATTACTAATAAGAAGCTAATAATATAACCATATATGATATCATAACAATGAGTACAATTCTAGAATAAGTAAATGACATTATTTAAGTCATAATACAGGAGGTTTAGACATGAACTAAGTAAATCGGACCTAAGGTAAGGGAAAATCTCACAATCTCATTTTTATCCGAGATTGTTTATACTTCAGAATTTACTGGAGAATATTTATCATCCACATCCATGTTTCCTCAATATGTAATATTATCCTCCTACAATTTTTAAATCCAATTTTACTCTTCGGTGAGTTTTTAGTAAAAGATATGAAAGGAATATTTTGTCGTTTTTCGTACAAGGTACTTTTTGAATTTTCCGACCAAAGTACGAGAAGAATATATTTTTTTAACTTATACGGCATGAATGGATTTTTAGAACATTATTTCCATGATGATTAATTTATAATTTTTCATGTTTATTTTTTAATAAACTTTTTTTAGTTTATAATTATATGACATTTTAAGAAAGGAAAATGTTTTTGAAGTAGAAATGATATTTCCCTCAGGAATGGAGTTCAAGCGTTTTATCAAAATTATTTTTCCATATAAGATAATATAGGGTTCTATTTATATCCCTATTTTTACATTGATTTGATGATGGAATTATTTGTATGATTTCCTTTTATGTTATATGGATTATGTTATGATGGAATGATGTTTAAGAATCCCATTTTTTTTACATGGGTTATGTTATGATGTATGATTTATTGTTTTGTGGCACACATAAGAATGGTTTTATTATGAGATGGGTAGGACCTATATCTACCTGCAATTCATTGGGTAAAGATTTATATCTCATGAGATAGACATGGTTGGAATGGCAGGTTAAACCAGTTATGTGAAACAGGACTGAAACGAGGAGTGAACTAGGTTCAGAAATGGTCTTTTTCCGCTAAGATAGTCTTGGCAATGAGTCTTGACTAATAAGAAATGATTCTCTATGATTATGTGTGTATGCCACAAAGTTTCATGTTTTAAGTTATGATTATTGGGATTACATTTAACTATGATAATTTATCTCATGTTATGATATTGTGATCTCTTTTGCAGGTCAGGATTTTGAAAATGTTATGTTCTTATGAATATGATATGAATGATATTTATTTTGTACACCCTTACTGAGCATTTGAGCTCACCCTTTTGTTTGTTTTATTTTCCCTAGGTCAGGAAGAAGGATATTAAGTATGATTTTCCAAAAGGGACTCTAGATATGATAAAATAAAAGGGAGGCAGTGTAGATGATTTATGAACCAATTGTTTATGTTTCTCAGTTTCTAAAGACACTATACCTATATGGTCCTTTCATGGTTTTGTTATATGTTGTAATAAGTGTTCTTAAATTCTAAGGTAATAAAAATTTATGTAAAGTATGGGTCGTTATTGTTGGTATTAGAGGGAAAGGTATAGTCAACCTTTGGAAACTAGGATGTGAAAGCCTTAGTAAGAACCCCAAGGATATGTCTATGCATAGAACACAATCTTAGTGTTTTAAAAATGGACATGAACAACATATGATAGGACCTTAAGTGTGAAATTTTATTCTTGATTATGTGGTTTTCCTATTATAATTAGTGTTGCTCACACTATTCTACTTGGTTTTAGTCAATGGATGGAACCGGAAGGAACCGTGTTAATGCGGAATGCGACAGGCAATGCAATGATTGTCCCCCTGAGCAAACAAATGTTATGGGAGCTGGAATGAAAAATCTTGTAGCCATGATCACACAAGTTTCTCAAGCTATGAATCATGCAGGACTTCCAAACAATCAAAGGAAGGAGCAAACATTCTATTGAATCCTTCATGATGTAGCATCCACCCTCATTCAGCGGGTCTACTGATCTATTAGTGGGTGAACAATTGATCAGTACCACTGAAAAGATATTTTCAGTTCTTAAATGTTCTGAAGATGATAAAGTCGTCTTAGTTGTATATCGTTTGGAAGGTGAAGCTGATAAATGGTGGAATCTTATCAAGAATATGAGGCCAATATATGAAATTGAGTCCATGGAATGAGACGAGTTCAAGAACTTATTTTTCAATAAGTACTTCCCTTGTATTATTCGAACAAATATGGAGAAGCAGTTTCTTGAACTAAAGCAAAATAATGATGAATCTTTTGGTACCTACGAAGAAAATTTTACAAGACATGCAAGGTACGCTTCTGGTATTATTATCCAACCTGAGAGTAATATCGATTGATTCTTTAGTGGCTTAAAACCAAGTATTCAAAGGGTGTTTGCCATAAGGGACTTCAATAGCTACGAGGAAATCGTTAGATGTGCCCTCAAGGTAGAGATGGAGATTGGAGTAACCCATCAGTCATATGCATTTGATAAGAAGAGGAAAATGGAATTCAAAGGAAAATCTAAAGAGCACACTAAAAAGAAGATGAGTTTTCCCTTATGTTCAAAGTGTGGAAAGAAACATGGAGGGAGTTTTCTTAAAGGGACAAGTAAATGTTTTAAATGTGGAAAGGAAGGACATTGAGCATTTGAATGCCACAATGATGGGATGAAGATGTCTAGTGATGCAAACAATGAAAAGGCTATATAGAGTGCACCTCCTACACTTCAATGTTACAAGTGCATGGAAATGAGGCGTTATGGTAATCAATGACCTAATCCAGGGGTTTTTGATGATGATCGACATCAAAAAACTCTTAAGGCCAAAGACAAAGGAAAGTCACATGAAATTTCTATCAGCGATGTGGAGTATGATAACAAAGTGTTGAAAGCTACACTTACCATCCACTCTAAAGTAACAAATGTTTCATTTGATTCTGGATCCACCAAATCTTTTATTTTTGAAGAATTTTCTAAAGGTATCATCGTAGTAGCTCAACAATTAGATTTTGAGTTAGCTGTGACAACCCCTAATGGCACAACAGTCGCATCAAAAGTGTATAATTCTTCTCTGAATGAAGTTTGTGGGAAAGTTCTTCCTACAAATCTTATGATTCTTCCTATAGTGTAATTTGATGTGATTCATGGCATGGATTGGCTTTCTTTATATGGAGCTCATATCAATTTCCAAAGAAGGGAAGTCACATTTCATATTCCAGATCAATCAATGATCGTCTATCGATGCAAGGATGAACATAACCTTCCAGTGGAAATTTCTTCCATATTATGGTTCTTGATTCCACTAAATGAAGGTTATTTATCTCAAATTGTTGGTGAGAAACTGGCGATTAAGAATATTCCCATTGTACGGGAGTTTGATGATGTCTTTCCTAAGGAATTGCAGAGTCTTCCACCAAATCGTGAAGTTGAGTTTTTTATAGAACTCGTACCGGGTGCTTTGCCTATTTCAATGATACCATATAGAATGGCCCCAATTGAGTTGCCGGATTTGAAGAAGAAACTCCAAGATAATCTTGATAAGGGATTCATATGCCCTAGTGCATCACCTTGGGGAGAACTTGTTCCGTTTGTTAAGAAGAATGATAGATCAATGAGAATCTGCATTGATTATCGAGAACTTAACAAGATCACTATCAAGAACAAATATCCTCTCCCATGCATTGATGACTTATTTGACCAACTACACAGAGCTCAATAATTTTCCAGGATTGATCTTCATTCATGGTATCATCAATTAAGGGTCAAAAGGGAGGATATACCAAGACGAATTTCCGTACAAGGTATGGACACTATGAATTTATAGTGTTGCCATTTGGTATTATTAATTATCCTGCTGTCCTCATGGATCTGATGAATAGAGTCTTTAGATACTATCTTGATTAGTTTTTGGTAGTCTTTATAGACGATATTCTTGTCTATTCAAAGAGCAAGGAAGAACATGAAGATCACTTGACAATTGTATTGAAGACCCTGAGAAAGGAAAAGCTTTATGCCAAATTTACCAAGTGTGAATTTTGGCTTAAAAAATTTTCATTTTTGCGTTACATAATTTCAAAGGAGGGGATATCTGTGGATCCAGCAAAAACAGAGGTTATCGAAAGATGGTCGGGACCAACAATAGTAACTGAGATCTGAAGTTTTCTTGGTTTGGCTGGATAATATCGACGTTTTGGGATATATTTTTCATGATTATCTAATCCACTCACCAGGTTGACTCAAAAAGGAGTTAGGTTCGTGTGGACGGAGGAATGTGAAGAGAATTTCAAGGAGTTGAAAAGAAGGTTATCTAGTGCACCTGTGCACACACTGCCTTGTAGTGGAAAAAGGTTTGTGATCTATAGTGGTGCATCCAAAAAGGGGCTGGGTTGTGTTCTCATGCAAAATGTTATGGTGGTAGCTTATGCCTCACGATAGTTGAAAATCCATGAGCAAAATTACCCAACTCATGATTTGGAGTTATCTATGGTAATCGTTTCATTAAAGATTTTGAGGCATTATCTTTATGGAGAAAGGTGTGATATTTATACTGATCATAAAAGTTTAAAGTATACTTTCACACAAAAGGAGCTGAATATGCGCCAAAGAAGATGGTTGGAGTTGATTAAGAAATATGACTGCTCAATTCATTACCACCCTGGGAAAGAAAAAAAGGTGGCAGACACATTAAGTCGACAAGACCATGCTAGCTTATCCATGATGAGGATTAAAAAAGATCCAATATTTATGGATTTACAAAGTATGGATCTTGGAATTATAATGGAATGGGGAAATTGTATCTTTCTCAAATGAATGTTCAACCATCTATACATGTGAAGATTAAAGAGGCACAGAAAGAAGATGTAGAGTTAAAAAAGATGGTGAGAAATGTTCTGGAATTCAACCTTGATTATGATGGGATAATAATGTTCAGAAATCAGGTTTGTGTTCCTACCATCCCCGAATTAAATAAGGAGCTTCTAGATGAGGCTCATAGTTCTTTATTCTATATTCATCTTAGAAGCAAGAAGATGTATAGGGACCTGAACGAGTACTTCTAGTGGGATGGCATGAAAAGAGATGTTGCTGAATATGTCTCTCGATGCTTGGTTTGTCAGCATGTTAAAGCTGAGAGACAGAAGTCTAAGGGGATGTTACAACCATTATTTATACCTGAATAGAAATGGGAAAACATCACTATGGAATTTGTCATAGAACATCCTAAAACATCCAAAGGTAATAATGCAATCTGGGTCCTAGTTGATCGTCTTACAAAGTCTTCACACTTCATTTCTATTAGATAGGATTTCTCTCTGGATCAGATTGCAAGGATATATGTAAAGGAACTGGTAATATTGCATGGAGTACCACTTTCCATTATATCTGATCGGGATCCAAGGTTTACCTCAAAGTTCTGGAGAAGTCTTTAGCATACTCTGGATACAATGTTGAGTTTCAGCACTGCTTATCATCCTCAGATAGACGATCAGTATGAGAGAACAATTCAAACTCTAGATGGTATGTTAAGAGCTTGCTCTATGGATTTCATAGGTGGTTGGGATCAATACATACCTTTGGTGGAATTTTCTTATAATAATAGCTTTCACTCCAGTATTCAGATGGCTCCTTATGAAGCTCTCTATTGGAAGAAAATCCGAACTCTAACTTGATGGGATAAAGTTGGGGAATGAAAGCTATTAGGAACTTATCTTGTTGATGAGATGGTAGAAAAGGTCCGATCTATTCAACAACACATAAGAGCAGATCAGATTCAACAAAAACGTTATGCCAATAACCGAAGAAAAGACCCAGATTTTGAAGTGGGTGATAATGTGTTCTTACGAATATCTCATTGGAGGAGAGTAATAAGATTTGGAAAGAAGGGAAAGCTGAGCCCTAGGTATATCGGTCCTTTCGAAATTTTGGATCGTGTTGGGAAGGTAGCTTACCGATTGGCACTTCCACCGAATCTCTCTCAAGTTCACGATATGTTCCATGTATCTCTCCTAAGAAAGTACATACCCGATCCTTCACATGTACTTAGCTCAGAAGTTGTACCGCTGGAGAAAGATCTTTGTTATGAAGAACATCCGATAGAGATTCTGGATTTTAGCGAAAAAGTCCTATGGAACAAGACCACTCGCTTGGTGAAAGTTTTATGGAGGAACCATCAGTTAGAATAAGCTACATGGGAGCTTGAGGATATGATGAGGGAGAGGTATCCTCATCTATTTGTTACAAAGTGACGAATTTTGGGGGAGAAATTCATTTTAACTAGGGTAGAATGTAACACTCAAGACTTTTATGAGAAATATTTTGTTTTTATGTTATATACACAATCAAAGGAATGTTTCACTACACACAACACTAGCTTGGATTTCTTTACACGCAATCACGACCTTCCTTGATAGCTTGTGTTGTACGCAATACTGAGTTTTACTAAACAACGATACACTATTAAAATATTACTAAAACTAGCCATTATGAATAGCAATACCCACTTTTTAAAATTTTATAAATTTTATATTTCAAAATGGACTTCATTTTTGGATTCGGAATATTGAAATTATCCTAGGGTGAAATTTTGGTATTTTTCTGAAAACTTTCAATTTTTGATGAATAGTGAAAACACTGGGTTACTATTTTAATACTAACTTTTTATTTAAATAATTATTTATTTTATTTTAATTTATTTTAGGTCAAAATTGATACATAGTACCTATATAAGTACAATTTAATTAATTGAAGTCATTTTATAATAATTTTAGATATATAAAAATTTTATGGAACTTTTCACCGTCTTTTACACACCTCCTAGGAGAATTTGGAAATTAACATAAAACATAATTTTACCGCTTCTGTGAGAGGAATTTCGAAAATATGAGAGACATGGTTAATATCAAGGACTAAAATGTGGTTCAATGAGATGAAAATAATTTTTGGTGAATGGTACTTTTTTACTATTATTTACCACGGTTAAAAGTAAATAGGGAAATTAAGGGTAAAAATGATATTATTATTACCCTAAAACATGTCATAATTCAATTGGATAAGTTTAATTCGACCAAAAACAACCTTAGGAATAAAATATTACCATTTAGGTTCAATTGGATAAGATTAGGACATTTATTATTAATTTATTTAAAGAAGGGTTAAAATAGTTTAAATCAATGTTTAATAACTAAGTCATTTTTAATATAGGGTTATACATAAGATAAATTCGACTATAAATATTCATTAGAAAGATAAAATGATTTCCTACATAATGGTATTTTATTTATAAATTTTACAAATTAAATAATTTAATTTATTTATGACACAATGATGATGCAGTAATTATCTTAATAATGAAAGATTAACCAAATTGATGTTATAAATACCCAAATAAATGTAATTTGAGACTATTTATAAATTACAATAATTTTATAGGTTAATAGTACATGTTTTTATTGATTTAATTAACTTTTTTCGAACTAATCATGCTGTTATGTTTTTTACAAAAATCAATTACCAAATAGTATCAAAATTGACTTAAAATAGTTTTTAAAAACAAATATTATATTACTAATTGTTATTTTATTCCTAAAAAACTAAGGTTCTACCAAATGACTTATATAAGGTTATATATATTAATAATAAAAAACTTGGGGTTCTTTTGGCTTGTTATAGTAAGTTTATTAACCATACAGTGTAAGAAAACAAGAGGACACGGTAAAAGTTAAATTATTTAACTTAGAGTTAAATATAAATGATAAGGTTACAATATTAACCTAAAATTGTATAAAATCTATTTTATGAGAGGAGTTCGACCCATACCCTCCTTATATTCTAAATAAATCAATTTGAAGCTATTAAAAATCGAATATTACTTTATAATAAAATAATATTTTAAATATTTTATAAGGTGCCCCTCTCCTCCTTTATAAAAGTGCATCTCCTACCTCTCCTCCTCACACCACTTTGAGCCTTTAATATCGGCCAACCCCTGCCAATTTCTCTTCTCCACTTCCCTAGTAATATTATATAGGTCCTGGTCTTCTTCAAAGACCATCTTTAGTGCCCTAAGAGGAGGTTAAGAAGAGGCGCTTCCAAGAAGAGGTAATGTCTGTTACCGATTCTTTCAACTTTATTTCTTATTCTACTTCTTCTTATTTAGTTGTTTCATTATTAAGTAATAACATCAGTATCAATAATATACTGATATGTTATTATAAATATGAAACAACCCTATTTCCCCTTCTATCCAGCCTACGGAAAACGAAATCATCGCGCGTGCGTACATACGGAATACCGTCTCCACGCTGTGGTGCAATCTGTTTTCCACCACCACCATACATGAATGGGAATAATGGTGTAAAGAATAACTATATATGATTATTGTAAAGTGATATTAATTTTGAAATATTATACATACACTTCAATACAATTCCACGATCATGGGAATGATATCATCGCTCATGCGTACGTACGGGCTACCGTCTCCACGATGTGATGCGACTCGTTTTACATGATCATCAATGATTGATGATTATATATATGAATTGAATGAATAAATATTATATATATTACACTAATACCATTATGGAAATGAGGAATCTATAACCTAAAAGAATAATATGAATTTATTCGACAAAACATGCATAAGAACAAAAAAAAGAAATAAACACCCAAATAACAAGTAACAATGAAATATTACTAATAACAAGCTAAGAATATGACAATATATGATATCATAACAATGAGTAAGATTCTGTAAAAAGTAAATAACATTATTTAAATCATTATATAGGAGGTTCAGACATGTACGATGCAAATCAGACCTAAGGTAAGGGAGAATCTCGCAATCTCATTCTTATCTGAGATAGTTTATACTTCAGAATTTACTGGAGAATATTTATCATCCACATAAAATTTTCATCAATATGTAATATTATCCTCTTAAAATTGTTTAAATCCAATTTTACCCTTCAGTGAGTTTTTAGTAAAATATATTAAAGGAATCTGTTTTCGTTTTTCATATGAGGGACTTAATGACTTTTCCGGCCAAAGTACGAGAAGAATGTCTTTTTTTTAAATTATACAACATGAATGGATATTTAGAACATTAATTTCATGAAGCTTACTTTACATGTTTTCAAGTTTATTTTTAATCAACTTCTTTTAGTTTATAATTTTATGACATTTTAAGAAAGGAAAATGTTTTTGAAGTAGAAAGGATATTTTCCACAAGAATGGAGTTCAAGTATTTTATCAAAATTATTTTTTATCTAAGATAATATAGGTTTCTGTTTCTATCCCTATTTTTACATTTATTTGATGATGGAATTGTTTTTACAACTTCCTTTTGTCTTATGTGTATTTTTTTATGATGGCATTATGTTTAAGAAACCCATTTTTATTACATGGGTTATGTTTTGATGTATGATTTATGATTTTGTGGAACACATAAGAATGGTTTCATTATGAGATGGGTGGGACATATATCTACCTCCAATGCATTAGGTAAATATTTATATCTCATGATATAGACATGGCTGGAATGACAGGTTAAACCGGTTTAGTGAAACAGGACTGAAACGAGGAGTGAACTCAGTTCAGAAACGGACTTTATCCACTAAGATAGTCTTGGCAATGAGTCTTGAATACTAAAATATGATTCTATATGATTATGTGTGTATGAAACAATGTATCATGTTTTAAATTATGATTATTGGGATTACATTTCACTATTATGATTTATCTCATGTTATGATATTATGGTCTCTTTTGCAGGTTAAGATTTTCTAAATGTTATGTTCTTATAAATATGATATGAGTGATATTTCTTTTGATTACCCTTACTGAGCATTTGAGATCACCCTTTTGTATGTTTTATTTTTCCCTGGTCAGCAAGAAAGATATTAAGTAGGATTTTACAAAAGGGACTCTAGATATGATAAAATAAAAGGGAGGCAGTGTAGATGTTTTATGAACAACTTGTTTATGTTTCCCATTTTCTAAAGACACTATACCTATATGGTCCTTTCATGGTTTTGTTATATGTCATAATAAGTGTGCTTCAATTCTGATATAATAACAATGTATGTAATGTATGGGTCGTTATATCCACCCACCCATTCGATTGATGAACAATGGATACGATATATAGAGAAGATCTATTCTATACACTTTTGTTCATAACAAGAGAAATTCACCATAGCAGTTTCACACTTAGAAGTAGCTACGCATTTATTGTGGAAATTGATTAGAAACATGAGTCCATGAATGGAGAGTGATGTTATGGAGTAGGCATAGATCGAGGGAATATTTTCAATAAATATTTCCTCTGTTATATGAAAACAAAAATGGAAAATAAATTCATAGAACCAAATTAAAATGAATATGAATAATCGATAATATATGACGTAATATTTACAAGAATTTATTGATATTCATATGGATTTGTTATGTATCCTAAGGAAAATGTTAATAAATTCTTCTCTGGACTGAGACCCCATCTATGGAAAAATATTGAAAACTGTGACTATGAAATATATGAGGAGATAGTGTTGAGTTATATGAATGAAGAATATGATTTTGGAGAGATTAAATTGTCACATAGAGAAATTGTGAAATTCTGATGGAGGAACATTGATCTTGGGAGAGGAGGAAAGAAAGTGAAACTCCCCACTTGAAAGAAATATGGGAACCTGCATTCTAATAACTGATTACATTGGAGTGTAAAGTACTAAAAGTGTCAAAGGGATGTCCGTATAGATTGAAACTTCCATGGTGAGGTGAAGCCTCATCTTCTCAACACTTATTAAGATGGTTTGATAGTGAAGGCCCATCAAGAAGTTCAACACATCAAGTTTTGATAGCTTGGGAAAATTTCTAGTCAATGTGAAAATCAGAAGATAACAGAGGGGAACCATCATCAAACAAAACATAGGAAAGGGAGTAAGGTAAATCATTAACTATTATAATGGCTGAAGTGGAGGATTCAAAATATGTAGTAGTATTCACACTGATCATTCTATCAATGATAGAAAGTATTTTGTTTGATTCTTGTTTTACACATTCTTTTATTTCATCAAATTTTGAAAATAATATTGAATCAATCCCTAAACTTCTAGATGTTGTATTATCAGTCAATACTTCTAGAGGGATACCACAACATTTACATTGAATAGAAACTCTACCAATAACTTTGATGAGTATAATCTCATTACAAATCTAGTAGCCATTCCCATGGTGGAATTCAAAGCTATACTATGGATGGAATTCTCTCAAAGTATAATTCTAGGATAAAATGTAAAAGAAATAAAAAATAAATAGTCTTGAATGGAAAATATATAGTCAATTTTAAAGGAGAGATATCCCATTATATGATTTGCCTAGAAAAACCACCTATGCCATTCTTTATAGAGATGATTAGTGTAGATGGAGAAGAATATTAAAGAATAAAGACATGGAACATTATTACCATTCATAAGTACATTGATGTATGTTTGGAAGAGTTACCTAGATCTCCCCCATATAGAGATAGAGTTCTCCATTTATCTCTTATCTAGATCTCAACCATTATCAGAGAACCAATATATAATGATAAATATGTATTTAGAGTAATTAGAGAAACAAATTTTAGATCATGTGGAGAGGGGATTTATCTGACCATTGTCCTTATAGAGAACATGTTCTCTTTGGGAAGAATAAGGACAGATCTATGCATGTAGGAATCAATTATAGAGAACTTAATGAGATCACAATAAAGAACAAGAACCCTCTCACAATGATTGATGATTTATTTGATTGACTTGGTAGGAATTAATTCTTCTCCATAATTGACCTATGATCTATGTATAATCAGTTAAGGTTGAAGAACAAGATAATCCAATGACATCCCTTTGAAAAATATATATGCACATTATGAGTTTTTTGTTATTCCCATCGGCATGAATAATTATCATATTTTTTTAGATTTTATTAATAGAGCCATTGAAGACTACCTATATAAATTCATGATAGTTTTTATTGATGATATTATAATATATTCTAAAGTCATGAAGAGAAAGAAGATCATCTGAGGGTTATTTTGAAAACATTGTGGAAGGAGAATAATTTTTGGAAAATTCACCAAATAGGAATTTGTGGAATAACAAGTTTCATTCAAGGGGATCTTTATAACTAATGAAAATTCATAGCAGACCAGGTGCAAACAAAGGATTTAGAAGAGTCATCTCATCCTACAATAGTAACATATATTCATAGTTCTATAGGATTAATTAGATATTATAGGTGGATTTTGAAAATAATTTAATGAAATTATAATACACTAACCAATTTAACATGAAATAGGTCTATGTTCATTTGGAAAAATTATTGTGAATAAATTTTCCAAGAACTGAAGAAGAGATTCATTACTGCACCTATGTTAAATCTACCCTCTACCATTTATGTAACAGCCCAAGATTTTATAAAAAAATATTCTTTTTAATTTTATTAATGTCTTGTGTTGTACGCTACACCAAAAGGAGCTTGCACAACACACATCCTTGACTTGACTTGCATTACACGCAATCACGACCTTCCTCGATAGCGTGTGTAGTACGCAATACCGAGTTTCACTAAACAACGATATGCTATAAAAATATTATTAAAACTAGCCGTTATGAATAGTAATAACCACTTTTTGAAATCCAGTAAATCTTATTTTTCAAAATGAACTTTATTTTTGGATTCGGAGTATCGAATTTAGCCTAAGGTGAAATTTTGGTACTTTTCGGATAACTTTCATATTCTGATGAATAGTGAAAATTACTAAATTATAATTAAAAACAACTTTTTTAATCGAAATAATTAATAGTGATAAATAATTAATTTGAGTGGTTTTAAAGTATATTTAGAATATATTTTTACAATTTAATACAATGTTGGTCATTGGATGTAATTTCACATTTAAACTAGACATAAACAAGTGTCAATCTTTTGATAGATATTGTTTCTTAAAAACACGCTATTTGTTTTAACAGCGGGATTTAATTATAAAATTAATTAATGCAACTTTTATGTTATGAATTTGGTAAAATAGACTTCATTTTTGAATTCGGAATATGAAATATAGCTTGGGATGAAATTTTGGCATTGTTCTGAAAAACATCAATTTTTGATGAATAGTGAAACTATTAAGTGGTAGGTTAAAAACTGAATTTTTGCATAAAACTTAATTTTACCGCTTCTGTGAATGGAATTTCGAAAATCCGATAGACACGGTTAATATCAAGGACTAAAATGTGGTTCAATGAGATGAAAATAATTTTTTGGTGAATAGTAACTTTTTACTTTTTTTACCACGGTTAATAGTAAATAGGGTAACTAAGGGTAAATATGATATTAATATTACCCTAACACATGTCCTAATTCTATTGGACAAGTGTAATTCGACCGAAAACAAACTTAGGAATAAAATATGACCATTTAGGCCCACTTGGATTAGATTAGGACATTTATTATTAATTTATTTAAAGAAGGGTTAAAATAGTTAAAATCAAAGTTTAATAAGTAAATCATTTTTAATATGGGGTTATACATAAGATAAATTCGACTATAAATATTCATTAGAAAGCTAAAAAGATTTCCTACATGATGGTATTTTATTTGTAATTTTTAGACATCAAATAATAGTATTTATTTATGACACAAAAATGATGCAGTAATTATCTTATTAATGAAATATTGACATAATTGATAATATAAATACCAAAATAAATGTAATTTAAGACTTTTTATGAATTCCACTAATTTTCTAGGTTACTATGATATATTAGTGTTGATTTAATCAACTTGGTTCGAACATATAATTCTGTTATGACTTTCACAAAAAAATCATATATCAAATAGTGTCAAAATTGACACAAAATAGTTTTTAAATCAAATATTATATTATTAATTGTTATTTTATTCCTAAAAAATATAAGGTTAGGCCAAATGACATAGATAAGGATATATGTATTAATAATATACAATTTGGGGTTCGTTTGGCATGTTATAGTAAGTTTATTAACCATATAGTGAAAGAAAACAAAAAGACACGGTAAAAGTTAAATTATTTAACTTAGAGTTAAATCTAATTGATAAGGTTAAAATAATACCCTAAACTTGTCTAAATCCTATTGGTTGATAGGATTTCGACCCATCCCCACTTTATCTTCGAAATAAGACCCTTTGGAACCATTATAAACCGATTTTGACTTTAATATAAAATAATATTTTGAGATATTCCTAAGGTGCCCCTCTCCTCCCCTATAAAAGGACACCTCCTCCCCCTCCTCCTCACACCAATTTGAGCACTCAAGCTCGGCCAACCCCTACCAATTAATCCTCTCCACTTCCCTAGAAACATCCTAGAGGTTATGGTCTTCCTCAAAGACCAATTTTAGTGCCCTAAGAGGAGGTCTCAAAGAGGCACTTCAAAGAAGAGGTAATTACCGTCACCAATTATTTCATCTTTATTTCTTCTTCCACTTCTTCTTCTTAGGTTGTTTCATTATGAAGTAATAACATCAGTATCACTCATATACTGATATGTTATTATAAGTATTAAACAACCCTATTTCACCATCTATCCATCCTACGGAAAAAGAAATCACCGCGCGTGCGTACGTACGGAATACCGTCTCCACGCCGTGGTGTAATCTATTTTCCACCACCACCTTACATGGATGGGTATAATGGTGTAAAGAATAACTATACATAGTTATTACAACATCATATTGATTCTGATATATTGTATAATACACTCCAATTCAATTCAATATTTATAGAAATGATATCATCGCTCGTGCGTACGTACGGAATACCGTCTCCACGACGCGATGAGATTCATTCTCCATGTTAACCATTTAAGAATGATTATAATGTATATATAAGAAATAATAATGAAATATATTACATTATAAAGCTACTGGATTTATGTATATATATACATATGTATGTCATCTACTTACTTCCATTTCAAGACAATAAGGAAAGGAAAACAGCGTTCATGCGTACGTACGGACTACCGTCTCCATGAACGGTGTTTTTCATTTTATTTATCTACCTATTATATATATATATACTGAATATATATGATATATAAATCATATTTTATATTCTGGAAGTAAGTAAATCATGATATAAGAACAACAAGTCAAAACACCTACGATAAATGAAACGATTTTACCCAAAACGCTTCTTTAACATGAAAATTACAAAAGAACGGGTAATATAATGTCATAAGTGAACCATATATGATATCATAACAATGAATATGATTCTGTAATAAGTCAATGACATTATTTAAATCATTATACAGGAGGTTCGGACACTTACAAAGCAAATCGGACCTAAGGTAAGGGAATTATCACAATCTCATTTTTATCCGAGATTGTTTATTCGTAAGTATTTACTAGGGTGTATTTTATCATCCACATCCATGTTTCATCAATATGTAATATTATTTCCATCCACCTACAATTGTTTAAATCCATTTTTACCCTTCGGTGAGTTTTTAGTAAAATGTATGAAAGGAATCTTTTGTTGTTTTCCGTACGAGGTACTTTTTTGACTTTTCCGACAAAAGTACGAAGAATGTTTTTTTTAACTTATACGGCACGAACAGATTTATACTGTTTTATAAAGCCTTATTTTCATGAAGTTTCCTCTAAAAGATTTCATGACTATTTTCAATAAAATCTCTTTCTTTTAAAATTGCATGATGTTTTGTGAAAAGAAATTGATTTTGAAGAAGAAAGGATATTTTCCTCAAGAATTCAATTCAAGTGTTTTATCAAAATTATTTTCCATATAAGATAATAAAGGGTTCTGTTTCTATCCATATTTTTACATTGATTTGACTATGTTGTGATGGAATTATGTTTATGAATTCCATTATCTTATATGAATGGTTTTATGATGTCATGTTGTTTAAGAATCCCATTTTTATTACATGGGTTATGAAATGATGTATGATTTATGATTTTGTGGCACACATAAGAATGGTATCATTAAGAGATGGGTGGGACCTATATCTCCCTCCAATGCATTGGGTAAAGATTTTATATCTCATGAGATAGAAATGGCTGGAATGGTAGGTTGTACCGGTTCAGTGAAACAGGACTGAAACGAGGATTACTCGATTCAGAAAGGGACTTTGTCCACTAAGACAGTCTTGGCAATGAGTCTTGACTAACAAGAAATGATTCTCTATGATTATGTGTGTATGCCACAATGAGTAATGTTTTAAGTTATGATTTCATTTTCACTTCTATGATTTATCCCACGTTATGATATTATGAGCTCTTTTGCAGGTTAAGATTTCCAAAAGCTATGTTCTTATGTATATGATGTGATTGATATTTCTTTTGTTTACCCTTACTAAGCATTTGAGCTCACCCTTTTATGTTTTCTTTTCCCCAGGATATAAAGAAAGGTTTTAGGTAAAAAAAGATCTTTATGGGAGATGTTGAAGATCTTTCACCACGTTTAGAAGATTACGTTCCGAGTTTCCAAAGACACTAAACTATTACGATCCTTGTGTGTGTGTTTTTGTTATGTACTAAGTATTCCGCAAAAGTAATGTAATGTCCATGTACGATAAGCTTCGGGTCTCTACAGTTGGTATCAGAGAAAAGGTTTAGTCAACCTTTGGAAACTAGGATGCGAGAACTTTAGTGAGATCCCTAGAGATATTTCTAAGGTATGTCTAGGGATGTATCTAAGGTTAAGTATACGTATAGGTTATAGTCCTAGAATTGCGCTAACGATCTTCGAATTTAACCTAAGATGTTAGATATTGAGGGTACTAACCCTTTATTATGTTGTTTTCCCTAGCATGATTTTTGCCTCTCACACTATTCTTTTTTTTTTGGGTTTTAGAAAATGGCTGGAAACAAGATGATTCACGATAATGGAGGATATGATGGACAATGGAATGATATTATTCATGAGCAACCAAATGAAATGGGATTTGGATGTCCAAACATCATTATTATGCCGAATCAGAAATCTCATAATATGATCAATAAAGTAAAATATGGTAAGTTTCCTGACTCGACTAATAAGAGAAAGATGGAGTTCCATGATGATCATAGAGGAATGAAAGTTCAGTTTCCCCTATGTAAATCATGTGGGAAGAGGCATCAAGGAGAATGTTTCAAGGGAACTGGAAGATGCTTTGGGTGTGGAAAAGAAGGACACAAAGCAAGTAAGTGCAAAGGAAAAGGGTCAGTTAACACCATGGATGAGGATAATGGTATTGCTACGACATCAAAAATGGTTAAGTGTTTTAAATGTGAAATGTATGGGCATTATGCAAACAAATGCCCTAAGGGAAAGACTCATGAAGAGAATCAGTATGGTCATATGGGTAGTATTTATGTGGATGATTATGAAGAGACTACAAATGATATGTGAGATGAAAGAATTTTTGAAGCTCGGTCAATGGTTTGAGAATGTAGTGGAATGATTACATGTTTATCATGTGTAATTTTGGAATAAAGAGACATCTATGGATTGTTACACTGTTGTCTTTCCTTGTGTTTTGAAAGTGTATGATTAATGTTACCAGTATCCATGAAAGGTTATCCAGATAATTTTGGAATGTAGATGATATGCGCATAATGAAGGGATAAGGAGAAAATTAAATGTTTGATAGTATTCATGAGCTCATGATTGATATAAGGACTAAGTGATATCATGGTTTGAGTATATAGAATTTTGAGGATTTTGGTATGTGGAAAGTGTTAACTTTTAACTGCACTCATGTTTTCACTAAGGTATTCAAGAGAATACACGATTAAGGACTTTGAATGTTTGGAATGTGACCAACAAGACATATCTTATGATATGTGGGGATCAACGACAGTATTAAATCTCTGGTAATCGTTGTCACTATATTATGAGAGTGGACTGCAGTATTATAAGCCTAATGATTAGACTGGATTATGTTGGACATAAGTTAGTATTGTTTAAGGATAGAGGATTTTCGATATTATTGATGGGATGTTATAGTAACGTAGTTTTAGAAAAAGGGACAACCTGCAGGACGGGCGACAGCCCATCGCTTCAGACAAAGCTGTAGGAATCGAACCCACAACCAAAGTGCGACTCGCCTTTATCGCCTACCACTGGCCTACAGGAAGTCCCTGTTTAGTAGAAACTAGTTTTATTATATTAAGCAGTATGATATATGAAGTATAAGTCCATTTTAGGAACTATATATGATTAATCTCACTATAGAATGACTTATGTATATTTGATAACTTTTCTAACCTTTTGTTTGAGACAGATGGAATGACCCATCATTCTATCACATGATCTGCTAACACATCGCGAATGAAAAATTCAACTTCATTTCTTTAAGAGATGATGTGGAAATTGTTAAAGGCACGGACAATAGTGAGATTGTACCAAAATAAAGTAAGTATTTATTCTAATTCAAATTTTCAACTTTAGGGAAATGATCTTGAAAACCAAAAATGTTATCCTAGTGATCTTATACATGATGAATTAGATGGTACCTTATATCATCACAAATCTATGGATTTGTGATTACTGGCTTTTCCATAGCCATGTTCTCTACCACTCTCCATCAGAACATGATGGTTAGATTTCTCTTCCATATCCATATTTTCACCTATGTGGAAACCCAGTGATTAGTTTATTTGGGTAATCGTTACATTTCATACTTTAGTTTTTAAAGACAAGTTTTGGTATTCCCTTTTACGATGTGGGTTTCTATTAAAGAAACTTTCAAATAGTAAACCATTTATAACCCCGACGAATTTCGAGGGCGAAATTCATTTTAAGGTGGGTAGAATGTAACAACCCAAGATTTTATAAAAAAATATTCTTTTTAATTTTATTAATGTCTTGTGTTGTACGCTACACCAAAAGGAGCTTGCACAACACACATCCTTGACTTTACTTGCATTACACGCAATCACGACCTTCCTCGATAGCGTGTGTAGTACGCAATACCGAGTTTCACTAAACAATGATATGCTATAAAAATATTATTAAAACTAGCCGTTATGAATAGTAATAACCACTATTTGAAATCCAGTAAATCTTATTTTTCAAAATGAACTTTATTTTTGGATTCGGAGTATCGAATTTAGCCTAAGGTGAAATTTTGGTACTTTTCGGATAACTTTCATATTCTGATGAATAGTGAAAATTACTAAATTATAATTAAAAACAACTTTTTTAATCGAAATAATTAATAGTGATAAATCATTAATTTGAGTGGTTTTAAAGTATATTTAGAATATATTTTTACAATTTAATACAATGTTGGTCATTGGATGTAATTTCACATTTAAACTAGACATAAACAAGTGTCAATCTTTTGATAGATATTGTTTCTTAAAAACACGCTATTTGTTTTAACAGCGGGATTTAATTATAAAATTAATTAATGCAACTTTTATGTTATGAATTTGGTAAAATAGACTTCATTTTTGAATTCGGAATATGAAATATAGCTTGGGATGAAATTTTGGCATTGTTCTGAAAAACATCAATTTTTGATGAATAGTGAAACTACTAAGTGGTAGGTTAAAAACTGAATTTTTGCATAAAACTTAATTTTACCGCTTCTGTGAATGGAATTTCGAAAATCCGAGAGACACGGTTAATATCAAGGACTAAAATGTGGTTCAATGAGATGAAAAGAATTTTTTGGTGAATAGTAACTTTTTACTTTTTTTACCACGGTTAATAGTAAATAGGGTAACTAAGGGTAAATATGATATTAATATTACCCTAACACATGTCCTAATTCTATTGGACAAGTGTAATTCGACTGAAAAAAAACTTAGGAATAAAATATGACCATTTAGGCCCACTTGGATTAGATTAGGACATTTATTATTAATTTATTTAAAGAAGGGTTAAAATAGTTAAAATCAAAGTTTAATAAGTAAATCATTTTTAATATGGGGTTATACATAAGATAAATTCGACTATAAATATTCATTAGAAAGCTAAAAAGATTTCCTACATGATGGTATTTTATTTGTAATTTTTAGACATCAAATAATATAATTTATTTATGACACAAAAATGATGCAGTAATTATCTTATTAATGAAATATTGACATAATTGATAATATAAATACCAAAATAAATGTAATTTAAGACTTTTTATGAATTCCACTAATTTTATAGGTTACTATGATATATTACTGTTGATTTAATCAACTTGGTTCGAACATATAATTCTGTTATGACTTTCACAAAAAAATCATATATCAAATAGTGTCAAAATTGACACAAAATAGTTTTTAAATCAAATATTATATTATTAATTGTTATTTTATTCCTAAAAAATCTAAGGTTAGGCCAAATGACTTAGATAAGGATATATGTATTAATAATATACAATTTGGGGTTCGTTTGGCATGTTATAGTAAGTTTATTAACCATATAGTGAAAGAAAACAAAAAGACACGGTAAAAGTTAAATTATTTAACTTAGAGTTAAATCTAATTGATAAGGTTAAAATAATACCCTAAACTTGTCTAAATCCTATTGGTTGATAGGATTTCGACCCATCCCCACTTTATCTTCTAAATAAGACCCTTTGGAACCATTATAAACCGATTTTGACTTTAATATAAAATAATATTTTGAGATATTCCTAAGGTGCCCCTCTCCTCCCCTATAAAAGGACACCTCCTCCCCCTCCTCCTCACACCAATTTGAGCACTCAAGCTCGGCCAACCCCTGCCAATGTATCCTCTCCACTTCCCTAGCAACATCCTAGAGGTTATGGTCTTCCTCAAAGACCAATTGTAGTGCCCTAAGAGGAGGTCTCAAAGAGGCACTTCAAAGAAGAGGTAATTACCGTTACCAATTATTTCATCTTTATTTCTTCTTCCACTTCTTCTTCTTAGGTTGTTTCATTATAAAGTAATAACATCAGTATCACTCATATACTGATATGTTATTATATGTATTAAACAACCCTATTTCACCATCTATCCATCCTACGGAAAAAGAAATCACCGCGCGTGCGTACGTACGGAATACCGTCTCCACGCCGTGGTGTAATCTATTTTCCACCACCACCTTACATGGATGGGTATAATGGTGTAAAGAATAACTATAAATAGTTATTACAACATCATATTGATTCTGATATATTGTATAATACACTCCAATTCAATTCAATATTTATAGAAATGATATCATCGCTCGTGCGTACGTACGGAATACCGTCTCCACGACGCGATGAGATTCATTCTCCATGTTAACCATTTAAGAATGATTATAATGTATATATAAGAAATAATAATGAAATATATGACATTATAAAGCTACTGGATTTATGTATATATATACATATGTATGTCATCTACTTACTTCCATTTCAAGACAATAAGGAAAGGAAAACAGCGTTCATGCGTACGTACGGACTACCGTCTCCATGAACGGTGTTTTTCATTTTATTTATCTACCTATTATATATATATATATATACTGAATATATATGATATATAAATCATATTTTATATTCTGGAAGTAAGTAAATCATGATATAAGAACAACAAGTCAAAACACCTACGATAAATGAAACGATTTTACCCAAAACGCTTCTTTAACATGAAAATTACAAAAGAACGGGTAATATAATGTCATAAGTGAACCATATATGATATCATAACAATGAATATGATTCTGTAATAAGTCAATGACATTATTTAAATCATTATACAGGAGGTTCGGACACTTACAAAGCAAATCGGACCTAAGGTAAGGGAATTATCACAATCTCATTTTTATCCGAGATTGTTTATTCGTAAGTATTTACTAGGGTGTATTTTATCATCCACATCCATGTTTCATCAATATGTAATATTATATCCATACACCTACAATTGTTTAAATCCATTTTTACCCTTCGGTGAGTTTTTAGTAATATGTATGAAAGGAATCTTTTGTTGTTTTCCGTACGAGGTACTTTTTTGACTTTTCCGACAAAAGTACGAAGAATGTTTTTTTAACTTATACGGCACGAACGGATTTATACTATTTTATAAAGCCTTATTTTCATGAAGCTTCCTCTAAAAGATTTAATGACTATTTTCAATAAAATCTCTTTCTTTTAAAATTGCATGATGTTTTGTGAAAAGAAATTGATTTTGAAGAAGAAAGGATATTTTCCTCAAGAATTCAATTTAAGTGTTTTATCAAAATTATTTTCCATATAAGATAATAAAGGGTTCTGTTTCTATCCATATTTTTACATTGATTTGACTATGTTGTGATGGAATTATGTTTATGAATTCCTTTATCTTATATGAATGGTTTTATGATGTCATGTTGTTTAAGAATCCCATTTTTATTACATGGGTTATGAAATGATGTATGATTTATGATTTTGTGGCACACATAAGAATGGTATCATTAAGAGATGGGTGGGACCTATATCTCCCTCCAATGCATTGGGTAAAGATTTTATATCTCATGAGATAGACATGGCTGGAATGGTAGGTTATACCGGTTCAGTGAAACAGGACTGAAACGAGGATTACTCGATTCAGAAAGGGACTTTGTCCACTAAGATAGTCTTGGCAATGAGTCTTGACTAACAAGAAATGATTCTCTATGATTATGTGTGTATGCCACAATGAGTAATGTTTTAAGTTATGATTTCATTTTCACTTCTATGATTTATCCCACGTTATGATATTATGATCTCTTTTGCAGGTTAAGATTTCCAAAAGCTATGTTCTTATGTATATGATGTGATTGATATTTCTTTTTTTTACCCTTACTGAGCATTTGAGCTCACCCTTTTATGTTTTCTTTTCCCCAGGATATAAAGAAAGGTTTTAGGTAAAAAAAAGATCTTTATGGGAGATGTTGAAGATCTTTCACCACGTTTAGAAGATTACGTTCCGAGTTTCCAAAGACACTAAACTATTACGATCCTTGTGTGTGTGTTTTTGTTATGTACTAAGTATTCCACAAAAGTAATGTAATGTCCATGTACGATAAGCTTCGGGTCTCTACAATTTAAGTATTGGTTATTTAAATCGATTCATCTCAGAAATGGACCAGTTGCATCCTCATAAAAAATGAAAAGGTGATTTCTTATGAATATCAATAGTTGAAGTCAGAATTGCATAATTATCTTACACATGATTTGGATCTAGTTTTAGATTATTTCTAAAAATATGGGCACACTATAATTATAGTGACATATACGTAGACCACAAATTTATGAAGAATATTTTCAGTCAAAATGAATTGAATATGAGATAAAGGATATGTTTAGTACTTCTTAAATACATTGACTATTCAATTCATTATCAACATAGAAGATCAAACAAAGATACTGATGTATTATGTAAGAAAGGATATGTTGTTCTAGAAATGATGAGGATTGAATGAGATCCTTTGATCAAGGACCTAGTAAAATTTGAATTGAGAGTCGTTATGAAAGTGACGTCATAAACTCTATCACAAGTGATTCCTCAAACAAAATTACTAGAGAATATCAATAAGGATCAATGAGAATATCCTATATTATAAATGATGATAGAGGTTGTGAAGAATGCGTAGTTTCCTGAGTTCACTATTGATAAACAATGTGTATTGATGTTTCACAGAAGGCTATGTGTTCCAACTACAATGGAGACAAATAAGGATCTAATCGATGAAGCATATAAATCAATATTTCTTATATATCCTAGAAGAAATAAAATTTATTGGGACCTTACTGATTGTTATTGATTAGATAACATGAAAAGCGAGATTTTTTATTATCGTTCATCGGGTATGGTATACTTGCAATTAAAGGCATGAAAATAACTTCCTAAAGGGGTATTGAAACCACTACCCATACCAATATATAAGTTGGAAAATATCATTATATACATTATCATAGGTCTCCCAAAAACATCCAATGGAAACAATGCAATGTGGGTTATAGTGGATTGACTCACCATGACTACCCATGTCATCTCTTTTCATAAATATTTATCTCTTTAACAAAATTCCAATATATAAATTATGTATGTTGTGAGGTTTCATGGGGGGATACATTCTATCATTTTTTATCATGATCCAAGGTTTACATCTATATTCTCGAGAAGCCTTCAACATGGTCTAAATACTTAATTGTATTTCAGTTTGCCCTATCACCCCAAAACTTATAGCCAATCATAATAGACTTTTCGGACACTTGAGGGAATGCTGAGAACATGATAAGTAGAATTTAATAGTTGATGGTATCAATACCTCCCATTATTTGGGTTCTAGTACAACAAAAATATCCACTCCCATATTCAAATAAAACCGTCTGAGGATCTATATGGGAAGCGATGTGAACATATAAATGATGGGTTGAAGTGAATAAGAGAAGGCTACTTGGTCCCAATCCTATACAATAGATAATAGAAAAGGTTCAAGTAACCCAGTAATATATAAATACTACTTAGATTCATAAGAATATCTAGGCTAAAAACTATCAAATGGACTTGGAGATTGATGTAGGGGATAAAATTATCTTTCAGATGTTATTGTTTAAGAGAGTCATAAAGTTTTCAATGAAATGGAAGCTTATCCATCTGTACATTGGAAGCAATTAAATACTTGATCACATACAAAAAATGTCCTATGAGATATAACATACACTAAATATTTCTCACTTTTATGATGTATTATACATATCTCTCATGATAAAGTACATACTTGATGACTAAAATGTATTAAATCCGGAGGTGGTAAAATTGGACATGACAACTCTTATGAGGATATGTCGATGGAGATATTTTACCATAGAGACATGGTTCTATGAAACAAGACTACCCACCATGTAAATGTGTTTTGGAGGAACCATAAATATGAAAAAGAGATGTTTGAACTAGAGGAGTCAATGAGATAGAAGTACTGTCACTTTTTATCAGCTGTGAGATTGAGTTTAAATTTTGGGGATAAAATTTCTTAAGGGGGTATAATGTGATGACGTAGGCATTTTAAGAGATATTTATTTCATGAATAAATATTGTCACATATTGTAAAAAGTTAAATACATAAAAAACAACAAGAAACTAACAAATTTTTATCTCATTAAAAATTATCAATACATTACTCAGCAATGAAAACAATTAAATTGCTATAAATTTTAACAAGAAAAAAATTATAAAATAGAATAGCTTAAATGGGATGTATAGGTCACCCAAATATACTATAAACGTCACCCAAACATCAAATGATATTGAAATGAAACAAAATATTAATAAAACTGTCAACATATTATGAAAATGAAAATATAACCTTATATATAATTGAAGATAATTTTGAGTGAAATAATGAAGTGGTATTTATAGGGTATAATGGGAAATGTGGCCATTAGGATTCGATCGTTATATTTCAATTAGTCAATATGATAATCCTTCATTATGAAAATTTGAAACTATACCCTTGGTAAATAGTTTTATCATTAAAATTAATGGTTTATAAGAAGTAATGAAAAAATATACACTACTACATGTAAACCCTTTAGCGACCACCAAAATCAGCTGCTAAAGCCCTTTAGAGACCGCCTTGAGACCGCTTTTGGTTGTCGCATTTTCTCAATCTGTAAATACCAACAAAGACTGCCATTGGAATTCCTAAATGCTCATTTTAAAAAATACCATATTTAATTAGTGTGGGACACTGGTGGGGAAAATGGTGGGATACATGGGGATAAGGGGGTTGGATGAGGAGACATGAAGTTTTAGCCATCTGCTATAGAAAAATTGTAGCTACTGTAGGGAGGGGCATGGGCTGTTGAGGGGTTTAGAGATATTGGTTTAACATCACATGCCTACGGTTTCGGAAGGGGTGTGGAAGGGGTGACGAGAGGTGATAGGGGTGGCGATAGGGGTGACCGAGTGTGTCACAGGTTAGCGATTGGGGTGACTGGGGACATCGATTAGTTGCATCAATGATATTGAGAAAAACAATGGTGGGGGTTGGAAAGCCCCACTCATTTCATTTTAGTATTAGAGACTGCCATTTTTGGTAACTAATACTATTAATAGCGGCCTTCTATTGTCGTTTCCCATTCCAAGATGCACAATAACCAAATTTTCAATGGGTGATAATTGACATAGAAAGTAATATCAGGGGCCTAAACAAGAAGATTCATTCCATTTGAAGTGAATTTGTATGAACATTGGATGGAGGTAGCATAATTAGGGTTCTCCCTTGACCAATCCCAACCCTAGATTCAACAATTGAAGCTTTAACTAAGTCTCCTATGGCGAAAGTTAATGTTAGTGGAGATTACCACCTAGTCGATATTAGCCAAGACACCCCATGAAACAATAACTATCTCACACCTAAAACTTAGGGTGTATGTGAGTTTAATTAGGGGTTATGTTTCTCATACATAGTTACAAAAACTATATTTCACATTGTATAAATAAAATTTCTATTCCATTAATTCGATTTAATAATTTTTTTTATTAATAATTTTTTTTAATTGAGATGAATTTGATAAATTGATTTTTGGATACCAATAAAATGTAATTGTATTTTTCTAGAAATTATATGCAATTTGATTATAAAATCCAGTATTCAGAATAATATTTCCTAAATACAATATTTTTTTTAAACATTTTTCCTGAAATATAAATGATTAATTAAGTTTTTAATGGAATATAAAATATTTTATAAGTGTCAGAAATTAAAATTCCCCTTAAAAACATTATATTAATAATAAATAATGATTTTATTATTTAAAGGATAAAATTATCATATTTAGAGAATTTATAAGATAATATAAAGATCAATTTTGAAATCATAAAGTTGAAACTAAGCAAGGGTGAATTTATGATAAATCCCGAGAATACGTTATTTTTACATCAAAATTAATAAGATACTGTTTTAGGGTTTTAGTATATTTTATGACATCATACTTATGAAATATTAACTTAATGATTAAATAAACACAATACAAGACCTACAATATGCTATTTTTTATCATTATGTATTTTAATATATTTAAATAAAATTATAAATCTATATGTTACATTCAAATGTCTAAAAATGAAAATTTGATTTTAAAAAAAATTAATTTGTTGAATCTTTAATTTTCCCTATCAGAAGAAGTATTAAAAAATGGGGTTTAGTTTTTGTTGTTTAAAAAATCATAATATTTGACAAAACATCCAAAACCATGAGCAAAAACCATGGTTAAGCTGATGGTTTTTCATTTTCCACAACCTAGATTTCCATGTCCTATATTGTAAATTATTAAATAATTTCCCCACTATTGCTATAAATACCTAAACATTTCTCCCACCCACCACTCCCAATCCATCCCCAATGAATTTAGAGTGATATTTCCTCCCAAGGAGTCCCCTTAGGGTTTTCTCAACCCCACAACATTCCAATAGTCAATATTTAGGAGTAAATCAGTAATCTAGGGAAATTATCCTTCCTTTTATTTCCATTCAAGAAACCATTTTGGTATATCTTCTAAATGTTATGGTTAATATCTTTTGTTAAATTTTTTATCATACCATTAATTCCAATTTTCTTTTATAAATGGGTGACCTGTATCCCTTGTGATTTTAAATTTTTTTAAAACCATGTTTTTTACCCGTCATACTGCCAAATTTACTTCTAATTTTTTTGTTCTACTTATGAAATTCACTATTATTTTAATATTTTGTAACCAAACATTCTAGTTTTCCACAAGAATCCACCAATATGAATAAATTATTTATTATATTTAGGTATTTACACATAAAAAACTACATTCAATTTTTTGGTGTAAAAATGACATATTGATCATGTCCTTAAGAACTTTTATATGATATGATTTTGATAAAAAAAGTCATTATTTCTTATGAATATATCATTAATGAAATTCTTTATTATGATAAATGTGTCTCAAATTAATTATGAAAGATAAAGGGTGATCCTTAATATCACTCAAGTGGATTTGGTAATTAATTTCATCTCTTGAGATGACATATTTTATGATAACTGGGTAAATAGCCATGGTAATTTTCATTTATGAGACATTAGTGAAAAAATATGGTGAAATTATTATAATTGTACCATTTAGATTTTTTAGATAAATTTAAATTTTATAAATTTTATTCTTATTATTTTTATATTCCTATTTCTCATTTCTTATCATTATGCCTTATGTTCTTATTGATATGTCTCAATATCAGATGATATATGTCCCTTTGGCTTATTCCCTTAATGGGATTCATGCTCACCCCCCTCCATTGATGTTCATCCCCAGGAAAATAGATGTAATTAATGTAACTTCTTATGAACAAATGAATATTTGTTTTCAATTTTATTTAGAATACTTTTTTTATGTATTTATATATTATTTACCTTATTTCAAAGAAACTAAAATTAAGAAATCCATTATTTTAACACTGAAATGAATTATTATGTTATAAAAACAAAGAATATCATATTTGACGTGGATAACTCTCCCTCAAGTTATATATACCAAGATTTATAAACTCCCTACGATATAGTTAATTAAAAATACACCTCATAGACATATTCCTAAAACTACTATAATCCTAGTAGTACCCATAAAAAGAATATTTATATTTAAATATGGTTGTTGTAGAGAACTGTGTCTCTAAATTTATTTATAATTTTGGAAAACAATCCTGGATCCTTTTTTAAAACCAAATTTAGGATGAGAATTTGTTTAAAGCCTATAGTTTTCTCATTTAATAATTTTTCATACTCCTAGAAATATTTTTAGAGCCGGGCATTGAGATGATGCACAATTATGAGTCCCGGTGAGCCCAAAATTAGTTTTTTAATAATATTAAATATTTTTTTATGTGGATGTAGTTTTCCTAAAAACTTTGGAATATATCATAAATATAATCTATGATCGGAAATATAATACCACGATTGAATTTTTAAATTGAAGTTTACCATAGGCAGGACCTAAAGATGGTCGGTATGAGATGTTCGGATGGGAAACATGTTGGTGGGTTAATTGGAAAAATTAATTAACATAAATTTATTTATTTAAAAAAATAAACTCAAATAAATCACATATAAAAACTCATATGGGTAATACGAGACCACCGTTGAGTTTAAAATAAGGTGTTAACCCTATGCGTGACATAAATTTAGTTAGTGTGGGATGTTCTGATGAGGAAAATATTACTGGGTATGTTTAATTAAAATAAAATAATAAATAATTTATTTGTTATATTAAATAACCTAGTTATATACTCTATACATACCCTCATATGAAATAGTTATATGTGTTGGTATATTACCCTTTTTAGATCTAAAAGTAGGTAGAGGCCTTGTTTTGATGGTTGATTGAAACTGGATGATGTTCATTGATCAGCTCGAGGAGAATCAATAGGAAGAGGATGCATTAGATCATCTTTATCACTAGCAGATGTGTTTTTCATAAATTATTGATCCATAACTGAGTTAGGACTTATTATATGTGATTTTACACCCTTACAATTAAAACACTGATAATGATAAATTCCCACACATTGATCTAATTTAATTTGATCCTTTGCATTATACCATGTATCGAAATAATTTATTCATCAATTTGTTTTATGCCATGTTTCTCTCTAGAGTTTCACTTCTATGGAATCATTGTCCTTGAATTCTTGGCCAAAAAAGAATATGACCTTTGTTATTTGTGCTTTTCCACCACCATTCATTATGTTCTTCATCGTTGGACCCCAGGGTCATGATTCAACTTTGTTGGGGAAGGTTTAAGTGGGGTTGGACAACCTGATTCATTGTGGTGACATGAATGACATGAAAAACAAATTCTTGGGGAATACTAGATAAACAAGTGGGATGGTGTTTGGGGAATTGAAAATTTTTCTACTACGGCTGTGTGTTTGAGATTGGATACGGTTCAGGATTTGATTGGGAATCCCGATTTTTTAGATTGATGTGTGGCAATGACATACAATGTAACAAGATTAATCCCAAGAATAGGCCATGAATGGGTTATCATTAATGAGGATAACCAGTTTGGATGTGATGATGATGATATCTGGTATTGGTGTGGATAATAATTTCCCCATGACACATAACACGTAGTTGTTTTTATTATATATAATAATAATAACATTATAACAAATTGGGATAACAGAGTTATTTTATTAATACTATGATTCAAAAAATTATGAGACAAAAATTTAAAGGATAAGGTACCTCCTTCGAAATCAGTGTGAATAAACTTTTTTATTTCAATTTATTTAATTATTATTTATGATAATAACAATTTAAGTGAAATGAATGAGAAAAAAAAAAGAAATACACAACAGGGAAGGGAGGAGCATGAGGCTGGATCTACTCATGGAGGGAAGAGCGTATCTAGGTGAACAATTCCTCATATTTATATTTTAAGATAAAATAAAAATATAAAATTTTATTATTTATTATTTTAGATGTCAAACCCAATTTTAGTTTTTACTTCTTTGTACGACCTCAGATTGACGAACTGTCAGTGAAAACATGTCCCTAATGATGAGGCATTCATTTTAAGACCGATGTTGTATACCTTTTTTAGACTTGTGACTTAGGAAAATGAAACACCCAACAATAAAAAATTTAATATTATTTAATAATATTTTGTCTGATATATCACCCTCATAACATGTTAGAATGACAAACAATCTACAATTATATGAACATGAAATTAAGGAAAACATTTCCAGACTAATTTTGCGTATTTAATTTAGACTCACGGCTCAATCCCATGAAACATCATTCCTATATGAATCAGTGAAATGTGACCTTTTCACTAGGATTCCTATAGAGGAATGTGAATATTCAATCCCAATATTTTTTCCATTAAGATCATAATGTTGTGATCCATTTGGCCATATGGGGCCATTCAAAGAGGAGTATGAATGAAATTATGTTTTTTCCCTCGAACTGATGATGAGACTCATGAATTCGTTAGGATTTTGGAAGACATTTCATATACTACCATACACTCCATGTTTTACTAAATGGCTACAAATATATGATATGGAATGGATATGGCCCGAAATTAGAGCGGGACCACACTATATATGGTTCACTTACCTATCATGTACTCTATTATGAATTTTCATGATTTTGTATCTCCATCTTTTGTACATAGATTTTTTTCTGTAAGTAACCTATCCGAAGTGTTTTTCAACGTAGAGTGTGATGTTTCCCCTGATTGTGGATTTTGAGATATGATGTGTAATATTTTATGAAGGACCTTTTATGGAAACCCAGACAATGATAGTGATCAGACAATATCACCAAAGTCTTCTTCTTAGTGGTACCCTCCAGCTAGGATTCGTAGTGGGTTGTCTACATTGTCTAGGTACCTGGTGGATCCATCATGTGGGTCATATAATGCGTCCTAGATTACCAATAGTGTAATCCTCCATCTTAGATAGGTAAGGGTCCTTGACATTATAAGTGGAACCCTCTTGTGGGGCTGGGCATGGGTCTGGAATAACCTATAGTGGAACCCTACAACCGAGTTGGTCATGGGTCCTTGATAATTCTATTGGAACCCTACTGTGGGGAAAGGAATGGGTCCCCAATGACATTGAATCAAACTTTCTAACATGTTGGGAATGAGTCCTCAACATTTTTATTGGATCCCTCAAGCGGAGCATGGCATGGGTCCTAAATGAATTAGAGTAGAACCATCTAGCCTGGACATGCATGGGTCCTTCACACCTTTATAGTGGAACCCTCCTATTGTACTTGGGAATGGGTCATCTACCTACAGATTGATGCCCTCTACTTTCATTCATAGTGACTAGGTGTATCCTGATTGGATGGATACTTCAAGGTAGATTCATGGGATGTTTGGTATCATTGGTGAGATTTTGGAACTATTGGATACTCTTCTACTTTGACTGAGCTATGATATGGAGATCCAATCACACTATCATTTGGGAATTGTTGGATAATCATATATATATATATATCTTTGTTATGTATCCAAACCATGGATTTGGACACTCTCTTTCTCGGTGAGTAGAAGACATGTGAGTTATTCCATATGATTTTTTAGGTTCTTTTGGTTGGATGTGTCTACTCCCATGATATATGTTGGAAATACATTATGACTAATTCACCTACTACCTATGTCGAGCCCCTAATTTTTGGGTGTGGTTACCTTTAGTCTCTTGTCGGTTGAGCTATACTCATTTTATGTACCTTTCCTTAATAATGTATTTCACATATATTATATCTCTTAATACTCCACCTTCATCTTTCAGGGTGTCCTAGTTGTTATGTTCATACTCACCCTAATATGAGATTTTTCCTCTTGTATCATGTCTTATATAGATGGCAGATAGGTCGACCATGACTATATAAGATCTTAGTGATACAGGGTTCCTTGACCACATTTGGTAATATTATATTGGGATTCAGGTAATGGGATCACTTTAAACTATTATATTTCCATTTTTCTATCAGGTTGATAAATATTTCTGGTTGGGTGATAATTATTTCCCTATACTTTTTACATTACACTAACTTACTCTTAGACTATTAGAGGTCCATGCATGGTTTTTTTAATTTAAAATAGTGTTTCATCTTTTATGCATTCCCTATTAACTTTTACATCCAATTGTTTGTGTGTATGCATAGGTACATAGGAACATACCTCCCTGAGTTAGTTATGCCTTTGACACTTGTCTCCACCGCCTAACTTATTAGTTGGTTGGGGGGGGGGGGGGGGTAGTTATAGATCGAACCAGGAATTGTGTCAAGTGATGAAATATTACTATAAGATAAATTTTATTCCTTGGGAAATTGTTTGTAAATATCCCATAATGAGGTTTTGGTTGAGTTTAGGGAAACAATTTCAAAGTGTATCATGTGTGGAACTTAGGCTAGGGAGTCCAATGACGGTGCAGTGACTGACGTAACCATTAACATGGACCCTTACTAGTTTCTTGTCAAAATAGCGTGTAGAGATATTTTTGTTAGGGATTAATGGTACATGCATAATCTTGGATCGAGCCTTTCACAATCCTTATTGTGTAATCTATAGATTGTTCTTATATATATATATATGCTCATCTAATTGCAGTACCCCTTGAGAACTTTTAGGATGCCTCTACGATGAAAGCCAACTAGGATACCAGCTCTGGTTCATGAGGATGATCCTATGAGAAAAGAGGCCTCAGTTCAGGGTCCATCCTACAACCCCTTCCACTATGTGGGTGGGTAGCATCACCTCCACCTATTGAGCAACAAATTATTCCCGAAGAGTTGTCTGAGGATGCACATAGGGTAAGCTTGGTACATGATTTTTAGAGATAAAGAACATTATGGTTCTGTGGTAATCCATATCCTCTGGAAGCAAAGTATTGGATCAAGTTGGTGGTCCATATATTTAGGCTTATTTGGAACCCAATTAATCAGGTGGTTGCAATAACGGCATTACTTTTCTGTGGAGATGTTGGGTGTTGGTGGTGCCTTGTAACATAGATACACGATGAGTAGACACTATTATGTGATGAATTCTAGTGGATGTTATATGATAAGTACTACCCCACTTACTTGTTCTCAGTCTTTATCTAGTAGCTTATGGAGTTGTAGAATACACAGTGTGGTTCACATACCTTACGTATTATTCCCTTGACATGATCTAAGAAAGATACTTCCGAGAATTAATATTTGAGTATGGACTCTACAGAGAGATTCCATCCAGTGTTTTACCCTTGTTAATCCCCACCTATACTGGTGTGATGGAGTAGACACTGGTTAAAGATATATTTCTGTTAGAGGGATGCTATAAGGATGGATCTAGAAGTTGGCATCACATATTTGAGTTTTTTGTAGCAGATAACAGATTTCAGATGTTTGAATCTCAGTGCAAGAGATCATTCCATGATCAGACATAGGAACATGTTCATAGGTAGCCTAGAGAGAGGTGTTGTTTTACATGGGATGAGGGTGGTCAGATGGTGTGTTACTGACCTACCAAACATATTGAGAAGCACCAGAAGATAGCTGATGGACTGTCACAGTAGAGGCAGAGTCGTGTTCAAGTATCTTCCAATCATCGATCAGATGGTTCTAGTGATGTAGAGAAAGGATAAAGAGGAGCTATGGGTGGTGGGCATCACTGTGATATCCTCCCACCACCACCATGTGTCCCATGTTTGGCTCATAGATATTTCATCTGGGGCTGTGGAGAGCGGTAGGCTTTGGATGTATATGATTCTGTAGTACAAGGAATGATAAGAGGTACTCAATGTGTGTCTTTTACATTCAGTAGTATAAATTATTATACATTGTGTGTGGTATACTTTTCTTCTTGGTTTTTTCTCACTATTTAAACCATGATGACACATGGAATTAGTGTATCCATGTGTTGGTGTCGTTTGACATAGCATTAAATTTATGTGGAAGAGGGGTTCTTACCCCAATGAGACACATTTTTGAGATGTGAGAAAATCCATGAGTGTGATTTAGTTCTGACCAAATAGTTTAGTATCGAGGTGTGGTGGATGATTCCCTCAAACATATGTGTTCCAAGATGGGTTATGTGTTGGTGTTTGCAAACAGAGGGCCTGATAGAGCCTAGTTGAATGTCTGGTCAGCCTTTTTTTGTTCTTTAGTACCAACATAAACTACGAGTCGTTTTTTTATGAAATATGTTGAAGGATGGTGTGATTTAGATTTACCTATAATCTAATATTGAGAAATAGGGATTCATTCCTCACCAAGACATGTTTTTATGACAGGAACAAAACCATGTGGGAGTGTCCGTGCAGCCCAAAGTAGGTAGTGTTAAGGTGTGGTGAACATGTTCTTAATACTAGTGTGTTCAGGGAGAGATCGTACCATGGTGTTTCAGAATATGTCTAGGCATTGAGGGTGGAATTTTTTTTGTCTGAATCTTTTTTATTTGGAATCCACTTGTGGGTGTGGTGGTGTTTTTGGTTTGGTTTTAGTCTCCTTCTAAGAGAAGGAAAGACATATGAGGAATTACACATGATTTTAGTGTCTAGCTTTTCATAGTTGGATGATACTACTAACATTCCTTATTCATTGCTTTCCTTGTTTTCTTAACATCAACCTTGATGCAGTGGAAGGTAGTTATCACATATGGGTTGAGGTAGTTGTGACCCCATGAACAAAACTATGCATCTCACGACCTGGAGATGGCATCCATAGTGTTCACCTTGAGGATGTCGAGGCACTACCTTTTGGGGGACATCGACTATGAGATATTTCAATATGATATATCCTTAAGATTTTCACCTGATATATTATATGAAAAATGTAATGACATCATCTTTTTTATGGAATAATGGTGATTCTGGTCAAGTTATGATTGGAGGTGATGAGGTAGTTTCACATTTTTCATTTGTTTGTACATCCAACTATATGGAATATGTATGGAAAATCCATATGTGGTCTTAGTATCACCACCTTTATGATCTTTTTCTTCTTTTAGGTGGATAAACAATTTGAAAAAGTGAATAAATTAGAGACTATAGTTTTTCTATGTAATACATTGTAATATTTTTATGAATATATTCAATGTCGGGTGCTGAGATGGTGTGCAATTCCAAGTCCCAGTGATCTCATAATTAATTTTATAAGAATATTAAATATATTTTTATTACACACATTTAATTTTCCTAAAAAGTGTAATATATGTAATATAGAGTCTCTTATTAGATATTTGAGACCCCGGTTTAATCCCAAACATAGATTTTACCCTAGTCAAGACCTAAAGTTGTTTTTCACATGACATTCATATGGGGGAAACCGTAGGTGGGTCCATTGGATAAATTAATTAAATTAAATTAATTTATTTAATAACCTTAAACCAAATAACTCATATAAAGAAACTCGGATGAGATATTTATGACCACCATTGATTTTGTAATGCATCATTTACCCTTGGTGAGACCTAAATTTGTTTGGCGCAGGGCATTCAGATGAAAAAACCATTTGTGGGTATGATTAATTAAAATAAATAAATAATTTATTCATTTGATATATTAGAAGACCTAATTAAATCCACTATAAATACCATTTTACAAAAAATTTAATAAGTGTTGTCTACGTAACCATTGATGGATCTAAGAAAAGGTGGATAGCATCATATATTTGCGGATTAAAATCGAACGATGACCGGGGATCAGATCGAGGTGAATCGATTAGTGCCAAAGGAAATAGATCACCTTCATTACTAGTTGATGTTGTATTCATCAATGATCGATTCATAATTTTGTAGGACTTCTTATTAGTGGTTTTTCCATTACAATTAAAATATTGGTCATGACCAATTTAATTTCTCTGATCTATGTTAATTTGAGTATTTTAATTAACACATGTACTGAAATTAATTATTATTCAACTTATTTCATGTACATTCCATGTTTATCACCACAATTTTCCTAGTAAGAAATCGTTTCCTAGGAATAGTTTAACGATGATGATTATCACCTTTGTTATCTTTGATTCCCCCCATTCTTTGTGTTATTCATCATTGGACCACGGGGTAATGATTAAATGTTTTCATGGTGGGTTTGAGCATGGTCGAATCCCAGGATTCATTGTGGTGGAACAAAAGACATATAAATTGACAATTTTGGTCTGGATTGATACATGGATGAGATAATATTGGGGTAATAGATCAGTTTCTTATACTGGGAATGAAATTAGTAATCCCCATTTTCCCAATTGACTCATAGTGATGTCCTGTGATGTAATGACATTAGTTCAACATGGAGGTCTTGTGTGAGTTCTAATGGTAGAGGCTAATCATTGTAGATGTGATGATGATGATGTCAACAATATGTGAAAATGGACACGTTTCTGTGACCGGGTATATGCAGTTGTTGTTATTATTTTTAATAATAATAACATTATAAAAAATGGGGAAAACTGATTTATTTAATTAATAATATTAATAATAATATTATGAGATAAAAATGTGAAGGATGAGGCGCCTCCTGGGCCTGTATCCTGAAGAATGGATTTGATTTGATTTGATTTAATTATTATTTTTTATAATAATAAATGATGTAAAATGAAAAAGAAAAAAAGAGAGAGAAAGAAATGTATAGTAGGCAATAGAGGTGTCTGAGGCACAATCATCTCATGGACGGAATGGAGTGTCCACGTAAAAAATTTCTCACATTAATATTTTATAATAAAACAAAAACTTAAAATTTTAATTATTAATATTTTGGTTGTTAAACATAATTTCGATCGTATGTTTTTTGTATAACCTGGGATTGATAAAATGTTAGTGAAAACATGACCCTAATGATGTGGAGATCGTTTTAAGACAAATGATGTAGGTTGTTTTGGACTCATGTCTCCAGTAAATGAAATTTCCATTATTATTATTATTATTATTATTATGGAATATTGAATCTGAAAAATCTCCCTTATATGGTTTCAGAATGAATAACCGTCTAATAATATATGAACCTAAACATAATCCAGATGTTTCAAGAACAATTTTAGTCAATTAATTTAGACTAATGGATCATGCCCATAAAGCATTGTTCGTGTGTGATTCAGAGAAATACTACTTCATAACTGGGTGTATGATTGAGGAAAGTCAATAGTCTATCCAAATGTGTTTTTAAGGTGGGTAACAATGTCATGAAAGATTTTACCATCTTGGGTTATTTCAAATGGTAGACTAGTGAAATTACATTTTACCCTCAGACTGATTATAAGCCTCAGACATTCATTAAGATTTTGGATGAGACATGTCATGTAGTACCCTTAAAATTTGTGTGGTACTATATGAAAATAAATCCATGTTCTAGAAGGAAATGACCCAACAGTAGAGTGCGACCACATACCATGTGGGTCCCTTACATGGTGGGTACTTCTTTATTAATTTTCAAGCTTTAGTATCTCTATCGTTTGTACTCAAATGTTGGCCCAAAAGTGCCCATAAAAATGGTTTTTCAAATAGAACAGAATGATGCCATAGTTTTGGATTTTGAGATATGTTGTTCAAGGTACTGGGAATCACACCTTTTGAAGAATCCCTGATGAATACATTGATCTTTCGGGATAATGATATTATTCTTCCAAGTGGTACCCTCCAATAAAGCTGGACAGTGGGTCCTCGATGTCTTCCGATTATCGAGTGGAACCCTCAAGCTATGTTGGGAATGGGATCTTGATGCCTTCAATGTAGAACACTCATATTGTATCGGGTAATGGGTACACTACCTATAGATTGAGCCCCTCAGCTGTGTGGCATTGTGAAAATGTATGGTTCGACATAGATGGACAGTTTTGGGCAGACACATGGAATATTGAGCATCGTTGATTGATTTTTGAAATAGTTGACTCCACATATTCATTGACTGAGCTGTGATATGGAGAACCCATTACTCACTCATTTGGGCCTATTTTAATTAGAATATATATATATATATATATACATATAATTCTTCTGTATCCACATCATGGATTTGTACACTCTCATTATAAGAAAGGAAAAGTTGCATGTGATATGCCATGTTCTTTCTATTATTAGATTCTACTGGATGGATGAGTTTTCTCTCCATCTATAGGATGAAAATTATCGATGAGTTGTTCATCTACTCACCATGTGGATCCCCTTGTGTTTATACAATGTTATATTTAGTCTCCTCTTTGGTAGAATTTTACTATTTCACTATAAATTGTAATACCTATGGTCTTTCTCTTTATTGTATCTTTTACAGATCTCCCATCAGCTTTTAGGGAATCCTACCATGTATGTTTATACTCCCACCTTCATATCAATTTCCTACTCATATTGTCTCTTATGAAGAGAACAAATAGGATGATCATGAATACAAATGAGCTTAGGGATACTGGGTTATAGGACTATATATGGTTTTTGTAGCTTGGGATTTAAGAGCTGGTCTCTCTTTCAGATTTTATTTTTCCAGTTTTCTATTAGGTTGGGAAGTATTTCTAGTTGTGTGTGTATTTTATCCTTTTACTTTTCAGGTTACATTAGTGTACTCTTATACTATCTAGTGTTTAATGCTTTCCTAGTGGAATTTATAGTTATTTTGTATGTTTTATTCTATCCATATACAGTTTTTCATTATGTTGAATGTTTCTGTGTACAGGCACATAAGAAAATGGCCTCCTCGATTTAGTTATGCCATCTACACTTACCACCACCCACTTGCCTATGGATGTGGGCTTATGGTAATTGCGGCTCAATCCATGGATTGGGAGGGGTTAAGAAAAATTGATATCTTCCCATACAAAATAATGTTTTTTATAATTTTTTATGGCCACCCATTATAAAATATTTTGAAACAATGTTCAAATTTTTTGAGTTTCATGATCTTTGAGACTCATCTGATTTATCCCCATATGTGATTATTTTTCATGGTTCTTCTTCTCATAATTCATTTAATACTTTTCTATTTTAAAATCTACATAGAATGAATTTTTTTGTTAATCTTATTTCACTTCATTATTCTTTAAAAATTCTCTAATGTCATGAATAGTATTTTTAGAAATGAGTCTGAATATACTCTATTCATATTCTACATTTACCAGTTTTAATTAAACAATTTCATTCTCCTTCTCAAAAAATTTAACATTCTATTTTTTATTAATACTCAATGAATTATCATAATCAAGAGTATTTATTGATTATTAATTTCATTTAGATTACTATATTTTTATATATCATTGACTAATTACATTCAAATAGATGACTAATTATCTTCCTCAACCTCTAGTTCTCTATTTCAAGATTTTAAATTTTTGAGATTCATTATCTTAATAATCTCTTTTGAATGAGGTCTATTTTAGTTTTCATATCCTAAACTATGTATGTTTACATAAATAAATAAGGAAATATTCATCATTAGATTTATTAAATAGGGCTTTTTTCACCTCATAATTATTAATATCAATCTCTTCATCCACATTACTACTTTAACCTTCCTCATATTTAGATAAAAAAATACATCCTTTTGTTCTTTGAGAAATTTAGACCATTTCATCTAGAAATTAATTTCAATATGTATGTATAATTCATTTAGAAACTTTTATGGTTCTTATATTCATCATCAGATACTTTATCTTCCATTATTTTTGGATATCATATTGCAAAATGTACACAAACCCCATAATTGAAGTATTTAAGTATTAGTATCCCTTTGAAATTTAGCTTACCCACAATAACATTTATATATACAAGAGGCATAATATTTCTATACTTTACATTCACATTGAAATATGAATATAAATAACCAGATTCATTATTCACACATAAACAATTGTTACTTTTCTCAAATTTTGAAGATTTGGAAGCAGTATCTTTTTTATATTTTCCCTTTTTATTAATAAAATCATCTTCTCTATTTCATATGTTATTAAAATAATATGTAAATCATAAATAAGAATATCTCTAGTATCAATTCCTTCCAAAACCAATACTTTATTATTAAACATATTTTGTAAGAAACATAAAATATTTCCAACGAAAACAATATCTTCGAACACCCCACCACAACCCCTGATTTTTATCAGAACATCATTAAATAATTTTTAGAAACTATTAATAGATTCATTTTCATGAATTTAGAGATATTAATACTTATGTCTCAACAATATCAACATAGCCAACTCAACATTAGTTTTTTTCTTCATAGATATTCTAATGTTTATCGTAGATAACATTTATTAGTTTGATTCATTTAAATGTCAGAAATTCAATATTTGAAATAAGGGATAAAATAACATTCTTAACATTTCCATTATTTTCTAAATTCATCATATATTCAACTGTAATGGAATAAAATTCAGTATGGGTATTAAATACTTTAGTTTCTATATCGAATTCTTAACGACTTATACAAATTAGATAAAGAAACTTACTTTTATTAAAATTAAATAAACCATTCCCATCAAACATGGGGATCCTCTTTCTATTCAGTTTATGCCAATAATTATTTGAAGATAATTGAAATCAGTGAATCCATAAATTTAAAAGAGACCAAGAAATTATATCTCAAATATTTTAAAAAATTATGGAAATCTAACAATGATACAAAATTTAGAGTCTCTTTATTAGTGAAATCAATTAAAGGGTTACTGAATCTATGATTTATCAAATTTATGTTTGTCCATTTAAAAAACATTCAAATCTTAATTGAGTGAAATAATTAGTTGTTTAACTACAAAAAATTATTTAGATATAAGTCATAAAAAATATAGAAATTGCTCTAACCAGTGTGAGGTGGTAGTCTATAGAATGAATCAGTTAAACCCATTATTCGATTATCCATTTGAAAAACATTACGTAACCCAGTGTTATGGAGAATCCTTAAAACATTATTTATAATTATCTAAACTGTTTGTTTTCATCCTTCATGATTGTTTATTCTTATACAAATACAATATTTTCAAATGGGTAAAAAATTGAAATTTCTTCAACCAGTAATTTCTTATCAATTTTTAATGTCCTAGGATATTCTTCTGTTTCTATCTTTTTCAAAATATAACAAATTCAATCCAATTTTCATGCATAACACTCTAGTGAACAACATCACTAAATTAATTTATTTCCATTGTGAAAATTTTATCTACAATATGTAAATTGCAACATTGAATGTCGTTTCCGTGCTCTCTTTTTCAAAATTCAAGACCAAGATTTTTAATTATTTTCTTTAAAAATAAACAACCCATTTAATCTTATTTAAAAGGGATATATATTCATTATATGTCATGTGAATATTAATTAAAAATTTTCCCTTCATTTATGGTCTCCCATATGTAATAATATAGTTATATAAATGTATCAAAATTTATTTTATCATGAAGAATAAAATCACATATTTTAACAACACCAAATGCTTTTCTCCATAAGTGATGAAATAACGACATGAGTTAATACCAATAAATAGCTCCCACAATGTATTGGAATTCTTTTTCATTAAATTTACACACTTTTTTCCACCATGATGTATTCATTTTAATGTATTCATGAATTAATGATATTTATAGTCCCATTAAAATTTGTAACTATATTATTCACAGACAAAAACATTTGAATTTTCTCTCCCTTAGTTAATATTGGTATTATTTATCTTTAATATTCCCATCCTTCATCTCCTTCTATTGGTGATATTCCATGGATTTAAAAAAATTATTATTCATGAAATAATATCCATTATTATCACAGGCATCATGTTCTATCAATGATAATTCAAATTCATTAATATTTTATATAAATATATATGCATTCATGAATCAACCAGAAATATTAATGAAATCCTAATTGTGTGGCATAAATCCCCCCAAATGATGTCATTCCTCTTCCTTATTAAAATCTTCCTAGATCCAGATATTAATTGTCATGAATGTTTTTATAATATATATCAACACATTAGACATTATCTAAATTTTAAACAAACTAAATTTTTCAAGTTTAAATCAAAGGAATATAGACCAGTATCATCCAACTGAATTTACTTTTAGATATTAAAATATGTAAAACTTTTATTTTTCACCAAAAATATCAAAAAAAATTCAATGTATAGGAATGATCATATGAAGAAATATGTAATCGAGGAATAGTTTTAAGGAAGCCAATTTATTGTTCTTGGTAGGCTGACCATGAGGATCAACTACATATAAGATAAAATGACCATATGAATCTACCAGGTTATTTAGATGAATTGGGTGTCTTAGTCTAGTTTGACCACATGAACAAACCAATCATCCATGTGAATAATCAATTAGTGAAACTAATACTAATAAAAACCTAATTAAACACGAGGAAAGTTACCCCATATACATTTTTTGATCAATCACATAAAAAAAATTTCCCCATGGGACAGTTAAGTGACAATGAATTGATATCAGTCATGAAATTCTATAATTTCTTCAACATTAATTAGAACATCCCAAAATACCATCTAAAATCCTCAACCCACATAAAAATTGTTTCATCATGTTATAAGTAATTCCTCTACAACCATTGACCCATACCCATGATTTTCCATTAAGAAAATCTCAATAATAATCACTTTTGATATGATTTAAATATTGTTGAAAAAGATAACCTAGACCAAATATCTAATTAATTGCCTTTAAAATTCTTCTTCAATATTGGAATTAATAACTCAAAGATGGGGGAGGAGCATGAGGTCCATCTGTATATTGTTATGGGAACATTAAGGGAACATTGATTATATGCTAAGCTATCCAATTTCTATTTTTAGATACAATAACTGAGTTTCCTAAATAAAATTGTATATGTGAATAGTATATATAGGGATCCAAAAAGAATCTAGTCATTGATGTATAGGTAGAGTCCCTAGATATTTTTTAGATCATGAGATTTTTTAGATAGATACTACAAGTGATTTTTAAAAAAATATCAGTGCTAGCATCTCCCTTGATAGCTTTGACTCATAAGGGAGTGATATTTTATTGGGATATGAAATTATAGGGACCCGTAAAGGATTTGAATGTGATATTGTCTTTATATTTTCTTATTCTTCCAAAGTCAAGACATTTTGAGGTGTATTATGATGCCTTTGGTATGGGGGTCATATAATTTGTAGATATTTTAATATATAGTTTTATTTAATTAAATTCTATGATTAATATATTATTCCACTTGTAACATATAACTAAAACAAGATGCAACATATTAGATGAGAAATTATTAAAAAAATTATAAGAAGAATAAAATCTATGGTAAATAAAATGTTATTAATCAATTAAAAATTATTACATTTAGAGGATAAATAATTAGTGTGGTTTAATGTTAAAAGGTATTATTTTTATCTAAAATCTATTTTTATTGAGTTGTGTATTCTATACTAATAAATTAAATTAATAACATTTAAAATATAATTATGATAACATGTAATATTTTAATTTTTTAAGTAATATATTAAGATTTTCTAATAATTTTTTATGTAAACTTAATTTTTTAAAGGTCCATTTTCGATAAAATAATTTTTCTCGGTATTTTTTATATTTATTTAAATGATAAATTATATATATTTTAAATTTTAATTTGAGAAAATAAAATTTACCTTTTTATTCATCATGTCAATATAATCTTATAGTGAATTTTTGAGATTTTTGTGGAAGGATATATTTTTAGGTGAATAGTACAAAATACCATTTTTCAAAATACTATGACTATTATTATTTTAATCGGATTTAAGAATGATGTAAAAAAATTTGAAACCATTTTCTTAATAAAAAAATATTTATTATGAAAAATTAAATATTAAAAAAATTATGTTTAATTTAGAAACATATTGTTAACATTTTGGAACCTAAGTACTTCTTCCTTCTAAAAATCGTTTTATACAATTTACACCCATTATTTCATAATTTAATTTTTTTCACATTAATAAATATAATTTTCAAAAAATTAAAATTTTCATCATTATATCTATATTTTCAAACTGTTTAATTATATTTTATGCATAAAAATTAATTACCAAGTTAAAAGTTTATGTTATCATGGTAAAAGTAAATTTGGTTAAAAATGATAATGAACGAGAAATTCATAAAAGTATCATAAAAATTATATCAAAATTTGTGGTGAATGGTGATTTGAAACACAAAAATTTCCATATTCATTATTTCCCACTTTTTAGACACTTTTGTTGAATAGTATACCTTTTATTATCAAATTGACTTTACCCTCACCCATAAAAGTAGACATCCCCCACCCCTTTAAAAACACATAAAATTTTAATTAGCCTTAAAATATGTCTAACTTCACTCACAAAAATTTATATCCAAGTATTAATTGGTTTTTATCCTCATAATACGACCCCTAAAAATCATAATCATTTTTGAAAAATGATTTATTCCAAAGTGTATGGTAGAATGTATAAATTCAATGCATTTAACTTCTATTTCATTAATTCTTCATCTTATGTCATCATTTATTCATTTAAATATTAAAATAATACCATAAATTTCATTATTAGAAATATCCATTGTTACATTAAGGAAAAAATTGTAATATTCCTTCCTCCTTTTTGTTTAGATAAATGAAAATGTCTTCCATTCATTTATATAGTCTACCACCTCCATGAATGAAATATTTTTCATTTCTCCAACAAATTTCATGAATTGTTATTATAATGTGGTTAATATATAAATTTTAATGATATTATTTAATTATTATTCATTAAAGTTAAATAATTACATACCTTACTTTCCTTCCATCCGTTAAAAAATAAAAATATCTCCCTTACGTATGTGTGGAGTACCACATCCATGGAGGACATGTTTCATTGCCAACATACATGAATAATTCAAAAATATATTTGATAAATATATATATGGTAATAATGGAAAATATATTTAATTATTTTGGGTTTTAAATTATCATAAAAAATTATCATTCATTATAATGTAATCCATTGATATTAGTAAATTACATGAAACCCACCCGTCATGGGTCCCTTTCTCTCGAAAAATGTCAACAGATTCCCCAAAATTAACATGGGGATGAATTAATTATATAAATTACATGGTTTAATTATATTTTTTAATGTTTTAATTATGAACTTGGTATCAATGAATGGTTTTATATTTTTCCATTATTAATCCCATATGAAATAAACAAAATTATTGACATCTCATTGAAAAAATAAACTATAACTAACTAATTTATTTTTATTTACTGGTTATATATAAAGAATATAATAGGTAAAGGAAATGAATAATTGTATGAAAAAATTATTAATATGGTTATAATTGTTATATATTCAGTTAAATTTCTTTGATTGAAGTCAATATTTAAGTTATTGAGTTTACATCTCAATCTTCCCTCTTTGAGACTTGTTTCATATTTTTCATATATTTTTTATTATATGATGTATATAATTTTTATATTGATTATTTTATCCTTATTATTATATAGTCATGGTTATTAATTAAGTGATTAAGTATTAAAAAACATGGATATCACACCATTATATATGAATATTACTCACATTATAAGAGTATATACGTGAGGACCATAATAGTTTAGTGTATTTTGATACATTGAACAATATATTCTAACTTGGTGAATGATATTAATTATTTCCAAAAACAATATTCCCCTTTTGTACTATTACTTAAAAATTTTCTTCCTAACTTGGTGCATTAAATCATAATAAATGGTGAGATCATATGCCCAGTATGGGTAAATAATGAAGATACATTAGTATTACATGGAAATAATGGTATTATATAAAGAGAATAAAATTTCAAGATCATACCATACATATCAAAGATCATATTCATGATTAATGTAATAAATATTGGTAGTTAATAAAACCTGAATAATAAGGTAATCAGTAGAATAATCCATGAGAGAACAACTTATGAATAAAACATATACACGGGGATTTCACATCAGCTTATAAGATTGCGAACATGTGTAAATAGAAATAGGTTCACTTATTAAGTGAAGTCCATTTAATCAGGACCTCACACATACATATGAATATTAAATAAGGACCATGGATAAAATTGGTAACATTTAATCAGGTTAACACATAAAAACTTATATATAATTCAAGGCACATTTCCAGAACGTATTAGGGCACATCATATGGACTATACCTACTGGGCGGGAAACAACACCATCCCAGTTACAATACTTTATTTATAATGGATCAAATTTCACATTCTTAACTTAGTGTCTGAGGTTTACTCATCTTCAAATAGTGTATTGGGTTTCCCCATCATCCGATAGTAGTTCGAGCGTCAAAATCTACATATAGTGGTTCCGAAAACACATGTTTCCCATTTTGGATGACGACACTCCTGTTTTCGATTATGGGTCAAGCCCCCCAAATTTTTTTCCCAACATTATCTAATGATATATAAATAATTACCCAAATTATTTTGAGGTCGATTTAGGTATACTCCATCACATAATGAAATAATACACACATGTGCCACAAGAATGTAAAACATTCATCATATCGTGACCCATAAAAATAGATGTGTTTCCTAAACATGATATCATAACCTATGTAATAAAATTGGTATCATAAAAGTTTCATTATATTATTAAATATGTAAAATAGAAATTTCTCATAATCATGTCATCAAAGCATATCCCATTAAAATAAGAGGTTTTCGAAAGAATATAACTAATGGAAGATAAACGACAACAGTAGAGATCATTCAATTAAAATATAAACCATTAAAGATAGAATATAAATGGTTTTCTTATATCATATCCCATGTAAGTCATAAACAATAACAAATAATTTAATTATATATGGTGAAGGATTTTTAAGGTTAACATAGAACATTTATTAAGGAAAATATTTTTCTTTGATAATACATTTCAAAAAAAATTCTAGCAATATGTTTCTTATGAACAAATCCTTTTAATATCATTTAAACATTTCTTGAGAAAAATATCTTTTCACTACAAAAAACGATTTTTAGTATATAATTAATTTTTGAATCCGTTTTCTTTTAAAATAAATTTGAAAACTTATAAAGGATGATTGAAAAATTTTACAAAACCATTTTCAATTATAATACATTAAAAACTCATATAGAAATCTTGAAAACATTTTAAAAATCTTTTTCTTTGAAATTAATTTGAAAACATAATCGTATGGCTTGAAATATAATATAAAACACTTTTTTAGAAAATCTATTTGAAAAATTATAATGTAATATTGAAATCATTTAAATATTTTTCTTTGAAAATAACCTTTTGAAAACATATAAAGGAGGCTTTTAAAATCATTAAAATAGTGTTAAAACATAAAACATTTTAGAATACCCTTAACATTGAAAGAAAAATTAATATCTAAAAATTACCATAATATTAGGAATAGATTTTATTTTTAAATAACAATGTAAAATTGTGATGTATGATTCAACAAAATGATGATTATGATGGTTAATAAGCCTTTATATATGCAACATTCTTTTTTTCGCCATAAAAAGATTATAAAAGTTTCTTGATAAGAAAGATAAAAGAGTACTCCTTATAATTATTTTAAAAAGGTAAAATAAATGGTATAAAATTTCATTTAAACATCCTAGTATAATATAAAAACATTTTTAAAAACTGTTTTAGAAAACAATGTTTTGATAGAACACAGATTTCTGACCAAAAAGAGAAATAAATTCATAATTTCATAAAAACAATTTCTTAATTATATTAAGTACCATAGAGTTTAAAAATGGAACCATTAAATTTATATAACATGAATAATCATTGGGGAATAAAATTAATGAGATTTATTATGTTATGGATTATAATATTCCTTTAATGGAAGCATAATGGTACAAAATCCTAATGAACGATGATATTGTAGCAAAAACAATCGTACCACATGGGTAACATTAAATCGTAATCCACATTACATAATAACATTATGTGAATATCCCAATATCATGTAATGAAAAATATTCATGATATAATACATCAATTATATAATATAATATCTTCATAAAAGAATATTGGTTCATAAAATAACATTTGTCTCAAGGAAGGAAACTTGAGAAAAAATTAGCTTACCGATTATGTGACTTTTGAACTATAAAACCCATGAAAGTGAGATCAAAAAATTGATATGTAAATAAGTATAAATTTAAGTATAAATATCATATAATACCTTATTTTTTAGTGTATACACCACACAAAAAAATTATTAGTGAACATGGCATATATCTCACAGATATAAAAAGTGAGATTAGAAAAACCGTACTATAATTCATAAATTTCATTATACACTTTGAAACCTGAGGTGTAATAAATATTGTATACTATAAATATTACAAAGAACTATATTATCATATATCATCACATGTATTATTTACTTATCATTGTATATTACCCATTTATAAACAATTCCATGTAGATGTATCTTTTTGGATAATAACCACTTTGATTTTTTGATATATGTTTCACTTTTTATTATTGATCATACTACTTAGTTCATGATTAACAAATTTACCGAATTTAATAGATGATATGAATTAAATAAATACTTAGTATATAAATATTTAAAATAATCTATAAAATACAGCAATATGAAATGGAATACACCTTTCATGTAGAGGGTATTGTTGAGTAAGTGTTGTATTCAACAATACATAATATTTTTGTTTAATGATGGGGAGACTGTTGAGAACAACAATCTATTTCTTTATGAAGATTTTGATGCTCAAAAATAACCTTAATTATTTTATAATGATTCAATTTTAAGTATATTTCAGGAATTTATTCTTTATTATATTTTTTATTTCTGGAAGAAATATTTATGTTCTCGAACAACGTGATTTAATTGCTATGGTATTCTCATTAGCGTGTTCTGGAAACATCGTTCATGCTTTACATATTCAAGAATTTCTTCAGCGTGTTCTGGAATCACTGTTCAAACCCTACATGGTGAAACGTAGCATAAGGATGGAATGCAGTGTATACATTATGAGTTATTAGATAAGTATGGTTAATCAACCATACACTATCAGAAAAGTATGGAAGAGGAACCCTATGTTAGGAAGGAACCCTATATTTGGGATATTGAAAAGTATGGTTCATCAACCCTAATTTTGTAAACAACCTTACTTTTCATGAAATGTATGGATCATGTACCTTAACTTTGGAAGATTTTAAAAGTATGGATCATTTGTCATATATTTGAATGTTGAAATGAAAAGTATGGTTAATCAACCCTATGTTTGTAGTCGACCTTACGTTTGAAGGATGCGACATCAACCCTATGTTTTTATTCAACCTTACATTTGAAAGATTCATGCTATACAGTTCAACCATACATTTGGAATAAGATAATTAAAGACGATATTATTATGCAACGGTCTGCAAGAGAATTATTAGGTTGATTTCAAGCTGGATTAAAATCTGAATTTTAAAGCGTGTATTTGACTGATTGAAATCCATTTTATCTATGATTCAAAGGATCAATTTAAAAGGATCTTTTTATTCTGAATCCTCAGGGATGTTGCAACGGATCTGTTATTTTGAATATTTGAATATCGTGAGTTAGAAGGTGAATTTTTTGGATCTAAATTTGCAGAAGAAGTGTTTGTTGTTATTTTATATATATATATGTGATGTTTACCCAGAGAATATATATATGATTTTCTGTAAAAAAGGAGAAAACAGGGACTATCAAGATATACAGATCTACTAATTTCGATGAGCAAAAAAGATCTGTTTTTAGAAGAGTAATAATCATGATAGAAGATTTATTCATTCAACATCAAAGATCTAATATTAATCTACTACTGCTGAATTTGCGAATTATATTTCTATATCCACTGCAACTAGATTGACTCAGAATGACACTTCTTGAGAGATCATTGTTTCTAAAGGTGAAAATCCATCTACATTCAATTGAATTCTATTACAATTGTGAAGAACAACATGAAAGTATTTTAAAAGTACAAATACCTTTATTTTTATTCTTGAGTGACAGAGTTCTGTTACTAAGCTGTGAAGGTTCTGTGATTGAACTAGAAGGCTCTGTTTTCCTTTAGATTGTAAATGTGTCAACTGCCTCTACTAATTTCTGGAACGGTGTATTGACAAGTGGACCAGATAGTGAAAATCATTAATCTTGTAGAGTAGAGTGTTGGTGGAGTGGACTAGGGGCCTTAGGTTCGCCGAAACACTATACATCGTGTGTCCCTACTATTAAAATTACCAATGCATTAATTTTTCTGATGAATGCTAAAGGGAAGAGAACGATCTCGAGAAGAATTTTTAAAAGAAACCATTCACCCCCCTCTTGTGTATATATGGTATATCCTGGTCCAACAATTTGTATGATAGGTGTAGCTTTCCGATAAAGGCTTAACAAGGTGAAATTGATTAAGGATTATACAAAGGTAAAGATGACTGATATAAGAGAAGGAATGTCTATGGTCAGATAACCATACTTCAATGGAAAAATTATGGATGTTGGATATCAAAAATGATAATAAATCTGGAAAACCTTGGATACAGAGTATATTCTAAGGTTCTGACTCTATAAAAAATACCAGAGAAACATGAAATATGGAGTGTAGCCACTAAAGCAGAATAAGATACGAAATCAAAGGAAATGAATGAAATTATATGTGGTCTAGGACCTAATGAATTTAACAGAGTATCTCAATACCCAACAGCATATGATATGTGGCAAACTATTGTTGTTTCTTATGAAGGAACTGACAATGTCAGGAAAATTACATATGCTACTCTTGAGCTTAAATTTGATACATTCATAATGTTTAAAGGTGAAATCATTACTGAAATGAATGGTAGATTGAAAAAAATGTCAAAAATATAACTGCCTTGGGAGAACCAACCAAAGAAGCTGATCAATCATTAAAAGTACTGAGAGTACTACCTAATAAATGGAATGGAATCTCTATTGCAATCATATAGTCAACATATATCAAAGACTTAACCATGAGAAGGCTGATTGGATGTAACAACCCAAATTTTTTCAACGGAAATTACCTTCTTATAATTATGTTCATAAAATAACAAGAAAACATAACATAATGAACTACTATGTGATAAGTGAACTTTAAACATATGTTTTTCAATTTCATGTTTGGAATTTTGAAAATCTATAATACACGGTTGTGTCCAAGATGATTTTTGGAGTCTAGTAAAATAAAAATAATTTTTGGTGAATAGTAACCTCCACTTATGAATAGTAACATACCGATATGAATAGTGATATATTCTAATTAATAGTATCCTTACCTATGATAGTATAAAAATAATAATCAAGTGAAAGTATGATGTAAATATATTTTAGTATAATTAAATGAATGTTTTAAAACTGTTTTTTAGTATCAAACTAGGATTTTAATTAAATATTAAATTAATCATATTTAGAAAATTATTTTTGAATAATGGACTTCATTTTTGGATTCTAAACGTCAAAAAATGGCTGGGGTAGAATGTTGGGATTTTTCTAAAATACATGAATTTTTGGTGAATAGTAAAATACATTAATTTACAGTATAAATACATTATAATTAAAACCCACTATTCCTAACATCACATGTAATGTAAGCACCCAAATATTGAACTCACATTCCTTATTTACTATTGTTGGTCATGGATGACTCACTATTTCTTATCTTAGGAGAAATTAATAAACTAATGAATTTTATATTAAGGATACCCCTCTCCCCTCCACTATAAAAACCACCTTTCACACCCTCATTTCCTCACACCTCTCAAGCTCCAAGATTTTACTAAAATCTACCCAATCATCTTCCCTATCCCCTCTCCCACGTTCAATATCTACTGGTCTCATCAATATATCTAGCCTAGCTTCCTAAAGGATGATCTCAAGAGGAGGATTTAAGGGGTAATTTCTCTCCCTCTTCTCCATTAATTTCCTTTCATATTCAAGTTCATTTAGTGATGTATCCCCACCTATATTCATCCATATGGTATTTTAACTCTAGTATTATAAATTTACTATAATGTTATGATATTATATCATCCAACCCCCTTTTCCCTCTTCCTTTTATTTTTATTAAAGAGAACATTGTTCATGAGGTGTTAATTTATCCCCTTCAAGAACGACACGTTTCCTTCTTCCATTTCTACCTTAATATCTGGTGATGAAACCATTATTTATGGATGAACCAGAATATTTTATATGTATTATATCCTATTTAATGTTCTAGAAATAACTTATGTCCATATTAATAAGTGATAAATTAAAACAAGTTTGTTGTGATTGAAAAACCGCCCAAATTAACCCAAATAATCATCATTTAATTCTTATTAAATGATTCATCCACATGGATCTAATATAAATAATTATAAGATAATTAAAAATCTTGTAATATCAATAATAACATGTAATATCCGTTCTGGATTTTTACCCATGTTATACCCGAACTTCAATTTAATAATACAAGTGAACCACTCAAGAAAACCATAAAAAAACATTCTCGAATAATGTTTTTAAACTCTATAACTCATCCAAAGGCAAATAAAATCACTCAATGAAACCATAATTAACCATATTAATGTACATAAGTTTCTAGATTTCTAATTAATGAATATAATGTCATTTTATAGGACATTAAAGAGAAGGAAGCATTCAGATACAAGGTAAGGGGAAATTCTCGAACCCAACTTTCATCCTTCGGGTTCTCCCTCTTTCACTCCATTTTTTTTGATTTGGTTACTCCATAATGATTATTTGTTCATCATTGTATTTAAATATCTTAGATATACATTTTTTTCACTATTTTTAATGTCAAAACAAAATGTTTTTAAAAAGAATTCTTCTATTAAGAACACACCTTTTACTTCTCTCTCAAAGTGGACGGTTCTTGTAACATGTATGTTATTCCATATTTATTTTGGGAACCCAAAGTTTATGAACGTTTTATTATGATATGTAACCCATTCCTTTAAATGGGTTAGTTATGTTTACTTTTGATAAATTTTCCATGCGGAAAGCATGATAATGATAATGTTATGATGTGATGGGTGCACCCAGAATTATATAGCGCAATATGAATGTTTGAATGTGACAGGTGCGCTTGGAATTATAAAGTGCTCCAATGCATTGGGTAAAGTGATTAATCTCATGATTAAATTAGAAATAGTGTGTGAACAAGATACTAGCTTGGATCACAAGTATGTTTGGTAGTTAACCCCAAAGACATGATGTTTCATTTTTTATGCATTGCCACATTTCAAGTCTTTTGTTTATGCTCTTCTCATGTTCATGATCGTTTTCTTATGTCATGATTATGCTCACCCCATGAAATATTATTCTTTCCTATCCTATTAATGGGATTTTAGCGCACCCATTTTTATGTATATCGTCAGGTGACTACATGTACTAAGGAGAGGACAAGTGAAAATAAGAAGCTAGAGAAGAAGAAATTAAATAAATGTTTATGCTTGATGTTGTAATTATTATGTATTTTCATAGTTTTCCCAAGACACTAAACCATTGGTTCCTCTATGTGTAATACTATTATGTTTTTTATCGTTAAAATAATGAAATATGTATTTAAGAAAAGGCAGGGTCGCTATAGTTGGTATCAGAGGAAAGGTTTTGTGAATTTGTGGCTTTGGATTAGTGGACCCTTAAGAAAACCGATAGCATGGGACTAAGCACAAATATGTGCACAAGAATATTTACATATGGATCCCATATGATATGATTTTAGTTTAAATTTTTCAAATGAATAAGTTGTGTATTAATGACATGTTTACTTATGTTTTGTTCTAACCTTTTCTATTTTAGAAAATGGTGGGAACCAATAGAAATTAGGCCAACAACTCGTGTGAGGGCCAATGCAACGATTTCCCAAATGACATCCCCAATGACTTATGAGGTGGAGTTCAGAACTTCATGGATATTATTACCCAATAATCTCAGGTTAGTAACAATAACCATAATAATGGGGAACATCCTCCTTCACCAAAGAGGGAGCAACTGGCTATCGAATGTTTTATTTGGAAACGACCACCGACGTTTAGTGGATCCTCCGATCCACTAGTTGCGGAATAGTGGGTCAACTCCCTGGAGAAGAACTTTTATATGCTTCACTATTTTGAGATATATAAGGTGACCTTAGACATTTATCATCTAGATGGATAAGCCGATCAATGGTGGGTTTCCATTAAGAACACCCAGCCAAGGAGGAAATTGAAGAGATGGAATGGGAAGACATTAAGATAATGTTTCTTAATACGTATTTCCCATGAACTCTTCATACTAATATGAATAGAGAATTCATAGTGCTCATGAAAAAAGAAGGATAACATGTCACAACATATGAAGTGAATTTCACAAAGCTTGCAAGGTATGCTTCCAGTTTTTTTATGAACAATGATAGAAAAATTGATAGATTCTATAGTGGATTAAACCCACACCTTCTAAAGGCTCTTACAATTCGAGACATTGGGAGTTATGAAGAAGTTGTTTGATATTATATCAATGTGGAGATGATGTTTGAAGAATGGTCCCATGGCTATGGTGATAAGAAAATAAAGATAGAGTTTCATGTCGTTGGATCTAATGATAAGGGTGGGAAGACAACTCAACAACCCACATGCCAAAAATATGGGAAGTTACACCATGGAACTGCCTCAAAGGGACGGGTAAGTGCTTCTAGTGTGGTAAAGTATGAAACCATGCTCAAGAGTGTCGAAAATACATGAAAAATAAGGAGAAATTAGCCGATGAAAGGGGAGGTTCACTCATGCTTCAATGCTAAAACTATAGGGAGCTAGGGCACTATGCAAACTAGTGAACTAAACCTCGAGTTCTCGAGGGTAATCAGCATCAATAGCCAGCGAATCCAAAGGAACAAGGGAAGTAATATGACCTCACTACTACGGAAGTGGAGCATGATAATGAAGTCGTACAAGGTACACATCCTATTCACTCAAGAATGGAAAAAGTCTTATTCGATTCTGGTTATAAGCAATCCATTATATCTCGCATGTTTTCTAGAACTATAGAATCGGAGCCCTAAAACCTTGAAGTAGAGATATCTGTAAAAAACAACAAGTGGGGCAATCATTGCAACCCAAGTGTTTGAGTCTTCTCTTGTTAGCGTATGTGGGATGATTCTTCTGGAAAATCCTGTAATACTTCCCTTGGTGGAATTCGACGCTATAGTGGGAATGGATTGGCTCTCGTTATATATAGCACAAATCAACTATCGGTAAAAGGAAATATCTTTTCAAATTCTGAACCATCCCATGCTCCTCTAAAAATGTAAGGAAGATCATGAATCTCCTTTGAAAAATCATTCAATGGTGTGGGTGTTGATTCCTTATGAAGAAGCATACCTTTCCCAAATGGTTGAGTCAAAGGAAAGTGCCAACTATGAGGAAATTCCCATCGTGAGGGAATACGATGATGTATTTCCTGAAGAGTTACCTATAATTCCCATGGATCGTGAGGTAGAGTTATCAATTGAGCTCATACCTGGAGCTACTCTTATCTCGAAGTGTCCCTGTAGGATGGATCTTATCAAACAAGAGGAGTTAAAGAAGCTGCTGTAAGAGCATCTGGACAAAGGGTTCATTCGCCCTATTTCATCACCTTGGGGTGAGCCCGTGCTCTATTTGAAGAAGAAGGATGGAATAATGTAGTTGTGTATTGATTATTGGGAACTCAACAAGATCATCACAAAGAACAAGTTTCCTCTCCCAAGGATTGATGATTTGTTTGACCAGTTAAGAGGAGCTCAATACTTCTCAAAGGTGGATCTTCATTCTAGATATCATTAGGTAAAGGTGAAGAAGGAATATATTCATAAGACTACCTTCCGAACAAGGTATGCACACTATGAGTTTTTGGTTAGGCACTTTGGACTTACTAATTCCCCTGAAATCTTCATGTATTTGATGAATAGAGTCTTTAGACATTACCTTGACAAATTTGTTGTAGTGTTTATCGAAGATATTCTCATCTACTCCAAGTGTAAGGAGGAACATGAAGAACATCTAAGATTTGTGTTGGTGACATTGAGAAAGGATATTGTGTACATCATGTTCAGAAAGTGTGACTTTTTGATGAAACAAGTCATGTTCATGGGACATGTGATCACAAGTGAGGGAATTTCTTTGTATCCTTCAAAGAAAAAGGCGATTGAGGAATGGCCCAGGCCCTCTAGTGTAACAAAAATCCATAGAGTTCTTGGATTAGCTAGGTACTATCAACGTTTTTTGAGAATCTTCGAACGATTTTCAAGATCTCTTTCTAAGCTAACACGAAATGGGTATAGTATGTATGGATGGAAGAATGTGAGGGAAGTTTCAAGGAGATAAAGAGAAGGTTGATCACTGAACCTGTAATCACAGTACCGAAAAGTGGAGAATGTTTTGTGATATACATTGATTCTTCAAAGAAAGTCTTGGGTTGTGTACTCATGAAATATGATAATGTGATAGTCTACACCTCATGACAGTTGAAGATCCATGAGATGAACTACACGACACATGATCTAGAGCTGGAAACCATGATATTTTCCTTGAAAATATGGAAGCACTGCATTTATGGAGAGAAGTGTGAAAAATACACTGACAACTAGAGACTAAAGTATATATTCACACAAAAGGAGCTCAACATGCATCAAAGGAGATGGTTATAGCTAATCAAGGATTACGATTTCTCTATTCACTATCATCCTAGAAAGGAGAAAATGGTAGATGAAGCTCTAAGTAGAAAAGAACCTCCTACTCTATCCATGCTGTGGATTGAGAAAGACCATATATTCTTGGATATGTAAAGAATGGATTTGGATATCAAAAGGGAATGGGATAAATCCTTCCATTCCCAAATGATTGGGCAACCATCAATCTAGGAGAAGATTAAGGAGTCACAAAGGGATGATGTGGAGATACAAAAGAGGGTGAATGCAGTAAAGGAAGAGAAGCTGCAAGAGTTCCATATCGACGATGATGGTGTGATTCGGTTTGGAACGCGTCTCTGTGTGCCTTCATCACCTTGGATAAAGAAGGATCTATTGGATAATGCACATAGCTCTACTTTCTCTATCCATCCTTGGAGTACCAAGATGTACCATGATCTTCGAGAACACTTCTGGTGGGATAACATGAAGAAGGAGATTTCAGAATATATATCAAGGTGCTTGGTATGTCAGCAAGTTAAGGCCGAGCGACAAAAGTCCAAAGGTATGATGCATCCACTGCTTATACCCATGTGGAAATAGGAAAATGTTACTATGAACTTTGTCACAGGTCTCCTAAAGACGTCGAAGGGAAATAATGTGATATGGGTTATGGTTGACCGACTCACCAAGACTTCCCATTTTATTGCTATTTGGGAAGATCTCTCACTTGAAAAACATGAAAAGATATATGTGAAGGAAGTTGTGAGACTACATGGTGTTCCACTCTCAATTGTCTCTAACTGTCATCCAAGGTTCATATCTAAATTATGGAGGATCCTTCAACATTCTTTGAGTACTGAATTAAATTTCAGCACAACCTATTAACCCCAAACTGATGGCCAGTATGAATGAACTATTTAGACGCTTGAAGATATCCTAAGAGCCTGCTCTCTAGATTTCAAAGGTGGATGGGATCAGCATCACCCATTGGTTGAGTTCTCATACAAAAATAGCTTCCACTCGAGTATTCAAATGGCTCCATATGAAGCTCTGTATGGAAAGAGATGTTGAACTCCAACCTTTTGGGATGAAGTTGTAGAAAGAAAGCAACTTGGACCTAATCTTGTTCAAGAGATGACAGATAAGGTTCATGTCATCCTGAAACACATCAAAGCTGCTCAATGTCGGAAAAAGAACTATGCTGACAACTGTTGAAGGGACTTGGAGTTCAACGTTGGAGATAAAGTCTACCTTCAAATATCTCCGATGAAGAGAGTAATGTGATTCGGGATGAAAGGGAAGCTAAGCCCAAGGTATATTTCCCCTTTGAGATCCTTGAACACATAGGAGTCATGGCCTATCGGCTTGCACCTCCACAAAATATATCTCAAGTTCATGATGTGTTTCTTGTATCACTACTGAGGAAGTACATACCAGACCCCTCACATGTACTATACTCAGTGGTGGTCCAACTGGAATATGATCTTTCCTATGATGATAAGCCGGTAAAGATTCTGGATCGTAGAGATATGGTTCTACGCAATAAGAAAACTCATCTTATAAAAGTGTTGTGGATGAACCATAAGTTTAACGAAGAAACTAGAGAACTAGAAGATACAATGAATGCGAAATACCCTCACCTGTTTGCGTAAAGTGAAATTTTGGGGGTGAAATGTTTTAAGGGGGAAGAATGTAACGACCCAAATTATTTCAATGGAGATTCCCTTCTTATAATTATGTCATAAAATAACATGAAAACAAAACATAATGAACTTCTAAGTGATAATTCACCTTTAAACCTAAGTTTTTCACTACTGTGTTTGGAATTTTAAAAATCCGACATACACGGTTATGTTCAAGAAAATTTTTGGAGTCGAATAGAACAAAAATAATTTTTGTGAATAGTAACCTACCCTTATGAATAGTAACATACCCTTATGAATAGTGACATCTTCTAATTAATAGTAACCTTGCCTATGATAGTATAATAATATTATTAAAGTGAATGTATGATGTACCTATATTTTAGAATAATTAAATGAATGTTTTAAAACTGTTTTTAGCAGTAAAATGAGATTTTAATTGAATATTAAATTAATCATCTTCAAATAATTATTTTTGAAAAATGGAATTTATTTTTGGATTGTACACGTTGATAAATGTATGGGGTAAAATTTTGGGATTTTTCTAAAATACTTGAATTTTTTGGTGAATAGTAAAATACATTAATTTACCGTATAAATACATTATAATTAATACCCACTATTCCTGAAATCACAAGTGATGTAAGCTCCCAAATCTCGAAATCACATGCCTTATTTACTATTATTGGTCATGTATTACTCACTATTCTCTGTCTTAGGGGAAATTAATAAACTAATGTGTTTTATATTAAGGAAACTCATCTCTCCTCCACTATAAAAACCACCATTCACACCATCATTTCCTCACACCTCTCAAGCTCCATGACTTCTCTAAACTATACCCAAACATCTTCCCTAGCACCTATCCCACGTTAAAGATCTGATAGTATCATCAAAAGACCAAGCCTAGCTTCTTTAAGGAGGATCTCAAGAGAAGGATTTAAGAGGTAATTTCTCTCCCTCTTCTCCTTTAATTTTCTTTCATATTCATGTTCATTTATTTATATATCCCTTCCTGTCATCATCCAAATGGTATTTTAAATATATTATTATACAATTAGTATACTTTTATGTTATTATATCATCCAACCCCCTTTACCCCTTCCTTTTATTTTCATTAAAGATAACGGTGTTCGTGAGGTGTTAATTTATCACCTTCAAGAACGACAAGTTTTCTTATTCCATTTCTACATTAAGATCTAGTCATAAAACCATTTTTTTTATTGAACCAGAATATTTTATATGTATTATATCCTACTTAAATTTATAGAAATAACTTATGGACATATTACTAAGTTTTAAATTAAAACAAGTTAATTGTAATCGAAAAACCGCCCAAATTAACCAAAATAAACATCATTTAATTATTATCTAATGATTCATCCACATGGATCTAATATAATAAATTATAAAATCATTAAAAATAATTTTATATTATTAATAACACGTAATATCAGTTCTGGATGTTTACCCATGTTCTACCCGAACATCAATTTAAGAATACAAGTGAACCACTCAAGAAAACAATATAAAAAACATTCCTAAATAATGTTTTTAAACAATATAACTCATCCAAAGGCACATTAAATCACTTAATGAACCCATAATAAACCATATTAATTTACACAAGGTTCTGGATTTATAATTAATGAATATAATGTCATTATATAGGACATTAAAGAGAAGGAAGCATTCAGATACAAGGTAAAGAGATTTTCTCAAACCCAACTTTCATCCTTCAGGTTATCTCTCTTTCACTCCATTTTTTTTGATATGGTCAGTCCTTAAAGATTATTTGTTCATAATTTCCTTTCCTTTTATATGATATACATTTTTTTCACTGGTTTGTATGTCAAATCATAATTTTTTCCAAAAGAACTCTTCTTTTAAGAACACACCTTTTACTTCTCTCTCAAAGTGGATGGTTCTTGTAACATGTATGTTATTCCCTCTTTCTTTTGGGAACCCAATGTTTATGAATGTGTTCTTATGATATTTAACTCATTACCTCAAATGGGTTAGTTGTGTTTACTTTTGATATATCTTTCATGTGGCAAGCATGATAATGATAATGTTATGATGTCACCAGTGTGGCCAGAATTATATTACATAATAAGAATGTTTGAATGTGACAGGTGTGACTAGAATTATATTGAGATCCAATACATTGGGTAAAGTGATGAATCTTAGGAGTAAATGAGAAATTATGTGTGAAAAAGATGCTATCTTTGTTCACAATTATGTGTGTTTGTTAACTACTAAGACATGTAGTTTCATTTTTTATGCATTGTTACATATCAAGTCTTTTATTTATGCTCCTCTCATGTTCATGATCATTTGGCTATGTCATGATTATGCTCAACCCATGACATATTGTTCTTATCTATCCTTTTACTGGGCTTTTTTCTCACCCCTTTTTATGTATATCCTCAGGTGGCTACATGTACTAAGGAGATGGAAAGTTACAATAAGAAGCTAGAGAAGAATAAATTAAATAAATGTTTATGATTGATGTTGTAATTTCTATGTATGGTCCTAGTTTTTACAAGACAATAAACATTTGGATCCTCTATGTGTAATACTATTATTTTTTATCTATAAAATGATGTAATAATAATGAAAGAAAACACAGGGTCGCTATATTGGAACACTTATGATGTATGAAGTTGAGATGCAAGATAAATAAAATGAGAAAAGGCTCTGATCGAGAGAGAAGACACTGCCATAAAAGTTTCATCTCAAGGGAAAAGAAAAAAGATAAATAAAAAAGAAGTAAAGGTGAAATCAGAATGTTCTGATTCATCAAATTCGGATATAGAACTGGCTCAGCTAGCCAGAAAGTTTAGTAAATTCTACAAAAAGAAGAAAGGTTACAGAAAAACTTTCAAAAAGGATGAAAAGGAAGTCAAATGATATGAGTGAAAGAAGATGGGTCATATCAGACATGACTATCCAAAGTTAAAAGAATACAAGAAGAAAAAATTAATAAAAAGAAATGATTATGAGAAAAAATACAAGAATGAAATGAAAGCTACTTGGACTTTGTCCGAAGACTCCAGCAGCACTTCGGAATCAGACTCAGAGAAGGAAGAAGTAAATCTGAAACCCAACATGTGGTTTATGGAAGAATAAAATGTTCTACAAACATACTACTCTTCTGACTCTTACTCTAGTTCTAAAAAAAGTTATTCTAAAGGAAAACTTGTAGCCTAATACAACATGCTTGAAGATAAATATGACCCTCTTTTTAAGAATCATTAGTCATTATAGAACATTCACAATGTTGTTTCAGATGCAAGAGATAGAATACTAAAGTAATTGAAGGAGTTAACTGATAAGTATAATTAAATCAACATTGACTATAGAGATCATGAAGATAAAATTAAAAAACTACAAACTGATATAGAAACATATAAAAGTGAATCCCTCATTTTAATTATAAAATAAAACTCCTTGAATGAAATTCTTGGGAAAACCGTCATTAAGAAAGAACGATTTGGAATTGGTAGTAAAGGTGAAAAACCTAAGATATACAAAAATTATTTTGTTCCAAGCACAAAAAGATTAATGTTTAATTACTGTGGAACAAGGGGACATATTTCTAAAAAATGTTTCTTAAGATGACATCAAATAAGTGGTATTAAGAATGATTTTGTCTAAAATAATATATTTTATTCTGCTGTATTTAGAAAAAAAAACAAGTGTTGATTCCCATATCATTGCTGGTTAACACAACTAGACCCAATAGAATATGGGTACTAAAGAAATTTGTTTAAATTCCTTTACAAGAAGCAGGTCGCAGAAGAAAAAAAGACCATTTGGTATAGGGACAGTAGTTGCTCAAGGCATATGAGTGGAATCCCATTGAATTTCTCTAAACTCACTCAAACATTTGGTGGACTTGTCACTTTTGGTGATAATGACAAATGGAAAATCATTTGAATTGGAATAGTTGGAGATCTAAAAGCTATATCAATCAATAAAGTACTTTACATAAAAGGATTGAAACACAATCTGATAAGTATCTCTCAACTTTGTGATGATGGTTATGTTGTTGATTTTTCTAATAATTTCTATTTTGTTTTCAAAAATAAACTGCTTAAATTTAGAGCACCTAGAACTGATAATGTGTATACCTGGAATTGAAATTCCTTGTGTAAACAACAGGTAAACTACTAAACTGCTATGTTAAATGAATCCTGGATCTGGTATATAACACTTAGACATTGCAATATATATTCTTTACATAAATTATCCAAGGAACAACCAGTTTCTGATTTACCTAGTCTCAAGTTTGAAAGTGATAGATTTTGTGATGCATGTAAACTTGGCAGAAAACACAAATCATCCTTCAAATCTGTTAAACAAATTTCTACATATAATTCTCTATAACATAACAATATGGATTTTTTTGGACCTTATAGAGTATCCATCTTGGCTGGTAAACTATATGAATATGTTTTAGTTGATGAGTATTCTAGATTTAAAAGGATTCACTTTTTAAAATTCAAAAATGAAAATTTAACATTATTTGAATTTTTTTTCAAATCTGTTCAAAATGAAAAAGGGTATAAAATAATTTCATTAAAAAGATATCATGGTGGAGAATTTGAGAATCTAGAATTCAATTCCCTTTTCTCAAATATGGGTATTAAACTCAACTTCTCTACACTAGGAACACCTCAAAAAATGGAATTGTTGAAAGAAGAAATTGGACTATTTAAGAAATGGCTAGGACTATGCTATATGAATACAGTCTTCCTACCTATTTTTGGGAAGAAGTTGTAAGTACAGTCTGCCATATAATAAATAGATTTTTAATTAGGCCAATTTTAAAAAATACACCCTATGAAATCTGGAATAACAGAAAACCTAAAGTAAATTACTTTAATATTTTTGGATGTAAGGTTTACACCTTAAACTACAAAGAAAATCTTGGTATGTTTGATAGAAAATCTGAGGAATGCATTTTCTTAAGATATTCTGCTACATCCCAATCTTATAGAGTTTTTAATAAAAAGTCAAGGATTGTTGAGGAATCCGTTCATGTGAAATTTGATGAAACTGATCCCTTTGAGAAATTTATAGATCAAATAGATGAGCCTGATTTTAATGATAACATGAGACTTGAGAACCTGAAACATGATTTTGAAAAAGATATAAATGAAATTCAGTCCAGTCCCGAAGAACATGACAATGAAGAACCTATAAGTTTACTACCTAGCCAGTCAAGGACCCTAAAGAATCACCCTTTAGAAACTGTAATAGGAGACTATAAAAGAAGAATAAAAACTAGAAGGAACATAGGAAATCATGGTTAATTTTCTACCTTTCTATCCCAATTAGAACCCATGTCTATAGAAGAAGCATTAGATGATCAATTTTGGGTGATAGAAATGCAAGAATAATGAAATCAGTTCAAAAGAAATGTTGTTTGGAAATTATTTGAAAGACCATAGAATTATCCAGTGATTGGAACCAAATGGGTTTATTGAAATAAACAAGATGATCAAGGAATAATAAAAAGAAATAAAGCAAGACTAGTATCTAACAGATATAATCAGGAAGAAGGTATAGATTATGATGAGACCTTTGCACCTATAGCTTGATTAGAAGCCATTAAAATCCCCGTAGCATATGCATCTCATATGAACTTTAAATTATTTAAGATGCATGTTATTTCTGCCTTTTTAAATTGTTATTTAATGGAGGAAGTTTATGTTGAGCATCCTCCTGGTTTTGAAAATTCAAAGAAACCAGATTCTATTTTTAAACATACTAAATCCCTTTATGGACTTAAACAAGCACCTAGAGCTTGGTATGAAAGATTAAGCTCTTTTATTTTGAAAAATGATTTTACTATTATAATTGAAGATCCAACACTATTTAGGAAAACTGTAAATTATAACATTTTATTGGTTCAAAATTATGTTGCTAATGTAATTTTTGGATCAACTAATTAATATTTTTGTAATGAGTTTTCAAATTTAATGCAAAAATAAATTTAAATGAGTATGATGGGAGAAATAAATTTCCTTTTATGAATTCAAATTTATCAAAAATATTTTGGAAATGTTTTGAATAAAAGAAAATAAATTACTAATTTAATAAAGAAATTTGGACTTGAAAACCACAAGACATATACAACTCTTATGTGTACTAATATAAAACATTATTCGAATGAAACTGGAATATAAGTTGACCACATGTTATATAGAGGTATGATTGGTATTTTATTATATCTTACTGCTAGTAGTCTATATATAATGTATTCAATATTTCATTGTGCAAGATTTAAATCAAATCCTAAAGAATCTCATTTAACAGCTGTTAAAAGAATTTTTAGATAATTAAAAGGAACTGTTTTTCAATCTCTTCTTTATCCTAAAACATCTGATTTTAATTTAATTTCATATTCTGATGTAGAATATGGAATTTTTATATTAGATTGGAAAATCACTTCGGGTTCTTGTCACTTTTTAAGAAAATCCTTAGTTTTCATGGTTAAATAAGAAACAACACTCAGTTTCCCTGTCAACAACCGAGGCAGAATTTTTATCTACTGGCTATTTCTATACCCAAGTGTTGTGGATGAAAAACACTCTTATAGATTTTGGACTAAGTTTTAATAGTATACCTATTTTATGTGATAATACTAGTGCTATAATTATTTCAAAAAATCCAATTAATCATTCTAGGACTAAGCATATTGATATTAGACATCATTTTCTAAGAGACCATGTTCTTAAAAAGGATATATTCTTATAATTTGTATATACTGGAATTCAATTAGCTGATATTTTTTCCAAACCAATTCCCACTACATGGTTTTATTTTGTTATGGTTGAGATAGGTTTATTTTATTTTGAATAATGTTTTATTTTATTATGTATTTTTCCCTTTCTTTTAATAATGTTTATAATAAATTAGTTATTTTTTTTCAAACAGAATAAGTTTTTTTCTACACGAATAATTTTATTTGCTTTTAAAATATATGTAATGATTATTGATGACATGCGAATCAAGGCTGTCAGAAACCGTTCGAATTATGAATCATTTCATTTCTACCAAAAACCCTTTCGAACCCGCGATGCTTTACCGCTTTTTGTCTGTTGGAACCTAAACCTTCGAAACCCTAATACTCATTCAAACCATCAGATATTTTTCTACCGAAATGTAGAAGTCCAAGAGAAATGACGAGGCTGAGACCAGCACTGCCAAGAGATAGTGCTATGAAGGAAGAAAAAAAATTCAAGGAAAGGTCACCGATCTGGAATGGTTATATCAAATGAACCTGTTGCTGAAGTGAGATCTTGCATTTCAAAACATCAAACAACCATTTAATGGAGATTTTACAGAGTTTCTATATGAGGTAGAAATTCTTTATTTCTTTAAATCTATTCATTTTATTCTGGGGGAATATGAGGATACTATGGTAGATAAGATTGAAGATGGAGATGTTTCGATATCCCTTACGGAGATTGGTCAGATTATGAACTACCCTCGTGAGGGATTCATTCATTTTGGTTTGAAGAATATAGGAGATTCAGTACATAAGTCAGAAAATATTATGTATTTTCTTTTTGGTTCTACATATATAAGGAAGATGTTCATAAAGGACTTGGAGCTGGATCAGAAAATCCTAGTGAAGTTTGTGCAAACAGGGATTTCATCGAGGATGTATGAGATAGAGAAAATCTTGTATCCAGACATGTATATAATGTATCTGTTGATGAGTAATATGAGACGTAATTTTCTTAGGTACATGGTAAGGTACCTTCATTATGGTTCTCAAATAGATGCACACATGAATTTTTATCCATTTTGTCGATTCATATCAAATATTTTGTTCAAAAATGATATGGTGAGGCTGGTGGAAGCCAGATTTAGTTGTCGTCAATGTAAAACTTCTGGTGTTGGGACATTGAGAAATATTGGTTACTTCTAGAGCACATTGAAAGGAAAACTATTTCTAGTAGGAGTTGAAGAAGAGGAAAAGAGTGCTCAGGCTCAGTCTGCTAAGTCCAAGGAGGGACAGGCTGAATCAAGATTGAGCACTGCTGTAAGAAGAATAAGATTTCAAATAGAAGAAGCCCATGAAGAAAGTATTCAGGAGGGACTTTAGATTCAAAGTAAAAGAAATTATAATTCTCATGAGGAACTTGTTTCACATGTTTAAACATCAAGAGATTTACTCACTTATAGTTTTTTCAGAGAAACATCTTTTGAGAAGCCATAATAATAGCATACTGCTCAAATTAAAGTGACTCTTCAAGTACAATATGAAATTCAATAAAATTCTGAAACTGAGACTCAGGAACATGTTGTGGTTGTAACTAAAATTGAACCTCAAATTGTAGTTGAAGCTGAATTTACAATGGAAAAGGAAATGGAGGAAAATCATGGTGAAGAAGTTCCCAGTCCTCAATAAAATCAAGAAGATATCATTTTAAAAAATCCAGTGGAAGAAATGATTATGGATGTTCACGATGAGAATGTTTCGGAAGTTCACACAGAGGTAATTCATGAGGATTTTTCTGTAGAAAAGTCTGTAAACGACTCAGAGGAAAAGTTTGTGGACCAGCCATCTCAAGAGGAAGCAAAATAAAAATATGGTGTAGAATATTTTCCATTTGGACTAGAGCATTAAGTACAAGCTGAGGATGAGAATCAAGACCTAGGTGCCTCTGATTTAGTGAATAAGGACTTCGAAGAGCTATAGAAAAAGTTTTCTAATTTGGAATATGAAAATGTTTCTCTTAGGAGATCCTTAGAGAAAGAACAGTTGAAATTTCAAAGACTTAAAGGAAGTACAGTTTCAAGGAAGGAAGTTGAAACTTTTAAGAAAATGATGTTGATAGATGTATCTAAGATGAAATCAGAAATGGCGATGAAGTAATATCTGTCAGAGTTTAAAGACTCTATGGAGACACAATTTCCATCGGTCTGGACTGGTGAAGCTAGTGGATCAGGTACTTCACTTGAATTAATCAGATTATTTCAGGATATCATAACAGCAATGAGCACTATGAATGACAGATTGCATGATTTTCAATGCAATAGTTCTCCACGATCAGTTTTATTATATAATCTGAGATTTTTTGTTTACCAGTAGACCGCAAGTGAACCAAGTATTAGAACTGTGCTGAATCAGTTCACAGAGAAGTTAACCTTGTTTATAGAGAATGAAGAGAGACTTCATGAGTTTTTCAGAGTAAATATGATAGAAGATATTCATATGACTCAGGAGAATAGAGATCTTATTATCAAGCTGGGAGATGGAATGATGAGAAGGATGAGGGAGCAGTTGACAGAAATCAAGGACGTTGTTTAGAGGAGATAGACCCTATCTCATACCGTTATTACACCTTGATTTCTGAGTTTATCATAATTTTACCTATTAAATTTTATTTTAATTAAATGTTATTTCATTCTATATTTGTGTTTTTTTATTTGTTTTACTCTCTTTGTTCAACTATTCCAGTAATCCACATTCGATTATTGAAAAATGGTTAATAATATCATTAACATCCATTCACTGCAGTATTAAAATGTTTTTTATTCTATATTATATAATTTTTTTTGATATCACAATAAGGGGGAGAACTTTGGATAAACACAACATTTTATTTTAACTATTTGACATTGTACTTTAAATATTTTTTTATATACTCTTTATTGGGTGAGAAATTTGGATAAATATAAACTTTTTCTTCTTTTTCATTTCTACAAAAGGGGAGAAATATTAAGAATTATCTTAATACTTTATGGGGGATAAATTAAGTTAAATCTAATATTGTATTTATCATTTCATATTTCAAAACTATATGTTATTAATTTTTTAAGTTAATTTCATTGGTTATTTTATTTATTTTGTGATCATCAAAAAGGGGAATATTGTTGAGAATGTGTTGTTTTCAACAATACAGAATATTTTTATTTAACAAGGGGACATTGTTGAGAAGAATAATATAATTATTTTTGATGATTTTGATGATCACAAATACCCTTAATTTTTTTCTAATGATTTTATTTTAAGTATATTTTAGGAATTTATTATTCATTATATTATTATTTTTGAAAGAAATATTTATGTTCTTGAACAACGAGATTTAATTGGTAAAGTATTCACATTAGCGTGTTCTGGAAACACCATTCATGCTTTACATATTTAGGAATTGCATAAGCGTGTTCTAGAATCACTGTTCTTACCCGACGTGGAGAAACGTAGCGTAAGGATGGAATGCGGTGTATACTTTATGAGTTATTAGAAAAGTATGGTTAATCAACCATACATTATCGGAGAATTATAGAAGAGGAACCCTATATTAGGAAGGAACCCTACGTTTGGGATATTGAAAAGTATGGTTCATCAACCTTACTTTTGTAAACAACATTACATTTCGTCAAAAGTATGGATCATGTACCTTACGTTTGGAAGCTTTTAAAAGTATATATTGTTTATCATACGTTTGAATGTTGAAAAGAAAACTATTATTCATCAGCCTTATGTTTTTAGTCAACCTTACGTTTGAAGGATGCTACATCAACCCTACATTTGTATTCAACCTTACGTTTGAAAGATGCATTCTATACAGTTCAACCTTACATTTGGCGTTGGATAATTAAAGACGATATTATTATGAAATGGTCTGCAAGAGGATTATTAGGCTAATTTCATGATGGATTAAATGTTGATTTTGGAAGAGCGTATTTGACTGATTCGAAGCTATTTTATCTATGATTCAAATGATCAATTTAATAGGATCTATTTAGGCCGAATTTTCTGGGAAGTTACGATTACTTTGTTAATTTGATAATTTTATATCACGAATCAGAAGGTGAATTTTTTGGATATAAATTTGCATGAGAAGTTCTCGTTATTATTTTTTATATATAGATGTGATATTTACGTAGAGAATATATACAAGATATTTTGAACAAAAATATAAAAAAGGAGAAAAACAGAGGCTATCAAGATACACAGATCTGCTAATTTTGAAGAGCGACAAAGCTCTATTTATTGGAGAAGAAGAATCTCAATAGACGATTCACTCATTTGACATCTAAGATCTACAGTGAATCTACTGCTACTAATGTTGAGAATAATATTTCTATATCTACTACAACCAGATCGACTCAGAATTACTCTTCTAGAAGGATCATTATTTTTAAAGGTGAGGATCCATCTACTGTCAATTTCATTCTATTGCAATTATGTAGAACAACGGGAATGTATTTTCAATGTAAAAATACCATTATTTTTATTTTTAGTGACCGGATTCTCGTACTAAGCTATGAAGGTTCTGTGATTGAACTAGAAGGATATGTTTTTCCTTAGATAGTAATGGTGTCAATTGTCTGTAATCGGTTGTGGAACGGTCTGTTGAAAAGAGAACCAAACAGTGAAAATCACTAAGCTCGTGGAGTAGAGTGTTGGTGCAGTGTACTAGGGGACTTCTGTTCCCTGATCCACTATACATCGTGTGTCCCTGCTATTTAAATTTCCACTACATTAATCCTTCTGATTAAATTTAAAGGATAATGAAAGATCTAGAGAATAATGCGTAAAAGATAGAATTCACCCCCTATTGTGTTATAATATAATTAAATAAGAATAAATAATATATATATATATATATATCATATAAAAATATTATTTACATCATAATTCCAAACCATGAGAGGTGGTAAAGGAAAAACAATTGACATCGTTTTGTGAGGCGGTTGTCTATCGTACACATGAATGGTAAATTTATTACCCATTTGATAGAAATTCTTGTAGGTGTAGTTATAACCCTCATAAAAACATCTAATTAAGTAATAAGTCTAATTTAATTTATAGGGAAAGAATTAATGTATAAATTCATGTTGAATAATGTTACCTCTTTTTCGAGTAACTCCATTTAGTTTTCACCAAAGGGCTTAATTGGTAGGATTTTTTACTAAATAAAGAATTATAGGATTAATGTAGGGGATTTAGTATGTGATATGGTCTTTTTTTGGCTGATAAAAAAGGTATTTATAGGTGTAAAGAGAGGTGGGATTTTAAATGTGTGGAAAGGGACCCGATGAGTATTCTTGAAACAAATTGTGTACTCCCCATGTTGTAATAGTCCCCCAAGGGGTAGAAATGGAACATTATAAATATTAAGAGGTGTAATGGTAAAAATATGTCAATAAAATAATTTTTATACAATTTTAGGATTATAGTTAAACATTATTGTTTAATTTTAGTCATCAATTATGCTCAGTTCTGTCTTAATCACTGTAATTAATTTTAATTAATTTCACTATTATTTTTATTAAAAAACTAAACTGACCAAATTAGAAATTATAAATCATTTGGATTCCTAATATGGAATGAATTTTTACAATTTTTATTCATATAAAAGGTAGAAATTGAATTAACATTAATCCCACAGATGTGACGAGACAATGAGTTTTTAAGGAGAAAAATTCCAAACGTTTGAAATGTTTTTATATCCAATTTCAAGGTAAAATTTGTTTCAATTATCTAAATTGGATTAATTTATTTATAATTTATATAAATTCACATTAAATAAAATTTTAATTATTATTTATCAATATTAACAAGTTAGATGAAAAATAAGTTTTGAATAGAAATATAGTATTTTTTACTATTCATCTAAAAATGAAATATTTCAGAAAAAACATAAAATTCACCTAATGTAAATTTTTATATAGCTCTTTTAAAAAATTTGTTTATTTTTTCAAATAAAATTCTTAAATTAGTCAAAATTAATTTTAAAATAGGTTTTCCATTAAAAAGAAAGTAAAATTGCCTTTTTGAAAAAATACATCTTTTTGTTCATAAACTATTATAAATTTCTATATCTTACCTATAAAACACATGAGATGAATGTTAAATAGTTTTATAAAAATAATATATATATATATAATCCATTAAAATAATTTTTCAGCAGTGTTAATTAATTTATTACTATAAAACTCATTTCATTTCATAAATATTGTTTTCCTAAAAAAGATTTCATATATCTTTAAATGGATTTTACTTTCATTTATAGTAAATTGTTCATGAATTAATTTAACTTATATACATGTATAAAACACAATTTTTTAATTTAATAAATATTAATTTTAACCTCCTATCAAAATCATAGATGATAACTATACTAGTATCATAATAACAATATTAACAGTATATTATAGTTTAGTAATAATCGACCTTGCTTATAATGAAAGATATGAAAAAACATCGTAGTTTGTGTAACATGAGACAAATATAGTGTTTTTCTATACCATAATCTAATATAAGTGTTTTATTTAGTAAATTATTAACTTGGTTTTTTGTGAAACATATGTCAAACATAGTTCTTTCATATTACTCAAGATATATTTAGTGTCATAAGAAATAAAAAATATATAAAGAGCTTAAATTAATTTCAAAAAATGAATATTTCAAAAAATATTGAAGTGTTACATTGAATCCCCCTTAAAATTATTTTCCCCACAATTTGTTTAGTTTTTCATTTTTCAAATATATTAAATTTCATTTTTTAGAATACCACACAATAAAAGTGAATACTAAAACTGTCATTAAAAACAGAATATGATAACCATAATGGTTACCCAAAGTAACTCATAACTATACTTACACATAGGATAACATTTGTTGTGAGTGAATATTTTACATATAATAAAAGATTAAATAAGTATAGAGAGAGATAAATACCATTGATCACTAGATAGTTAATGATCAATGGAATGTTAAGGGCCTCCGAACCATAAATCATTAATGATAAATAAGACTGTTGATTCCATAGAAATGAATGTATTAGGATAAACATTTTTCATTATTTTTTTCCTATAGTTGAATAATTTTATTACAATATGATATACTTACTTTATTTCATTCCATTACATACTCACAATTTCACCCTTTGGTTTTTCATTTTTTCAATTTCCACTTTATCTCTTACTCCACAGAATGAAGGTGAATTTGTCATTGTTGAAGAAGTAAAAGATCATGAGATCCATAAAAATATTGATAAGACATTCTATCTTTATTTTATTATAATCACACCAAATATGCATAAATCCATATATGGTTATATAATACCTTAATCTCTAAACCCTCATGTGAAGATTAACTTAAACCATCCCATAAATGGTTAAAATTTTTACCCTTCAAAATGATTAAAATAAAAAATATTAGAAATATAGGCAATAAATTTTCATAACATTGATTCTATATATGTGATAAGGAATATATTGGTTTCTACATTCCAAACATGTTAATACCTTCATCGCATACACTCTTGAAACATTGTAATATCTTGAATTACCATAAATCATTTTGGAAAAGATGCATGCTTCTTATTCCGAAGAATAATTGATATTTTATGTAAGGCCAACAAGTTATAAACATCATCCATGATGTTGTAGAAATTTTTTTCATCAAATCCATTATCTGTTATGATGTCATAATTATTATCCAATTTACATTATCCATATCATCATCTCTTTATCCATATAAAACACCATTTCTCTTTAAACAGAATAGGCTACAGGTTTCATCTCTATAATCAGAATATAAATTTTCCATTAAATCTATTTTATATGTCATCATAACCATTTGGAATATCCATTCAAGTACATAATAAAAACATTATACTAAAAATACTTATATATTTCATGATTCATATAACCTTATCTATAAATTTTAAAATATATACACTTCAATCATCCAAATATATTCTCAAACCATTTCTTGGGGTCTATAATCTTATTTCTTAATACCCATTTCCTATAATATGTAATATAAAAATTTTATTAATGCATTTCAGTGTCAATTTAATAATTATTCTTACATTTAATGTAAACAATAATATTAAAATATTTCATTCCTTATTCATTTAATTTTTTTATTAATCTTTAGAAGTATAACCAATGCTCATGAACATTCTTGAGGATAATTATGATATTTCCAATTAGAAAATCAATTTTCATAGAGAACATAATATCTACAACTGAAAAATTAAATATTAACTATGTTCATTATTATTAAATCTATTTAATAGAAACAATAATGTTAATGGAGAAGAACTTATCATAATAAACAATCCCTTAATCATGAAAAATCCCTTATATGATTTCACAATAATGAAACATAATTCTTTAATATACGACACAGTATGTTTATCCTTAGTTGTTAAAATTAAAACATCATGATGGTTTGTAAAAATTTTGTGAATTACCAAATAATATCCCCTTAGAGTGTTAAACAAGGTGTGCAGAAAATCATATTATCTTTCATAAGTTCTTGATAGAGTCTAACACAATATGGTGTTTTTGGGGTGTTTACTGTTGAGAATGTATTATTTTCAAAAATAGATAATAATTTTATTTAAAGGGGGGGTCTTTTGAGAACAATACACTATCAATTTATGATAATTTTGATGCTTACAAATACCCATATTTATTTTCTAATGATTTTAATTGTTAAGTATTTTGCAGGAATTTATTATTCATTATATTTTTATTTCTGGTAGAAATATTTATGTTCTTGAACAACAAGGATTAATTACTAAAGTATTCGCATATAGCATGTTTGGGAAATACTGTTCATGCTCTACATATTCAGGATCTGCTTTAGCGTATTCTAGAAACATTGTTCATAGCCTACCTGGAGAAATGTAGCGTAAGGATGAAATGTAGGGTATACTTTATGAGTTATCAGAAAATTATGGAAGATGAACCCTATGTTTTGAAGGAACCCAACATTTGGGTTATTGAAAAAATATAGAAGAATAACCGTACGTATGTTTTAAATGTTACGTTTGTTTCTCAAAAGTATGGTTCATCAACATTACTTTTGTAAACAACCATACATTGTTATAAATGTATGGATATTTTGAAATACGTTTGGGTTATTAAAAAGTATGGATGATCAACCCTATGTTTCCTACCCTACGTTTTCAAACCTACGTTATCAAACCTACGTTATCAACCCTACATTGACAACCTTATGTTTGAAGGATATGTCATCAACCTTACGTTTATGATCTACGTTATGTTCAAAGGATGCATATTGCAAAACTCAACCTTACGTTTGGCGTTGAAGAATTTAAAGTCAATATTATTTTGCAACGTTCAGTAAGATGATTATTAGGCTGATTTCACAGAAGATTTAAATATGATTTTAAAGTGCGACTTCGACTAATTCAAAGATGTTTAATCAATGGTTTAAAGATCAAATTAAAAGGAGATTTCTATACTGAGTCATCAAGGAAGTTACTAATACTCTGTAAATTCAAATGTTTGAATATTGTAAGTCAAAAGGCAACTTTTTTGGATCTAAATTGGCAGAAGCAGTTCCTATCGTTATTATATATATGTGCTTTTCCAAACAAAAACATGTGATCTCTCTATCATTCTTAAAAAAAGAGGAAAAACAGAGACTATCAAAAACATACAAATCTGCTGATTCAAGAGTGTGGCAAAGCTCTGTTTATTGAAGAAGAAGAATCACGATAGATGATTCATTCATTCTACATAGAAGATCATTTGTGAATCTACTACTGCTGAAGTTGTGAATTATATTTCTATATCTACTACAACAGGATCGACTCAGAACGAATCTTTTTGTGAAGATCATTATTTTTGAATGCAAAGATCCAGCTACTATCAATTACATGTTGTTGCAATTGTAAAGAATATATGGAAAGTATTTTCAATGTACAAAAATCAGTCTTTTCTATTCTTTAGTGATTGGATTCTTGTACTAAGATGTGTAGGTTCTATGAGTGAACAAGAAGGCATTGTTTTTCCTTAGATTGTACAGGTATCAACAGCCTGTACTCAGTTGTTGAAAGGTCTATTGAAATGAGAACCAGATAGTGAAAATCACCAAGCTCGTGGAGTAGAGCGATGGTGGGGTGGACTAGGGGCCTTCTATTCCCTGAATCACTATATATCTTGTGTCTCTTCTATTTAAATTTCTGCTGCATTAATTTATCTAATTAAAGTTAATGGGGCAGAACACAAGTTCACGAAGATTTCTAAAAATACAGAATTCACCACCTTTTGTGTATGTTGACTATAATCCGATCCAACAATTGACATCAGAGGTTGAGCTGTCTGATAAAGCCTTAACAAGCTGAAAGTGATTATACACAGAGAAACATGAATGATACAATAAATATAATTTATATGGTTAGATCACCATACTTCAATGTAGAAAAATATGGATGCTGGAAGTCGGGAATGATTATTTATCTAAAAAAACATGGATTCATAGTATATTATATGATTTTGACTCTATATGAAATACTAGAAAAACATGAAACATGGAGTGCAGATACTGAAGCAGAATATGATATGAACTCAAAGGCAATGAATTCAATTATATGTTATCTAGGACCTAATTAATTTAACATAGTGCCTCAATTCCCTACAGCATATAAAATGTGGAAAACAATTATTGTTGCTTATTAAGGAACTAACAATATCAGGGAAATGTGATATGCTACTGCTAGGTTCAAATTTGATACATTCATAATGGTTGAAGGTGAAAGTATTACTCAAATGAATGGAATATTGAAAGATATTGTCAATAACATAACCTCCTTGGGATATCCCATTAAACAAGTAGATCAAGCTTTAAAAGTACTGAGAGTACTGCCTACAAGATGGAATGGAATTTTTACTTTAATCAGATAGTCGAAACCTGTCAAAGACTTAACCATGAGAGAACTAATTGGAACACTAATGATTTAGGATGCTAAGATAGAAGATGAAGAAACTGAGCATAAATTGTTTATCAAGAGAGATGACACTACCTTAAAGGTATCATCACAGAGCACAAACAAAAAGATAAAGAAAAGCATAAAAGTGAAATCATAAAGTTTTGATTTATAAAATTCTGATGTGAACTGGCTCAGCTAGCCATAAAATTCACTAAATTCTATAGAAATAATAAAGGCCTCAGAAAATCATTCAAAAAGGATAACAAGAAAGTCAGATGTTATGAGTGCAAGACAATAGGGCACATCAGACCTGACTGTCCTCAGCTAAAAGAAGACAAGAAAAAGATATTTATCAAAAGAAATGATTATGAGCATAAGGACAAGAAAGACATCAAAGCTACATAGAGTGTATCTGAAGACTCTAGTAGCACTTTTGAATCAGACTGAGAGAAGGAAGAAGAAAATCTAAAAGCTATCATGTGTTTTATGGAAGAAATAGATGAGGTGCAATCTTAATACTCTTCTGAATCTAGTTCTGAATCTAGTTACTCTAATTAAAAACTTCCAGCCTATTGCAATATTCTTGAAGAAAAATATGATTCTCTATTTAAGAAGGATAAGTATTTTTAGAACATTCATAAGGCTATTTCTGATGAAAGAGACAAAATGATTAAACAATATAAATAGATAATTAAAAAGTTTAACTCAATTAACACTAACAATACAGATTTTGAATCAAAGATAAAAACACTGAGAGCTGAAGTGAAAACTTATAAAAATTCATCCCTTTTTCTACTAAAGGAGAAAATAAATTAAATGATTTTTTTGGGAAAAATATCATTAAAAAGGAAAGATTTGGAATTGGCTGTAAAGGTGAAAACCGAAGCTGTAAAATAATTGTTTTATTCCATGTGAAAAAAGATTAAATTGTAATTACTGTGGAACAAGAGGACATATTTCTAAAACCTGTTTCTTAAGAAAACCCCAAATAAGTTGTATTTAGAAGGCTTTTGTATCAAATGGTTTATTTTAATTTTGTGAAATTAGAAAAACAAGGAAATTCTGGATTCCCAGATCACTTCTGGCTAACACCCTTGGACCCAACTTAATATAGGTACCAAAGAAAATTGTGTAAATGCCTTTGCAGGAAGAAGGTAACAAAAACAGGACATGTGGTATATGGATAGTGCCTACTCAAGGCACATGAGTAGAAACTCATTGAATTTATCTACACTCACTCAAAAAATAGTGGAGTTGTCACTTGTGGTGACAATTCCCAAGAGAAAATAATTGGTATTAGAATAGTTGGAGATCTAGAAGTTGTCTCAATCAAGAAATTACTTTCAATACAAGCATTGAAAAATAATTTGATAAGTATCTCTCAACTATGTGATGATGGTTATTCTGCTGATTTTTCTTACAATTGTGGTTATATTTTCAAAAATAAACTGCTAAAATTTAGAGCACCTAGAACTGATAATGTGTATACCCTTCTTTTAAATTATTTGTGTAAACAACATGTACACTTCTTAACTGATAAAATAAACAATTCCTAGATTTTTCATTGAAGACTTGGACATTGTAATGCACTTATTTTACATAAATTATTTAAGAATCAATTAGTTTCTGATTTTCCTAGTCTCAGATTTGAACGTGACAGATTCTGTGATGCATGTCTACTTGGAAAGAAACACAAATCATCCTTCAAATCTATTAAAAAAAATTCTATATCTAAAACTCTAAATCTTATCCAAATGGCTTTGTTTGGACCTTCATGAGTAGCAATCTTGGCTGGTAAATTATATGTATATGTTTTAGTTGATGACTATTCTAGATTTACATGGTTTTTCTTTTTAAAATTTTAAAGTGAAGCTTTTACATTATTTGAATGTTTTTGTAAAGTGGTTCAAAATAAAAAACGTTTTAGAATAATTTCATTAAGAAGTGATCATGGTGGAGAATTTGAGAATCTAGAATTTAATTCATTTTTCACAAATATGGGTATTAAACACACCTTCTCTGAACCAATAACACCTCAACAAAATGCAATTGTTGAAAGAAGAAATTGGACTATTTAGGAAATGGCTAGGACTATTCTAAATTAATAAAGTCTTCCTACATATTTTTGGGCAGAAGCTGTAAGCACAGCCAACTATATAATGAATAGAGTATTAATTAGACCTCCTTTGAGAAAGACACCCTATGAAATTTATAATAACAGAAAACCTAAAGTAAATTACTTTAAAGTTTTTGGATTCAAGGTTTAAATCTTGAAATCCAAGGGAAATCTTGATAAGTTCGATCCAAAATCTAATGAAGGCATTTTCTTAGGATATTCAGCTACCTCCAAAGCTTATAGAGTCTATAATAAGAATTCAAGGATTGTTGAAGAATCAGTTCTTGTTAAAATTGATGAATCTGATCCCGTTGATAAAAGGATAGATCAAATGGATGAATCTGACTCTAATGATAACATGAGACATGAAAATTTACAAAATGTTTTTCAAAAATATATAAATGAAATTCAGTCCAGTTCAGAAGAACATGATACTAAAAAACCTATAAGTGTACTACCTAGACAGAATATAACCCTAAATAATCATGCTTTATAAACTATAATAGGTGATTTAGATACGAGAATAAAAACTAGGTGAAATGTATGAAATTCTATAGAATTTTCTTCCTTTATATCCCAGTTAGAACCCAAGTCTATAGATGAATCTTTAGATGATGAAATATAGATAATAGAAATGCAATAAAAATTAAACCGGTTAAAAAGAAATGAAGTCTGGGAATTAGTTGAAATCCCATAGAATTATTCCGTGATAGGAACTAAATGGATCTTTAGATATAAACAAGATTATCAAGGAATAGTAACTAGAAATAAAGCTAGACTTGTAGCTAAAGGATATAATTAGGAAGAAGGTATAGATTATGATGAGACCTTTACTCCTGTAGCTAGATTAGAATCCATTTTAATCCTTTTAGCCTATGCATCTCATATGAACTTTAACTTATTTCATATGGATGTTAAGTCTGTATTTTTAAATGGTTATTTAATGGAGGAAGTTTATGTTGAGAAACCTCCTGGTTTCAAAAAGTATCAAAACCCAGATTCTGTTTTTAAACATACTAAAGATCTTTATAACCTTAAACAAGCTCCTAGAGAATGGTATGAAATATTATATTATTTTCTATTGAAAAATGATTTTACTATTGGAATGGAAGATCAATCACTTTTTAAGAAAACTGTAAATTCTAATATTTTATTGGTTCAAATTCATGTTGATGATGTAATTTTTGGATTAACTAATGTATCTCTTTGTCACGAGTATTCAAAGTTAATGTAAAAGGAATTTGAAGTGAGCATTATGGGAGAATTAAATTTCTTTTTAGGACATCAAATTTATCAAAAAGGTTTTGGAAATGTTTTGAATCAAATCAAATACATTACTGATTTATTAAAGAAATTTGGACTGGAAAACAGAAAGACATATACAATTCCTATGTGTACTAATATAAAAATTGATTTAGATGAAATTGGAAAATTAGTTGACATCAAGTTATATAGAGGTATGATTGGTATTTTATTATATCTTACTACTAGTACGCCATATATAATGTATTCAGTATGTCTTTGTGCACGATTTCAATCAAATCCTAAAGAATCTCATTTAACTGCTGTTAAAAGAATTTTTAGATATTTAAATGAAACTATATTTCAATATCTTCTTTATCCCAAAATGTCTGATTTTAATTTGATTTCATATTCAGATGCAGACTTTGGAAGTTCTAGATTAGATAGAAAAAGCACTTCATGAACATTTCACTTTTAAGGGAAATCTTTAGTGTCATGGTCAAGTAAGAAACAACATTCAGTTGCCCTGTCAACAGCTAAGGCAAAATATGTTTCTTCTAGTAGTTGATGTGCACAAGTGTTGTGGATGAAAAACATTCTTATGGAATTTGGACTAAATTCTAATAATATGCCTTTTTAGGTGATGATACTAGTGGAATTAATATTTCAAAAAATACTATTAATTATTCTAGGACTATGCATATTGATATCAGACATCATTTTCTAAGATATCATGTTATTAAAAAGGATATATATTTGGAATTTGTAAGTACTGAAATTCAATTAGCTAATATTTTTACTAAACCACTTCCCACTGCAAGGTTTGATTTTATTAAGGGGTTTCTAGGTTTATTTAATTTTAAATAATGTATTACTTTACTATGATGTTTCTTTATTTTAATAATGTTTAAAATAATTTAGTTATTTGTTTTTCAAATAGAATAAGTTTCTTTTACCAACGTAATAAATTTTATTTATATTTAAAATCTATATAAATATTAATGAAAACACAGGAATCAAGGCTGTTAGAAACTTTTCGAATTTTGAACCATTTAATTTCCACCAAAACCCTTTCAAACCTTCGAAACCACACCACTTCTTGTCAACCCTAATATTCGAACATCTGAAACTCTAACCTTCAAACCTTTAGAGATTCTCGTAGAAATGGTAAAGACTAAGAGAGCTGATGAGGCTGAGACCAGCAATGCCAAGAAAAAGCACTCAGTAGGAAGGAAAATCTTACAGGGAAAGGTGGTTGATCTAGAATGGATATTTCAGACGAACTAGTTATTAAAACACGCACTATCATTTCAAAATCTCGAACAGACCTTCAATAGTGAGAATAAAAAATTTTTGTATGAGGTAGAACTTCAATATTTCTTTAAAACTATTCATTTTATTCTGGGAGACAATGAGGATACTATGGTAGCTAAGATGTAAGATCGTTAATTCTCGATATCCTCTATGGAGATTGGTGAGATTCAGAACTTCCCTTATGAGGGAGTTTTTCATTTTGATTTGAAAAATATTGGAGATTACGTACATAAATCTGAAGATATCATGTATTTTCTTTTTGGTTTTACTTATATAAAGAAGATGTTTATAAAGTACATAGAGCTTGATAACAAAATTCTTATGAAATTTGTACATACAGGGATAAAACCAAGATTGTCAGAGATGGAAAAGATATGGTATCCCAACATTTACATAATGTATCTTATGCTCAGTGATATAAAATTAAATTTTCGTAGGTAAATGGTGAGGTACCTGAGTTTCTATAGTCATAGTGAAGCCAGAATGAATTTCTACCCTTTTGGTAGATTCATTTCTAAACTTTTTTTCAAAAAGGATATGGTGAGACTGGTGGATTCCAGAGTAAGATGTAATCACAGTAATGTTTTCTATACTGGTACTTTAAGAAATATTGTCTATTTCTAGAGCACTTTAAAAAGGAAACTTCTTCCAGTAGGATCTGATGAAGAAGCAAAGAGTGCTCAATCTCAGTCTGCTATGTCGAAAGAAGGACAGACTGAATCGAGAGTAAGCGCTACTGTAAGAAGAATAAGATTTGAAACTGAAGACCCTGAGGAAGAAATAAGTTGTGAGGTACTTCAGACTCAAAGACAAATAACTATAAACGAGGAACTTGTTTCCCCTATACTGACAAGAATAGATTTACTCTCTTATTGTTTTGTAAGATAATATTCTGTTGAAAAAGAAATGGATGCTATTATTGAAAGTTCAGAACTAGTAAAAGGACCTCAGATTCAATTTGGAATTCAAGATGGAGCTGAAGGAGAGTCTCCGGAATAGAATGTGGCTGTTATAGAAGATGAACCTGAACGAATTGAAGTTGAAAGAATAGAACCAGAAGCTGAAGCTGACATTGAACAAGAGGCAGTGCCTGGAGTAGAAGTGGCCAGCCCTCAATTAGTTAAAAGTGAAATTATTCATGAGATTTAAATGGAAGAAGTGATTTCTGATATACAGGATGAAAATCCTTAATAAGTAAAAACATAAGTTCTTCAAGAGGATTTTTCTGTGGAAGTGTCTGGAAAAGGCTTTGAGAAAAAAATCTGTGGATCAGCCCACTTAGGAGAAGGAATAAGAAAAATCTAATACAGATTCGCTGCCTTTAGTACTGTTGTATCACACTGAAACTGAGAATGAGAATCAAGCACAAGGTGCCTCTGATTCAGGGAATAAGGAAGTCGAATATCTATACATAAAGGTGTCACATTTGGAATCTGAAAATGTTAATCTACAAAGAGACTTAGAAATAAAACAGTTGAAATTTCAAAGACATAAGAGAAGTACAGTTTCCAAGCAAGAATTTAAAAATTTTAAGAAGGATATGCTGAATGCAGTTGAAAAATTAAAGTTTGAAATGGTTATGATGTCATATTTATCAGATCTCAAATTATTTATGGACACACAATTTGCATCTGTCTGGACTAGTGCTGCTAGTGGATCAGGTACTTCACCTGATTTAATCAAAAAGTTTCAAGCTATCAAACCTTCCATGAGCAATATGAATGAAAAATTACATGATCTTTAATGTAATAGTGCTCCTTTATTAGTCTTGTTAGATAATTATAAATTTTTGGTTGATCAGTTGACATCAAGTGACCCATCTATTAAACTTGTGCTGACTCAGTTCATAGAAAAGTTTTCCTTGATTATGGAAAATGATTTTTCAGAGTAAACCTCATAGAAGATATTCATATGACTCAAGAGTCAAGGGATCTTATTATTAGGCTTGGTGATGGAATTTTGAAAAGGCTTATGGAGCAATTTTCAGAAATCAAGTCCGTAGTTCATAGGAGATAGACCCTATCCCATACTCATTCCAAACATTGATTCTTGTGTTCATCATGATTGTACCTATTCCATGTTCTTAATGACATTTTGGATTCCTGTTATTTATTATTATTTGTTTTACTGTCCTTGTTTCGATATTCTAGTAATCCATATTTAATTATTGGAAAACGGTTAATAATATAGCATTTACATAAGTTCAGTGCTAAATTAAATGTGTTCTATTCCATATTCTATGATTCTTTTTGATATAACAAAAAAGGTGAGAAAATTGGATAAAGTAAGTTAAATCTAATATTTTATTTATATTTTCAACATTCAAAACTTTATGTAATTAATTTTTCAAGTTAATTTCATTAATTATTTTATTGGTTTTGTGATCATAAAAAAGGGGGAGATTATTGAGAAAGTATTATTTTCAACAATATATATTGTTTTTATTCAAGGGGGGGGGGGGTCTGTTGAGAACAATACTATATCTCTTTATGATAATTTTGATGCTCACAAATACCGTTAATTATTTTCTAATGATTTTATTTGTTAAGTATTTTTCAGGAATTTATTATTCATTATAATTTTATTTCTGGTTGAAATATTTATGTTCTTGAACAACGATGATTAATTACTAAAGTATTTTCATTTAGTGTGTTTTGGAAACACTGGTCATGCTCTACATATTCGAGATCTGCTTTAGCGTGTTTTGGAAACACTGTTCATACCCAACGTGGAGAAACATAGCGTAAGGATGAAATACATTGTATAATTAATGAGTTTTCAAAAATGTATGGAAGAGGAACCCTACGTTAGGAAGGAACCCAACGTTTGGGTTATTGAAAAAGTATAGAAGAAGAACCGCACATAAGTTTTAAATGTTACGTTTATTTCTAAAAAGTATGGTTCATCAACCTTACTTTTGTAAACAACCATATGTTCTTATAAAAGTATGGATATTTTGTAATACATTTCGGTAATTAAAAAGTATGGATGATCAACCCTACGTTTCCAAACCTACTTTTTCAACCCTACGTTATAAACCCTATTTTTACAACCTTACGTTTGAAGGATACGTGATCAACCTTATGTTTATGATCTACATTACATTCAATGCATGCATACTGTACAACTCAACCTTATGTTTGGGGTCAGATAATTTATAGTTGATATTATTATGAAACACTCAGCATAATGATTATGAGGATGATTTCAATCCAGATTTAAAGATGATTTTAAAGTGAAAATTTGACTGATTCAATGCCATTTTATCAATGGTTTAAGGATCAAATTAAAAGGATCTTTTTATGCCTAGTCTTCAGGGAAGTTATAAATACATTTTAAATTCAAATGTTTGAAGATCACATGTCAAAAGGAGACTTTTGTGTATCTAAATTTTCAGAAGAAGTGCTTGTCGTTACTATATGTATGTGCTTTTCAGAACAACAACATGTGATCTCTTGATCATTCTTAAAAAATGGAGGAAAACAGAGACTATCAATAACATATAGATCTTCTGATTCAAGAGAGCGACAAATCTCAGTTTGTTGAAGAAGAAGAATCACGATAGAAGATTCATTCATTCTACATCGAAGATCATTTGTGAATATGCTACTGTAGATGTTGTGAATTATATTTCTATATCTACTGCAACATGATCGACTCAGAATGACTCTTTTGTGAAGACGGATATTTTTGAAGGCAAATATCCATTAACATTCAATTGCAAGCTGTTGCAATTGTGAAGAACATCTGGAAAGTATTTTCAAAATACAAAATATTTCTTTTCTATTATTGAGTGCTCGACTTCATGTACTAAGCTGTGTAGGTTCTGTGAGTGAACCAAAAGGCTTTGTTTTTCCTTAGATTGTAAAGGTGTCAACTTCCTGTACTCAGTTGTTGATAGGTTTGTTGAAATAAGGACCAGATAGTGAAAATCACCAATCTTGTGGAGTAGAGAGTTGGTGGAGTGGACTAGAGGCCTTCTGTTCTCTGAACCACTATATATAATGTGTCTCTACTATTTAATTTTCCACTGCATTAATTCATCTGATTAAAGTTTAACGGCTGAACACACTCTCACGAAGATTTCTGAAAAGACACAATTCACCCCCCTCTTGTGTATGTTTAGTATAATCTGATCCAATATTTACCCTTATGTAAATCTATACTAGAGACACATAAACATCATGTTCCAATAAATGTAATTATTTCTTTGAAACCACATTCTCTACCCTTTAACAAAATTCTAGGACATTATCTTATATGTTAACCCATTTGTATACTTATCCTTAGAGGCATCTCTAGACATATTCATTAAAATATCCATATGGATCTCACTATTGTTTTCTCATCCAAGTTTCTAAAGGTTGACTAATACTTTTCTTTGATACCAAATATAGTGACCTATTATTAACATACATGGATTTTACTTCATTTAAGAATAATATTAATCAAATTACAAAATTACATTCTTGCAGACAACAATAGTTCAGTGTCTTTGGAAACATGGAACAAAATCTTCTAGCTTGGTCATTTTTCACCAATGTTTCCCACAAAGATCTTCCCCTTTAGTATACCTACTTAAAATATTCTTCAGAACATGGGTAAAGAAAACATAAGAAATGGTAATATCAGATACACAGTAAGGGTAAAAAAGGAGATATAAAAGCATATCATGTAAATAAGGGTATGTGATCACGAGAATAACATTTTAAGATCATAGCATGTATATTAAAGATCACATACATTAGTCATGGAATAAATATTTGTATTTAATAAAACATGATTCATAAAGGAATCAAGGGACAATTTCATGAAAGATTAATATAGGAATAAAACATAGACACGTGGTATACACAACATCTTATAACAATATGAACATGTTTAAATAGTTTTAGGTTCACTCATTAAGTTAAGGACATTGAATTAGTCACTCACATAAACTTATGGACACCAAACCATGTCCATGTATAACATTATGAACACATAATTAAATTCATGAATAAGAATCATTCCCTTCAAGTCCATGATCATTTCCAAAAAATATTATGGAACGTCCTAGGGATTATACACACTATATGGGATACACCTCCATCCAAAATCAAAATACTTTTTTAAAAGGGATTGGGTTTCCCCTTCATCCCATGGTTGACTTAGATTTCCCATCTTTCCATAGTGGATCGAGTCTCACCATATTCCAATAGTGGATCATGTTACCATATCTACCCATATATGATCATTACTCACCAGTTTCCATGTTTGGATCAAGAGACAAATATTTCCCCTTTTGGATCAAGCCTATCAACTTGTTTCCCATTATTATCTCATGATATATAAATATTTAACCAATGCAGTGTAGGGGGATATAGGTTCCACTAGGCATATAATAATATCATACATACATGTTCCCCTTTTTAATAAAACATTCATTATATCATGACCTATAAAAATAGATGAGTTTAATAAAAATAATATCATAGCCCCCAAAATGTAATCGATATCATAAACATTTAATCCTATAATTACCTATGGAAAATATATAATACTCATAATAATTTCATAAAAGCATCACCTATGAAAAAGAAGTTGGTTTCAACAAATTATAAACCTTAGAAGTGAAAAGGATGTCATAAAACCATTCAATCAAAACATAAACCATTAAAGATATAATATTAACGGTCTTCTTAGATCATGTCACCAGAAAAGAACAAACTTTAAAAAAGTGTTTCGTATTATATAGAGAAATATTTTGAATGATCCCAGGGAACATTTCTTAAGGATAATACATTTTCATTGAAAATAATTTTCTTAAATATTTCAAAAAATCCTATTACTATAAAGAAATATTTATGTTTTCATTTAATACATTTCATGTAGAAAATATATTTTTCTCTTGGAAAAACACTATTTAAAACATAATGCATTTTGAAAAACTGTTTCTAAATATATTTTAAAACATATAAAGGTATCCTAAAAATATTTTGAAAACCATTTTTTAAAACACCTTGGAAACTCATAAGGAAATATTGAAAAAAAATTTCATTGAAAATATTTTGGAGACATAAAAAATTATTGAAATAATTTTGAAAACCTTTTTCATGAAAATTGATTTGAAAACATATAAATTAAATTTGAAACCATTTAAATCCATGTATATCAAAATAACATTTTGAAAACATATAATGTGTGCTTTGAAAACCATTTTAAACACATTTTAAGAAAAATAGTAAACATGACTTTGAAAGAATGATGATTTCCGGCTAAAAGAAGAAATAATGTATGATTTTCATAAAAACATTTTCAATATTATATTAAGAATAAAAGTGAAAACAATAGTACCAATACTTTGATATAACATGAATAACCATATTAGAATAAAATTCATGATATTTATTATGATATGTATTATAATATTTCATAAATGGAAGCATAATCATAAATAATCCTGATAAATGATGAGATTGTAGCAGTAAACTCTAACCACTTTGGTAACATTAAATACTAATACCCAAAAGAGAATAATAGTACATTAATATTATATTACCATTAAAATTATAATATTATTGATAAAACAGATTAATTTACAGAATATACACCTTGCACTAGAATATAGGTGCATAACATAACATGTGTCTCGAAGAAGGCAACTTGAGACAAAATTACGTTATTGATTTGGATACTTTTGAATTGTAAACCCTATGAAAGAGAGATCATTAAATGGATATGTAAATACACATAAAATAAAGCATAATTATCACAGAATAATTTTAGGGGTACTACATAAACCACATAAAATAAACAAGTGGTGAACAAGACATGTATGTCATGGATATAAAAAGTTAGACGAGAAAACCCCTACCTTAATTCTTAACATTATTAATACACATTAAAAACTACTGTATAATAAATATAAGTATATTATTCAGATTAAAAATAAAAAAATTATTATATATAACCATATATATGATTTATTTATGACATTATATTACCAGTTTAAAAACAATTCCATGATAAAGTAACATTTCTCGTAAATTTTGATTTGTTTTTTTGCATATGTGTTGACTTATTATTCTTGATTCTCATACATGGATAATTATTTAATTATTTAAATAATTTAGAAAATGATATAAATATCACATATATTAAATATATAAATAATTATAATTATCTTTAAAATATATAAATATGAAATGGAATACATCGTTCATGGAGACGATAGGTCATACGTACGCATGAATGTTGTTCTTATTTTCTTATCACATTGAAAGAAAGAAAGAAATTGACATATATGTGTACAAATAAATATTATAATTACCATATTAGTTTTATGTTATATATATATATTATAAAATAAGACTAAATACATCCTTATTACATTACATGTAGAGTGTGAACGAATCTAATAGCTTTGAGGAGGCTCACAAACGAAGATATAATATTCCAAAAAATAAAAAGAAGGATGGTATTTATTGTAAAATAAATATAGAAGAAAAAATAAATAATAAAAATAATATATCATATAGAAATAGTATGGAAATAATAATTCTCGACAATGAGATGTTTTGCTACGAAATTAAAGACATCATTTCGTGAGATGGTAGCTCGGGATACACATTAATGGTTAGTTAGCTACCCATTTGATGGAAGTGTGTGTAGATATAGGTAAATCCCAATGAATAAAAAAATATAAGTATATTGATTAATCTTATTTTATTATATAATAATTGAACAAGAGTAACTGAATGGATGGAGAATGAATTAATAAAAAAATGCATGTTGAAGAATGTTACATCTTTTTTGGTTAACTCTTTTTGGTTTCACCAAAGGGCTTCCTTGGTTGTATTTATTTCCAAAGGGAGGATTCTAGGATGAATGGTGTGTTTTTTGAGTATATTTGGGAAGGTTTTGGATGAACCAAAAGGACATGAGATGTGTAAAGAGAGGGGGAGGAGAGGAGGCCATTTGTAAGTGGGGAAAAGGACACATTGGGTATTGTTGAAAAGAATTCTGTGATACAAACGTTTTACTTGTTCCAAAAGGATTATAAGTGGAATATTATAGATAATTAGAGGTTTAATAGTCTAACTATATGCAGTATTTTTTTTTAATATTATATGGTCATTTTTGAAACGTATTGTCTATATGTACTCATTAATTGGCCTCATTTTCACCTTAATCATTGTAAATAATTTTAATTTAATTCACTAATATATTTTTTATAAAAATCTAGGTTCTACTAATTATGAATTATAAATTATTATTATTTAAGATATTTAATCCATTTTTATAAATTATAAACTCATAAGTGATTGAAAATTAATTAATATTCATGCCATATACGAGACGAGATGATGTGTTTTAAAAGTGGACATGTACAAACATTTGAATGTTTTTATATCCAATTTCAATTTAAAATTTGTTAAAACGACCTAAAATGGATTAATTATTGAATAGTTTATCTAAATATAATTTAAATCCAATTAAAAATATAATCTTAATATATTTATAAATTATATGAAATGGATATTTTGAATTAAAATTAAATATTTTTCAGTATTTATCCAAGAATGAAATATTTCAGAAAAGTAAAAACAATTCATAAAATGAAAGTTTTTATATTACTCATTAATAAATTATGTTTTTTTAAATTATAAAATATTAAATTTTAGAAAATATATATTTCAAAGAGGTTCTCTATTAAAATGTGGTAAAATTACAATTTCTTAATACATATTTATTTTTAAAAAATTGGATTTATTTTTATGCCTTTCCTAGAAATTACATAAGAAGATAGATAAATAGTAGAATTAATAATATATATATATATATATATATTTAAAAAATCATTTTTCAAATGGGTTTTAAATAAATTATATTGTTAAAAATGTTTGATTGCAAAAATATAGTTTTCCGGAAAATGATTTCTTATATTTTTAAAAGGGTTTTACTTTTATTTCTAGTTAACTGATCAACATATAATTATTATATACATTTGTAATTAATGTTTTTATAATATAATTAATCATATTTATAACTTCCATTAGAAAGGATAGTTGGTAACTATAATAATATCTTAATAACAATAGTAATTGTATATTGTTTTTGGTCAAAATCAGTATTGTGTGTAATGAAATATATCAAAAGAAGTCAGGATCTTGTGTAACAAAATCCAAAAGTAGTGTTGTGTGGACCTCAATATAATCTATTTTTTGCTTGTAGTGAATGATTTTCATGGATTTTCATGAAACTCAAGTAAACATTAGTGCTTTCATATAACACAAGCTATATTCAATGTTGCACGAAATGAGAAATATCAAAAAGGTAAATTTAATTCAAAAAAATCTAAAAATATATTTTGGTTAAAATTAATGTTATATTTCATTTTTTCTCTTACAACAATTTATGATTCTAAATTTACTAAATCTATAAGGGTTTATTATATCAGTTTTCATTCATTGAGATATAAGTCATATTAACCACTTGTTTTATATCATGTGTTGAATATAATCATTTATTGACATGTTTATTATAATATGGCGAAGAAAAATTTGTTTTAAAATCAATCTCATGTTATATATTATATTTTGTTTTGATCAAAGATACATCAATAATTTAACAGATCCTTCCAAATATCATTTTCAAATAAATATTTTTATGAACTAATTTCTATTTGACAAAAATGCATGTTAACCATATCTCTAAAACTGTATCAATTTCCCTCTCAATTATTTTCCCTTGGAATGTAATTTTTTTGATGTGATATTTGTGAGATAAACTATCGATACCACTTATTTTAGGTAAGTAAAATTCCTCATCAATATCTATATTTATTGTTTTATTTTATAAATGATCTCATATATGATTTAATAATTTAATAAGGTCATTTTCTACATTTTTTAATTGCATTGCAAAATATTTAATTAAATATTTTCATGTATTCAACATGGGTTTGTTTTTAAGAAGTGTGAAAATAAATTTTTTATAAAATTTCTATTGGAACTAATTATTTAAAAAAATTCTTATTTATCAAGGTTTATTTTTGTATTGAAAAATTATTTTCAAAATTATTTTTTATTATTAATGATTTAAAAAAAAATTGTAATATTTTTGAAAATTAAAATAAAAATTTTGAAAAAGAATTATTGATTTTAAAATAGATTAAAAGGGTTTTTCTTCCTATGAAATATTTCTTCAGTGTTTTATGTTCACTCATATAATGTTTTTGAAAGTATACTTATTTTAAAAAAAATTGGATTTTGAGGAACCTTTTGGTTTTAATGGGATATTTCTAAAAAAATATTATTAAAAATTATTATATAACTATAAAACATTTTAACGGGTCCACATTAATTTTAAAAATGTGTATATTTTTTTCTAAAGTAATTTATACATTAATCTGATTTTTTATCTATTTTAACATTCTTTAAACTCCTTAAGTTTCACAAGGTATATGTCAATTTGATACTATTAATCTTCTTTATTAGTATGGGATCATAATTTTAAAAAAATGTTTTTATTAAACTCATTTCCTTCTCAAAGGGTAATTATTATATAATATAATTATGAATGTTTTTATGATATTTTTGTACAATTATATATTGTTACAATTATATATATTTTGGGCATAAAATTATATGGACCTCTAAATCATTGGTTAATGTTTTATGCTATTGGATAAATTAGAATGGGGAGTGAACCCAAACCCCTAAGGGATTATGCCCATTAAGTGATAGGTGATCCCGAAATTATATAACCCTCCATTAATTTGGGTAATAAAAAATATCTTATGATATGACATATCAGGGATTGGGGAGTTAAACTAATACATTATGAGACTTTGTACACATTCTTTTTGATATTTGGAATTGAACCAAACCCATTATTGAACGTTTTCTACTATATTTGTGGGATTGGGGAGTGTTCCCAATCCACTATCGGAATCTATCCACTATAAATATGGAATTCTGTAGTAAACCCAATCTATTATGGGACTCTATCAACAATATAATTATATTATTGGATGTGAGCCCTGGCAGAGGAATTTATTTTCTATTCATTTGTATAAGCCATTATCATATGTTTTTCAATGTTATCATGTTTTGATGACTCATGTCTTATGTTTTACTCAGATACCTATGTCTTGGTTTATTATTGACACTCCATGTTTAATTGTTAATTATTTTCTAATGTTATATTCATAGACCTTGATAACGATATAACACCCACATTTTTATCTTATACATAGTTATGATCTTAAATTTTCATCCCTTTTGTTTTCCGTTTTTCCCATCTTAGCTCACTAATTTCTTATATTTCCATTTCCTAGGGTATGAATAATGGTATTAAGTATAAATATTCGAGAAGGACTCCATGTGAGCAGAAATATTGAGGTAAATGTTGAAGATTGTACATAAATAAGATGATAATGTATCTAGTCTCCAAAGACACTAAACCTAGTGGTTCTCGATATTGACAGATCATTATGAGATTGAATTTCTAAATTATGTAAACACATGTATGATTAGATTTAGTCATATCACTTCATGTCAAATCCAGTTTTAATGTATGTGTTTCTATCACTCAATTCAAAAGTGTGGGTTTTAGGCTTCTTATATGGTATCAAAGAAGGGTTTAGTTATTGTTTTGGACTTGTTTTTTTATTTTTGGGGATTATTAGTAGAGAGAAATTGTAGAAATCCTAGGATAAGATTAAATATAAGGTAACAAACTATGATTTTGGTAAATTATAGAGTGTTTGGATTCCAAGAAATACCATCTTCATCTAGATATGAATAAGTGGACGTAGTCGTAGATGAAATTAGAGGTAATAATACTAAAAAAGTTTCTTAAGATTTTAATCAATATTCACATGGTGTATATGTAGAGGGACTATATAAACAAATGTTTTGAAACTTCTGGAGCATATTCTTATTTTGATTCACATTCCCCTTTATATCCATTAATAAGGATATAAATGGATTTTGATAATTTAATATGTAATAATAAAGGTTGAAGAACAAAATTCTGAGTGTTACAATGAATAAAATATTTTGAAACATATAGTTTCAAAAGTCATGTAATTCATTTTATTTATGAGGTACTTCTTAAAATGACTATAGTTTCCATTTATAAATTTATTAATTTAAGTATTCTAAGAGATAAACTATTCTTTATTAATTAAATTGTTGGAGAAGGGGGAATCATGTTAAAATTGGATATCAAGGGAAATGTCTTGATTATCCCAATGAGAAATCAAATTTTATTGAATATTATTTTGAAAATAATGTGGTTACTCTAACCTATATACCACAAATTATTATTAAAAACCTAAACGTTAAAATATCATGATTTGAAAATGTTGACAAGGATGGAGTTTCATATAATTTTTTGTGAATAGTTTTACTAACTAAATAATATTCAACATCCTATGTTTCAAGATTTTAGTAAGATGAACCTAAGGGTATGTATTAATGGAATAATTAATTGTTTCATATGTAGAAGTATTAACCATAAGTCTCATGGTTTTTACAAGAGATGAATTGTTCAATCAATACAATGGAAGATATAATGACCCCAAAAAATTTCCCATGCACACAAAGCTATTTAAAATGGAAGGCGTAAGGAAATTTTGAAATTATATTTCGTAACCCAAGGGATAATTAGGATAATAAACATAAAAAACCTCAAAAAACAAGGTAAAATGAAAGAACTTATACAATGAATAATATTTAACTGGATCTTTAAAATTAATGTTCACATATCCCCTACTATAAATTTTGTTATGTCGTATTGGATTCTAGTTATACACCATAAATTATCTCTTGGATGTTTTCTAAGAAAATAAAATAATAACCCTAATGATTAGACAATATGTTATTTGACGGAAATTAAATTTTTATGATTATGTTATCCCAAGTTAAATATTGTGGGAATTTGATTCATGAAAATCTTATTATTCTTACTTTAGTGTAATTTGATGTAATTTTAGAACATGAATACCTCTCTCTACATAGATCCCTTGTTTATTTCAAGAATACAGAAGTCACATTTCCAATCCTAAACCAATTTAATATTAGTTATTTTGAATGGAAAACTAAGAACTCCTTTTTGAGTTTACTTCCATTTTATGGGTATGAATACTCAATCATGAGATAAATATACTAGTAATATCTATGTTATTGAGTTTGATATCTAATTATAAATTATATATTGAGTAATTAAAATGTTCATAATTCCATAATATATTCTCATAGGAGAGACCAATTTAAATTGTGATGTATTAATTAATTTATAATGGGAAGAATCTAAAGACTTGAGATTATAGTTTATATCTTTACTTAATCAAATACCATGTTTAATAACTATATCCACATGAAACAAAAGAAAAAAAAATCAATGTCAAATTTAATGAACATTATTAGGAAAATTATAAGTTGAATAACACATCTAGTAAATAAAAATATTGTAATCGATTTAAAATGATTACATTTAGTGGACAAGTAATTAATATGGTGAAATGTTTTAAGGATTATTTTTGTCATGGAAATTTATTTTTATGTGTTTATTATTCCATCATAATAAAATTGAATTGATTACATTAAAAGTTTGATTATGATAATATTTAATAACTCAATTTATGAACTAATACGTTAATATTTATTAACAATTGAGTAAAAATAGTTAATACTCATAATTCCATTTTTTGTAAAATAAAATTTTCTATAAAATTTTTATTTTTATTTAAAATATTCATTCAAAAATTTTAATATTTTATTTTTATGAAATGAAATTCATTTTTTCATTTAGAATTTCATTATTATCTTAAAACGAATATTTGAAATTTTTCTGTAAAGATTAATTTTTATGTGAATGGAACAAAATTATATTTTTATAAATATCATCACATTATTACATCATTAGGATGTAGTAATGAATTCAAAATTTATGAAACCATATTACCAATCAATTAAGTAATTTTTATTTAAAATTATAACTTTAAAATATAATGCTTAATATTGCATCATATGAATTACATGTTCCTACCAAATTAATAATATTTTATATATTCGATTTTTTTGGGTTATATACACATTATTGTAGAATTAATTTTTTTCTCAATATTAGAATGTCAATATTATAAAATGGTTTTTATATTTGGAATCACTATATCCAAATTATCTAATGAGGTTAATTAATTTTATCATAAAAATAAGTAACGACGGTAAATATAAAATAAGATAAAACACCAAATCAAGTGTAAAAGGAATAAAATATCCCATAACCCTTTTATAAGTTCCTGGTGAATGGGTTTATAAACTAAAACCCATATTTCCTCACTATTTACCACATTAGTATATACTTTCTATGATTTAAGAACCTCTTATAACAAAAATTCCATTACACTCACATATAAAAGGGGACTTCCACCAATCCATTCTATAAACTATATAATTTTAATTTAACATGAATATCTACTAATATAAATCCACAAAATTCCTAGAAATATACTAGAGGTTCCAGTCTCTTCAAGAGGTAACCCTTAAAAATCGAAAACTAATTTTCAAAGGAGTAATTACAATGATTAAGATAAAAATTCCCAAATCATTACTCTTTATTTAAATTTGATTAGGCCTTATTATTCTACCTCAAACTCTATAATTAAATAAACAAATTACAAAATATGTCACATTAAAAAAAATAAATTCTTAGTATATTTTTTGAAATATTATTATCTACCTTGCTCAATTATTTTTAATAAAATTAAAATGTCATCCATGCATACATGCAAACTGCCACCTCCATGGATGAATTATTTGTTTAACCACACCCATTAATGGATATTTTTAATTATGATTCATATTAAATTTCTATGATTATATAAATTTAAATCATTATGTAATCTTTTTTCATTCCATTCCTGAAAAAATGAAAATGTAGCTCGTGGATATTTGTGTGGAGTACCTCCTATATAGACAACACACTCGTATTTCATCAACACCATACATGGATGATTATAGAATATAATTTATTAATATATATATTTTTAATTAATTAATTTAATTCATGAATATGATGCATAAAGTATTACAAATAACTAAAATTGAGTATAAGGTAATCTATTGGTATCGAAAATTTTTTTGAAGCAAGCTTGTTATGGGAATTATTCTCTCAAATCATGCCAATAGTTTCAAAAAAATGACCACTGGGTTGAATAAATCATCAAAATAAGATGAGTTTAATATTTTTACTAAGTGGTTGATAATTAAATTGTTATCAACTAATTTGTTTACTTTTTCATTAAAAAATCGGTACAAAAGAAACAAAATTTTTATGATCTAATAATAAAAACAAACTATGACTAAATAATATATGTGTATGGAATGATTATAAAAGAATAATATAAATGGTAATAGATATGAATAATTTTATGAAGAAATATTTTAAATCTGTTATGTTTAATATATATATATATATTAGATTATTGTAGGTACAATTACATTAATCACACACGCATCTCACACACAAGTAGGAATGGAAGGGCATAGGCTCCCAAGGGGATAACCCACTAATAAAGCATTATTTTTTTATATTGGTGGCTTAATGGTCTAGTGTAAATAAAATCCATTACATGGAAAAAATGCCCGTTGCAGCCTCATGTCGGCATCATCCAGACAATATCATTACCTGCCCATGTCATGCCTGAATCACCACTGACCTTCATCACCGCATACATCATAAATCCATTAAGGGGAATTCTAGGATTCAAAAACTATTTTTCTGGATGTATTATTACACGGTGTATCACAAAAGAACCACTAAAATCTATTTATGTTTATTTTACATTAGTTTAATGCACATTCATGAAAGTCAAGAGTTAATGTAATGGTGTTTAACCTGAAACATCGGTCTTTGAAACATGTATTTTGTTAGGAACATGTATTTGTTTATGTGTTTTATATAATTCCAATTTGGATTATTTTTTCATGATTCAATTTTATTCATGGTAGTCAATGTTATATTTTAAAATTTCTCATTCAATTAGTTATTATTCAAAATTTATCATTAATTTATGTGTTTCTCTTATAACATTTATTTCATTGTGGTGTATACCATACGTTAGAATTTTTATTGATTGAGTTTTATATACTGACCAATATATATTTTTATTATAATTGTAGGCATTCATTTGTATTGATAAATCAGTCACATGTTTTATCTCTTATGGTCGTTTGTTCAAAGAGATACCAAATATGTAAGGGGTCCCTTCCAATCTAATTTTCATATCATGATTAGTATAAATGGAATTAAATTTAGAGAAATATAGTGTGAAATTTATCTCCAAAATCCCAAAATTTTCTACTAATCTAGTTATTATTATGGTTTTTTATTTTCTCCCTCAATTTCATTTCCCTTGGTAAATAATTCACTTGATCTGATGTTTCTGATACAAATAGACCCCATCATTTCTTTATATTTGGGAATTTTTATCAATTTCTATATTCTTTGGATGGTATTATGAATTCAAATATCTATGTTTTATTAAAAGAATAAAAGACATTTTATATTAATTTTTACTATCTTTTTAACCATTTAATAGAAATCATTATCTTATTCCATGTGGTTTTTTTCTAATGTGAGGAGAGAACATATATTTAAAAACATTTGTGTGGAAACATATTTTTAATAAACCTTTTTTATGATGTTTCTCTTTAATCGATTTAAAATGGTTTTACAAATTATTTTTAATTTGAAATTATTATAAAAATAAAAGGAAATATTATTTTATTTTTCATTATTAAATTTTATATGTTTAAAAAACATTTATTGATTTAAAATTGGTTATAAATGATTGTATTTATAGGAATGAATTCATTATTATCTTTATATCCCTTAAGAAAATGTTTTTAAAGCATAATTAGTTTTTAAAATTCATTGTCTAATTACTATTTTAGTCTTAATGGGGTATTTAAAAAAGATGAATATCTAAGTATATCATTAAATGGAATAATTTTTAAGGAGTTTTGATGAATTTTAAAAAGGTTATTTATTCTTTTTTATAAATATATATATCAAATAATCATTTAATAGAGATTTTAATCCATTTATCATTCCTTGATGTCCATTTTGTTACATTTGAGGAATTTTATTATGATACAATCCACCTACTTTCTCTAGGTTGATTATTGTGATATGGTCTTCAATGGGGTTTTAATAAATGATGTTATTTCAATGGGTTAATAAGATGTGATAAATAATTATTTTTTTATGATATTATGGAAAACTTATATTTTTTTTACTATTATATGGATGTGAAAAAAAAATCTATATAGTTTATCGGGTAATGTTATTACCATTAGTAAAATTGATAATGGGGAGTGATACCAAACCCTCATGGGGGTATTTCCATTATATGATAAGTGGTTCAATAATTACGCTACCCTAAAATGTACTATGTAAATACTTAAATCTCATGATGTTATATATTTGGGATTGGGGACTTTACCCATTACACTATGGGACTCTATCCACATTGTTTATGGTATTGGAAGGTGAACCGAGTCAACTATTGGACTCCTTCCACTAATCTAAGGGGATTGGGGTGTAAACCCATTGACTGGGGATACATTATCCAATATGATTATGGGATTGGGGGGGGGGGTCAATTGAATAAATTATGGGACTATATAAACTATCTGATGATGGTATTGGTGGTGATCCTTGAATAATATAATGATTTATTATTCTTCTGTTTGTTCCATTACATTATTTAATACCAAAATCTCTAGTTATGATTACTTGTGAATTATCCTATACAAAAAACTGTATTCCGTGATTTATTATTGATGATCCTTTTTTATTTTCGTATGATTGTTCAGTGTTATGTTCATTGATCTTTACCATTCTCTCAAACAAACACTGTAATAGTATTCTCAATTATGATAATCAATTTTTATCTTTTATATTTACCCATAATAATTATCAAATATCATCCCTTATGTTTTGACTCACTAGATTATTATTAAAGGTATTATGAATTATAATCCTAGAAGGTGAGCATGTGAGAATGTTATTAATATATTCAATATTTATCTCAAATATATGTATTATGTATCTAGTATACAAAGAAACTAAACCAAAATATTCATAGGATTATGTGATCATTGTGTGATTTAATATCTAAAATATGGAAATATACAAATGTTTGGATTGGTCCACCACACATTATGTTAAGGATATTTTTAAATACTATGTTTCTATTATGGGATCATTATTGAGATAAATTATTAATATATGGGTTGAATTTTATTCTAAAAAAATTAATGACAGAAACAATAAAAGTTTACAAAAAAATCATTATGAGTTCAATTTTCTTGAAAATAGTAACAATGGAAGAAAATTTAAGAACAAAAAATTTATTTTGGTTCAGATCACAAATATTCCAGTCCACTCCTCAACCTACTCTAATCTTCGATGAGATTGGTACCCATCTCAACCCATCATTTTAAAGGTGTGATAAACTTATTACGAACAACACCTTTTAAAATCCACAAATCCACAATCTAGTATTGTTACAAAAGGTCAACCTAGTATGCTTACATATATTTTCATTAGGAGTCACAACCCATGCATACTTTTGGTGCATGACATTATTTTTATTTGTAAAGCATAAATTGGATTAAAGATAATAAAAAAAGATGAAAAAATATTAAAATAATAATAAAAATGCATGTATAATATCAGATGATGAGAAATGACTGAGAATTTGAAGATCGTTGATCTTTGATAACTAGAATAGAAAAAGTGTCAATGTTGATGTCCATTTGTGATCATTGACATTTTTGGGAAGTAAAATAATTTATCGAATAATTGAGAGCAGCAAGAATGTTGAATATGTGTCAAGGTTTTTCTATTGAATGGTCTTTATAGTTATATGCTCTTATTCTATGAATATATATCGCAAATCATTAAAAAAATATAATAGTATTGTGTCTTTGTTCAATATCTACAGGAAACTTGTTATGTAGTCAATAAATATAAAATATTATTGTTACATTTTTTTGTTAAATCCATGCTGAATAATATAGTTATAATTGGGATTTATATCACTTTAAGAAAAATTAATACAAAATAATTAATATGTTAAGAAAATAAATTGTAAATAATTCAAAAGTATCAAATAATTGAATTATAAATTTATTATTTTAGATTATTTAAACATCATAATGTAGTAAAAAAGAGAATCACTTTGATTTTTATTTAAAATCAAGAGTGTATGTAAAATTAACATATAAATATTTATTTAACACCTTACAATTTAATTTAACCATAAAATCATAAAACTTTTAACACTGAAAATATTTTAAATGACACAAAATGAAATAATTAAAACAAATAGAAAATATATTTAAATACTTGTGGATGATTTTTTCTACCGCTGAAAATAAGGAGTGTTGACTCATGACCTTCTGTTTGAGATGTCAAATGGTGACATTGGATATACACTTCGGTTCCAATTATGACTCATAAAAACATTTACTTCCCTCAGGATGAAATAATAGATGAATAAATATTCTAATAAAACATAATAAAATAACATTAAAACAATAAGAAACCTACTATAGGAAATTGAGATGAAGGAGAAGAGATCATGTGGAGCATTAAAATGATTTTGTGAAAAATAAATTTATAAAAAAGAAAGCATATTATTGTATGCTTCTTTTCATCAAAATAAGTTTCTACCCTTGGATTAAGTCCAACAATTGTAAAATGAAAATAAAAAAGACAAAGGAGTTACTGAAAAAAGAAGAATGAAAAGATACTAATAAAAAGTGACAAAAAATCAAATAGAATGAAATATCTACACCAACCTATCTGATAAGGAAGAGAACATTTCAAATATTTAAGAACCTTATTACAAGATCTGTATTATAGAAAGGATTGATAATAGGTTGGAAAAAATGATTAAATGTTTATGTCCCAAAGGGAGTAATGAAATAAAACAATGTTGATATCCATGAGTGACTCGACTCACCATTGGTGTCCAATAGTGACTTAACTCACCATTGTTGTCCAATGGTTACTAGAATCACTATTAATGTACAATGGTGACTCGACTCGCCATTGGTTTCCAATGGTGAAATAACTCGCCATTGATGTCCAAAAATGACTTGACTCACAGTTCATGTATGATGGTGACTCAACTTACCATTGTGGTCTAATGGTAACTCGACTCACCATTGGTTTCGGATGGAGACTCGACTCACCATTCATATCCAACAATGTCACTGTTGAGAAACCAAAAAAGTGGAAGAATAAAAACTATATATGGAGTCCAAGGAAGAATAGAATCATAAGAATCTTGAAGATATAGCTTACTATTTAAAAAAATACATGATAACTAGTGAAAACAAGAGATGAAAGAGGAGAGACACTTGTGAATATGTGAATTAAATAAAGAACAGTCAAACCATGCTTCATTAGAGAATCTATGCTATTAAATGGTGAATCAAGGAATGCTAAATAAGTAAGAAGATGACTGAAATTGAAACATTGGGGTGTGGGAGTTTAAAAATGAGTGTGAGAGATTAGAAGGAGATCTGATGTTTTGAAATGAATTGATCCTATAACTACATGTCTCTATGATTTTATAATTTCAAATTCACATGGAAGATATATTATCATCCCACATCAATTTAAATACATGGAGGGAGAATGGTATATTAAACAATCCATGTTGATCCTTGGTTAGAGCTAGCTCCTGGGCATGAGTATCGGTTTACATAGTGCACACACATGGTACTTTGTCCCAACATGTGACCTATTCGCAATGCATGATCCTGCTAGAATTATCTAGAAGCGTTATACATGGGCCTGCATTCATTAAGCATGAAATATTCACACCTATTACTCGAACCTCATTGTGGCCTTCCTGTGGCAGGCCTTCACATGGTTTGGATCCAATGGGTCCCCTATATAGTTGAGGGATAGCCTAACTGGTTCCCAAGTATAGCCCAAATTTTTTACATAAACAACAAAATATTATTAACCTTAATTAAATAAAAATAGAGTAAAATGAAGTATCAATTAAAAAATTACATAAACATTCATAAAAAAATTACATAACTATTTTTTGGAACATATAAATAAAAAATATTAATTAATTAAAGAACATAAGAATTTAATAAAATGATATTAAAAAGTAATTTATCAAAATAAATAAAACATTAACGTATTTAAAAATGATTACAAATATAGAAAAGATACCCCTTTTAAAAATCAATAAAATATTTAGTAAACATTAAAACAAAATCTCCAATTTTTTTAATTTTAGTAATAAGTACATTAAAATTTATTATATAAAACAAAATCCATTTTTAATCAGAATAAAAATGTGGAAAATAATTTTTTTATATTTTCATTAGAGAAATATTTATGTCACACTATTGAAAATAAAGAAGGAATTAAAACAATGTAAAATATTATTAAGGTGTTATAAATAGTACTTTCTAAAAATAATTTAATCAGATTGAATAATATTTTCACAATAAGGCATTTATATAAAGTAGAATACATTAAACATCTTGAATTTTAGGTTCAACCACTAGAATAAAAATATTATATTCCATTAAAAATAAAATTTATATCCATTAAATAGGAGATAGAATAATTTCATTCCAAATAAAATGAACCGTTTCATTTATTTAGGGGTTTTAAAAATAAACATCCCGTAGTTTAGGTATCAAAAATATTAGTTTAAAAGTAAAACCAAAAATTATATTCTATTAAAACAATTATGTCGAAAAATTTGAAAAAACAACCATTGATTTAAAAAATAATTAGAATTTTTTTAAGTAATTTATTTATTCTAATAAATTTATCTTCTCTTATGAACTAATACTAAATTTACCTTGAAATAATAAAAATAGTTTTATGAAAAATTACTATTTAAATCAATTTAGAAATCCAAATATATTTTAACTAAAAATTATGAAAAAAAATTATAAATCACATATGTTATTTAGAATAGTGTAAAATAATTTCCAAGAATAGTTATTGAAATATTATTTTATAAATAATCAATTATTTTATTATTTCCTAAGAAAATTTTTTAAATTCTTACTTAAACCTTATATAGTGTAATTTTATTTTAATTAACAGACAAGGGGTAACTCATCAAAAATTATAGCATCTTTAAATATAGATGAATCAATATTGTTAAAAAAATATTATACAAAAGTAAATATAAATTCATCATATTCAGTATTGGAATTTTAACTACATAAACTACAATAATTTTATAATTTATTAAAAAAATATAAAATAATTCATCTTCATTGGACAAGTAAAAAAATTATTATTAAAAAAATATTATATATCCTGTATTCTAGCACATGAAATAATTCTATAGTAGACAGTATGCCTGGAAGAAAAGTATTTTTGGGAACGGTGACGATCATAGCTCCAACGACATTCGAGTAACATCATTTTGGAACCCTGGTAGTCATAAATTCAGAAGAATTCAGAGACGTTTTTTGACCACCCTAATAGATTTCAAATATTTATTTATATATGAATATAAATAAACAATTTTAGATAAAATTGATATAGTATGAGATAAATATCTAGTCAATATTTTTCAGAATTTATTGACATAATACCCTTTCATTATAAATTTAAAGAAAGTTGTTGTAGAAATAATTTCTTTTTAACTTCTAACATGATATGTATTATTCATGTTTAGTGTAAAATTGTTATAAACGAAACCACTCTTGTTACAGGTTTCTTTTACCATTGATATCATATTATCATATTGTTCTTTACCTTTTAGAGAATTAAATAAATCCCCTTGAATATTTATAACTTCATTTTTCAAAACCATATTCTCTTTTTGAATAGTTTACAATCAATATAAATCTTATCATTTGTTCTAGAAGTTGTGCTTCTTAATTTTTTATTTTCATGCTTTAATTTATTAAATTAATTTTCTATTTTAGTTAGATCATTCCAAAAACCTAAAATCTTCTATCCTGGTATTTATCATTTTCCAATATAAATTATTTATGTCTTTTAATTTCATCTTTCATTTTTGAAATAATAGAATCATAATTCCTTCTTATATTCATTATTTTGTGAAATAATTATACTCAAATTTTAACATCCCCTTTTCATTTTTCATTTTATTTGGCTAACTTCTTATTTTTACATTAAAATTTTCTATATATTTCATTCATTTTGAAACTACCATTACTCAATTATTTATTATTTTTAAGAAATTGTTTTACACATGAATTATTTGAATCAGAACAATAATTATATTCAATAGACATATATTTTTTATTTTATTATATTTCATTATGATCAACATTTATAGGGGTTATGAGTTGAGTAAAAATTTAATCATTTACCTAACATTGAATACCCATTAGAGAAACATTACGTATTTCTCTTACATTTCCAAATACACTACATTAGTTTGAACTATCTGAGCAGTCACAACAACCAAATAGTTCTTTTTTTATTTTTTTCCTTTTGTCTTTTTTACTTCTCTGTATTGTTGGTTTTGGGGAATCAGGTATGATATAGACTTTATTAAATAACTCATAATATTTTAGATCTAAAACATCATTATTTTTACTTGTTATACCTTTATTGTATTCATTTTCATTCTTCTTTCCAAACAACATATTTCAACCATTTTTTTCATAAATTTGAAATTTTTATTACTAATGTTATCCATCTCCTTATTACTTTACTGGTACTGAGGATTAGAGGCGTTAGAGGTATTAATAACATTATATTTAAATGAAATTACTTTTCATTAGTATATTTATAATTTGAAATATTTTTCATCTCTAAATCATACTTCATTATTGTGACTATAAGTTAATCAAGCGTTTTTCCTTATAATTATTACCCTCATCGATGTCATCCTTTTTTATAAGTCATATTTTTTTGAATATCTCATAGTAATATTTCCACTAGAGAATTGTTGTATAAAAATTCTCTAAGAGGACCCATACTATTAGTTACACTTGGAAACCGATGGAACATATGGTTTACTTATTATTCATTTCCTATCTTGATGTCTTGGTATTCTTCTCAGAGAATTCATAACTTGATTATCTTTATCTCTTCAGTACTATAATGATTCACTTTTTGTATCCTAAATGTGTCATTCTCTTTCTTATAAGTTGTGACATGGAAATAGACACTTCTAATTATAGCACAATATTAAATATTTTAAAAGTTATAAATCAAAACACATTTAAAAATGTAATTTTCTATAAGTCTCAGGATCCACTATGGGTAGCTCATATAGATTATCCATGATAGTTCAGAGATCCACAAAAATTTGTTTCATGTAGGCTTCCATTTTTAATTTCCAATACCAATTGTCACACCCATCAATGAAATTGGGTTTTTTTCTAATTCATGAATAATTGTCATCAGCACCTTCCATCATAAAGTAAAAAATTTCTTTTTTTCCTCAGACTATAATGTCTGGGAATCTAGGTTAGCACAAAGCTATAAATACACAATAGAAAGAATTACCTACCATTGATAAGGCTCTTCTACCATTTTTTTATTTCAAAACAAAAAAATTACAGACCAAGCCCTAATAAAAATTTTTGGTTTGTTATTGATAGAAACTATGAAAAGTGGGGGTGAATAGTTGTTTTAAAAAAACTAAAGATAATAACTATCAATGTTTATAAAATAAAAATTCTAAATCATTTTTAGTTTTCTTATGAAGAGTTAAAAATGAAATAAAACATATGGAACTAATGATTTATGGCGGTTTAGAGAATAATGATCCTAGTCCACTTCTCTACCTCTAATACTCCATGAGAAGACAGGTACCCACTATGAACATAACTTATAATGGTTTGAGAACCTTATTATAAACCCAGCATTTTAAAAAACCTAGATGTATAATATAGTATTTTTATATGAGATAAACCTAGTCTAAAAACATGACTTTTGATTGGGAGTCACAACTTAGGATTCCGTTTAGTTTGTGGAATAACCAACGTAATGAAAGCCATTCTTTTTAATGAAAAATCATAAACTAGACCCAATATATTATAAATATAAGGAAAAAGATTATAAAAATTAAAAAAAAATGCAGGGATATTATAAAATGATCATAAATGTCTAATAATATGAATCTCAATTATCATCTATCACTTTGAAGGAAAAAATTTCAATGTTGAATTCCTTCGGTGATCACAACCAGAGTTAAATCGTTCAAAAGTTCATGAACTATTAGGAGCGGCATGAATGTAGAAGATTTATCATGAGTGTTCTGTTTAATGATATGTACATGTTTATTTATTTATTCCCTACATATATTTCCTAGATCATTAAAATATCTTATAATAGCGTTTCTTTGTCCAATATCTTAATGAAACATGTTAGAGAATTAACAAATAAAAAATATGACTGTTACCTTTGATTGTTAAAGCCACACAGAATAACAGAGTTGTATTTGGGATTTATACATATTCATGAAATATTAATATAAAAATATTAATTTTTTATCTAAATGAATTATAAAGAACTCATAATTATAAAAAAAATCAAAATCAAAAATAATATATTAGATTACATAGACAGAAAAATGATGAAAACAGAGCATCACGTGACTTTTGAACTATTATCATAAGTGTACATAAAATAAATATTTAATTAATTTTTACACATCTTAAAATATAATTTCAATATATATATTTTATATAATAAATAATTTTTAATAAAATCAATTCAAATAAGATAAAAAAATTTATGAATAATGTTTAACTAATTCTAGATGAATTTTTCGACCACTAAAGTCATAGAGTGGTGACTAATGATCTTCCATTGGAGAAATACAATGGTGAATCAGGAACTACCATTGGGTTATAATGGTAAATCACAAAAAACATTTCCATGAATCATAATAAAGCAATAGATGAATAAATTTTTTAACAAAACAAATAAGAGAAAAACATTTATAAAATAAGAAACCTAATACATCCGAAATATAAGAAGGATAAGATCTCATGTTAATCTTGTAGAATCTTTTTCCTAAAATAAATGATTAAATAAGGTATATTCATCTATTATTATATTCATATGAATATGCTAATACATTTGGAAGGTGTCCAACAATGGGAAACTGAAAATAAAACTGTTGAAGCAGCTTCTGAGAAAAAATATAGAGGCAAAACTATTGATAAAAATAGATTAAAATTCAATGAAAAATAAATATAAATATAAATCAATTGAAGAAGGAGGATATCCTTTTGGAGCTTGATGAAGCTTCTTCTGTGCTCTGTATTCATAAATAATTAATAATAGGTGTGTAAAAAATGTCCCACCATTGATGTCCAATGGTTGGTAAAAAATAACTCACTACTAATGTCCAAGAGTGAATCGACTCACCATTGGTGTATAAAAGTGACTCGAATCACCATTGATTTACAATGGTGAATCAACTCACTATTGGTGTCTGATGGTGACTGAAATCATTGTTGATGTCCAATATTGACTCAACTCACCATTGGTGTCTCATAGTGACTCGACTCACCAATAATGTACAAAAGTGTCACCATTAGGAAACCAATAAAGAGGAAGGCTTCAAACAAGAGAATCATATTGATGAAAAAGAGTGTAGTGGGGAGCTTGAATAATTAGAATCATATTGGAAAAAAATCCATTATAACTAGTGATAATAATATTTGGAAGAGAGAAACACCTGAGAACATTTGTTTTCAAGAATGGTTAGTCGATCAAAGCTTCATTGGGGAAGCTATACAATTCATTGTAAAACTAGAGAATAATATAAATCCAAGAAGGAAAATAAAATTAGAAAAATTATGTATGAGAGATTAATAATGATCATGGGAGATCTGAAAAGATAATTTATAGTTTGAAAATAATTTATCCAATAGCCATGCACCTATCCAATGTTTTAACATCGAATGAAAAATGATGATATATCAATGTCCCACCTGAGTTTTGAGACACAGAAGTTGAATGTTATCTCAAAAAATTCATGATGATCCTTGGTTCGACCTGGATACTGGGGATCAACACTGGTTTACACAACGCATACACATAGGCCTTTTGCCTTGTGGGAGACCTATGCCCAACCCCTGTGCATGTGGGTGCATTATTTAGGCATTAAACAAGGGACCTCACATGCTAATAATTCACTATGAACACATGTTGCTCTATCCTCCTTTTGGGATTCATATAGTAGGCATTTCCATGGGGTTGACCCAATTGGTCCCCTATGTGGTTTAGGGATAGCCGATGTGGATTAAAAGGATGACCCAAATTATTTACATAACCAACAATAAAATAAAAAAATTAAGTAAATAAAAATAAAATAAAATAAGTATATATTAAAAAAAATTACATAAAAACCTTTAAAATAATTATATAACTATTTTTAGAACTTTTAATTATAAATTTTTATTATTTATAAAACTTGATAATTAATAAACATGATAATTTAATAGCATGTTAAGGGAGTTTAATTTAACAAAACAAATAACACTATTAATTTATTTAAAAACAATTTAATCTAATAACATCAAATAACAAATCATGGAGTTTTGGTCATGGGAATCATAGATTGGATTTTTTTGTGGATGGTGATTATTTTTTAGTGTATTGTTGTCTCTAGTTATGTCCTCTAGAGATGAACTGCACCACCCACAACCAATAGTTGGTGTTAGTGATGCATGCTTTGAAAATGTGGTTCTAAAAAAAATTTAGGGAAAAGTTAACCATATGAACATATCATAAAATAATGAAGTATATATTCCCCTAGAGGGACCTTAATCTCATATAGAGGAACTGATTAGAGAACATCTAGATTTTCTATTTTAAATGGGCATAAACTGTGGGAAAATAGATTATTGTGGCTTATATGTTGAGATGGAAATTATAGACTCGTGTAGTGCGTGAATTTAATTATGAATAGAACATAGTGACAGTATTCAATTATTGAATTTATATATGAAATAGAACAATAAAAACGTTTTTTGGGATTGTGTATAAGTCACAATAGCCATGTCTAAACATATTAGGCTTGAGAATGAAAGAAATATGGATTTTCAGTGAATAAAACAAAGTATTAATGTTGGGAAGACCTATGGTTAGTGGTTTCAATATCACTATGGGGGCATTTACATTAGTAATAAGTTATGTTTTCCACTAACCTTGAGATTGGATGTGATTATTAGTGGGAATCATTCATGTTGGGCCATTCACTCTGGGGATAACAATATTTTTCATGATCTTAAAAACTGATATTGGAAGATCAAGATAAATTATGTGTTCATTGATTTTGAATAATGTCACCTCACTTTTATGAAAACAATATCGAAGATCCGAAATCCAATATGGTTATTACACATTCTTCCAATTATGGCATTGAGGTGGGATGACATTTCCATGTATTTCATGATTCGGTTTAGAAAGTATCTTTATAGTAAATGACCTATATGTGTTAGTATAAATAAGTTGAATAAATTGATTAATTTACTTCCTATTAAAGATTTAAATAAGGTGGAAGATCATAGAATCTTGTATACCCAAATAGAATTAATGATCAGTAGTGTTCCATATGTAAAGACCCATATTTTTCTAGATTGTTTGTTTGAGCAAAAATTTTAATTTTTTCCTTTGAATACTTATGAGAGCTAAAAAAGAAATTTTACAATAGACTATGACAATGAATAATTTTTCTACCATCTATATTTATCCCAAAATATGTTTTTACCCTTGGAAAGAAGTTTGGTGTAATTTCGAACTGAATGAGTCTTTACAAAATAATTATAATTCAATATTTAATTACTTAAACATTAATTTTTTTTATGATCATTTAATGATATCTTCCTAATATAGAATCATATTGAGATCATACTATCATAGTTTTTTTCTAGAATGGGATATGTTTCCTATCATAAAGATAAACTCATGTCTGGTATTCAGGCTGGTGTCGGGGTTGGGGAATGACCCCTTTTCGTTTTTCTATTTATTATAATTTTCTTCCACATATTTTCCTATATTAATTATTCAATTACCATTGATTTCTCATTTATTTACCTATGCTATTACCATATCTATGTCCAAGAGAGAAAATGGGGACGGATAGAGAGATATAGAGAGAGGGAATAATTATGGTTCTGTTGTGGAAATCAGGAAGAGTAGGATCCTTGTGTGACAACTACAGATTGTGGATTTGAACAAATGTTTGGAATATTCCAACTAAATGAAGGGAATTTTAATTTTTATACATAAACCCCCATATATTTACAATTTTATAGTTATAATTCTCTATTATTACTGTTATGTAACCCATTAGGTTTGATCATTTCTATCATGGAGAAATAGGTGTTTTGAGCATTTCACAAGGTTTTCACCTTTATAAATCCTTGTCACATGGAATTTAGTTTAGGAAAACATGAAATCTTTTATTCCCTTTTACGAAAGGTGAATTTTTTGAAGAATATTTAATTTTCAAGGAGTAAAAAGCATGTAGTGGAACTCATTCATATAACTGAGTACATATACAAAAATACAGTTTATGGGAACCTAGCTATGTAGAGAACATGACATGAACCCACATAGGATATACATTGTATAGAAGTACATGACTAGAAGAAAACCCATGGGAAAACCCTTTTAGGTATATGGGTAGGTAACCCATATATCTAACTTGTCATGTACAAGTTTGACACACCATTTACTTGGGTTTCACTGTCCAAGATTGGAAGGAGTACACAAATAAGAGGGGTCCCTCGGAGTAAACGATATGTACTCATAATTTTCTAAACTTTTGAGGGTTTTTTGTGATTATATTCCACATAGTAAGAATTGGACATAATTGGAGTCCCTTATGGGTATTTTTACATATAGATCACAATGGTGACACCCTTGGGGTGGTTTGAGGAATCCATAACAGAGGAATAGGGAAAGCGAGAAAAGATGTAGAGGTTCTTCCTCGATTAAGTGAAACTAGTGGTATCTAGAGAGTGATGTGTGGGATGAGACCTAGGTGATAGTAATCATAATAATTGGACAGCATTGAATGGGTTTTCCAATTTCCATGACTCATTTATTGTAGGTCAGACCCGCGTTAATGGGACTAGTTTTAAATTTGAGAAGATAGATAGGTCGTGTGTTTAAACCAACCAAGAACGGAATCTTGATATGTGATACACCATTATCTATCTACTTATAATGATATTTATGTGACCCTACACTTTAGTATAATATATCAATTTATTTTTACCTTGTGAAGCTATTTATGTCAAAGGATCCCCTATATAATGCTTCCACTTGTGTCTCAATTTAGAGGATCCTACGGGGGTTTCCTAGGTATTATATTGTTCCATGATTCCCAAAAGGGATTCTTTTACATTAGTGATTTTTCTAAGGATACCAATAGTGAATCTTCTACTCACGTTCTAACCCAAAGGATACTATATTGGATGCGTCTACATTTTTCTATTATCGAGGATCACCTAAGTTATACCACTTTCCCTTATTTGTTTACCTCACAGATTCTAATATGGGTGCCTTTAATTGTGTGTGGAATTTAAGCATCCTAAGTAGGATTACACTCCTATGTTTCCATTTAGGGGACCAGCGGGTTCCTCTTTAGTTTAACAACCCTAAGTTAATGTGTTATGGGTTTTGGTAGATATGGTAGTCAGTGTAACCTTTTAACCATGCATAACATGATGGCCTAAGGGTAAGTGGTACTAGTGATGGGTTTAGACATTATTCCCCCTCACACTTTTATTATTCATTAAAACGGTCACCCTTGATACAACTATGAATTACATAGCTGCCTATTGGTATATGTCTTATTAGCCTAATGGGACATGACATTTGATCTGGATGCCCGAATGGTCTTCCATGGATCAGGATTTTGATCCTTTTGGATTTGACATTATTTTTTGAGTCTCATAGGTACTTCATGGGATCGATATTTTGAGTGATACGTGAGTTATAGTATAGAATTCCATGGATGGGACCATAGGTTATGTGATATAAAATTAAACAATAGAGATACTTGGATTCTTGATAATAAATTCATTAGAAGAGATTATAGGCCATATGATATTATATCATTCAATGGGGGAACATGTATTCTGATATATAACTTCATTGGTGGTCTCATAGTTCATATGGGATTATGTTATATCATGAGTGATACCTAGATTTCTAAAATTAAATTCCCTTTATGGGTTCAAAGGTTAAAAGACTGACATTACACCTTGGTTGATACTTGGGATCTTTTTATGGAATTATTTGGATGGGTTCAAAATTTAAATTAAATATAGTAAGGTCTAGGTGGTAATTAGATTCCCGTTATGGAATACCATGAAATGTGAATTGTAATAGTAAAATTATATTATTCTAGATTTTATTTTAGATGGATGCTTTGGGAACATACCTTGGATCCCCATTTTCTTTATATAATGTACAATTCCAAGAGACATTTATGGATCTAGATGAAGTTGGTATAATTAATCAGGAATACACACCCAAGGATCAACTTGATTAAAAATGGATTTAGTGGTATGAAATCCCACTCAATCCATTATTTATAGGATGACCAAATATTACATGAAATACATTATTGTAATTATTGGAGGAAATTAACGGTGAACCCAGGTATAGGATATGCATCTATCTTTGGTGACGTAGCTTTCTCATAGACATTTGAGTGAAAGATAAAGCACATATTTTTTATCATGACCATGGACCCAAGGATCGACTATTGAATTATTTTCTTATGTTTTATTTTGAATTTATTATTATTTAATTCTATCTCAGCTAAGCTAATCATATTTCAAAAGCATGAATATATGGATTCATATTATAAGTTCTCTATTTTGAGAGTCTACGATGATTTATTTATCATCTACTATATGTGACCCTTAGTCTTTTTAGAGACCTTATGTCTATTTTTAGTTGGGAAATGGAAGATGATGGATATGACTAAGCCCTAAGGACAAATGATTGAGAAGAGCCTCCTATGTGAATTATTATGATCCGTCTAGAGTAGATTGGAAGTGTCCCTAAGGACAGAGTATGTGGTTAGGCTATGATTTATTGGTAAAACCTAGTACATTTATTTTAATTTTCATTTATTTTGGTATATTTGATTTTCATGGTTGGTGATCAATATTTTATGAATGATATGGTTGTTTTGGAATTTACTAAATTTCATTTTATTATAGCATGTTTCTATTTTTGTTAATTTATTCTTTTTATGTGATCATAGGTGTATGATGTTTGGTTATTTACATATGGATACACACATTGATAAGGGGGTATAGTCTTCTCATAGATTCTCCTGAAACCCCATTACAAGTTAAATGCCTTTGGAAAATGATGATCCACACTGAGTTCTTGTGGTGAACCTACTCGAGTCCCCAGTCAAATGGAATTTCTACTTGGACATCTCTTATTGGAATCAAAGGAAATTATTTTCCTATAGATTTACTACTTTGTATATGGTTTATAAGTGTATTATAAATTTCTCTATGCCTATGTTGGATACCATACTGGTGCATCAAAAACCCTTTTTATAGTTTGAAGTCCTAATTTTTGGGTCATGGGATTATAATTCTTGATATTTGATGTTAAAATTTTATTTATTCTGGATTTGAGAAATCAAAATGTGATGTAGTGTTTATGATTTATTATGGATTTATAGATTGTGAACCATTTGTTAAAGTATATTGATTTATTTGTCTATTGGGCGATGAAGGAATGAGGTATTTGTTCATGAATCATATTTTGAATGTAGCATCCACATGTTAAAATCCAGATAGTGTGTGATGTTCTGGAACACATAGTAAAATTGTTTAAAGTTTCAAAAAAACCTAAATCTTGTATCCCCATATAGGTTATTGGTGTAATTAAACTAAATTTGAATGAATAGTACATATATTTTTCATATTAATGTCAGGTCATGTTGATATATGTTGAGGAATTTGACTATGAAGATGATGATCAATCATCATGAATGAAGGTGTAGATACCCTATTTTTTCAATCGGAAACATGATTCAGAAGTGTTTCACCCATTTTGGGATTTTTATGCATAGGATATTTATTTTAAGTGTTGTAAACAACTTATAATGTCTCTTCCAATGTATAAAAGAATGGTATTATACAGAAATGATATTTTTATGTTGTATGAAAAAAATATTTGAGATTATGTTGTGTGAATATTTTAAACCATTGTGGTTGATGTTGGTAGATAATTATTTTCTTGTAGACCCTTTTTAGTTGTACCCTTTTTGGTCTGTTTAACTCAAGATTCATAAAAACCATCAAAGATTATTCATATATATCATTTGATGATATTTTACTTAACTGGATTTATTTTTTTGTAATATATTTAGATATTCTACTCTTATCCTGATAATTACAAATAATTTTTAAGTTACTACAAATTAAAGGGTGTAATACCATGTACAGATGCCCTGCGAGTGTTAGTTATTCAATCTTTCTATATTTTTATCCTAACCCTTTTGGGAGTAGTCAGTTATAGGGATGTTTAGAGAAGATCATGGCTTGGTAGGATGAAGCTATGTAGGTGATGTCATTGGTTTTTTTTTTCGAATATAGTATTGACCATTGGGATCTGTGGTTAGAATCAAGGACCCTGTTATTGGAGTTAATAAGCAGGGAGAGGAGTGAGACCTAGAGGGCCTTAGTTTTGACTCGAATCCATGTGGTTCAGTGTTTGTTTTGATTTAGGGAGACATATGAGTGGGGGATCATGATATAAATTCCTTTTTTTAGGCTATGTGTTTTGTTAATTCTTGTACCGAGTCAGATGAATGGGGGGTGCTTGGGGTTTATGATATAGTTAGCACAATTAATTTAGTTCTCAAGGAAGCATGTTGGGGGAATGTGTATCGCGACTGAGTTCAATAAGAAAGACTATTTGAGATCCTAGAACTATTTACTAGTGATTTTTAGTAGTATCATGGTCAGGTAATAGGTAGATTCACATCAATGTAATGACACTATGTGATAGGTGGTCGTGGAATAAATTGTGGCATATATGAGGTTCTTGATTTAGAACAGGAATTCCTAGGGAGCTTCTAGTTTAATGAAACTGATGCATTGTGTATCATTGTCATCTAAAATGTAGTAATGTTCGACTTTTGGGAATGTGAGTCGGTTCTTGGACTGATTAGTATGAGGTATTACACACATATGATTTATGGCATCCAATCTTTTATTAAATAAACATTACATTTACATGGTACAAACAATGGATCTTTTAAAGTTTATCTTCATTTAAAAAATGAACATAATACATGAAAACATAAAAAAAATATTCTAATACACATGAAAGGATTATTAAAAGGATTATCCTAAGTACTTTTAATGAATCACATAACCTATGGACGTAAATCGATGTAAAGGGTGAGAAAAAAGACTAGTAAGAGAAAGAAAGTTAAAATGTTACATGTGACCGTGAGAAATATCAATAAGAACTTGAAGAATATCATAAAGGCATGTGAAAAAGAAAAGGGGGTGTATCATATAAAAATTAACATTAATAATAACAAGGAAATGTTACTAAAGCATTTAAATGGGGGATTTATAATCATATCGCCTCGGTTTGTCACTGAGGTGTCATAAAAATATTACCAACGTTATTCACCAAGGTGTCATAAAACATGTCATATCTGGAGATTAAATTATTTTTCCAATGAATTGGATCAATATAAATGGAACACCCATCATATTAATTAATATTCATGTTACACACATATATCATAAAGATTTATTTCATAAATAAATCATAGAGAATAAAAAAATGGGTTTCAAATCAAAATCATGGCGTTTCAAAAGTGCTTGAAAAACATGACCATTATGTCATTTATAATCCACCGAATGTGAATGAGGGTTTTATGTGTGTCAATAATAGAAGAAAATAAATAATTTTTACATATTTCTAAATACCCCTACAAAATAAAGGGGTTTTGGTATATTTAAAAAATAATAAAAGGTAACGTTTTTGGATAAGAAGGAATGTTTGAGACATAAATCTGTAGCATAACGAGTATAAAACTTGGTTTAAGAAATGAGTAAACAAAATGGACATGTTTATCCAATTTATAAAACATAATTTTGAAATAGGGGCATGAATAAAAATGAAATCAGACTGGGTGACCATAAAATTCAGAATACAAACACAAAGAATAGGTTCTTTAAACGTGGAGAAATGAGGTATATTTACCATACCTTAAATAGTTACTCTTAAAACACTATGATTGGGACCTTGGGGGCTTGAGGGAACCTTGTTAGGACTATTATAGAGGTAAAAATTCTAGATTTTTTTGAAGGATGTATTTGTATTAAATTTAAATGGATTAATGTGTGGTTATTTATAGAAAAATAGGATGATTTATTTATTAATTTCCAAATATAGGCTTTGGAATTCTAGGTTGTGGAAGATGAAAACCATGGAATTTCAAATTTTATTTTCCAATGGTATTGGAAGTTTGGGAAAAAGTTTATGTTATCTTAATAAAAAAGTGTCTACAATAATTTTTTACTATATATATTGGAATAGAAAAGTAATGTTTCTTCAAAATAACATTTTTAAAGTTAAAGTTTGCTTTTTTAAATTTGGAAGGTAAATTATAGATTTGGAAATTGGTTTAAAAATATTAAAATTATTCATATTTATAAAATAAAATATTTTAGATCATATATTGTATTTAGTTATTTCTTACATTATTATTATATAATTATAATGTCATTAAACATACTTAGAAAATCAAACAATATTTTTAATACTCACGAAAAAATAAAGTATTTTAGAAAATGATAATAAATTAACCATAACCTAATTATGAGGTGATGATTTAAAAAATGATATTTATATTATCAGAATAATTCTATAAAAATAATAATTATTACATTTAAATATTATTTTTTTTAAAAAATAACAACTTATTGAAAATGTGTTGTAAAACTATCAAGACATGAAAAATATTATTTATATTTAAATAAGAGTTTTTTTATCAAACTATTTCATTAAAATATGTATTATTCATAATATCATAGTTTATTAGAAATATGTATATATTTATTGGAAAATAAAATTTATATCAGAAATATCTACTTACCAAATTATATCTCAATCTTATTATGAAAAAATATTCTTAAAATGGAATTAATTGAATAATTTTTTTTTATTCAATGGAATTACACTTTCAGTAACTACTGAGTCAACACATAAACCCTTCTAACACCCACATGTGACCAAAGAGTAAGGTTTTTTGGGGAGAAATATTCTTGGGGAGGCTCATATATCATTGTACGAGTGGTAATTTTCACTAACTTGGAATTCTATCATTGGCGATTTCATTCAAGCTTCACTTGTTAATGAATTTCATGGGATTGGTCATGGGTGAACCCCAATGATGCTACCTCCATCTCAACATACAAAAAATGGGATTCATATGGCATGGCCCAATTGGTTAAGGCCATAATTTCTCCATACTACATTAATTTAAAATTCTCATGTCTACTTATATTCAGAAATTTTAATGTTAAAATTATTACTAATAATATATATTCAAACCATCATATTGAAAGGGGATCATATTTAAACAATTGTCATATAACAGTAAAATCCCTATAATCACCTTTCCATTTATACTTACTTCATCATTAAAGACATATAGTTTTGTTGAGTACAAAATAATATAACACACGTTTTCTCAAGAAGCATATTTTATTCGAAAAACATGGGTCTTTACATTCTTCCCTCCCTGGGAATTTTGTTCCCTAAAATTTCAACACGTCATTTATGTTTAGAAAATGTGTGGTTACTTCTATCATATTGAGTCCACTGGTTCCCACTTCACTGCTTCATATGTATGGTTCCTCCACAATACTTTGACGAGGTGGGTGGTCTTGTTGCGTAGAACCTTGTCTCTACAATAAAAGATCTCCACTGAATGCTCCTCATAAGAGAGAAGATGTTCCAGATGTACCACCTTATAAATCATTACATGTGAAGGGTTAGGTATGCACTTTATCAAGAGAGATATGTGTAATAAATCATGAACATGATCAATAATTAGTGGAATTTAATGTTAATAGTCCACTGGTCCTATACAATCAAGTATTTAATAGGGATTGATGTACCTAGGGCTAGGCGTCCCATTTTTCCCAAAACACATGACTCTCTTCCAAAGTGAAATTAAAAGCATGACATTGTTTCCAACATGAAACTACATGTCCTTTCTATAGTTTTCATTACTGATTTTCTATGAATATGAGAATCCATTATGTGTTGTTGTGTGGAAAGAACCTTTTCTATCACCTCTTGTAAAAGATCAAGCCATGGAATATTTATCTCCCTAAGTTCATCCCAACAAGTATGAGATCTATATCTATTCCCATATAGATCTTCATAAGTTTCCATTAGAATATTTTAATCGATGCTCTTGTTGTATGAGAACTAAACTAATTAGAGATGTTGATCTCATCCACCTTTAAATTCTATTTAATATGTTGTAAACATTTCGTTGAGTGTTTGAATAGTCCTTTTATATTTTCCATTAGTTTGGGTGTGATATGCCACATTAAAAAAAATTCATTATTTAGAGCATGTTGAGGACATCTCGATAACTTTTATTTGAACCTCGGATCATGATAAGAAATTATTGAAAGTGTAACTCCATGAAATTACACCACTGGAATTACATATTACCTTGATTGATGGTCCATAGATAAATCTTTCCAAATAGGAATGAAATGGTCTGTCTTGGTGGGATGATCCACTATAACCTATATCGCATTGTTTCCTTTGGATTTTCTTGGAAAACCATTGAAAAATGCTGTAGTGATTTTATCCCAATTTTATATTGGTATGCAAAGTGTTTTCAATACCCCTTTAGAATATTGTCTCCATGCCATCAATTGTTGAAACACCCAGATCCTTGTAGTGTAGTCGATAGTCTCCCTTTTCATGTTAACCAAACAATAATGATCAAGAAGGTCTATATTCACTTTAGTGCTTTAATGATGTATAGAGAATGCATTTACATGATATTCATCCATATCTTCTTTTTTTATTTACAGAATAGATGGAACACATAGCCCTTAATGATATTTCAGTATAACTTCTAGATCAATATTGAACTAAGAAACATCCCATTCTTCACAGCCTCTATCTTCTTATGTTACAAAGGATCTTCCCTTTGGGATTTCCTAATCATCTATAGTAATGATGATTGAGAAATCATTTCGGATAGGATTTATTAATTAACATCCCTCATATTTCCCATGTAAAACTTTACTTGGTCTTTTATTAATGGATCCCCCTAAATCCACATTATTTCCAAAACAACAGGTCCTTTCAAACATAATGAATCATTAACTTTGTTTCCCTTCCGGGGGATAATTAGTTGAATGATTATAGTCTTTGAGACGTTTCAACCATCTCCTCTATCTAATACCGAATTCATTTTGTGTAAAAATATACTAAAAAATTCAGTGGTCTGTGTAATATAACAGTTCTCCCAAGAAAGATAGTTCCCTCATATAATTAGAGTAAAAATAACCTTATATAAATCCACATCATGCATAGAATAATTATTCTTGAGAGGCTTCAATTATAGAGATTTATAAGATATCACCTTTATATTTTTCATGAGAACAGAACCACTCCCTTTGAAACATGAATCGCTAAAAAAATTCTTCTCTGATAGAGGGTAGAGTAAACACAGGTACTGAAACCAATCTCTTATTCAGCTCTTGGAAATATTCTTCACACTTATTTTTCTAGATGAACATGAACCCTTTTCTAGTTAACTTAGAATTTGGATTAGAAATTCAAAAAATGTTCTTCACAAACCTCCTATAATTTCCTGCTAAACTAAGGAAACTACAAATCCAATTTGTTTTTATAGGATGGGGCCACTCCTTCACAACCATTGTATTGGTAGGTTCAACTAAGAATCCTTCATTGGATACAATGTACCCCATGAAAGAAACATTTTTTTTAAAAAAATTACATTATTTAAACTTTACAAATAGCCTCTCCTTGCTCCATATTTTTAATATATCCATTAGATGATCCTCATGATCTTCTTGAATTTTAAAATATATTAGAATATCTATAATAAAAACTACCAAAATGTTATCAAGGTAGTCCTTAATGACTCTATTCATAAAATCCATTAAAATAGCAAGATAATTACTCAAGTCAAAGCTCTTAAAAAACTAATTATGCCCATATCTTGATTTATAGGCATTCATTGGAATATCCTTTTTCTTAACCCTAAATTACTGATAACCATATCACAGATCAATCATGGAGAAAAGTTGAGTCCCTTGAATCTGGTTAAATAAATTATCAATCATTGGAATATGGTACTTTCTCTTCTCTATTATCTCGTTATGTTCTATAATCAATTCATATCCTCATTGATAAATCATTTTTCATTAAAAAGAGAATTTGTTCTTCCTATAAAGACATACATGGTAAGATAAACCCCTTCTCCAAAACATCTTGGTATTATTTATTCAATTCAACCAGCTCCACATTTACCATTCTATATAGGTTTTTTATATCAGCATGGATCTAGACATGAGTTCAATGGAGAACTATACGTATATTTTTTTAGGGAGGTCTAGGTAACACCTTGTGAAATAGATTAATGTATTTCTAAATGATGGGGACATTTTTAATACATATACATTTATTTCATTTTACTTCTTCACTGATCATTTCAATAAATAAGGATATGGGAGTTTCTTCTAGACAAAGATTGGGATGAGATATATCTCTTTTGAAAAATGTTTTTTGATGTACATTCAATACTATGGACATTTCCCTACCTATATAGTTGATCACAACATTATATATTGAGATCAAATCCATCCCTTGTATAATGTTGAATTTCAATATGGGAATGACTACTATATTTATGATGAAGATATTCTCTCCAAGTTAAATAATAGAGTTTATATAAACTTTTTATACTTGGATAATACCTCTATGAGTCTTTATTGGTATCCCTACTTCTAGAAGTTTTGTTATTGATTCTACATTATTTTCAATCATGGTGAAAATAAAGGAATGCATAGAACAAGAATGAAACATTGTACTTGATATATTTAATAGAACAAGAAACACATAATTTAGGGCTTCGACATCATCCATTGTGATAGAAAATATTTTATATTGATCCCTTAGCCTATGATCAGGTTAAGTGTGATTCCACTCCACTATCTTCAGATTTGGACAATGATTAGAAATGTTCCCATGCTATCCACACATTTATAATTAGACATCAAGCTGGGCTTGTACCATATTATGTTTTTCATTAGTGTTGAGAAGTTGAGGCTTCACCGCACTACGATAGTTCCAACCAATATGGCCATCTCTTCCACACATGTAATATTTCGTTCTAGTAAGAAATTTGTCCCACAAAGGCTCATTCTCACATTTGTAGCACTATTATGTCTCTCTGAAATCTAGTTCAACCATCATATTTCTTCACACTATCTCCTTATAGATATCATATTCTCTATTGGCTAGATTCTTCTATATATGGGGTCCCAATTCACTAATGAATCTATCAACATTTACATTAATATCCATGAAAATTATAGAGGAAAAATGAGAAGGTCTTGTAAAGTTCATCTCATATCTTACCATAGATTATTTTTCATTCTGCCTCATCCCTAGTAATTCCTTATCTTTTTTTATTTTCATCGAAAGAGGGAAAACTTTTTTTCTAAAAAAGTTCCCCAGATCTCTTTCCACTCAATTTCTTTAATCTCCCATCTTGTATTTTTAATTATTCTCCACCACTAATCAGCTTCTCCATGTAAATGGTACACAACCATGGTGGATTTATCGTTTCCAAAAAATGGGTCAAAAAAAGATCTTTTCTATTGTTCTTATCCATTATTCAAAAATCAATGGGTCAATAGATCCACTAAAATTGTGGTCATTAACGCATAATGTACACAATGGGATCTTGTTATCCTGGGGATGAATCCAGTCTCTCATATTGGTTTTTGTTACTGTATACAAGTCGATTTAATTTTTCCATCTTTCTTATAATGTTTTCCATTCTTGATTCCATCTGAGGTCTATCAGCATATGCTTCAGTGTGCTCACCATTTATACGATTATTACTATTTCATGAAATTTTCTAAAATAAGAAAAACATTGTGAGAAATTTTTTTCTTCTAGGAATATTATAATTATAATAGAATTATTATATCTTTAAACACCATGGTTAAATATTTCATTTATTTACAATAATTACATTTTCAATAAATCCTTCATAATGGTTTATAAAAATCTTATCATTAAACAAATATATCCCCCGGGAGTGTCAATCTAGAAGGAAGAAAGGACCGTTATTTTTCATCAGTTCCTGTTTGAGTCTAGATTAATGTAGTAGTTTTAGGTATTTCATATAAATATATCTATGCGAGAGCGACATCCCCTTGTCTTTATCTAGACATGAATTTCTATTCTTGGAACCCACATACTTAATAATTTACCAAAATACTAGGGTATTTTCCTCTATTTTAACAATAACCTAATGTTATACCTGAATATTTCCAGTCCTAATTTTTATAAAAAAACTAAACCATTCTTTTATTCCAACTCTGAAATCCCTCCTTTTATTACATAAAATTTTCATTTACATGCTATAATGAGAGGATCTTTTAACGATTAGTTTCATGAAAAAATAGAACATAATACATGAAATCAGAACGAATTATTATAATCAACATGAAATTCATATAAAAAAATTCTTCTTTTGTAGATTTTCTATATCTCCTAACCTGGGGATATACATAAATGGAATGTGTGAGAAAAAGGCCCTATAAGGGAAATAAAGGTAAACAGTTTACATGTGACCATGAGAAATATCAAGAAAAATTGATAAATATCATAAAGGCATGAGAAAAGAAAAAGGGGAATATCCTATTATAAATAAGAACAATCATAACATTACAATTTGGATAGAAAATTTAATTGAGACATTCATAAGCATATCACGAAGGATTTTCACCTAGGCTTCATAAAAATTTTACAATGATTTTTAACCAATGTATCGTAAAAGATGCAATCTCTAGAGAATAAATTCACTACACAATGCATGAAAGATATATAAGGAAAACCTTCATATATAGTAATTTTTATGTGATCCCAATGGGTCAAAATAAATCATTTATGAATAACTTATGGAGAATAAAAAATGGGTTTATTTCAAAATCCTAGAATTTCAAAATGGCATTAAAAAAAGATTGTTATGTCATTTATAACCAAAATAATGGGAATGTGAGATTTATATATGCCAATAAGAGAATAAAATAAATAATACTTAAATCTTTTTTAATACCAACATAATATAATTTGGTCTTGATATCCCCAAAAAACGTAATTTCTTGACGAGAAGAGAGAAATTTTGAGATGTAAAATTGGCAGCATAACAGGTATAAAACATTTCTTTAGAAAAGAGTTAAAATAGAGGGGAAATGGGTCTTCGACTGATAAAATATAATTATTCAATAAAGTAATGGATAAAATGGTGATAATATAGAGTGACTATCTCATTCAAAATACATATACAAAAATAGGTTCCTAAAACGACGAGAAAAGAAGGATAATTCACTTACCTTAAAGAGTTACTTCTAAAATATGATCATTGAGACCATGGGGGATTGAGGACACCTTGGGAGGAATCTATTTGAAGAAACAATATTATATTTTAATGGAAGATCGAATTTTAGTGAAATTAAATTGGTAAATGGGTGGGTATTTATAGGAAAAGTGGAGAAATGTTTTATTAATTTCCAAATATAAGCTTTGGAAACCTATGTTGTGGAAAATGAAAAGACATGGGCTTTCCGAGGGTAGATTCCCATGGTATTGGAAACAAGGGACAAAATTTATGTTATTTTTATCCACAAGGGTTTGCTATAATTTTATATTACATATTTTATAATGGAAATAATGTTTATTCTAAATTACAATTTTAAAGTTAATATTTGCATTTTATAATTTGGAATATAAATTATAGAATTGGAAATAGATTTAAATATATTAAAATATATGATATTAATAAAATAAAATATTTTATGTCTTGGATTCAGGTTAATTAGTTATTACATCACTATGTAATAATTATGAACTCCATAAACATACCGAAAAACTGAAACTATATTTTTATATTCATGAACAAATAATACATTTTACAAAATTCTCATAAATTCACCCTAAACTAATTTTGAATTGATGAGTTCAAAAATGATATTTATTTTATTAGAATAAATCTATAAATATTATAATTCAAAATTTTAAAGATAATAAATAATTTTTCATGAAAAATAATAGCATATTGAAAATTCATAGAAAATTTTTGACACATGAAAAAATAAAATTATATTACCATTTATTTTAAAATAAGCGTGTTTTATAAAAAATTATTAAGATTGTTTTTATCATAATATTTTATCAATATAAGTATTATTCATTATATCATAGCTTATTATAAATATATATATTTACTATAATGTACAATTTCTATCCAAAAAATCAATTTATCTAATTCTATTTCAATTTTACGGCGAAAAATATTCTTAAAATAAAAATGATGGAATAAAAATTTTATTTTTATAATGGAATAACATATTAAGTTACCAGGGGCTTGAAAAATAACCACTTATAACACCAAAATATGACCAATGTGTAAGGTGTGCTATGGTGAAAAATCCTTGGATGACTCCTCTAACATTACTTGAGTGGTAATTTACATTAACATGAACTTATCTTGTAGGAAATGTCTTTCAATATTCACTTATTGAATCTTGACTTAGGATTTGTAATGTGGGAAACCCAGTAATGCTACCTACCTCTAAATATCTGATAAATGGTCTTCATATGGAATGAACATACTGCTTGATTCCCTTGTTTCTCCACACTGTATTAATCATACGTATCATTTCCACTTATAAACATAAATTATAATGTAAGAATTATTACAAGGAATTATGTTTTCAATGGTCATATTGATCAACAGACATATTTGAGCAATGACCATATAATGGTTGACTCCTGATAGTCACATTTCCCTCCATAATCACACAATTATTAATGAGATATATTTTGTTTTTGAGTAAAAAAATAATATAACATATATTTTATCATGAAACTAATCTTATTCCAAAATTCGGGGTCATTATAGTGTTGGGAGTGATTGAAAAGGTATGTATTAGTAGTACATGGTATCATTTAAATCATAAATTGGTGAATGGTCATGTGAAATATAAGAGCCAATGTTTTTTAAGAAATGTTGCGATATTGGTTTCCATGTATTTTTTATTAAATTATATATGTATCTCTGTGGTAGAGGGGTAAATGAAAATAAAATGTTGGGGTCATGAGGTAGTTGGACCAAGGTTGAACTAAGAAACACATTATCGGGAGATGTGGTATCAGTAGTTGGTTAAAGGATAATATTTCCTTGTTTGACATGGATATGGATTGGGTACAAAATACAAACATAAAAATGGAATATTAGTGTACTTATAATCAAGTTACGATCATTACCTATAACCTAACATTGTATGAAGTACAGTTTGAGAGAGTTATCTATACATTGATCTATTTCAATTTAATTCATGGTTTGATGAAAAAAACTACACGATTTTCCTTGAGGAGAGGTATGAGTTAATCTATATAGTGGTTAAGGAACCACTGGTCATTGGAGACGGTGACTCTTGTTTTTAGTTGGAATTCAACATTTTTCATGGGATGCATTCTCAAAAAGAAATAATGGGTGATATTTTGATGTTATGAGTTTGTGATCAGTAGTGAGAGTTATTTGGCCACTCCATTTATTACATTAATTAATAGACAGAGTATGGTATGCTGATCTTATAGTTATGTTGTGATGTGTGCATAAGTGTATCCCTATAGTGGAGAGTACCAGATCAATCACAGTTGAATGACTACCCATGTTGGTGAAGTTGTTGACTATCTAAGGATATTTATTGGATAGTCAAGAAAGTTTAGTTTTATAAATTCTCAAGATGATAGAATGGTTGTTTTTTGACCACCAGGGATTCTCAGGGATGAAAGGGGTTATGTAGGGGTGGATATACAAACCCTTGTTTTTCCAAACCATGAAATTGCTTAAAAAGCTACATTTTTTCTATCAGATTATTTTTAGGGATAAATTGGCCATTTTGAACTAGAATATGGTATTGGATAGTTTTTAAAACTAATATTTTTTAGTAGATATATGTTTTTTAAAATTGGATTAGAGTTTTGTCAAATTATGATCTAATAGAGTTTTCAAGGAATAATTATTATTTAATCATAAATTAATTAAATAATAATTGATTCACAACTGATTATTCAGTGATATATTTTCAATATAGAATAATATAGATATTAGGTTTTCAAATTTAAGCCTAGAATGTGGTTTGTTTTCCATGATGATTCATAAACTCATGTTGGGCATCAGGGTCAGGTGCAAGCCTCCTTTCATTTTTTATTTTCTTTTAATTTTTGTTAATTTTTTTCCAATTCTATTTCATCATTTAAAACTAGATTATCACAAATTTCCCCTTTTGTTTTACCTTTCTATGAATGTGTGGGAAAGGAGATAAAGAGGGAGTGGAAGAAATTAATAATAATAGTGGTGCCATCGTGAATCTCTAGAGGACATGGTTCATTCTGCAACATCTATAGACTGTGGATATGAGAAAAGACACAGAAGAATCCACTCAAGGTAGATTGTTTTTAATTTTATATTTTTAATAAATTTATTTTTAATGCATTATAGTTATAAGGACTTATTTTTATTTATAATTAATTCTTGATGGTCAATCAATAGTTCATGAAGAGAAAATGAGTGTTTTTGGCTGTTCTCCAGGGTTTCCCATTCTAAAATCCTAATTGAAAAACATGTAGTTATAGAATCCACACCATGTGTTCTTCCCACATCGGGAATGTAACATATTGAATGAATCTAATGTGTACTTAGAACACTCCATGTTGTGCTATTCGACCATGTATCCAATTACATGACCATACAACCCATGTTGAAGAGAATAGCCATTTAGAGTATATGACAGTCTTTTTGTGGGTCGCATGCTCTATATTAGCACATGACTATGAGGAAACACAAGGAAATTCTTTGTAAGGTACACAAGAAGGTACCTTATGTAAGGTATACACAATGAACATGTTTTAAAATCCATGTACTTGTGTTTCACACACCATGTCATGATGGAGTTCATTCACATGTTGGGAATTTGATAGTACACAATTTTTTCTCATGTATACATGTTGTGTACTTATCATTTTATTACCTTTTGTGGGTTTTAGTGATTTTATTCTATAAATTAATAATTGGGTATATGAGGAGTCTATTTTAAGTATTTTACAATATATATCACACTGGAGATAGACTTTGGGATCATTTAGGTCTCCTAAATGGAATTATGAGGCATATATTCTATGATGGATTGGTTTTTCTTCATGTAATTGAAACCAATGGTCTCTTGAGAGTGATAATTGGGATGAGAACCATATAACGGTTGTGAAAATATTTTGAAATCGTTAAATGCGTTCAACCATTTACTTTACTGATGCATCTTCGGACAGTCATTGGATAACAGGACTGATTTAGATTTTGAAGACAATTATAAGTTAAGTGTGTGAACCAACATACAATTGATCATGAATAAATATGGTCCCTGAGACATCTCATTAAACCAATATTTAAGTTATCCTTGACTTGAGGTGTAGAGGTCTTTTAGTTGTTACCCAATGAGGCTAGTTTTTACCATGGATCCCATGTAAGAGGCCTTCGGTTATATCCTTCTTCAAAAGATCCCCTAAGGGATTCCTCAACATTCTTTTTTATAATAATCCCAAGAGGGATGACATTATATTACTTCCCATTTCTAAGGATCCCAAAATGGATTCCTCTACTTACATGTGAACATAGAGGGTCATGTGTGCGACGAATCTACATATTTACTTTATTTTAAGATCTCCTTATGGATGTATCCTCATATAACATTTTTATCCCCATGATCCCAATAGGGATTCCTTCACTTGTTTGAATACCTTAAGGATCCTAAAAAGGATACCTCTCTTGTGTTTTGATCTTGGGGACCTAGTGGGTGCCACATAATTTGATCAACCCTAATATAGTGCATTATAGTCTTGGGTAAATATTGTGGAATTCTTCACCATGGATCAATACGAAACATGATAACCCCAAGGTCATTGGAAGAATTGATGGGTATATGCATTCAACCATACTCACCATTTATTAAAGATTTCACAATATCACTCTTGATGAATATATTATTTCAATAGTTTAATCCTGGTACTAGGATTATGAGACTAATGATATGGATCACATGATCAAGGTTCCCAAATGTTCATCCTGAGATCTATAATTTAATTCTTTTTATTTGATATTTTTTATTGGAAGGAATATAGTTACATCTTGGGCTATATCTTTTGAGTGATACCTATGGTTTTGATATGGAATCCCTTAGAAGAGATCATTGGATAAATGAAAAAAAATTACTTAGGGAGTCGTACATGGATTCCATGTACATAACACCTTGGTCAATCTCATAGATCATATAACATTATATCAGGACATGGGAGATACATGGATTCTGATATGTAAGTCCTTGGAGGGATTAAAACGTCATTTGGGATTATGTTATAACATTGATGATTACTGTATTCTGAATACAAAATACTTTTTATAATACTAGAATTTAAATTAATGTCATTAGACCATTAGTGATACATAGTTTCATAATAATTATTGAATTTGAAGGGTTTAATGGTAAACTAAATTATAGTAATCCTTGTGAGATACTTAGATTTTGGATAAAAATATTCTTGGATGGGCTCAGAGGATTAGTGAAATTATATTATGTTTTATTTTATTTTACATGGGAACTGTGGGTATGTGCCTCAGGTCTCAATTTTCATTATATAATGTAAAATTATCAATGATATTTATGGTGCTAGCTAAATGAGGTATGGTCATTCGGGATTTGAGACACATTGATAAACTCAATTATAAATGGATTGAGTGGGATAAGATTATTCTCAGTTAATTATTTATAGGATGTATAGATATTATGTGGAATCCTTTTATTATAGTGATTTGAGGCTAGTATTATTGAACACAGGGCTAGGACACACATCCCCATATGGAAATGGATCATGCTTAGAGACATTCTGATATTGGAGAAGCATGTGTTTTTTTCAGGATCATGAAAAAAAATTATTTACTATTTAATTATATGACTATGTTATTAGTTTACTTCATTAATATTTAGTTTTGTGTCAAATAGGATGAGAATATTCATTGAGTAATCACTTATGGAAGCATATTATAGGTTCACCTTTGGTGGTGGCCTACTGGGATTTATTTCCCAATCCTAATACATGATCTATAATGTGAGTATAGAAATTATTTTTTTATTATATTTGAGAACAGGTTCATGGTGGCTTGGTATGAGGCCCATGAATGTGTGATTGAGAGGATCCCCTCATTTGGATTATTATGATATGGCTAGAGAAGCTTGGACATGTCCCGGGAGACTAGGAAAGTAGTTTGACTCGAAGCTAGTAGTAGGGACCTATAGATTTATTTTTATTTCCTTTTATTCGTATATATCTGATTGTCTCGGTGGGAGATGATTGTTTAGTGTATGACATGGTTATTTGGTAATTTACTACATTTCATTTTATTACAACATGTTTTAGTTCAGTTTTTTATTCCTTTAGCATACTCTAATGTGTATGATGTTTGTTTGTTTACTTATGGGTTTTCACATTAATAAGGGGGTATATTGTTCTCCTAGTAACAACATAGACACCCACATCTAGTAAATATCCTCGTGCGTATGAGGAGGTGTTCTTGATGTCCTTTGGAGATCTGGCTTGAGGTACCCATTTAGTGGTATCGGAGCAGGGACGTGACACCTTCAATTATTGTTTTAGATCGATACCTAGGATTTAATATTGTTTTTAAGAGTTTTATATGAGTTTATTGGTTAATAAATAAATTTGATCATTTCCAATCCTCAATATATAGATATTTAAATAGAGTGGAATATTCATATACATGAAGATATGCGTTAGGTTTTTGTAGTCGATTTTAGTGTCTCCTTGGAGAATAACTTATCATTGAATGAGTTTTATAAAATAATACATATTTATTCTTGAAAAATATATTTCCATTATACTCCCTTTTGGGATGACAATATCAACCCCCTTGTTTTTGTTCAAAGTTTGGTGAATGTTTCAATTTTTGATCAAGCATCCTTCAGAACATCACAAGTAGGATTCAGTTGATTAGGAAGAGTTTGGAGATGAATTTTACTTTCTATAAATAGTATGCATACCATTTTCTTCTTCCATTAGAGTTTTCTATTTGTTTTAAGGTGTTCATTATAGTTTCTCCTATATTGGATCTTGCTCAACTGGGAAAGAATAGTATGTTGATTTTTACTGGGTTGTTCCATCATATATTACTGAGTATCATAAGAATGTTTCATATTATCTATCCTAACTATATCACATAATTTACATTAATAATTTATTCAAAATGTCTCAATTAAAGAAGAACTGTCCTGAACCATCTCATATGGTTTAGTGGGAGGATATGTACATGGGACCCAAAACCATTATGGTCAGGCAGCATGTTCATATTATGGATCATTAGGATATATTTTTCAAGGTAAATCTATCCCTATGGTTTGTGTTCTTCTATAGAATAGCGGTGATAGGAATGAAACATTGGAGTATGAGGATTTGGTGGGATATAAATTGTGACGTCCCCACCTTAGTTCACTTTAAATAGTAAATATATTGGTCTACAACATGACCTCATGTGTGTCTCCCTATAAGCTAGATGTATCTGATTGGTAGTGATGGTCTAAGTTTATACCTTGGTGGGACAATACCCCCTTATAAGAGTGTGTAATAATAGGGAAATAAACCAAATTTAACCCATAAGATGAACCATCAGTGTATACATAAGAAATAATCATGAATTAGTAGTGGTAAATGAATTGTTAAAATAGAAATTCATATAAATTATGATTTTCACTTGGATGGTCGAAAATACAAGGAAAACATAGCATACAATTAAATGAGGACCTATAAAAATATTGAAACATCAATCCTAGTATTCATATCCCCCTAAATCTACTCCAGCTCAATCCAGAAAGGCTTTTAATTAGCCAAACATGAACAAGAAACCAATTCAAGGGTCATCTCTTATAATAAGGTTCCACGGCTACTAGATAATGGTGTTAGTAAAAAACAGTAGGGAACCAACAACATTATTGTTTCCAACACATTAGTCGTGGACCACATCCGTCTTTGGAGGATGCACTGGTCAATTTCCATGCATTTCCCTCTTTCCAAAGGTGGGCGGCATCTGCCGATTATTTAGGGACATTTTATCATTGATCAAAATGGGATGATGGGATGTTGTTCTCTCCTTTCATGGATTCCACCTTGGAATTTTTCACCTAGGTTGGGTCTCCCTTAAATATTAAGATGTTGTTTGTGAAAATCTTCCCATTTCCGTGCCTTCATGGACACCAGTTAATTATGCTTATTCTTTTATGAAATTCCATGTGTTCAAGTCAGGCTAGAATGATTTAGTAGGGGGAGTAGTCACATTGTAAATTTATGGCATGTATGGACGCTGGAACACTAATGTGTATATGTTTTTTCCCTTTATGATAGGGATTCTCGAGTGTGCGGAATCCAGAGGAATACCATGTCTCCTGTGAGGAATCCTATATCATAGGAATGTCTCTGAGGTTTTCCTCATCTCCCCATGTTTAATATATGGTATTCCGCGAGTTTAACATCTAGCGAAGAAGGATCAGACTGATCAAAACAATGGTAAGATTAAATCAGATTAGTGCATCCCTGGGAGGGAGCACCTGAGAGTCCTACTAGATGTACAGATCAAAGCATCTAATTAAGGTGGATCTGAGGATGCTTGGTTCACTATAAAGGGAATGCCCTATTTTTTCATTTTCTTGGATTTATGCATAGGGATGTTTCCTATGTACCGTATCTTGGAGACAGGGATGGAAGCCCGCATAGTTTGATGAGAGATGAATTTGGGTTTGTGAAGAGAACAACGACCCAGAGACATGTTGGGGCTTACGTGTGGTTAATGGCCAGAGTGATGCAAAGGGGTAGTAAGAAAGTGGGTGAAATTATTTCACTTGGATGTGGTGGACCGGGTAAAATCAGGATGGATGATGTATGGTTGAGAGAATTGGATGGAGAATGATATAGAACTGGTGTGAGGATGACGATGATTTTGGGCTTGAGCCTCTATGAGGCTTACAACATATCCCCTTGGATGGTAGTCAAAACCTGCGTAGTTTGGTGGGGTGGTGGGATGCCTGAAGAGGCGGATCATGAGTCTGGACGCATGGATGGGACCCAGAGAAAATAGAACCTTTGGGTTGAGGCATGATCTTCCCAGAAGACAAGGGGTTTAAGGGAGAGACCACGATGGGAAATGAGTGATGGTCTTAAACCTTAAGAAGGCTTCCTATGTATCCCCACGACAGGGAATAAATGTCCACATAGTTCAGGATGGGTCATATAATCTGGGTGTACACATTGGACAAAAACCTGACCATATAATGGGGATTACTCATGGTTTTCATCCCGGGTTGGTCTGACACTTGAGGGGGGGATCAGAGATGTGGGTCCCCATAATGAGGACTACAATGTCTTACCACTAGTTGGGGGCGAAAACAGCTTACCACTGGTTGGGGTCACAATGGCTTACCCCTGGTTTGGGTACAACATTTTCCATCTGTTGGTGGCTACAAACAATTTCTGCTGGTTGGGGAACAACGACTTACGGTTAGTTAGTGTCAACAACAACTTACCATTGTTTGGGGTACAACAGATTTTCGTTCGTTGGTGGCTACAATGGCTTACCACTGGTTGGGGTACAAAAAATTACCATTGGTTGGTGGATAAAATGGATTACCACTGTTTGGGGTATAATGGATTACCGCCAGTTGGTGGCTACAATGGATTACTATGGGTTGGGGTACAATGGATTACCGTCAGTTGGAGTCTATAGTGGCTTAAAGCTAGTTAGTGTAGAACAGATTACCCTTGGTTGGTGGCTACAATTTCTTACCACTGGTTAGAGTTAAACCTAATGGAGGCTTCCTATGCACCTGGTCTAGGACACATGGATCAAAACCCATGTAGTTCCAATGTATTCATTTTTGCACCATTAGACTAAGGGGGGGGGGGTAAAGTTTAATGTCGTGCGGGATACGGGTGAATCGATGTGAAGCAGTCAGGACCAATGGGTGATGGTCTTGAACCTATGGGAGGCTTCATATGTACCTTGCTCAGAAAGAGGCAAGGATCAAAGTCCACATAGTTCATATGGAGGGATACAGATTAACGTTGTGCGAGACGAAGGTGAACCGACTTGATGGGGGACAGGACAAGTAGGTGTTAGGATTGAACCTCATGGGGGCTTCCAATGTACCTTTCTTGGGAAGTAGAAAGGATCAAAGTCCATGTCATTCGATATGAGGCTTAGGTATTACCCATTATGGAGGCCCATAGAGTGTGTCATGGTCGATTCTTACTCTAAGCCCATGTGAGTCATGCTCGGTGTGAGAAACTAGAGGCAGAAAAGACCTAACGATCACATCACGAAAGGTTCTTCCATGAAAAATAGAATGGGGTTACATATCGTTATCTTCCCCAAGAGGTAACATGGTCTTTTTCATGGTCATTGGCCTTGAGAGACGGAGGTTGGAACTTACTCTAGGATAGAGGTCCAACGAAGACAATGCCGAGAGGGAGAGGGATGGGGTAACGAAGGTCTCAATGCCTATATCTACTCTAGACATTGGCACGAACGAAGAGAGGAGGAGAATGGATTCTACCTCCTTCATGAAAGTCTAGGGGCTTACACTAGAATGGTTTTCCTCCCCCGAATACTTATGCCACTCTATCAATGACGGATTTATTCCATGTGAAGAATATTTCACTCCCATGGAGACCAGTGGGAAAGGAGAATGTCAAACTTGGGGGCCTCATGTGTATTTCATAGGGAGAGGCTACAGTTTAACATTATGTATTGAGGATGATGGTGGCTTTAAATTTAACATCTTAAATCTCATACAAGGTGAGTTCACTTCACACCCCTAGTACTTACATAAATAATACCCACCCACCTTCAAGGAACGGAAGGCATCAACAATTCCGTTGTGGGGTGGTGTTGTGGAGTGATCCACTAAGGGGCCCAGATTAGCATGGATATGTGAAAAATCAGTAGTTGTTAGCATGACTATGTGAAGAAGAATGAGGTTATTCAACACAATATGATTCACCTCCCAAGGAACCTTGAAATCACCCTGTAAAACTGGGAGGGTCGTTCGAGGAAAGGATTCATGAAGCATAAGGGTTCATTGGAAGTGACATTACAAAACATGGGTTCCCAAGAGAGTGGAAAGACTCTATGAAGGGTTTTGATTGGATAATATGAGTATCCTAGCCTAGGCATGTAATATAGGTGCCTATGAATGGTTCTTCGCGATGTTGGAAGGCTTTCACAGAGTAGAACATTACGGAGAATGGATGACTTGTAAGGAATAGCACCATGAAGAAATTTACTTCGTGAAGTGCAGTTACCCTGCTTTACCATGTGGTTCACATGTTCATGGATGGTACTTTGAAAAAAATGATTTATTAGAAAATACCTAAGTCCCCTTAGGGATCTCCTTCCATCGCGATGGCCCATGGGCTCCGTGAAGGGCATCCTTGATTGAAGAGGGGTTGTATTTGAGAAAAGGTAAAGATACCTCGCAAAGATCAAATACCTTGAAGAGCTCATTTTTCTCATTGTTTCATAAAGAAGAAAGTGATTTTGTGATTTGATAGATGAGAAGGTGAAAGGTTGGGGTATTCCTCTTTTGTGTTCATGGGAGCCCAGTATTTGTAGGAAAGAGGAGATGTGAAGCTCGAATAGATTGGAGTGAAGCCACATGGTGTTTCGTGACTCGCTGTGGATTCTATCATGTTTTTTGTAACCGGGGATTTGACCGACAACCCCTCCTTAGCACATAGCCATCCTAAATTCCCTCTGCAGCCCCTGTAGAGGCTTCTGTTAAGTTCTGGGGATTTCACAGGCAGTCTTGTTCCCTCTATGGTGTGGAGATTATGGTCAATTATGTCGTAACCGTGGAACCTCCCACCTATTTACTCCATATGGACCGCATAGGGGGCCCTAGTGTTGTGCCAGCCACTGTGGTAAGGGGCTATGCGAAGGAACTTCACGATGTATCCCCCTTTGGAACTAGTTTCCTCATTGCATCTTCTTTCTCAGCACATATTTTGGTGCCAAAAAATTCCCCCCTCTGACTTGTAGAAGAGGAGAAATCATGGGTAAATGTCTGAGGGTAAATCTCCAAAACTTTTAGGAAAATCACCAAGCAAGGTCGCGAAGTCGGGTTGCAATGCAGAGAGGCAAAGTGCGGGTTTGGAACCCCACAAAGCTCACCGTGGATAGACGCACCACGAAGCCAAGGGGGTCATCGCCTATAAATGGGGGAGGTTGACCTCTCTTTTTTTCATTTCTCATCTTCATGTTCTTGTTCATGAGATATCTATTTTCAATTTAATGCACTCTCTATAACTATTATTTATGAATTGGGTCTTGTATGCTCTGTGACGCATAGTTAGTCTTCTGACTCTACGTGTGTGCACTCCGCAACTTGTGTCTGTGAGGCCTGTGGCAGGGCTCTGCGGCCTATTTATGTGACCAAGATCAATGAATGAGCTATGTGACTGATCTCTGTGATAAAAAAACAAAAGAAAACCTTGAAGACTGAATGGATCATCAGGAAGCTTCTAGGGGGGTCCATCCGGATACTTCCCAAAGATAAAAAATGGTGAATAACCTAGGTACCATGGAATATGTATAGAGCCATTCAGACCATGTGTTGCTAGTGGAGATTCTTCTAGAGGGTCAAAATGACTACCCACTATGAAAAAGACTTATTCTCTATTACTTTGGTCTATGGGATGATGTTTTCATTCCAGAAACTAGCATAGATGAGCATGGATTCGGGTTTAGCAGTATGTCGTGCCAGTGCCATTTGTTCCGAGCAACCGACAGTCATACTTGGGAGGATCGAACAACCTTCAATGTTGAATTACTATATAACCATGTGAATAAAATTGATGGGAAGTTACTGTAGCCAGAGTTATCCCCACCCCATTATATCACACCATTCTGAAAGAGTACTTAGGGAACTCGGAGAAGGGGTGGACTGATTAGTGGGATTTGAGCTAGGGTGGAAACATCATAGATTATTGGTCATGGGATTACTAGGTATGTGCTTCCTGTGAGGAGTTTGGGGAAGATCTGAGAAAAGTAGGCCTATATGAGGCGGCATGGGCTTCTCAATTATATATCTACCAGCCAATTTAGCTGATTTTGGAGTTGCTGAGCATGTGGTCGTTGTGGACCAACACATTCCACTTTTATAATTGAGAGGTTGGTATTAGTCTATTGAACCTACACCATGTCTCGGGGGTTCTAATAAGGTGGAAATGTATTCTTAGTTTCCCCGAATAGTGAATAATTAGGAGGACCTAGAGAAAATTCCACTAGTGGAAAAAAGAATTAATGGACCAAGTGCTTTGGGATAATAGGTAGTTAGTGAGCGATGTTCACTTTATCCATTGGTTAATTCGGTTCTGAAATTCCCCTACAGATGGGAAGTTACACATGAGGTCTCCAAACTTCCTAATGGTGGTTCAGTGTAGCAAGGATCATTCCTACTAGTGACTCATGGAGGACATCTATTAGAACACATGTGGATTTAGCCTCAATACGAACATCAACTGGTGGTTAGGTTGGATGCGTTCATCTCGTTGCTTATATGTGGCTAGATTCTATCAGTAAGGGACACAAACATGGGTTTGTGGCCAGGAACATTCATCATGGCATTCACATTGGTGACATGGGAGCAGTTCAACCTTGGGATCCTGATGCTCACTAAACTGTATACATGTTTGGGAATATTAGCAAATGGAAAAATACACATAGGGTATGCGGGAAATTCCATGTTCTGTATGGGTGGATAAAGGAAAATATGAGGGGAATCTTTGAATACCCATTCCCCATTTCTCCTCTATGGTAGTAATTCCAACCGACTATTATGAAAGATGTGGGGAGTTTTCTGACCAAGCTTACCCTATCGTTGGTGATGAACTGGGTCTCGAAGGAGGACGAGTTCAATGTCCACATGTTCCCATTGAAAAATATGTGTGTTCACTAATGATGTCCAGGGAATAGAAGATCATCATTAATACCTCCTAACCTTTCAGGGTTGAGTCCTAGTGGCACAGGTTTATCACAAGCCTCTCTGTGAGTCGTACACCCTATGCCATTTCACGAGGCAGTTCTAATGCATGCAGAGGATCACCCCGTAGGTCTACATGGGAGTGATCCATGATGACCACCTTTGTGTGATGAGGTATATGTGGATCATGTTCAAATTGGAGTATGGGAATATGTGGAATAATCTACCACCACCCACAGCTATCTACAGGCTAGTGAAGGAGTATGCCAAGAGTTGGGAGGTAGCCTACCCGAGGGAGATGCAGAAGTAGCAGACTGTTTGTGCTAGTGATGAGGTCCCTCATGAACCTCAAGGTAGGATCCAGAAGGTGTCCAGAACATCTAGTCATGGTGGGGTTTTAGTAGTTGAAATACATGCACCAATCGAGAGGTAGGTGATAACGGTGGACCCTGTGGTCCCAGAGGAAAAATATTTTAGATAGGGGAGGCCACCAAGGTGGTTCCGTATAATACCCACCCAGGATCTGAGAAATGGCTGCACCATATAACCATTCCTAAGAATGTTGTATTCATGGAGTCTTGGTAAATCTTGTATGTCAATATAAAATTCCTCAACCCTTCCTAGATGTGGCCCCGTTGGAACCATCTCAGGATATATTTTCTAAGGATCGGTCTTTCTAGGGTCAGCTTTGTAGTGTCTCAGGTAGAGGGGGAGAAGTACATTGTCGATATGGAGGTCATTGTGCACTCTTGAGGTGCTCCGCAACCCATGAAGGATCGATTTAAGGTTCTTCTTGATTAAACGATCCCTCCCCAATTATCATATGTTGAACTGAGGGAGAACTTCCCCTTGCTGAAAGAATCTGAAGGGTCCTCCTGGGGGGGCAGAGGCTTGTAAAAAGATCCCTATGAAGGAATGTGAGTTCGCCAACGCGGAGTCAGATCTATAAGTGTTTTTTAAGGATCTTTAGAATACATATAAACCATTTATCTATGATTCTTATTTAAGACTCACAACCTTTGTCAAATAATATTTGTCCTGTGAATAAGGATCTCATATGTAAAACCGTCCTCGCAAAATAATAGTTGTAGTCGTAGGAACTTCGGGATTGGCACCTGCGGTGACAGAGATCAACACGCTTAGTAGGGGCACGACACCCAGGAAGGTTCTCCCAAAATTGTTGGATTTCCCCACCATATACAGAAGCCCGCGCCTCGGAGTCCCAACTACAACGGATCAGGAGTAAAACTGACTGCTTGATCAATATAAGTCTTTTCAACAGAATTTGTAATTGTCCTTGATTGAAATAAGCTTACCAACATTTGTGAATTATCACATGTGAAATTCTTCAAATGGCATGGGATACCTTGGAGAGGATGGACATATCTCCTAGAACTACATTTCCCAGGGGAACACTAGTGGTCCTGGAAGCATACATCCAAACTAACCAAATTGCAGCGCTCCCGATCATAGGTGGTACTATCAATAGGACCGATCCTGAATTCAATGATGTAGAATTTGATGACAGGGATCAATCGTTTGACATGGGTCCTGACCTACCCGACCAGACCCCGAATGATGATCCTACTGATGAGTTCTTGGAGGCAGTCCTGGAATATTAACCCACCAACATTGAGGACTAGGATGAGACAACTTCTGATAAAGAGGAATGTAAGGCTTCCCATCACCACTCATGGAAGCGGATCAAGCACTTCATCTTGGATACCTCTCAACTGAAATGGATAGACTATATAGGGATCCTTCATTCTCAGTTATGTGAACTATGCACTAGAATAGTCGATTCCTAGTGTCCTCACATGCTCATCCATGATTTCAAGGGTGAGAAGACATAGGAACATGATCACATCCTTGGTGTGAGATGGATATAGAGGATGTTTGTGAGCATCAAGAGACCTCCAGAGGTTGAAAATGGGATCCATTGATTAAGGGATTAGGCAAACGAGCACTCTTTCTTCCTTGAAACACTATCGGGGATCGTATTGCACCTAAAGGCCCAGCTAGAAGAGGCTGAAGAACGAATAAAGAATGCCTAATTGGAGATGGTCATTTGTCCGAGCTGACGACGATCAGGCCTAGATCGAGGCTGATGAATTTCCCCCCACTACCATTAAGGAATAGCGGGATATAAACCAGTCACATAAAATTATGGACTCCATAAGCCAATGAATAGCGGAGCTGAGATTCTCCATCAAAGTGGTCAACCTATCCATGGGATGGGCCAATCCTCGGGCAATGTAATGTGTGTAAAACTACTTCCATGATATTCTTTTTTATTTTGACTCTGTGCATGGGTTCTATTAGTTGTCTTTGGTTTTATACATTTCCATCACATTCATGAAATATCTAAAGATAGATCCCTAAGATCACGTGGTTCATTTCCCATGTGAGAAACAAGGGATGACAACATCGTTATTCCATCCAAATATGAGAGTTCCAACCAAGCATCGGGAATCCAGGGTTTGAGAAACCAATCCCGATTCCCAAGAAAAAAATAGAGGGAGAATCTTGACTGGAGAATGATACTCTCATAACAGTCGAATTGTCAATTTCCCAATGTGATCTAGTGTATGGAAAGGCTAACACTAGGGGAATTAGAATCAATCTGAACAAAAGGAAGTGGAACATGGGAATCACGATGCCCAAAATTTGGAACACTATAGGGGTGGCGTGATAATAAAGGATAAGTGTTGACCATGTTCGAAACATAGTGTCACTATTATGTTAGCCTAAAAAGGGGATATCAAATGAGGGCTGATAACAAACCATGTTTGAAATAGGGGGCCTAACTTAAAATTGCATCCTATGTATTCTAGGGCGTTGGCCCAATATTGTAGGTACACCAATGTGGCATGAGACCATATTGTAAAGGGGTTCCCTTCAGACATGGAAGAGGATGAGGGTCCAAATAAAAGGAACACAAATTATGTAGAGTAGTGTGATGGGTTGTATGAATGGATTCCAGCACTCCTAAAATTACTCCACTGTGATGGAAAAACATTAGGTGAGCACATCTGTCATATCATGGATCTTAACTACTTTTAGGCAGGACCTTTTTGGTGAGGTCCATGCTTCATTTTAGTTTTAATTCATAATAATGAGGATAATATACATGTTGTTTAACATCATATAGTGAGGACGATGCACATAGTTTTAAGGTCATACTGTCTGGACCAAGATGGGGGCCGAGGGGCTCGAAGGGCTAACAACCTTGGGTCTTGGCTTGAGAAGAAATGTTTGGGCACCACTAAGTATCCCATAAGGATGAGAATAAATCCAAATGTAGATCTTAAGTAAAACAAGGTTATAAACCAACATTGGTAGTAGAAATCTACTCTGGTGAAGAAACTGACGCATCTCATAGTTATCATGGGGAAACCTGAACTTGTTGATGGTTGAAATGTAGTTTAAAGTCATGTGTTGAGGACATAGATACCCAGAAAAGGAACATGTGGCATGGTAAATATACCAATGTGAATCGAGACATATGTAATCCAGACCACACCACGTGTTCTCGATGGAAATATTTAGTCCATAGACCAGAAGTGTCCTGACTTGGGCTAGACCCAAATAAAATTGTTCAGGCATTCCTACATACCCCCAATAGAATGGGAATAAATCCATATATATATTTGGGATTATAAATAATAGAATTCATGAAAGAGTGTGAAATGGGAAATCCCAAAGGGAGTAATACACAGAACTTCTGTTACATACCTGACATGAATGAGGACACAAATAGTCCATACCACACCACGTAATCTCTGTCGAAATCTTAGGTCTGGGAATGATGATGGTGGAATTTGGGTTGGGCCCGAGACAAATTGTTTGAGAATTCCTAAAAACCCCATTAGGATGAGAATAAAGATACATGTAGTTTTGAGATGGTAGTTTAACATCATGCATGATGAAAGGCATGTGTGGTTCGTTTTCACTAGTACACATCCTACCAAAACCACCACACCCTTGTGATTCTTCCTCAATTTGGGAAACCGGGAGAAGTGGTGGGAGATTCTTGGTACAGGGATGCACACATTATGGGCAACATAATTCTAGGTGAACAATATCCCAATATTGTTGACATGCCTTCTTAATTCATATAGATGCGCCGAGGTGTAAAACCGGATGTGCTAGAATTTCACTTAAACATAAGGGAATAGAAAACTATGCACCACAACACCCGAGATCTGGATCGCAATGATGGTGCCATGATGATATAGGATTATTGTTGACAATATTCAATACAATACATCTATTTTTTGTTATCATAGAATGGGGAAAGACAAATGGTGGTCCACCGCTGAATATGTTCGAAACATGGTACTTGTCGCAAAATGTTGTTTGAGGCCTTTCGGGGCATTGGCCCAATGTGGTAGGTGGGCCAATGTGGCATGGGACTAGGCTGTAAAGTGGGTCCCTTATGATGTGTAAGTGGATGGATATCCAAATAACGTTCTTATGAATCATGGACAGAAAATGAGGGAACGTCCATGTGAAAATTCCACACTTTGGGCTCTTTTCCACAACACATTTGAGTACGCTAATAATACGTGTCAGATAGAGGATGTGGAATCCCATTATAAGGAAATGGGTCATGGGGTCACAATCTCCTTGCATAAGGTCATAGAGTGGACCATCAAGAGGGGGCTGAGTTAGTTGGAATGTGCGAAGGGTCGAAAAGTATCCAAACCCGATGCATACTTCCCATAGAGAAATAATAGTTTAGGGTTATAGAACTCTGACAAGGATTGGATGAGACAAGGGTGACACATGGTGTGGTAGTTTGATATACCAGTTGTGAATGAGAACCCAAGAGGTAATCAGTACACTAAATGCTCCCATAAGTGTTCCTTACAAGGGTCTAAAAAACAAAAGGGTCGGGATTTATGATTCCTGTGGATGGACACAGAGACAGAATGTCTAGAGGTTCCAATGAATCCCATGAGGATGGGAATCAATCCACACATAGTTCTGGAAAATTTTGTGATTTTTAGTGTCCAGGTACAAGGATGGTTGGATATTATCTTTTAGTTATTAGAGCTCAAACCATTTATGCAAGGGAGGGAGGGAGACACATGGTGTGGTAATTACAAAACCCGACGTGAACAATGATAGTAGGAGTCCATATTACACCTTGTGCTCTGTGGGGAGGTTTTCAGTCTAGCTACTAGAAATGAAAGTTGGGATAGGCCTAAGGCAAAGTGTGTGAGAATTCCTACATCCTCTATTATGATGGGGATCAAGCCATACGTAGTTCATGATGTGGAATGTTAGGGTACCCACACCAGGGACGATACTGTAAAGTGGGTCTGGCCAACACACAAAAAAAAGAACATTTGGTGAATCTTGTTTGTTCTTTGGGATGTATGTGTATTGTTTCATTATGGTGTAGCAGTAAACCTAGGATAGGAAATCCCGATTTTCCTAAAAGAATAAATCCACATTAAGGCCTTGAAAATGGAATAGTGGATGACCGATAACTAATATGATGTCCCCTCGAGTGTGGACATCACAATGCGGTGTTGTTTTTCATCTGGCGGCCATGATGATAACTTCATTGTTTAGGTTCATATTATATGACCAACCCATGAATTTTAACTTCGCGTAGTAAAGATGTGATAAAGCATACCTGACGTGAATGAGGAAGTAGTCCACACATGCCAAACCACACAATCTTATATGATTCAGGGCCAAAAGGCCAAACAGAAGTTGTAATTAGTGGAACTTGAGCTGGACCCAAAGGAGAAATGTATGGGCATTCCTACCTATCCTCTGAGGATGGGAATCAATTCATACATAGTTAATGAATAATTTTTGAAGTTTAATGTCATACGATATGGATGTAAAGAGATCATAGTTTAAGGTCGTAGAGATCAGAACATAGAATCTGGACTCTTCTAAATGTGTGTAAACTTTGACCAAATCCCTAAGCACAGTTGAGTTGTCATCAGTGGTGATCGGTGTGGGAAACAAGGGTGGAGAAGGCCTTCGTACCACATGGAATATGAAGAAAGGAGACTGTGTGGAGATACCAATGAAACCCCATAGTGGATTCATCCCCCTAACACACAAACACACACTATGGGATAACACCAAGAGTGATGAAATTCCACAAGGACTTGACGGATTAGAAGAGGATGTAAACCAGGTAACCAAATTTTAAGGAAAAATGGGGGTGTCATAATGATGGAGGATGACTATTAAACATATTCAAAACACAAAATTTATATTCTGAGGCTGGAAATATAAAAAATAATTGATCATTGACGGCATACCAGATTCGCAATGTAGGACTTGTGAAAATTTTTCATTCAAAGATTCATGGGAATGATGGCCTGAGGCTGTAGGGAAGACAAGAGGCTTAGATTTCATGACATTCATGGGTCCATTCAAATGTGAAAGATGATGAAATATCTAAATAAAGGGAAACATGAAGCATGTAAATGAATGGAAACATGTCTAGGTGGAATCTAACAATCTTGGTACTAAACCAAAGTGCTCCTGGGAACATTGGTGGATTTCCAAAGAGGATAAAGGTTACCAATTTTAGTAAACATCTCAAAACGATGGGTGGAGTTTAGGGGGGTGATGATCCTTCAAGAGGTAGGCATGTGATGTTGCTATTGCAAACCCGATGTGAATGAGCACCTAATCCCATACCACACCACATACTCCCTCCTGATGAACTCATGACAAGAGGGCATAAAGATGAATAGGATTCTAAGAAGCTGGACTGGACCCAAAAAAATTTCCAGGAGTTCCTATGTATCCCATGAGGATAGGAATCAATCCATACATAGTTCTAAAAGGGATTTGTGGTTTAAAATCATGTTGTAAGGACGATAGATCGTTGTCTCGAAGGGATATGTGTGGTGTGATGAAAATATCCTGACATGAATGAAAATACGGAGTCCATACCACACTATGCAATCTTAAATGAGAACATCGACCATAGGGCTGGAATGGTCAAGGGACCTGAGGCTAGGCCACAGATGGAAATTCCCAGATAGCTTGAAGTTTTATCGTAATGCGGGACGAGTACTGAGTATTTTTATGTCCTTCTGTTTAGATGGATCATGCATTTTAACATCATGCAGTGAGGATGGAGGGGATTTTAGTTTAGGGTCATAGAGCTCAGAATGTTATTATGTCACCCATTAAGCGATTATTTCCTTACTCGAGATCCTAAGCCGGCATGAGAAATTTTCGGTGTAGGAAACAAGGAATGGTATTATGTTCTCTCCAACATATAAGGGCAGGTCAATGAAGGAAAGTGATCATGAGAGGTTGATCCAAACAAGACCAACATCCCTTTATGAGGAACACTGGCGTTAGAGGGATGGAATGACAAAATAAATCGTTGTACCAAATATTTGGGAAATATTGTGGTGGTGGTAATGATGGAGGATGACATTTGACCATTTTTGGAAACACATCATCCATATCATGTAACCTAAAATGGGAACAAAGAATTGAGCATAGAACGCTGACCATATTTTCAACGTGGGACTCATATAAATTTTTTTTCAAAAATCTTCAGGGAAGTTGGCTCGAGATGGTAGTAGAACCATGAGGCCTAGAATACATGTGATTTGGGGGTCCTTTTGGATGTTAAGGATGTTAGAAACCCAAATGATGGGATGCCTAAAGTGTGAATATTCCCACACAATTTGATGTCATTCAGTAAAGACGAAAGAGGTGGAGATCTCCAAGGAGGGAACACATGGTGCTATCATGATGAACTCGACATGAATGAAGGAAAATACTTCACCACACCATGTGTTTTTAAATGAAATAGGCCAAGGGGCCGGACCCAAGTAGTAATCCTAAAGTTTGGGGCTAGGCCTTTGGATGAAATGTATGGGAATTCCTACGTATCCCATGAGGATGGGAATCATGACACACATAGTTTTGAAAAGGCAGTGTAGTTTAACATCATGCAGTAAGGATGATAGAGGATAGTAGAATGGGATGGGCACATGGTGCGATCACCTGAGAGAGCTATATCCATGGGAAGTCGGAGAAAGTAATTTGGGGGTTAGACTCCAAGAACAGGCATCCTAGCGTTCCTACGTGCTCCATGATTATGGGAATAAATCCCTACGTAGTTTTTAAAATGATGTGTAGTTTAAGATAGTGTGACAACGACATTAGAAGATCTTAGATTGAGGTCATAGATCTCATATCATTTTGTTGTTTATTGTCATGAAGGATGTTATAGATCTTAGTTTAATGTCATAGATCTCAGACCGTTTTGCATTTTATTATCGTGTAGGACATTATAGATCTTAGTTTATGTTCAAAGTGATCAGAATGTAATGGTATATCTTCCACTCATAGTTTTAACATCGTTCAATATGACAAAGTAGTTTAAATTCATGTCGGACGTGACAGTTTAGGGTCATGTAGGACCACATATAGTTTAACATCATGCAATAAGACATTCAGTTTAATGTCTTGTGGGACAAGTGCTGAGTATTTTTATGTCCTTTAGCTCGAACATATCACATATTTTAACATCATGTAGTAAATAACTCAATTATTATGGTCATTTAGGACCGGTTTACTCTGGAAAAGTATTGCTTTCGGAATTTGGCATTGGCGGGAGGTGTTATACTCTCGTCGTCCATGGTAACTAGGGAGTATGTTCCATTGGGGTAAAACTTGTGTATAATATAAGGTTCTTCCCACTTGGTCTCCAACATTGATGCTTTCCTTCCAGGTAATGTTGGAATTATTAGGGATAACACCATGTCATCTTTTAATAATGAGTGGAGGCGATTTTTTTTATGAAAACCCTTGCTATCTTGTTCTGATTACTCTATAGATTGTGTAGGGAATGAATCATGTTATTTTTGAGAGCTTCCAGTTCATCCTGAAGGATTTCATCTATCATATATGGTGCCTTATGATCATAAATAGATATTCACAATGAATGAAACTGAATCTCGATTGGAAAGACTGCCTATGTTCAATACACAAGGCAATATAGAGTCACCTAAGTGGAATTGTGAGTCGTCATCTGATAAGACCAGAGAGCTGTGGGGAGTTTATTCGGCCAACTTTTCATGTTTTGACTGACCATCTTATGTATAATGTTAGAAAGGGTCTAGTTGAATGCATTTCTCTACACATTTTCTTGAAAATGATAGAGGGAGGTATGGTTAGAACAAATGTTGTACTTGGAATATGACTTCTTCAACTCGGATGCCCGAATGTTGGTCCCATTATCGATGAGGATAGCGTGAGGCACTCCGAGTCAGTAGATGATATTGGATCACACAAATTCATCGATAGAGAGGGTCTTGACCTCCGTAAGTTGAACTGCCTCTGCCCGCTTGGAAAAGAAATTTGTGGTCGTCAAGATGAATCTGCACTGGCGAGCTGTCGTCAGCGAATAGGGTCCCAGACCATCAAGTCCCAAGATCGTGAAGGGCCAAGAGTACATGGTAGTGTGGAGAGGATATGGTGGACATTGTACAATGTTTTCTTTTATTAGGCAGAAATGATACCTCTGGAGAAACTCAATATAGTCAAGTATCATGGCGGGCCAAAAATACCCCAATCTTCAGATCTAGTGAAAGAGTTTGTACTCTATCTGATGAGTCCCTCAATAAATGGAAGAAACCACCTGATTGACTTAAGAAATATGAACTCCTTGATTTCAATAGAGGATAATGCCATCAAACTCATGCTTGTAGATGATATTATCAGGACCTAGACAACTCTAAAGGGTAAACTTCAAACTGGGACATTATATTTTCTCATAGTCGGGTCGATCGTCCAGGAGATTTCGCTGCAGGAGACACTCAATAAAGGGGATCCTCCAGTCAAGAGTCCCCTCCAAAATTGCTGTTGTGGGACCTGAGGGTCCTCACGTGGAGGCACCGACGGTAAGGTGGCTTACCAACAGGCGATCATAATCGTATGAAGTGATTGGAGTGATGAGTCTCTAGTGCACCACATGAATTGTCAAATCATCCTAGTCGGGGTCTATAAGAGATGAATGAAAGATGTCCAAGGCATTGAGTCAACCGTTCTATGAATGAGGGACATGAGTAACATCTGGCCAAGATTGAAATCGGGCCATCAACTGGTGGGTACATTCAACAGTAGTATGAGCACCTACTTTTTGAAGACATATGCACCATTGATCTGTATGATGATTAGTTAGGATTCTCCTTTCACATGTAAGTGTAGAACATTGTTTATGATGCTTTCTCTGGGGCACGTGCATCTATACTATGGAGGACACTCCATTGTTGCCCGGCATTCCCTCTTTCCAAAGGCAGACAACATCCATTGCTTATTCTGGAACGTTTTCTCTTTGATCGAAACGGGGTGATGGGATGTCAGTTCTTCCTTCTATGGGTTCCTCCTCGGAACTTGTCACCTAGTCTGAGTCTCCATTATGGACTAAGAAATTGTTCATGAAACTCTTCATAGTGCCATTTCTTCTTGGACACTTGTAAATTACACTACTTCTGTCGGGACATTTCAATTTTTCAGGTCAAGGAAACTACCTTCTGTAGGGGGATTAGTCACGTTGGACATCACTGGGGTGTTTGGATGCTAGAACACTAGAATATATAGATTTCACCCCTTTATTATAGGGATTTTTTAGGAGGGAAAATCCTGAGGCATCCCACATCAAATTCGGGGAATTATATGACATAGGCCTGTACCTAAGGTTTCCTTCAGATTCTGATGTTCAACATAGGATTTTCCATGAGTTTAACATCTAGAGGAGACAAATCAGACTGATCAAAACACTTACTAGAGTGGATCAGATGGGTGAAACCCCTGGAGGAAAACGTTGATGTTGGATGGATAATGGGATGGAACCGATGTGAGGAAAACAGTGATGTTGGGATTTATCCTTAATGAGACTTCGTATGTATCCATGTGGTAGGGAATCAAAGTCTGCATAATTCAGTGGGACGATGGCACACTAGAGGAGGTGACCCGTGAGAATGGATGCATGGATGGGATATGGAGGAAATAGAACCTCCTGGTTGGGGATTGACCTTCCCGAAACCCATAGTCTTGAGGGAGAGATCAGGATGATACATGAGTGATGGGCTTGAACCTTAGGGAGGCTTCCAACGTATCCCTATAGGAAGGAATCAAAGTCCACATAGTTCATCTGATGGCATCATGATGTAAATTGGGGAATTCAAGGGTTTATTGTCGATTGGGGGGAATTCAACAGCATACTGTCGAATGGGACTGAGAACAGATTACCGTTGAATGGGGTTGAAAACAGCTTACCGCTAAACGCAAGGACAATTTATTGTCATGCGGGAAAGAAGTGGCATACATCTTAATGTCATGAAGTATTGGGGTGGACCGTCGTGATGTGGGTCGGGACCAAATATATGGAAGTATTGAACCTATGGGAGGCTTCTTATGTACCTTTACTTTGCAAGGATCAAAGTACATGTTGTTCAGACTGGTTCTTGGTGAACCGACGTGAAGATGTTCGGGACCAAATGGATGTTAGTCTTGACCCTTAGGGAGCCTTCCTACATACCTTTCCATGGCAGGGATCAAAGTCCACATAGTTTAGGTTGGGGGTATAGAATCGGGGTGTGGGAAGAGGAAAGAGACCCAATGATATACTGGGGATTACACGTTATTAGCAGCCCGAGGATGGTCTTACGCCACTAGCACGAACCAGCGATATGGGTCCTAATATAAGGGAAACAAACAGCTTACCACTGGGTTTAAGTTGACAATGGCTAACCAATGAATGGGGTTCACAATGAAATACCATTGGATGAGGGCAGAATCTCTTACCAATGGATGTGGGCAGAACGAATTACCAATGGATGGGGTTGAACCTCATTGAGGCTTCATACGTACCCTGCCTTGGTGACAAGGATCAACACCCACGAAGATCAGAATGGTTAGAACTGATTTGAAGATGGTCGAAACCAATGGTTTTTGGTCATCAACCTCAGGGAGGCTTCCAACGTACATTGACTTTGTAAGGATCAAAGTCAACATAGTTAGGGATGGTGTATGCAGTTTAACAACGTGCATGACAAAAAGGGGGAATGCGATTTAACGTCGTGCAGGATGAAGGTGTTCTGACATGAAGGGGTTCGGAACCAATGGATGGTGGGAATGGACCACATGGAGGCTTCCTACATACCTTTCCATGGGAATGATCAAAGACCATGTAGTTCAATATGGAGTGGGAACTGACGTGAAGGGGGGTCGGAACCAATGGTTGGTGGGCTTGGACCTCAAGGAGGCTTCCTACATACCATTCCTTGGAAATGATCAAAGACCACATATTTCAGGATGATGGTGTTTATGGATTACACTCTAGGCTACCCAGAGAGTATCTCATGGTCAATGCTTACTCTAAGCCAACGTGAGTCATGCTCGGTGTAAAAAAAAGAGGCATCCAAGACCTAATGATCATGTCGCAAAAGGTTCATCCATGGGAAGTGGAGTGGGGCTTACATGTGGTTAGTGTACCAAAAAGGAAACATAGGCTTATGTGTATTCTGTGGCCCAAAGAGGAAACATGGTCTTATGCGTGGTTAGCAGCTCAGGGTGATAGAGATTGGGACTTACTCCAAGGTGGAGGTCCAGGTGGTGACAAAGCCCAGCGAGAGGGGGATTTGGCACTGAAGAAAGGAGGGCTCTGGTGCCCATCCCCCTCTCTGGCCCCTGGTACCGAGGAAGAGAGGAGGAGATAAGATGCTACCTCCTGCAAGAAAAGCTAGGGTCTTACACCAAGGTGGTTCCCCTTTCCCCATGGACAAACAATGCTCCAATACATATAATGTAATTCCATGCGAGGAAGGATTTAACTCGATTAGAGAATAGTGGGCATGAAGAATGTCCAAGGTGGGTGAACCCCACTTGTGACGCACAATGTGAGGTCATAGTTTAACGTCATGTGCTGAGGAAGAAGGTGGTTGTCAGTTTAACGTCTTGCAGCTCGAATGAGGGTGGGTTCACTCCGCACCCGTTAGGATGTACATAACTGGTATCTCCCACCCCTTGGAGAAGAGAAGGTATCAATAATTCCATGGTGAAGGGGTGTTATGGAGTGATCCATTGAGGGGTCCACCTTAGCGTGGCTATGTGAAAAATAAATAGCTATTAGTGCACCTATGTGAAGAATCATGAGGATAAGAAATGCAATGGGAAGCACCACCCAACGGACATTGAAATCATTTCATGCAAACATGGAGAGTTGCAGGGGGAAAGGAGTTGTGAAGCAATGAGGTTCAAATAAAGAAGCCTCATGTAGATCTGTTGCTCCATTATGTGAAGGGGCTTCACGAAGGGGTTTTCTTCACGAAGTGAAGTGGCCTAGCCTAAAACTAGGGCATAGGTGGATATGGAAGGCGCTTCGCGAAGTGGAAAGGTATTTGCAGAGCTGTTCTTCACGAATCAAGGGTGCCTTGAGAATCACAACACTGTGAATCAATGTTCATCGCAAAGCACAATGACCATCCCTAAGTGTGTGGGTCACATGTGCATGGAGGGTACTTCATGAAGAATAAGTGCGCCACAATGACCCGAGTCCCCTAGGGGATCTCCATCCTCCGCAGAGGCCTGTGGGCTCTGTGATGGCCATCCCTCCCTAATGAGGGGCCGAATTCATGAAAAGGGGGTGGCACATCGTGATGAAAAAGTACCTTGAAGAGGTCGTGGTTCACAGAGCAGAGATTTCTTTGTGATTTGGGAGCTCAGAAGGTGAAGGGTCAGAGGATCCATCCTTTGGGCTTGAGGGGTGACCGATATTTATATGCATGAGGCATCAAGAAACAAAGTTCTCTTAGCACAAAGACAGATCTTTCTCTACAGTGGGTTCGCGAATGTCAAATGGGTTCACGGAGCATCCCCCCCCTTTCTCCACAGCGTGTTGACGAAAGTCAAATGGGTTCACGGTGCACCCCTCCTCCTAGCTCCGTGGCTGGTTCACGAATGTGAAATGGGTTCATAGAGAAATCAGCCTCCTTGCTCCATGACAGGTTCACGAACATCAAATGGGTTCATGGAGTAGCCCACCTTCTAACTCCCCGACGGGAAGGAACTACACCCATAGGCATCCCTCCCATTATTGACCACACTATCTTGAAAGAAGCTCTGAGGAATTTAGGTAAGGGGTGATCTGATGAATGGGATCTGCACAAGGGTGGAAACTTCACCGATGACTGGGCCTAGGCCTACAGGGTTGGTGCTTCGTGTGAAGAATTTGGGGTAGAGATGAGAAGAGTGGTCCTATACGAGGCAGCTTGTGCCTCCAAATTCTATATTTATCATCTGATGTAGCTGATGCTGGAGTTGCTAAGAATATGGTCATCATGGACCAATACCTTCCACGTACACCATAGAGAGGTCAACATCAGTTTAATAGACCTGTATCCGATCTCATGGGACCCAATACTAGGGGAGAAGTATGATGAGTTCCTCCTCATTAAGTGTGCGTGGTAAGATCAGGAGAAAATGCCACTGCTGGGGATGGTGTTGATGATCCTGGTCCCAAGAGAGGATAAGAAGTTGGTGAGGGATGTCCACATCAGACGATGGTTCAGTCAGCTCCTGAAATTTCTAGAAGATAGGTAGTTTCAGGTGAGGCCTCAAAATTACCCAAAGGGGGACCTACGGGGCTAGGAGCGCTCATACTAGCGGCTTTTGGAGGACATCCAGTGGAAGAAATGGGGATTCAACGTCAATACCGAGCAACAACCAGTATTCAGGTTGGATACCTTTATTACGGTGCTCATCTGCGGTTGGATCCTGCCGGTGAGGGACACATAAATGGGCATGCGACTGAGCATGTTTTTTATGGTATCCATGAAGGCGATAGGAGGGTGGTTCAACCTTGTTATCCTGATGCTCACCAACCTGTACAAGTTTTTGTGGCATATCAACGATGGGAAGAAGCCACAGAGAATATGCGGGCCATTCCACCTTCTCTAAGGGTGGATATCGATACACATCAAAGGGATTTATGAATATCTGAACCCCATCTCCCCTCAGGGATTGAACTTTTGCCCTTCCATTCTAAATGTCGTTGGGAGCTTCCCAGCCAAGATGACCATGTAGTTGATACTGAACTGGGTATGGAAGGTGGAGGAGTTAAACTTTCACCTATTCCCATTGCCAATGGGTGTATTCAATGATGATGGTCGGAGAATAGAAGAGCATTGGCCATATCTCCTGGCCTTTTGAGGTGGAGTCCTAGTGGCATGAGTGGACCGTGAGCCCCTTTGTGAGCCGTACACCCCGCATAGATTTGTAAGGCAACATCGGAGCATGCTGCGACTGACCCTATGGGTCTATTTGGGGGTGTGCCATGAGGAGAACCCATAAGTGATGAGACAAATGTGGCTCATGTTCACACAGGAAGATGCGAAATGATATAACTCCTCCCACATCCATCTTCTACTTGGTGAAAGAGTATGCCAAAATCTGGGAGGCAGCCTACCCAGGGGAGATGCTACAGAAGTCAACTGTTCAGGATGGTTATGTTGTGCATCCCCATCCTCGAGTACATGGTTGGAAACCAGTAAGTAAATCCCATGGTAGTGGTGCTGTTGTGGGGGAAAGACTAGTACTGGTTGAGGGGGAGACATCGGTAGTAGATCCAGCAGTAGCAGCGGAGCCAACGGTCCCAGAAGAACAGAGTAATCTGAAGGGGAGGTTGTCAACTGTATTCCGCAGGATATCCACTCAGGCTCTGGGGAAGTGAATGCTCCATATAGAAATGTTGGAGAATGCATCCTTCTTGGAGTCTTGGGATATCTGGGATGTTGATAAGAAATTCCTCGACATGTCCGATATGTGGAAACACTTATACCATATTTGGACGGATTTTCTGTGAATCGGTCCTATCAGGGATGACTTTATAGTATCCCAGGCGGAGGCTAAGGAATAACTGTCCTTGTTAGAGGACTTCGTGCACTCCTGGGGTGTTCCATGTCGAATAAATGACCAGGTGAAGGTGTTGTTGGATCGAATGGCTCCCCCACAGCTATCTGCTGCTGATTTGAGGGAAGAGTTCCCTCTGCTAGAAGAATAAGATGAATCCTCCTAGGGAGCGGAGGCCGGTAGAGGGAGCCCTATGGATGAGGGTGATGTTGGTGATCAAGGATCATATTTCGATGAATTTACATTGGCCCTTGAGGTAAAATCCTTTTTCCCTTCCCTGAGATTCACTTCCGAGCTACATTGGATACCTCACCAATGTTTAAACTGTGTAGGAGAGATTCATTCACAAAACCCATTCTCATCCCTCATTGGATGCAGATGCAGGGCCTTCTGGATCCATGCTCACGGCTACAAAGATTATTACATCTAGAGGGGATATAATACCTAAGGTGGCTCCTTTGGAGTTTTCAAACCATCCGACAATATACATAGGGCCACACCTAGGGGTCCCATTTGAAACAACCCAGGAACGAGAAAAAGAATTAGATCATTGTAAGTATCCTTAACAAAACCCATGACTTCCACCCATTGAATAGGCTAACTGACATCCATTCCTTTTTGGTATGTACAACTCTTCAAATGGCGTGGGCTACATTGGGGAGGTTCGTTGGTATTCTTGGAAGTACTTTTCCTTGGGTAATGTCGGTGGTCGTGGAGGCGGATCTTAAGACCGACCATGCTGCGGTGCTCCCGATCACTGGTGGGACCATTGGCAGGGATGTTCCTGAGATTATTTATGTGGAATCCAACGATTAAGATCTATTAGAGAGCCCATGTCCTACCATACCTGATCAGACAACAGATGGGGACCTTGCTGACGTGTTCTTAGGGGTTTTCCCTACATACGGGCATGCCAACCCCACTGACTGAGACAACATGACCTCTGATGAAAAAGATATCAAGATAGTATGTTTCTTTTCATGCAAGATAAAAAAGTGCTTTATTGATGAAACCCCTCAAGCACAATGGATTGACAAGATGGAGAGACTTCATTTGTGACTGCGTGAACTATGCACTAGAGAAGTGGTTGCCCAGTGTCCTCACATGCTCGTCCGAGATCTCAGGGTAGATAAGATTAGGGAGTTTGACTATGGACATGGATTGGGTTGGTATTGGAGAAAGGCGGTGAACATAATTAGGGTCTAGGAGGCAGAAAATGAGCTTTATTAGCTACATGTCTTGGCAGATGAACATTCTTGCTTCCCTCCACGTGCAGTTAGATATTATATTGCGGTTGAAGGCCTAGATAGCGGAGGTCGAAGAGGGCATAAGGCAAGATTTTTAGGATATGACCGTTATCCGAACCAACGAGTAGCACTCCCGGATATCAGCTATGGAACAGCGCCCCTTCCTGCCTAAGAGGAGTTGGAACTGAAAAGGTGGTAATAGATCTTGGATGCCACAAGCTATAGGGTGGCGGAGTTGCAACGTTCTTTTGATGGAGTAAACCCATCCATGGGAGGGGTCGATCATTGGGTACAATGATGGATGCAACTTTTGAACACAATTTCATGCTTTTAATACTTATGTGAGATGTATTCATGTGTTCTATTAGTCATTTTTTGTTTATTTCATTTTCATTATATTCATGGAACATTCTGCGATCATTCCCCAAGCTCACGTGGGTTGGGCCTGATGCGAGAAACAAGGGATGACCACCTTATCATTCCACCCAAATGTAAGATTGAATGTCGTGCTACGGGCATTCAGGATTTGAACTGCCAATCCAAATTTCTAGGAAGAAAGAGAGAGGCATGGATGGAGGATGACAAACTTAGAACAATTGACGTGCCATCTTCACAATGTGCTCTAGTGTGCGAGTGAGGCGATTCCTCAGTCATTGGAATTAATCCAAACATAGGGGAGTGGAATATGTGAATCACGATTCCAAAAATTTGGAACCCTGTGGGGGTGGTGTGAAAACGACAGATAACTGCTGACTGCGTTCGAAACATAGTATCCTTATCGTGTTAGCCTGAAATGGAGGTAACAAAAGAGGGCCGACTGTTTACCATGTTCGAAACACGGGGTCTGACTCAAATTCTACCCATTAGTCTTCCAGAACATTGTCCTAGGATAGTAGGTGAGCCATAGGCCGAGCGTCCATAATGTTAGTGGGTTCATTTAGATTTAAATGAGGACGAGGGTCCGAATAAAGGGAAATCCAATCGTGGAGTGTAGAGTGATGGGTTATTCGAATGGAGTCCAAAACTCTTCAAATCACACCATAGTGGTGGGAACAAATTAGGTGGGTGTATATTTCTGATTAAAGAACAAACATAATTCTGAGAAGGACCTCATTGTCAAGGGATCTTGTGATTCCCATGATTAACATGCGACATCCTGATCTTGTTTAGGGTAGAATCACAGTTTAGTGTCATGTGTTGAGGATATATGGACTCATATAGTTTAACATCATATGATTGGATGGGGAGAGAAAGGAAATATCCCAAGAAGGGAGAACATGATGTGGTAGCCATTGACCCAACGTGAATGAGGAGGTAAGAAGTCCAAAATACACCATGTATCCCTCGAGGAATTTTTTTCAGGTCGAGGGACCAAGATTTTAAGTTAGGCTGGGCCCGAGGCAAGGTTCCTCGACATTCCTACATACCCATTAGGATGGGAATCAAGCTCAACGTAGTTCTGAGAGCACAGTTTAGCATAATGCCGGATGATGAAAAGCATGCATGGTATGGTTGTGCCAGTACATGTCCTACAAGAACTACTAAGCCCATGTGAGTCATTGTTGATGCTCCTTTCCGTCACAGAGTCCAAAGGAATGAAAAGATAAATACCATGAACCCAAAATTGATTCCTCCTTTGAAGAACCATAATAAATTGACAAAGGCATGAACAAAGGTTTAAATGCACTTGGGCCACGCAAGTTCCACCAAATTCATGCAAGTATACTTGCGCGCTGCCCAGTGGTCGTGCAGGTTTCTTGCGTGCCCTCTTTGAAATTTCGCCGAGGGTCTCTCCAGCCTATAAATACCCTTGTGGGTCCCCCATTTGAAGAGGAAAATTTTTCTACAAAATCATATTTGATCTCCCTGTGCCCTTGTCTCTTCTCCAAGATTCTGAACACTGCTAAGGTAATTTTTTACATAGAACGGAAGATCTATAGTGAGGGAGGAAGGCCTAAGTGTTGAAACTCATCAACACTTGCGCGCATGAGTGGCCAGCCCTTAAGAGAAATGGCCACACATGTGCGCCGCCTTACCCCTTCAACAGAACTTGCGCACCTCCCTTTTTGAAGCCTCTAGAGATAGTACTAAGGGCTTGAGCCAAGTCTCTCCCAATTATTACTCCATGGGTTAAAATTCACGCAAGTACCCATGTGCCACGTAGGTATACCTGTGCAACCAAGACTTGCGTGCCAACTAGGACTTGCACGCCCACTAGGACTTGCACACCCTTCTCTTTTTGGGTGTCCCTCTTTCTTATTCCAGCTCTCTTATGCCTATCCACTTATCCTCTACAAGATTAATCCCTCATAACTCTCTTCAAAGACATTTATGGAATGATTTATTCATTGGATTCCTTATTTGAAAGGAATTCTATGGAAACATCTCTCAAAACCTAGTGATTTACATATATTTATGTCACCAAGGTTAGAGATTTCATTCATTTTAACCTCATCCTTTAATATGATAGAATCCTTAACCTGTGCCTTCTTTTCAGGAGTAATCCCTAGTCTAAATTCTCATTAATATTGGAGATCCTCCTTAGGATTAATCCTCAAGTCCTCATTAATTTGGGCATCCTCCTTAAGAGTAATCCCTACGTCCCGTAATATGGGCATCCTCCTCCAGAGTAAGCCCCAATCTCAAAGTTCCCAAAACCTCAGCATCCTCCTGAGGAGTAAGTCCAAACCATAATTTCTCAAATATGGGCTTCCTTTTCAAGAGTAATCCCTAGTCTCAAATATGGGCATCCTCTTTAGGAGTAATCCCCAAGTCCCTTAATTCGAAAAATTCCTTTAACCTGTGCTTCCTTTTCAGAAGTAAAACCCTATCTCAAAATCTAAAAATGTGTGCATCCTCCTTAGGTGTAAGCCCCAAGTCCCTTAATTCTAAAAATCCATTAACCTATGCCTCAACTTTAGGAGTAAGCCCCGGTCATCAAATAATTTTAACATGTCCCTCCTCCTTAGGAGTAAGCCCCAGTCTTAATTTCTATTAACCAGTCTTAATTTACTTTGGATCCGGGATTCCTTCTCAGGAATACAACCCAATCATAAGTCCCCTTCTAATTTGGGCATCTTACTCAGGAGTAAGACCCAAGTTAGAGTATCCAAATCTCCATAAAAGCACATATACATTTATGGACCATGTTCCCGGGTTTCTTCTCTGATTTAAATCCCAATCATAATCTATTTGGGCAGTCAGAAATATATAAGCCCCACATCATGTTCTATGATTGAACCTTTCATGGCATAATTGTCTGGTTTTACCAATACCTCTTGTTTCTCACACCGATCATGACTCATGTGAGCTTAGAGTGTAAAAGTAATTATGCAATCTTCCTTTGATACATCAATCATACATAAACATCAAACATCTTTACTCAAACTATGTGGGTTTTGATTCCTTTTCTAAATAAAGGATACGTAGGTAGCCCATCTGCGGGTCCGATCCCAACTCTGAAATAATATATGTCTTTCTGAATGACAATAAAACTCAAGTGCCCCACTAAGTGTCTTTAAAACCATTATGGTCATCATATTGACTAAGAGACTTTTATATAATGTATTAAAGGATACCATTGACTAAGAATCTCTCACAAATACAGACGATTCTCTATCGATGAAGAACCTCAAATTCATATAAAAGATTCTATAAATTTTCTACATATCAATCATTGATTGTCAGATCTAAATGAAAGGTCATTTTATACATGGAAATTTAATAAGGATTCACGAACATAACTTAAATATATAAAGAGAGTCCAAGAGTAAACAATAATTCCCCTAAAAAAGGTGTGATGAGACCGCCTCCCATCCTCTCGACCAATGCAAATTCCTACGTCTCATAAGTGCATAACTAATGAGTGCCTACATTTGGAAAGTAGGTCCAAATGGACATAGAATCATTGGATGTTTCCCGTTCTACGAACAAACCCGTTAGAAACCGCTTGGAATGTTTGAACCTTAAATTAATGTGGTCATTCCCAATTACAGAGGAAACAAAAAATGGTGAACCCGACGTGAATCCTTAACCAAGTTGAAGTTATATTTTACCTATTTCTTAGGCCCCTATTGAAAATAAATGAGAGGTCCACCATGAAAATAAATAACATATGTGCTTATCCAAAAGATGTAGTGTCCAGACATATCTTGATTATGACTATTATGTCAAAAAAACACTCTTTTCCACGATCATCTACATTACAGAAAAGGATTATCTTATGTTAACACCTGTGAATACTTATTCTGTGAATACTTCTTCTGGGAAGGCCTATACTGCTACTTCTGCTGGATCATTGTCCGCTCTGAGGACGATATAACCTACTCAACATCGTCAACGCTAGGTATCAAATGCTCTAGTTAAGGAGTACCGTCAAAACGGTACTATTCTGACTCTAGAGGCTGCTCGACAATCCCTCCAAGTCAATAATTCACCCTGGTCGTCCGATCAATGACGACCAGAGATCAAGAAGTAGGTGGTGCCAACCACCGTCTCTAACCATTTCGGGTCGTTATCCCCGGAACACAATCACCATTCACACCCATATTCTGGGGAAGTGAATGAGCAGGTCCCTTAGGGCCTTAATTCATGGAGACAAGAGTACTTCCTGATAGCTCTCATCAATAATCACCGCTAGACTCGTGCGGTAGTGTGCCCTCAACATGATGAGGGTATCATCTCCAGGCATTTGGCTCAGGTTCCTCGAACCCGAGCAGGCAAGACGAACCGCCAGAGACAAAATCCGGTCAACAGTGAGCAGGTTCGCATCTCTACCATCTCCAGAGAAGTCCACCAACCTAACTTGGTTGCAAGAAACGAGCAGGCACACACACCCATCCATTTTAATTCCACTGTCCAGCAGACTCGTCTGGCAACAGCACGCCAATCCCGCCAGGCAATTCCGGCGGAGTAATATAGACACTAGTAGAAAAAGGTCTTTACCGTCAGTTTTTTTTATTTTTTACGTCGGTTTTTAACCGACGTTGATGTCACAAATGTAAAAAATATGACTTTTTTATGTCAGTTTTTTTAAACCGACGCCAAAAAGTTGATATAATTGTTTCGGCATCGGTTCTTGAAAAAAACTGACGCCCTAAATGGAAAAAACTTATTTTTGGCGTCGGTTTTTACAAAAACCGACGCCAAAAAGTAATTTTTTAATCATTGATGTTTTAGAGAATTTACTAATCTTTGATTTGACAGTTCGTGGAGCTAAAACGGAGTTACAGATCAAATGTTATGGATGTTGGAAGTTGAACAAGTCAAAGTTTTGATTGATACAACTTGTTTTAAAGAAAACAAGATAAACATGAATTAAAATCACATACACCAAATGATATAAAATATACATAATACTTTAAGAAAATTTCAATTGTTTTTGGATCTTCCATTTAAATGATATGTTTTTTATCATCATATCTCTTATATTTAGTGTAGAACTCATGCGATAATGAAAACGACGATCGATAATTAAACTTACACCAAGTTTGGTAAATCTCATCCGAATGTTTTGTATTTTTAACTCAATAATAAATTTAAATCATCATTATATGAAATCTAATCGAGTTTCTTAGAAATGAAGGACATTAATAATTAAGAAAATAAATGAATAGAATAGGTACTGTATTCAAATTAACGATTGATGCCGCGTTGAAAACATGATGAATCGAAGAGGATAAAAATGATGAACGAAGGAGAAATGGATTTATATATAGTAAATGAAAATATTGTTGATTGCGTTTTATGAAAATGTAGGCGGGATTTTAAAAAGTTAAACGCGCGTTGTGAAAAAAATTGAAATTATGATCTTGCGTATTGGTGAATACTATTTTGCATCGGTTTAGTTTGAAACTGACGCAAAAGAGGATATATGTTTTTCTTTAGGCCTCGGTTTTTAAATAAACCAATGCAAAAAAGGAAAAAAAATTTGTTTCGCGTCGGTTTTTATGAAAAACGACGTGAAAATCAAAAAAAATGGCATCGGTTTTTATGAAAACCGACTCCAAAACATGAAAACAATTTACCAGGTTTTAGAGAATTCCTTAAGCTTCGGTTTGACTGGTCGTGGAGCTAAAACGGAGTTACGAATTAAAAGTTATGGCCTTTCAAAGTTGGACTTAATTAAGACTTCTTTTAGAGAAGATCAACTTCCAACATCCATAACTTTTGATCCGTAACTCGGTTTTGGCTTCATGACCAATCAAATAAAAAATTAGGGAATTATCTATAGGACTGTAAATTGTTTTCAAATATTTGGCGTCGGTTTTTATAAAAACCGATGCCAAAACATAAAATAAATTTACCAGGTTTTAGATAATTCTTTAAGCTTCGATTTGATAAGTCGTGGAGCTAAAACAGAGTTACGGATTAAAAGTTATGGCCTTTCAAATTTGGACTTAATTAAGACTTCTTTTAGAGAAGATCAACTTGCAACATCCATAACCTTTGATCCATAACTCCGTTTTTTCTCCATGACCAGTCAAATCAAAGATTAGGGAATTATCTATAGGACTGTAATTGGTTTTTAAATTTTTGATGTTGGTTTTTATAAAAACCGACGTCATAACATTTTTTTTATTTTTTCGCGTTGGTTTTTTTGAAAAACTGACGCCAAAAAATTTTTTGTATTCTTTCAAATCGGTTTTTTTTAAAACCGACGCCAAAAATACTTTTTTTTAGTTTTTGGCATCGATTTTTAAAAAACCAATGCCAAAAATTCTCCGCGAAAAATATTTCAGTTTATAAGAATCCAACGTCAAATTGACGACGTTAAAAATGATTTTTCTACTAGTGAGACAAGAACATACACCTGTTTATAAATCATCAGCTATTCAGCAGGCTCGTCTGACTACATACGATGGATCCCGCCAACCCAATGTGTTGAAAACTAGTAAACAAGCACATACACCTACTTACACTAATCAATCCTGCCACCGGCCTCATCTGTCAGTATTGAAGGAAGATCATCAACCACATTCGTTGGAGTGCAATCAGTATGCACATACAACTGGTAGTATTGATCAAACCTACCAACAGTCTTGTTTGGTAGCATTTAGGGAAGTTAGTCAAAAAGCTCCGGTGACAAATATGAGGCAAACTCAACTCTCTTCCCTCACACTTGTGTACTGTCAGGATTCACTGACAGGTAAAGGAGGACAAGAGTTGGAACAAACACCTACTCCAAGCATGGAATGGACGTATATTCCCATTTCGGAAGCTGAAGTCACCAATCATATTCTATCAATGGTGAAAGAGCAGAAGCAAATCCTTGCTCATATTCTGGATGCCTGCCCAGATATGATAACATCTTTAGCAGCATCTCAGAGAAGGACACATAAATATATCCCAACTAGTGGAGTGACAAAACAATAGTTCACTCCGGAACAGACACACACCTCTGTTCAGTCCAAGAGGGTTGTGGGGAGTACCCCCCATATCATACCGACAACCAAGTCAGGAACATACACCTGATTTGAGTAGAGATAATCAGCCTAACCTGATCATTTCTCTTGAGAAGGCACATACACCTACCCATAATGACCACTTTCGTCACCAAGTGGTTCTTGTGTTGAGTAAGAAGGTTTCTAAAAAGAAGACCCTCCCAACACAGTCAAGAAATCAAGATCCAATTTTTAATAAGGCCTTGCTCGACACTGTAGTTCTTGATGCCCTCAGACAATTATCTGTTGGAATTCATGATTCAACTCTCTCATTTCCCAATAGTTGGAGCATTAATTCTTAAGGTCTTCATCAGACACTTCCTCATGAAGTCTTTCTTCATGACAATTCGGTCGATCTCGATGTTTTGTCTTCAGATGAGAGCCACATGAACCCTCTGTTTGGCCAGAAGACCATGGAACAAAATGTTTCATCTTTTGTTGTAACCCACCATGGTGTTCCTCTACATGATGATGAATTTGGCGGTGAAAGTACTCTATGCAGTTATAATACACTTTACCTGGAAAATTCTCTAATGGAAATTGTAGTGACGAGAAATCCCTCTTATCTTGAGGCACTTGCAAATGCAAAGCCGTTCATGTTTGATGATTCTCCTCTAGCAGGTGAAATACTTTCTCAATCAGAAGATAACCCAGGGTGTAAATCATTCTCCGAACCACCCCTGGGTCGTTTATCTTCTAGTTTGATCAGTGAATTCTCTACTGATCTTGTTGAATCCAATGAAGCAACAAAGAAGCACCAACTCTAGTCCAATAAGGTAGAATAATCTCCATTGAATGATATAGAGGAAGTACGGAATATGAGAAAAAAATTGGCAAAAGTTGAAGTGCCAGTCATGTTTTGGCCTTCAGCTGACTCTAAGTATGACATTCTAGAGATGTTGATGGAAGATGGAATTCATGATATTCGCCTCAACATATGGAAAAATCTTTGTCAGTTGAAAAATAAAATAGTATCTTATGATGAATATGAAAATCATATCAAGATAATATAAGAGTTACAATGCCAAATTGACTTGGCTTATCTCTCAGTTTCTCAAGATCCGAAGGCTGAAAAGCAGCAGAGATCCCTTCAGTGTTCATGCCTTGGCAAACTAAGAAGATTGCGCCAGTTAATTGCCAATTCCCCATCTGGTATTAATATCATGGGATGGGGTGTTCATGGAGCACTACATTTCACTGTACTCTCCAGTCAGCAAAGCCCACCGAAAATGGTCTGAAGAAATGTTTTTGCCCATGTCTGGCCATAGTCAATTGGCTTTGTTTGTAATCAAATTCTTTCCCAAGAACATGCCTCAACTAGTTCTTCTAAAAATCAAGCATACATAGAAAAAGTTGTTGAATTACTCCTGCATCAATTGAATGAGAATATTGAATAGGCCTCTTGTTTGGAGCAAGCACATCATCAAGTGACAGAAGTGTCAGAAATCATCCAACGATCTTTTGAGACGGGTAATAAAAGTGTATGCCGGTTGATGCATCCAGCCAATTTTTGGACTAAAGTCTGCAAGATCAGGAGAGCTTACAAGAAGGTCTCATATATAGCATGTCAAGAACCACCCCAGCTTTCCAGAATGGGGAATCTTTTAACCCAACCATCGGAATCAACAAATATGATTCGAGGAGTTGAGAAGGAACAACAGGAACAGCCCCAGTCCACCGGATTGGGGACTTTTTCAAATCCTCAATATCTTCCTCGAAGAAAGTTAGTTTTCTATCGATTAGGGAAGAATACACAAGATGAATGAAGAACCAAATTATCAAGAGATTCCCTCCAAATCACAGTTCGTCAAGAACTTCCCGAGGGATCAAATCGAAAAAAGGAAATGTCTCATCAAAGACATGGAAGAAGAAAATATTGCATAAATGCTGATAGAAAAGATGCAATGCATTATGAATCAATTAATGTCATCAATGTTGTTGTTGCTGATCCACCAGACGAGGCTCACTCAGAGGGATCAGATGAAGAGGTTCCTCCTCAAGAATTTGTATGAACAGACACAAATGAAGAAGGTGTGCGTACACAAAATCAAAGGCTTACCCAGAATCTGGGTGTTCCTTCAAGTAACCCACTTCCCCCTCTCCGAATGGGATCCAACAAGGGGAAAGTAAAGAATCATGTTACATACCCTTCCTCTGGAGATGGCCAATCACTCTCACTATAGAAAATATTTTCACAATAAGAGGAAGAATTGAATGAATTGAGGAGGATGAATGCAGAATTACTTCAGGGTAGTCTTCCTCCTAAGCGTGATGGAGTCAGTCAGCCAAAGGAATTTGTTGTGTCTACTGAAATGGATCAAGAATATCCTCCTTTATTAGTACACCCTCACAGGTCTAATCCTACGGGTCAAGTGCAACAACAATCGGCAGTGCTTCCATCAGTTGCAGTACCAGCTGCCACATCTGTCCAAGCTCCAGTCATTGCACCTATTTAGGTCCAAGCTCAACAGGATGTTTCTAAAAAGATAATAACTACTATTGAGTCATTAACATCTTGGTTGGAAGCTATGGAGTGAAAATGAGCTCAAATTCAACTAGAAAAGCGAGCTTAACCTGAATGGGTTGATGTAATTCCTCCCCCATCAAATTTTTCAAGTACCACATTCCCAATATTTAATGGTTCGGGAGACCCAAAGCAACACATAACACATTTTATTTCTCGTTGTGATCCTATGATGGGAACCCTTCAGCAACAAGAAATAGTTAAGATCGGGTGTTTTGTACAATCATTACAAGGGCCTGCCTTTGTTTGGTACACAAGCTTGAAATCCCAGTCAATTACCGGATGGGAGGATCTTCGCAAAGAATTCCTTCTTTATTTCAGCACAACATTGCCAAAGACAAAAGTTTTTTATCTTACAAACTGTAAGCAAAGGGATAATGAAAGGGTCTCAGATTTCATTGCTCGTTGGAAGGGATTAACATATTCTCTAAGCTTAGCACTCCTTTAAGAATAATTGTTTCCAATCTATGTGGAAAATCTACGCGATGAGTTATGCACACCACTGATCCCTGTGAAATACACAAGAGTGTTTCGAGACCTTACTTCAATCGCTTAATAGATTGAATATTCTCTTATAAAGACTAAGGACAAAACTCGTGTAATTCCATCTTCTCCAGGAAGGAGAATGGGTAGAGCAGAGACTGCTACAGTCATGCTTAAACAAGCACATATACCTGCTTCTACTTCAAAAAAGTCATATTCAAGAAAGGATCCACCTCCTGAGCATCAGCAATAGAGGCCTTTTCGTCAAAACGATCAAAGAGATCAAAGACAGAGACAATTTGAGGATTTGAAAAGAAAAGTTTACTCTTTCCGAAATGAACAAGTTCCTGGATACTTCATTTCGGCTCTGGAAAATAATTTGGTTCAATTGCCAAGGCCCAAAAGGCCGAACAAGGAAGGAGGTGAAGACCATCCGAACTATTTCCCCTTTCATCAGATATGGGGGCATCCCATTCAAGAGTGTTTTGTCTTTAAGGACCTCCTGTAAAAAATGTTCTACTCGGGACAAGTCAAACTGAAGGGTTCTTCAGCTCAGGTAGCATGTGTTACTGCTACAGATCCATAATAGGAAGGCGATTGGAAATAAGTCATGAAAAAATGCACAAAAATATGATGATTGGATGGTCAGAAAACGATCAAATGAACTCATGCTATTTTTCGAACACAATTGAAGAAACCAATTGTGTCTTCTGTCATGAATGCTGCAGCAAAACCCTCTTCATCAGAGGAAAAATCCTCAAAGAAATTGCATGATTTCAAGAAATAATAAGAATTAGAGGAAGAGGGGTATGTGTCATAGCCCAAGTTTTCTTTGAATATAGTAGATTTGATGCCATCTATTTCGAAGCCACGAGCACCGCCCCACCAAACGGCACAACCTAAATTGGCTAGTCAGGAAGAGTCTTTATAGGATGAATAGTTAATCTTCAGTTCTATTAATATGATTCACTTAATAGATTCTTATGATAGTCGCAGTTTCGATTTTGATGAGCCTGAATTCCATGTATCAAATAGAGGAATGAAATGGAGTTCCAAGGGTTTGGGATACAAAGGATAACGTGGATATCCCAGAATCCACTATTCCAATTCTACCCCTGCTATAACTGTATATGTAGCAGAAACTCATGGTAGAGCCCTTCAGAAAGCTCAACAAGAACAAGAAAGTTCTTCCACCAATAGCAGATTCAGTCCTGGAACAGTTATTCTGGAGGATCGGTTGGAGGTTCTACATTCTTCCTCTCAACAAGTAAATAGACCTATTCGGTCTAATCTTCCAAATCCAGGAGTATTTCCAACTCTTATCCCGATACAAGATGCATCTACTTCCAAAACATCAACATCCAAGGCACCTACTAAACCACTTGTTTTTATTGGGAAACACAGACCTTTGGATCAAAAGTATGATGTATTGAAACACCTGGCCCATGTACCAGCGAAGTTATCAATTCTGGAAGCCTTGAATTTATCAAAGGATCTTCGGGAGGCACTCATTGAGGCTTTGTCAAGTCCTCATGAGTTTGAAACTGAAAATGCTGCAGCTGAAGCCTACCCTGTAGAGAATAATCTTGCAGAATGTCATGCAGTGATATCTTTCACAGATCAAGATGAAGATTATGTTGTGCATGGACATATTAGACCTTTGTATTTATCTGGAAAGGTCAATGGTGTAGACATCCGAAGAGCTTTCATTGATAATGGTTCAGGAGTCAACCTCATGCCCATTTGTACACTTCATCGATTGGGCCTCACAGAATATGATTTGTATCCTTCTACTATGATGTTACAAGGATATGATAAAAATGAACAAGAACCACTAGGTGAGATTACACTCAAAACTCAGTTTGGAGATCTTGTATCAAATTCAGATTTCATGGTTGTTGATCAAGACTCGACCTTCAACATCTTTCTTGAAAGACCCTGGCTACATCAATAGGCGGCTATCCCTTTATCATACCATCAATGTCTTAAATATTGTTTTGATGGTAAAATTGAGACATTTTATGGTGATAATGCCCCATTCAAGACATGTGAATCTCAATATATTGAGGCAGAATTCTATCCCATGATGGTAGAGGAGAAATCCACAACAAGGGAGGTTACAAAGATTAATGCTCCATTTGGTTTGGAAAAGATTCCAGTAAATCCATTTATACATGTGATTATAGATTATGTGTTGACTATCAGTCAAATTGACAGGATAGACTAAAATTCAAGTACTCTAATGGAAACCTCCATAATGTTAATTACAGCAATTAAGCTAGACAACATGGGAGAAATTGGTGTTTCACCAAGCAATGATGAAAGCTCAAATGGGGATGTCTTCATTTCATCTGCTGAAATCCATAAAGTCTATACTTTGTGAACCAGGACAGAAGAAGTTATAGCAATGTCAGAGGTGAATGATGATGTCGATTCTCAATACATCATCTCCTCCTTAATACCCAAGAAAGACCCTATATCATCAATCAGGTCGGAAATGGAAGCTTCTTATTCAAGATGTTCAAATTTTAACATCTCTTCTGATCATGAAAATTATACTTCATCATCTACCATGCAAGTAAAAACAGAAGAAATAAAACATGTTGAGGAATAAGAGGAAGATCTCAGGGATTCTCCTCCAGCATTTGAAGAGGGTATCTCTACCAATGTGAATTAATTCAGAGAAATAAATCTCGGTACAGAAGAAGATCCACGCCCCACATCAATTAGTGCGTCCATGACTCTTGAAGAACAAGAGATGTATGATTCAATTTTAAATAAAAATTGATACATATTTGCATGGAACTATACAGAGATGCCCGAGCATCATCCTGATGTTGCTACTCATCATTTGGGTTTTCTAGAAGAACATCGAGGATTTAAGCAAGCCGCGAGAAGAACACACCCAACATATGCTTCCATAATTGAAGCCGAAGTGGATATTATTATCAAATATAACTTCATCAAAGAAGTTCAATATCCCACGTGGTTGGATAATATTGTCCCGGTGAAGAGAAATAATGGAAATATTAGAGTTTGTATTGATTTCATAGATCTTAATCAGCATTGTCCTAAGGATAATTTTCCAGTTTCGATTACAGAACTTTTAATCGATGAAACATCTGGATATAAAGCACTTTACTTCATGGATGGATATTCCGGATATAATCAAATCTGAATGGCTCCCAAAGATGAAGAATACATAGCCTTCAGAGCCCCTCAGGGTGTGTTTTTCTATCGGGTAATGCCCTTTGGCCTAAAGAATGCAGGCGCAACATATCAGTGTGCCATGCATCATATCTTCAAACCCTTTTTAGGGAAGTTTGTTGAATGTTATGTGGATGATTTGGTGGTTAAATCCAAACAACGTTCCAATCACTTGGATGATTTGGAAATCATATTCCACAAACTTCAACAAAATAATTTGAAGATGAACCCCTTAAAATGTTCTTTTGGGGTAAACTCAAGAAAATTTCTTGGCTTTTTTGTACCCCATCGTGGTATTGAAGTCATTCCTGAGAAGACAAAGTCAATCCTTGGTATGTCACCTCCTCAAAATTTGAAATAATTGAGTGGACTTCATGGACACATAACATATATTCGGATTTTTATCGCCAATTTGACTGAAAAAAATTTACCCTTCACCAAATTGATGAATAAGGGAGTCACTTACCAATGTACTGAAGAATGTCAAGAAGCATTCGATATTCTCAAGAAATATCTCTTGATTCCACTAGTATTAATTCCACCTGTTTAAGGAAGAACACTTATCCTATATGTGAATGCTTTAGAGAAATAATTGGGTGCCTTTATTGCTCAAAAGAATGATGTTGGGAATGAAAACAGCCTCAACTATCTCCGTCGGACTATGCTTAAAGCAGAGACCCGATATTCAAGTATTGAGAAGTTCTGCTGGGCATTAATCTTTGCATTTCAGAAGTTGAGACACTAAATTCAACATCACGAGGTCCAATTGGTATCTCGCAATAACCCGCTCAAATTCATCCTTAGTCATCCAATGCTTACAGGACATCTGGCAAGGTGGGTAGTTATTTTGTAGCAATTTGATATCCAATATGTGTTTCAAGCGGAAATAAAGGGCCAAGGTCTGGCTGATTTCCTTGCTGAACATCCTTCAGTAGAAGATACATCTTCAAATATTGAACTCCCTGATGAGGAAGTCTTATCTATTCAAGATAGTCCTCAGGTGTGGGAAATGTATTTTGATGGTGCTTCTAGAAGTCTAACAGGGAGGATAATGGAAAATACTAAATTCAAAAAAATTGGGTTAAGAGTTGTGCTCATTCCTCCAGAAAATGAACTATTAACCTATTCCTTCTCATTATTGGAAGGTAGTACAAATAATGAAGAAGAATACGATGCTCTCATCATAGGCATGGAGTTATCGCTTAAAGCACAAGTGAATCACTTAAAGGTGAAAGGTGATTTAGACCTGGTAATCAACCAAGTCAATGAGGATTATGCCATAAAAAAGAAGAACTAATCCCTTTGTATGATTACGTAAGAGAGTTAATTTAGAAATTTCCTACAGAACCGACATTTTCTTATGTCCCGCGGTTACAAAATGCCCAAGATATTTCATTGGCTAATATAGCCACAGCTCTGGCAGATCCAAATCGGGACAAGAAAACCGTCATTATTTCCCACCGTCGTACAATTTCACCATATGTTCAAATCAGAACAGAGGAAATCCATGAAATTGGTCCCATTCCTAAACCATATAGTCATACTACATGATGGATGACACCTATCAGGGAATACCATCAAAATAGAACACTTCCACCTGATAGAGTTGGGAAAGAACAACTTCAGCGACGTGTGGTCATTTTACTCTTTATGATAGCCCAGATCACCTAGAGAAAATTCTCTACAAGCATGATTTTGATGGTGTTATCTTCAAATGCATTGATGGTGAAGAGACAATGGATGTCATGAAAGAAGTTTGTGCACGAGTCTATGGTGCCCATCAGTCTGGACATAGAATATCTGATCAAATTCGAAGGCTTTGATACTTTTGGCCTTCAATGATACAAGATTGTGTTGATTTCACACAGAAGTGTCATTCATTCCATGTACGTGCCAACTTCATTCAACGACCCCCATAATTGCTTCATACAGCCAAATACTCGTGGCCATTTTCCATGTGGGGAATGGATGTGGTGGGACCATACCCGTCAGCTACAACCAAGAAGTTTAAGTATATTCTTAATACTACTGGCTTCTTTTACAAATGGGCAGTGGAAATACCTCTCAAAGAAGTTAGTTCTAAAATCATTGTTAGCTTCATCAAGTATAACATCATTAATAGATTTTGTGTCCCTCATACCATATTGACGGAGAATGGAACCAACTTCTTTTCATCCGAGGTGAGGTAGTTGTATCAATAATACAATATCAAATCCAATTATTCACCTCGGTATCATGCAGTAGCCAATGTCCAGATAGAATCCTTTAACAAGACTCTTTCAAACATACTGCAAAAGATGGTGAATAAAGGCAAGAGGTCATGGCCTGATAAACTCTTTCATGATTTATGGGCTTATCGGACCACCACCCGCACTCAAACACAGTCAACTCCATATTCACTGGTATATGGAATGGAAGCAGTCTTTCCCATTGAAGTTCATTTACCTTTGCTCAGAGTATCCATTTGTTATCAGTCATCATTATATGAACAATCTCAAAAGAGATTGGATGAATTGGAATGGTTAGATGAGAAACGATTGTGCACACTACACCACTTGGAAGTCTACCAGAATCGAATAACATGAGCTTTCAGCAAAAACGTTCATCTTCGTTCATTCATTCCGGGAGAATTGGTACTAGTTCTCAGAACTCCAATGATATTAAGAAAGAAACATCCCAAACTTGAACCAAAATGGGAAGGACCTTACTCAATACATAAGGTCTACTCCAATGGAGATTATGCTTTAATCTCAATGGATGGAGAACTCATCACTACTCCAACCAATGCTAGATTTCTGAAGAAGTATTTTGTGTAATGAAAATAATTAAATGTCCAGCAAGACGTTAAACTACATAACTCTGGTCTATGCATATGACCTTAAACTATTCACACTTTCATCCAATATGACGTTAAACTGTGTCCCCTTCATCGTCCTTGCTATATGACATTAAACTATACAGCAACGGTCCATGCATAGGACCTTAAACTATTTTTATTACTTTTGTCCAACATTAAACTAAACTGTATCGTCCCTTTTTGTCCAACATGAAATTAAACTGTGAAAAAGTCCCTAATATGTCCAACATGATGTTAAACCGTGTCCTCTTTTGTCCTTACTTCATGACATTAAACCGCAAAGTCCCCCTTTTGTCCAACATGTCATTAAACTGTATTGTCCCGATCGTCCTAACTACATGATGCTAAACTGTACAGAAATCCTTTAATACGTCCAACATGACGTTAAACTGTATTTTGTCCCTACTACATGACACTAAACTGTGCAGCACCAATAGTCCTAACTGCAATACTATAAACTGCATAGTCCCTTGATATGTCCTATATGACATTAAACTGTGCATCGTTAAGGTTGTTGCTACCTCTTGTTTCTCACACCGAGTATGACTCACGTGAGATTAGAGAAAACATCATCCATAACACTCTCTCTGGGCTGTTAACCATGTGTAAGTCCCAAAAACATTTTTAGGTCGTTGTCCCCAAGAACAACTTGATCATTAATTAATTCTTTAATTGAACTACACAGAATTTGATCCTTGCCTTTTAGGCTGGGTACGTAGGCAACCTCACGAGGTTCAAGCCTAAAACCCATCACTTTACATCGGTTAAACTCCATCTCATACGATGTTGATTCCTGAAACCGCCCCCAGAATCAATATCTTTATGTTGGTTCCCCATCGTCCTTGCTATACGACGTTAAACTGTACAAACACATTTTTTCCTGTACGAAAATAAACTAAAACATTCATTGATAACATCACCTTAGAGGGAATCATTATTTATATTTATTTCCAATCATGTTACATTCCAAAGACTACGTGCATACATGACAAAGCCCAAACCTTTTATCTTGGGTCAAACCATCATTGCACTAAAGTCCCCTTTCACCCTTCACATGTACGAACCAAATATATACAGTGGGTATTTCTAGAACTACATGGGCTTGATTCCCATCCTTATGGGATATGTAAGAGCATTCGAGTTTCCCTCGAATCCATCCCCATGTCTTTTGGGACTAACCCCAAATTCCACTTTCAGTACCTTGGCTGAAAAGTCTATATGAAAACACACACTATGAATTTCTAATAATGGTCTGAGTTCTATGACCATAAACTAAGATCTCTTACAAATTCGTCCCACACGACGTTAAGCTGTATTTCAAGAACTGCGTATGGCCCGATTCCCATCCTTATGGGATATGTAGTGAAGACCAACATTTCAATTCAGGACCCAGCCACAACATGATTATGGTTAGCATTGGTCTGTGTATCTCTACCTGCATTGAACAAATGCCCATTTTTATGTCTCCTAATCCTAACCTTAAATATTTTCAGATCTCCATACCCTTTTTCTCAACTTCTGGTCACAAAATGTCCAATTTTTGAGAGTTATTTTGCTTGACTATGCATCATGTGCCCTTAGACAGCCTTGCATAAGTAGTCTACATAACAGACCTGTCAGCCAAAAGATGCTATTATTTGACAATGCAGCCAATGCCCTTAGGTGGCCCTGCATAATTCAACCCCCTAACGGGTTTGTTAAATAGTGGTAACTTCATTCTTTGAAAGAAAACCCCTTTTTTCCTTATTGGTATTAATGACAATATGTATGGATCCGCAAAAAATATCCATCCTTAACATATCTTTCCCACGTTCTTTTTCATGATCTGAAAGTATTCAAGTCTATGGTTTATATTTTCCTTCCTTACGCTTGGGTCAGACCTTCATAGGAGTAACATTCATCCAGTTCTTAGAAAATCTTGTTTGGAAATATCTTCTCCATATTCATGTACCTCTCTCCATACATCAAACTCTATGCCTTGGAAAATTTGAATTCTCATAAACTTCCACTGGCTTTTTAGTAGTAAAAAAGTAAATTTCTAAGATTTCTTTTGCCTGACTATGCAGCACGTTCCCTTAGGCGGCCTTGCATATGTAGTCAACATAATAGACCTATCAGCCAAAAGATGCTATTATTTGACTATGCAGCCAATGCCCTTTGGTGGCCCTACATAATTCAACCCCCTAATGGGTTTTTTAAATAATGGTAAGTTCATTCTTGGGAAATACTTATTCTAATTATTTTTATCCCGTTTTCATGTCATTCCTCATATTAGAAAATTCTTAAGTGATATTTTACATTTTTTCCATCATACTTGAGTGTGGAAATATTTTTTCAGACAAATTTTCAAGGAATTGAGTCCATTTTAATTCATTTAGTCATAGCTATTTCGACCTTAAACATTAGACTTTTAATGTCCGGCGTGCATGACATTAAACTTTCCACAAAAGACAAGGGAACTCTGGATAAAAGTCAAGTCCCAACTCAGTAAACATACATTTTTTATGATTTTAGGTAATATTGAGAAATACAAAGATTCAATTGTTTTTGGTTTATTTATAATAATCCTAGAAAAAAATCAAACAATGCTTACTAAGCCCATTGGCTTAGGTAAAAACTTAAAGCAGGTAGCAGGAAAATGTGTGCACAAATGATTGAAGATGAAAGTGTTTTTTCATTGATGCACAAGAGTTAGAAGGACATCCACAGACTGGACGCTCTTCTCTTTTTCCGTAATTACAAAAGACTTTCAACATAACTCTTCAATTGATTTACGGCATCCCTAGCATCATCATCAGCCACCTAGAATTCATTCATTCAACTTGATACCATAAGAGATGCAGTGATACTATCTCTTCTTGGAACAATTGTAAAAGAATGTTCTTGAGTGCGGTTTGAGAAACTTTTCTGCTGATCAAACAGTGACTCTGTTTCTGTCCAAGAGACTTGGAAGATGGATACATGGATTTGAGAATAAATCATTGAAAGTAAAGAGCCATTTGGAGAGAGTGCTCTTTTCAGATATTGTTGTAATTCCATGTTTGTCTTCTCTCCACCAACCGACAGTAGAAAACATTTCATCCCATGGGTTTTCCATGTTCATATCTGCATGGAAATGGCATGGAGGAAAAATTTGAAAGCTCAAACCATTGTTGTTTCTCTTAATGCACAACATAAGAGAAATAGAGGAGTAGCAGTGTAGATGTATCTCAGGCATATGGTTCTTTGCATCTGGAACATTGACTCCTTGCAGATTACCATGACCATACAGAGGCAAGTAGATGCTCTGTGAGAAATTAAAATGATATTTCTTCATGTACTTAGCCAAATCTGGGAGAGTGCTACCGCATATATCATAGTAATCATGTCCAATGATGCTAATCATATCATCAAGTCCCTTTCTTTCCAGTTTATTAACCATTCCGATTTTCTTGGGAGCCATTGAATCTGCAAAAAGCTGAATAAATTTACCCGTAAATGGGTTTATTTTTTATATAATTTTGGAATAAATTTTGAAAAAAATGGAAAATTCATTAAGGTGCACAAGTCTAATTTGGGTGCGCAAGTATGGATGTGTCGTGCAAGTTTTTGGAGTGCATGTTTCACTGCGCAAGTCCTGTTACCTCTGCAGCAGTGTGACAACATTAAAATAGTGGAAAACAAGTAACTTTCATGACGAGACCAAATTGCACAGTGAGAGATCGAAAGTTTAAAATTTCTTGGCTTTTCATGAGAATGACCGCGTATTTGTAGGCCAGGCCGCACCCTTGTGCACTGCCCTTTGCGCGCCTATCACTTGCGTGCCACCTTTCCTTTGGTTTTCATCTTTTCCTCAGAGTCGCATCCTCATTTCTTTCAGATCCAACTATGAGGGGGGACTTTTTTTGATGCTCATTTCCGTCATAGAGTCTAAAGGAATGAAAAGAGAAATACCTTGAACCCAAAATTGATTCATCCTTTGAAGAAACATCAAAAATTGAAAAAGACATAAAGAAAGGTTCAAATGCACTTGGGTCGCGCAAGTTCCACCAAAGTTGTGCAAGTATACCTGCGCTCCACCCAGTGGTCGCGTAGGTGACCTGCGTGCCCTCTTTGAAATTTTGCCCAGGGTCTCCCCAACCTATAAATACCCATGTGGGCCCCCCATTTGAAGAGGAAATATTTTCTAGAAATTTAGATTTGATCTCCCGGCGCCCTAGTCTCTTCTCCACGCTTCCGAACACTTCTAACGTAATTTTTTACCTAGAACGGAAGATCTAAAGAGAGGTGGGAAGGCCTAAGTGTTGAAACTCATCAACACTTGCACGCTTGAGTGGCCAGACCTTAAGGGAAATGGCCACACTTGCATGTCGCCTTACCACTTCAACAGAACTTGCGCACCTCCCTTCTGGAAGCCTCTAGGGATAGTACTAAGGGCTTGAGCCAAGTCTCACCCATGTATTACCCCAAGGGTTAAAAGTCTCACAAGTACGCATGTGCCGTGCAGGTATACCTGCGCGGCCAGGACTTGCACGTCAACTAGGAATTGCGCGCCCTTCTCTTTTTGGGTGCCCCACTTGCTTATTCCGCCTCTCCTATGCCTATCCACCTACAATCTTCAAGATTAAGCCCTCAGAACTCTTTTCAAAACCATTTATGGCATGATTTCTTGATTAGATTCCTTATTTGAATGCAATTGTGTGGAAAAATATCTTAAAACATAGTGATTTACATATCTTTATGTCACCAAGGTTCCATATTCCATTCATTTTAACATCATCCTTTAAGATGAGTGAATCCTTAACCTGGGCCTCCTTTTCAGGAGTAAGCCCAAGTCCAAATTCTTATTAATATTGGGCATCCTCCTTAGGAGTAAGCCCCAAGTCCTCATTAATTTTGGAATCCTACTTAGGAGTAAGCCCTAAGTCCCCTAATCTGGGCATCCTCCTTAGGAGTAAGCCACGGTCTCAAAGTTCCTAAAATCTGGGCATCCTCCCAAGGAGTAATTCCCAACAATAATTTCTCAAATATGGGCTTCCTTTTCAGGAGTAATCCCCAGTCTCAAATATAGGCATCCTCATTAGGAGTAATCCCCAAGTCCCTTAATTCTAAAATATCCCTTAACCAGGTCTTCCTTTTCAGGAGTAAGCCCTAGTCTCAAAATTTACAAATGTGGGCATCCTCCTGAGGAGTAAGCCTCATGTCTCTTAATTCTAAAAATCACTAAACATGGGCCTCCCCTTCTGGAGTAAGCCCTACCCTTAAAATCCCTTTAACCTAGGCCTCCTCCTTAAGAGTAAGCCCCAGTCTTAATTTCTCTTAACGGGTCTTAATTTACTTTTTATCTGTGCTTCCTTCTCAGGAATAAAACCCAATCATAAGTCCCCTCATAATTTGGGCATCTTTATCATGAGTAAGCCCCAAGTTAGAGTATCCGAATATTAATAAGCGCACATATACCTTTATGGACTATGTTCCCAGGTTTCTTCTCTGATGTAAATACCAATACTCATCTATTTGGGTAGTCATAAATAAATAATCCCCACATCATGTTCTATCATTGAATCTTTCAAGGAACAATTGTCTGGTTTTACCAAAACCTCTGGTTTCTCACACCGATCATGAATAACGTGAGCATATAGTGTAAAAGTAATTATGAAATATTCCTTTGAGCCATCAATCATACATAAACTTCATACTCCTATACTCGAACTATGTGAGTTCTAATTCCTTTTCTAAATAAAGGATACGTAGGTAGCCCATCTGCAGGTACGATCCCAACTCTGAAATAATCTATGTACTTCTGAATGAAAATAAACTTCAAGTGCCCCACTGAGTGGCTTTAAACCCAGTATGGTCATCATAATAACTAAGATACTTTTATGTAATTTATTAAAGGATACCATTGACTACGAATCTCTAACAAATACAGATGATTCTCTATTGATGAAGAACCTCAAATAAATATAAAAATTTCTCTAAATTTTCTACATATCAATCATTGATTGTCAGATCTAAAGGAAAGCTAATTTTATACTTGGTAATTTAATAAGGATTCATGAACATAACTTAATTCTATAAAGAGAGTCCCGGATTAGACAATAATCCCCTCAAAAAGGTGTGATGTGTCTGACCTCCCATCCTCTCGACCAACGCAAAATCCTAAGTCTCATCATTGCATAACTAATGAGTTCCTACCTTTGGAAAGTAGGTCCAAATGGATATAGAATCATTGGATGTTTACGGTTCTAAGAGAAAACCCATTAGAAACCGCTTGGAATGTTTGAACATTAAACTAACGTGGTAATTCCCAATTCCAGAGGAAACAGTCGTGCACAATGTGGGAAGCATGAAGTAGTGATGGTAAATTCCTAGCATAGTAAGGAACATGTTATATGTGATGTAATGCTAGGTTAATGACGTCCCAATGATGTTGACCCGCCTACATAACGCACCTAGATGCGGGAAAGAGTAAATCCAAGTTTTTTGGAATTCCACTTGATCATAAGGAAGTGGAAATATGTGAATCACAATGCTAGAGATTGAGACCACAATGATGGTGGCACGGCAATAGGGGATAACTATTGATCATGTTCAAAACACAGTATTTCTTTCGCATTATACTGGAATGGGGATCGAAAAATGACGGTCAACCATTGACCATGTTCGAAACACAGTACCTGTTGCAAATGTCTTCTGAGGTTCTCAAGGATGTTGGCCCAAGACGGTAGGTTAGCCAGTGTGGCATGAGGCTTGGTTGTAAAGGTGGTCCCTTTAGAATGGAAGAGGATGAAAATACGAATGACGGGTTCATGAAGCTTGTACATGGAATGAGGGAATATCCCTATGAAAATTCCACACTTTAGGCACTACCACAACGCATCTGAGTATGGCAAAAAGATGTATCAGATAGAGGGAGTCGAGTCCCCCTCCATGGAAAAGGGTCCCGAGGTTGCACGCTTCCAACTTAATAGTCATAGGATGGTCCATTAAGGGGGGAACTGATTTAATGGATGGTGTTCAGGGTGACAAATTAGCCAAACGTGATGAGCAGTTCTCGAAGGGAGATCTTAGTTTAAGTTCATAGAACTCGGACCAGATAGGGAAATGAAAGGGAAGGCACATAGTTCAGCTGTTGAAAAAATCGACATGAATGAGAACCCATGAAGAATTCACCACACCCCACATCCCCAAAATAGTTCGGGCCAAGGGGCCGAAAGAGAGGGGATGAGATTTTAGATTCCTGTAGATTAACCTAGAGAAAATATGTCTGAGAGTTCCTACGCCTCCCATGAGGATTGGAAAAAAGCTTTACATAGTTCTGTAAGATTTTGTGTAGTTTAACGTCTTGTAGAAAGGACGCAGAGTGATCTTAGTTTATGGTAAAGGATCTTGGACCCTAGATGGTAGCGAATGGAAGAGACACATGGTGAGTTAATTATAAATCCTGACGTGAATGAGGACATGATGTCCAGATCACCATGTGTTTCATTAGGGGTTTTTAGGTTGAGGGACCGAAAACAAAAGTTAGGCTCATCCCGAGGCAAAGTGAACGGGCGTTCCAACATACCCCATGAGGATGGGAATCAAACCATACATAATTATGAAGGTGGAATGGTAAGGTACCAGTGCCTTCGATAATAAGGTCGTATGGTTCTGGCCCATTCATTAAAAGAAGTGGCATTTGATATATCTTTCTTGTAAACTAGGATGAGTGAATGTGTTTGTTTTTGTGAAGAGATGAACCTAGGATAGAAAGTCAAGACCTCACCAAAAAAATCAAGTTGTGTGCAGGAATTGAAAATTGGTATGGTGGGTGACCGATACCAACCATGATATCCCATTGAGTGAGGACACCATGATGGAATGACGTCATTTGTCATGTAGCTAGGATGATAATCTCACAGTTTAGGGTCATGTGTTGGGACCAACCATGCACTTTAACGTCATGCAGTATAGACGTAATATTTTAAATCCATGTGGTACTAAGAAGCATAGTTCAAAGTCATATAGATCAGACATATACATGAAATATGAGGTTCATATGGGAATGTGCATGGAATGACAAGTAATACCAGATGTGAGTGAGGAAATAATCCTATATTACACCATGCATGATTCCAAGAAAGAAAACACAGGCTGAGGGGGCTAGAAAATGTTTTAGAATATGGGGCATGAGGTATAAGGGACTAGCTCCTTGAAGGGGAGGACATGATCTGAAAATTGTAAACCTGGCGTGAACGAAGGCATAATCCTACACATGCCACATCATGTTGTCCTATAATAGATGGGACCTAAAAGACAGAACAAAAGAGATAAATTAGTGGAACTCAAGCTGCCCCCAAAGACGAGATGTTTGGGTGTTTCTAAGTATACGATGAGGGTGGGAATCAAGCCACACATAGTTATCAAGAGGGTGATGTATAAAGAGATCTTAGTTTAAGGTCTTAGAGCTCAGACCATGGATAAGTAGAACTCTTCCAAGTAGGTGCATAACTCAATCCAAATCCTAATCCCATGTGAGACAAAATCAATGTAGGAAAAAAGGGAATAATAGGTTTTTTCAATACTTGTAACACACGCCAAAGAGAAGTTAGTGCGGATCCCCAAATGATGCCTTACCACGTCTTTGTCCTCCCAACATGAAAATGAGCACTGATGGATATTTATAGCAGTGTTGAAATTCCACATGGACATGATGGGGTGCAAAATAATGTGAATCATGTTACCAACATTCAAGTCTTTAATGGGTTGTCATGATGATGGACGATAACTGTTGATCATGTTTGAAACAAAGCATCAATATTGTGTGGCCTGAAATGGGAACAACAAATGAGCGTCGACCGCTGACCATGTTCACAATGTTGGAATTGTATCTATTTTTTTTCTGAAACCCTAAAGGATGTTAGACCGTAATGGTAGGAGATCACTTAGGCCTTGCATCCATGCCATTTGGGGGGCCCTTTGAATGTGAAAGATATGGGAAGCACAAATGAAGGAGAACACGAAGCCTGAAAAATGGGTGAAAGCATGTCCATGATGAATCTTAAACTCTAAGATCTATACCAGATTACTAATAGTCCCATTGGCGAATCACGAAAGAGGGTCGAGGGACCCAACATAACGGCAGCCGACTTGAATAGATGAATGTAGGGAAAGGGAGAGAAGGGTGCTCAGGAGAGAGAGGTATCCAACATGGTTGTTATAAATTTAATGTGTAGGAGGACATAATCCCATACCACACTGTATGCCACTCTCCTAGAAGAAAACAAGCCAAGGGTCCAAGATGATATGGATTTTTCAAAAAGGTGGGGATGGACCTGCAGACTAGATGTTTGGGTTCCCCTACGTATCTCATAAGGATGGGAATCATTCCATGTAATTCTCAAAAAGGATAACGTGCATTTTATCATTATGCATCAAGGAAGCAAGTAATGACAAGATACTCCATCGATGGATCTGTACGACACAGCGAGTAACCCGACGTGAGTGAGGAAATAATCCCATACCACATTGTACAATCCTAAGTGAGAACTGGGGCTAGGGGTCCAAGAATTCTGAGGGACCTAATGTTGGGCCATGGATAGAATGTCACAACCAGCTTGTAGTTTAACATCTTGTAGTGAGGATGATGGGGATCTTTCTTTAAGGTCATAGAGCTCGGACCATAGAAGTTTAGTTTATTGTCATGTGCATGGGACACCTGAGTAGAGAGAGATAATTGTCGCACATGTGGAAGACCACAAAGTGAAAACTATTATAGAGGACAAATGTTGACCAGGTTTGCAACACATTATCCTCCCTTAAGTGATCTGTTTTCAGGGTGAATAATTGAGAATCGACCATTGACCATATTTGCAACACAAGACTTGTATCAATTTTCCGCTCGCAATCCTTGTGGATGTTAGCCCATAATGGTAGGATAGCCCTTGGGCCGAGCATCCATGCCATTAGGTTGTCCTTTTGAAATTGAAGGTGATGGGAAACCTAAATGATGGGTCTCCCGAAGCATGGCAGTGTCAGTGCACACAGGAAAAACGATAAATGAAGGGATGGATGTCTCAAGGGGATCTATGTGGCATGGCACAATAGCCCGACATGAATATGGACGTGAGTCCATAACACAATTCACAATCCCAAATGAGAACTCGGGCCAGGGGTCGAAGGTCTTGAGGCTGGGCACCCTGACCAACTATAGCCATATGACCTCTCATGCGGGCATTGCCTCATCATAGCTCTGAAGCCCACATGATCAATGATCGGTGTGGGAAACAAAGAGTAGAACTTGCCTCTCCTCATCACATAAGGATATGACAACTGGAATTACACTCATACTTGAGGATGAATGTGGTTTGGAGAGACGGCGACACAGAATAAACCACTAAACTCCATGTTTAGAACATATGGGGTGGTGACAACAACAAAGGATAGATCTAGATAAGGTTCTAAACACAACATCCACATCATGTAACATGGTACGATCATGATGAAATTGAAATGAATGATGGAATAATCCTGCACCACACCTTGTGTTTCATCCCAATGGGAGGTCCAGAAGTTTGGGTCTCAGTCTACGAACAAAATGTCTGGGCAGTCCTATGTATCCCATGAGGATGGGAATCAATCCATACAAAGATCTGAAAGGGTCATCCATTTTAACATCATGTGGTAAGGACATGGGAGTATTAGAAGAATGAGGGATGGAACATAGTGTAGTCATCGTAATCCTAACATCAGTGGGGCCAAAGAAGGCTACTTGACACCATGTGGGATCCTCCAAGAGAACTATAACCAGAGGGAATAATAAAATAAGAAACATGGTGGATGGACTCAGGACGAGGCGTCCAAGAATTCCTATAATTCCCGAACCGTAGTTATCCAGAATCAGTCCATTATAACATAAAATTATCACGATACAAGGAATGAATTACTGAAAGACCATTCAGTTTAGTAGCCTTGGAATTACTAGATAGATACATAAGTTTTACGTTACATCCTGAAATTAAAAAAACAAAATTTTGTCCCCTTTGAACACTCTTATATCTGTTATCCTATTCCTGCAGGTTAATAGTAATATAATTCTTTGCATCCTGAAAAAAATAAAACATACGAAAGGGGTGAGCTTAGATGCTCAGTAAGGATAAAAATATAGCAGAAACTGTCATAAATAAAAACAAACATTTAAGGAAATATATAAAACTATAACACAATACTTTTAATCATAAACATCAACATAATATGGAAAATATAAATCAAATAATTCCATTTACATATTCTCATGGATATTCTACTAGCCAAATAATCCCATGTAATATCAATATCCATTTTCATAATGATGGAATCCATAATTCTAGACTTCATAACCACATAGTCAAGGCCTTATGCCAGAATTACAAATAAGATTCTGTCCAGGCCTTGTGTTAAGACACTAGTTTGTCTCATGAGACCTACTGATGCATCAAGGAGCTATAGCAGGTTTCACCTGTTAATTACTAAGCCCAATGAATTCCTCATATGAAAAGGTTTTAACACAAGATAAATATTTTTATTAATACTAGCATATGAAATTTCAATACCTTATCTATAAACCATGAATGGTATAAAAATAACACATCCATAGTCAAACATATCACAAAACCATCAATATAGTATGAAAGATTTTTATCATAATAAATCAACCTCTATCAAGAATAATATATCATAAAGGATGTTGACATAGATGAAAATGATCTATAAAAATCATTGAGAGAAATATCCCATTTTCATGAAAACATTTAAAAGTCTTACTATTTATAATGAAGCTATTTAAAATAGATTTTTTGAATCGATGTGTACCATACCACTTTGAAAATTTTAAAAGGAATTTCAATTTGAAAAAATTAATGTCCATATAATTAAAACCTTAAAAACATTTTTAAAATATGGAAATTAATGAGAAATATTTAGAAGAATAAATTATTAAAGCATTTAAAATGATATTTTAGTTAGAGTTCCTAACCAATTAAGAGATGCTCGAATAAAAATAACTGAGGTAATAAAAACAGTATAATATCAGGATAATAAAGGGATTCATGATATATTTTGTCGAAGTACATTATATACACCAAATAAATGTGAATTGGCGCATAACAACAAAGAGGCCTCAATGGAATGTAAGTTGAGATAAATTTTTTTATAAAGACTGTATCCTTAGATTAAGGATAAATCAATGAAATAATTATGTGTGAAAAATATAAATTGACTCAATATGATTTTGTATTTAGTGTAAATACATCAGAGGATATTCACACATATTCTTGTAAAAACAACATCAATGACTTGGATGTTTAACTCAATGATTAGAAATTGAGTTAGAATTACTCTTATCATGTTTTTATCGATGTATTTAGAATTTATAAATGGAGGGATTATTTGTATCAAAAGTATATCCACACAATAAGGACTTTAAACTAGTAAATAAGAAAATAAATAGTTATTTAAAACATAATCATAGAGTAAAGTAATCCTTGAATTTTGCATAAAACCGAATGAGTGGAAATTGAAATTTGAAATTCCCTTAACGATTTGGTACCTTATAAAACATACACCACATGAAAGAAGGATCATCCAGTGATGATGTAAATACCCATAAATTAAATTATATTATGCAGAAAATACAATCATGGGCAGTACAGACACCACACAAAAGGTAATATTGGAAAATATAACATGAATCTCATGGGAATAAAAGTGAGATGAAAACCCCTTACCTTGTACATTTCCTTAGTATAGGGTAGTTTAAACTCATGTATAATGGTGAAATAATAGTTATTAAATTATGCAAGAACCAAATACATAAATATGATATCATATATGATCTTCTAATATTGCTTTGTTAATAATATTTCAGTAGTATCATCGTTTCGGGTGTTAACTGATTCATTTTCCATTATATTATTGGTTACGTAAGCCATGATTGTAATGGATATGACATATTTGATTCATATACAGAATGATATTTTGTTAATAAACATTATTTTTAATCATAAAATTAACCTTATTCTTGAATGATTATGATGGGGAATTAATCTCATCGCGTTCGTCGAGACGGTAATCCGTACGTACGCACGAGTGACAATGTCATTATATATATGGAGAAATAATATGTAATTTGATGGTATAGAATATATACAGAATCATTATCATGTTATATTTATATTTACATTAGTTATACTCATTATTATAACCATCCAAATAATGATGTGTTTGAATAACAAACTACACCACGACATGGTGAAGGTAAGCCATACGTACGCATGTATGGTGACTTTGTCATTTATAGAATGGATAAGATAACGAATATAGTTGTACCATATTTAAAATAACATAAAATTATGTAGAAGGTACATGGGTTATAATTTTGGTATGTAAACAAAAAATAAAGAGGAAGTGGAAGAAGAAAAGAACTTGAAAGAGGGTGGTGAAATAATTACCCCTTCCTCGGGTGTTTCCTTTTGAGTTGATCAAAAGGGAACCATAGGTTGGATTTACGATAAAATTAAGGACTTTAGGATTATGTGGGGGAAGTTTGTAGGATATTTGGGAAGGTTTTGGACGAGTCAAATGGCTTTGAAGGTGTGAAATTAAGATAAGGGGAAGTACCCTTTTATAAGAGAGGTGAGGGTCACTTTAGAAAAACCTTGAAATATTATTTTATAATAAAATAATTTTCGGTATCAAATGGCTCAAAAATAATTTATTTAGAAGCTAAGGTGGGTATGGGTAGAAACCCTCTGAACCAATAGATTTTAGACAAGTTTAGGTTACTCTTTTAACCTTAAATGATAGATTTAACTCTTAGTTAAATAACTTCACTTTTACCATATCTTCTTGTATTCTTACATTATATAGTTAATAAACTTACTCTAAACATTCAACAGAACCTCAAGTGGATCAATATTCACATATATAATATTATTTAAGCCCTTTTGTAGAACCTTAGATTTTTAGTAATAATATATCAACCAATAATATAGTAGTTTTTTTGGATAAACTCATTTATGTCAAATTTGACATTATTTAGTATTTCGTTTTATTGAAAACAATAAAAACATGATTAATTAAAATAAAATTACTTAATCAACTCTAACATGTCATATTAACCCAAAAATTTAGTGTAATTCATCAAAATTTCAAAATTACATTTTTTGGATTTTTATAATATTAATTAATTTATTCTTTCATTAATATGATAATTACTACATCATCATTATGTCATAAATAAATATAATTATTTAATGCCTAAAAATTATAAATAAAATAAAATTATGTAGGAAATATTTTTATCTTTATAATTAATATTTATAGTCAAATTTATATTATGTATAGCCATATATTAAAAATGTTTTAGTTATTAAACTTTGAATATAAATATTTTAACACTTTTTAAAATAAAATAACAATAAATGTCTTAATCTAATCCAAGTGGACCAAAAAGGGTCATATTTTAATCCTAAGGTTTTTTTGGTATAATTACACTTATCCAATAGAATTAGGACATCTGTTAGGGTAATTATAATATCATTTAACCCTTAATTACACTACTTAATTGTAACCGTAGTAAATAAAAGTCAAAAGTTACTATTCACCAAAAAATATTTTCATCTTATTGAACCCCATTTTATTTACTGATGTCAACCATATCTCATGGATTATTGAAATTCAACTCATAAAAGCAGTAAAGTTATGTTTTATGGAAATTTTTTAATGCACCTAGAAGGTGGGTAAAAGATGGTAAAATGTTCAATAAACTTTTATACATCTAGTTTTATTAAAAAATGACTAAAAGTAATTACATTTAAATTATATAGGTATTATTTATCTATTTTTAATTAAAATAAATTTAAATACATTAAACAATTATTTGAAAAAAACATTGGTTTTAAACTATAATGCAGTATTTTTCATTATTCATCAAAAATTGAATGTTTTTAGAAATATACAAAAAATTCACGCTAAGATAATTTTGATATTTTGAAATAAAAAATTAATTCTATTTTACCAAATTAAAAACATATAATATTCATTAATTAATTTAAAATTAATTCCCATTATCGAAACCTAAAATTGGGTTGTTAAAAAGTAAAAACTATCAAAAGATTGACATGTGTTTACGTCAAATTTAAATGTAAAATTACTAATAATGACCTACATTGAATTATATGATAAAAATATAATCTAATTATAATTCCATATGATTCAAATATACTTTAAAAATATAAATTATTTCTATTAAAAAGTTGTTTTCAATTAAAATTTAGTATTTTTCAGTATTCATAATAATATGAAATATATCAGAAAAGTACCAAAATTTTATGTAATTTTTTTTATGTTCTGATTCTAAATTATAATTTAATTTCATTAAATTGAATATATAAAAGTGTCAAATATTGGTTTTAAAAAAGGTTTTCCATTAAAATGTTGTAAAGTTTTATTTTTTGAAAAATACTTCTTTTATCTGAAAAAATGAATATGTTATTATATTATGTCTAAGCAACACATAATATGGATTCTAACATTATATGGAATATATAACATTCCAAATTCAGTTAATACTATTCCTAACTACTTTTTTTAATAGCTATTTTGGAATTTCATGGTTCGCTTGAACTCGGTGTTGCGTGTAGAATAATCTGTTGAATTACATTAAAGAAAATAACTTACTATAAAATCTCGGGGGGTTACAATATTCTCCCTTTTGAAATTGTGTTCTCATAATTTTAAAATTGGGCTTGAGAACTTCATTGAATGTCCCACATCAAAAAAGAGTCAATAAAACTATCAGTTTAAATGATAGAAATAGAAGTACAAAGGTCACCAAAGATAACCCATAATTGGATTCCATATAGGAGAACATGGAAACGGAAGATAAACTACGTGTAAATTTCCGATGGTGAGTAATAAAAAACATGATCAGGAGAATGTTAACAACAATAAAAGCACAAACTTTTGATGGGATAAACGGTCATTAGTTTCCCTGTAGGAAAAGTAAATAGGAAACGTTTTATTGTTTTAAGTTCCATTTAATAATGTTGATGAATGTATTTATGATATTGACTAAGAACATAAAGAGATATACTTACTTTTTAAGTCGATTTTCATCCTTTAATAAATTTCTACCACTAAATCATCTTTTTTTCAGCGATGAGTATTCAAGATGACTTTTTCACACCTGAAGCACTAGAATCAACTTCTATATAATCACATGATCGACAAAGGATAAAATATATATTTACTTTGTCTTTAGAGATTAACCAATACCAAAATGGTTAGTATAAGATCTGATGATCTCGAAAAAGGATAGTCTATTTGAGAAAGAAATATTAATATTAATTTCAAAAATTAAACCAACAATTCCCAAAGTTCAATTAATTCCATTTAATGAACAATTGTCCTTAAAATCGTTCAATATAATCCAAGCAAATATTGAAACCCAAAACGTAGAATAATTTGATTATGTATTCTTCCACGTTAAATTGCATCTCCAAATAACATCGACTACTCTTAAAGTCACTTACTTAAAGTAATTAACCTAATCACATATTCTCTATGATATATTAATCATTTCCATAAATAACTTAAATCACTATAATTCCATAATAAAAACATAGATAACACCATTACTCCTCAAATTAAATCTCATTGTATTCTATTTTCATTAGGCATATAGTCTTCCCAACAGATCGAACGTCTTCCAAAATAACATTTATCACTTAATCACTGAATCATTTTCCAGTACTAAGGATATCCATTTGATATGACATAAGATCCCAAATCAACTTATTAATGATCAATAAAATCATTTAACTAAAAAAATTAATCACACTAACCAGGGAATTCATGTAGTCCAGTGGTAGGTGATAAATCCCAATCGCACGTTGGTTGTGGGTTCGATTCCTGCAGCTTTGTCCGACGCGATGGGTTTTCACATTGTCTGTGTGTTTTCCTTTTTCAAAAAACTATATTTTATAACATTCACAAAAAGTGAAAAATTACTCAAAGTAACCATAACATAATTTCACTACAAATGCTTTCTCATACCTCTCATTTTCATCCCAAAATTTGATAACTTGTAATTGCCTCAAATTCACGGATCATATAAACTCAAATTGTTATTTATAACTATTTGAACAATAAAAAAGACAATTCTTCAAAAAATAGCATTTTCACATGAAAGATTTCATAGTTACACATACAAGAGAAAAGTCTTCCAAAGTAATCTCATCAAAAAAGAGCAATAATACTTTTAAACATTTCACCATCCATTAACTTTAACATAGGTTCATCCTTGACCAAGAGGTTATTCTATAGAATAGGGAATTCACTCAGGTAATGCCCAGGTCCCCAACATTTATGGAAAATGATTGTAAATGGATTATTGGATTAATTTTTATTTTCATCCATATTACTCTTCATTTTTCCTCAACAATTCATTGCTTTATGTCCTTCATTCCCACACATAATGAATTTCTTTTTTCTATTGAGACACTTCCATAGGTGTCTCCTACCACATTTACTGCATGATGAGAATTTAGATTTCTTTTCTCCACGGTCTCCATAGCTGGAGCTCATATAATTCACTACCTTTCTCTTCTTTGTTGAGTCTGGGAGTTGTTTAATATATATGTTGTTTATCATATTTTTGGAAAAAGGATTTTCCATGAACACAATATCTTTTATGCCTATCAACAATCCATTTCGTTGATCACTTCCACCATCGTTCCCACCTTGTACATCATGTTCAATGTTAATATTACTTCCTTGGAATCCAGCCATTGACTAACACAAGAATGCATAATGTGAGTCATAAAACCATTTAGAGAGTATCATAACACCTTATTTTCTATCTAAAACTCTTTAAGATTATCCATGTTTATTTATTCTCATTTTATATTAAAATCCTTTAAATCGGTTTGTAATGAAAATGTGAATTATCCTAAGAATATCCCCCTGGAGTGTCGTAACCAAGAGTGATGAAAGGCCCATTGTCCGGTACCAGGATACCTCAGGTCAAGCCTGAAACTCATTATCAATGTTTTCACTCCTAGGTACATCTATGTCAGAGCCACCTCTACCTACTCGTATCCAAACAGGGATGTATTGTAGGGGAAACCCACATAATATTTACATTACCAAATTTCTTGGATATTCTTCTATATTAATCCTCAATGCCTATCTTAGGGTAGTGTTTCCTAATCAGAGTTTTTTATAAATCAAGCTTCCAAGGTTTTTACTAAAATTCCTCTAACACCAACTATAATGCCCCGACCCTAGTTACCCAAAATTGGTGCATTATTACATAACATTGGCATGATACAAGTAATATTTTCCCAAAATAATGGTCAATTTAGTAGCCTTGGAAGTAATAGATACATACATATGTTTTATATTATGCCATGAAATAAAAAAACATTGTTTCCCCTTTGAACACTCTTATATCCCTTAGCCTATTCATGAAGGTTAATCGTAATATACTTCTTTTCATCCTGGAAAAAATAAAACATAAGAAAGGGGTGAGATCAGATGCTCAGTGAGGATAAAAATATAGTGGAAATTTTCATAAATAAGAACAAACACTTAATTCAATGTATAAGACGAGAACCCAAGACTTTTAAACATAAACTTCAACATAATGTAGAAAATATAAATCAAATAATTATATTTACTTATTCACATGGATATTCTACTAGTCTAATAATCACATGTAATATCTATATACAATTTCAGAATGATGGAATGCATAATTCTAGAGTTGATAAACACATAGTCAAGGCCTTGTGCCAAAATAGATATAAGATTTTGTTAAGGAATTGTGCCAAAACACTACATTGTCTAATGAGAACTACCAATGCATTGAATAGATATAACGGGCTCCACCCATCACTTAATAAGTCCAATTCATTACTCATATGAAAAGGTATAAATATAACATAAACATTTTTATTAAAACTAGCATACGAAATGTCAATACTTTATCCATAAACCATAAATGGTATAAAAATAACACATCCACAGTCAAACATATCACTAAAAATTAAATACAGTATGAAAGATTTTTATCATAATAAATCAAACTCGATCAAAAATAATATCCCATAAAGGATGCCGACATTGTTGAAAATGATCAGTAAAAATCATTGAGAGAAATATCACTTTTACATGAAAAAATTTAAAAGTCTCACAATTTACCCTGAAGCTGTTTAAAATAAAAAATTTTTGAATCAAAGTGTCCCATATAACTTTAAAACATTTAAAATGAATTTATATTTTAAATCATTAATGTCCATATAAATAAAACCATAAAACCATTTTTAAAACATCGACATTAATGTTAACGATTTAGAAGAATAAAATTTTAAAACATTTAAAATGATATTTTAGTTAGATTTGCGAACCAAATGAGAAATGCTTGAATAAAAATAATTTATGAAATAAAATATTTATAATATCATGTGAATAAAGGGATTTATGATATACTATGTCAAAGTACATTATATACACCAAATAAAAGTGAATTGGTGAAAAACAACAAAGAAGTCTCAATGGAATGTAAGTTGAGATGAATTCCTTTATGAAGTCTGTATCCTTAGAATAAGGATAAATAAATGACATAATTATGTGTGAAAAATATAAACACCGTCAATATTATTGGATATTTAGTTTAAATCAATATGTTTATATTCATACATATTCTTGTAAAAACAACACCAATGACTTAGATGATTAACTCTATGAATAGAAATTTAGAAAAAATTACTCTTATAATGTTTATTTCGAGGACTTGAGAATTTATTAATGGAGTGATTATGATTATCAAAATTATATACACACAAAGGGTATATGAAATTACTTCATAAGTAAATTAATAGCGATTTAACCCATAATCTTGGAGTAAAGTAATCAATAAAGTTTGCGTAAAACCGAATGAGTGGAAATTGAAATTTGAAATTCCCTTAGTGATTTGGTAACCTACGAAAATTACACCCCTTAAAAAAGGATCATCCAATGATGATGTAACTTCCCATAAATTATAGTATATTATGCAAATAATACAATCATGAGAAGTACATACACCACACAAAATGTAATAGTATCAAATATAACATGAATCTCATGGGAATAAAAGTGAGATGAAAACCCATTACCCTGTACTATTCCATAGTATTGGGTAGGTTAACCTTCTTTATAATGGTTAATTCACAGTTATTAATTATAAAAGAACCAAATACATAAATATGATTTCATATATGATCTTCTAATATTGCTTTGTTAATAATATTTCAGTAGTATCATCGTTTTGGGTGTTAACTAATCTGTTTTCCATTATATACTTGGTTATGTAAGCCATGTTTGTTATGGATATGATGTATTCGATTCATAAAATGAATTTTACTATGTTCATAAAAATTATTATCAATCATAAAAGGAAAATTATTCTTTAATGATTACGATGAGGAATGAATCTCATCGCGTTGGTGGAGATGGTAATCCGTATGTACGAACGTATTGTTACATTTTCATTTATAGGATGAATAGAATAATTAATATGGTTTTACCATATTTATAATAACATCACATTATGTAGAAGGTATAGGATTTAGTATTTTTGTATGGAAACAAAAAATAAAGAGGAAGTGGAAGAAGAAAAGAATTTGAAAGAGGGAGGTAAAATTATTACCACTTCCTAAGGTGTATCCTTCTGAGTTGACCAAAAGGGCTCCATAGGATGGAATTCTGATCAAAGTATGGACTCTAGGTTGATTTTAGGGACATTGGGAGGATGTTTGGGCAGGGTATGGCCATGAAAAATGGCTTTGTAGGTGTAAAATTATGATAAGGGGGAGTACCATTTTATAAGAGAGTGAGGGTCACTTTAGGAAAACCTTGAAATAATATTTTATAATAAAATCATTTTCAGTTTCTAATGTATCCAACAATGATTTATTTCGATCCTATGTTGGGCGTGGGTCTAACACTAATCAAGAAATAGGTTTTATAAATGTTTAGGTTACTATATTCACCTTATCTTTTAGATTTAACTCTTAGTTAAATAATTTATCTTTTACTGTGTATTCATGTATTCCTACACTATATCGTTAAAAAAATACTCTATACTTCCAAGAGAACCTCAAGTGGTCATTATTGACATTTATAACATTATTTAAGACCTTTTATCTGAACCATATAATTTTAGGTATATTATATCCACCAATAATATAGTATTTGTTTTAAAAACTCATTAATGTCAATTTTGACATTATTTAGTATTTGTTTTTTGTGAAATTCTTAACAGCCTGATTACTTCGATTTTTTTTAATCAACCCTAACATTTCATATTAACCTAGAAAATTAGTGTAATTCATAAAATTTCCTAAATTACATATATTTGGATATTTATTATATCAATTATTTTAATCATTCATTGATAAGTTAATTACTGCATCATCATCGTGTCATAAATAAGTATAATTATTTAATGTCGAAAAATTATAAATAAAATACCATTAATTAGGAAATATTTTCTATTTCTAATAAATATTTATAGTCTAATTTATCTTATGTATAACCCTTTATTGAAAATGGTTTAGTTATTAAACATTGAATTTAACTCTTTTAACTCTTCTTTAAATAAAATAATAATAAAAGTCATAATCTAATCCATGTGGACCAAAGTGGATCATATTTTATTTCTAAAGTTGTTTTCGTTCGAATTAAATTTATCCAATTGAATTAGGACATGTGATAGGTTAATTATAATATCAAATTTAACCTTAATTACCCTATTTACTTTCAACCGTGGAAAATAAGTCAAAAGTTACTATTCAAAAAAATTATTTTCATCTTATTGAACCAAATTTTACTTACAAATGTCTACTGTGTATCTCGTATTTTCTAAATTCAACTCACATAAGTGGTAAAATTACATTTTATGCAAATTTGCAAATTCTCCTAGAAGGTGGGTAAAAGACGGTAAAAAGTTCAATAAAATTTTATACATCTAATTTTATTATAAAATAACTCCAATTAAATAAATTGAACTTATATTGGTATTATGTATCTATTTTTATTTAAAATATAGTTAAATAAATTAAATAATTTTCTATGTAAAACGTCAGTTTTAAACTATAACGCAGTGTTTTCACTATTCAACAAAAATTGAATGTTTTCGGAAAATTACCAAAAATTCACCATAATCTAATTTTGATATTCCAAAATTTAAAAATAAATTTTATTTTACCAAATTAAAAACATTTAAGTTTCATTAATTAATTTAAAATTAATTCCCGTTGTCGAAACCGAAAAGTGGGTTTTTAAAAAGTAAAAACTACCAAATGATTGACAGGTGTTTATGTCAAATTTTAATGTGAAATTACTTATAATGACCAAAATTTTATTAAATGATAAAAATATAATCTAATTACACTTTTGAACCATTCAAATGCATAATTTAACCCTATATATTATTTTTATTAAAATGTTGTTTTCAAACAAAATTTAGTATTTTTCAGTATTCTTCAAAATATGAGATTTATCAGAAAAGTACCAAAAAATTATCTAAAATTATTTTTTATGTCTCGATTCTAAATAAGAATTTAATTTCATTAAATTTAATATTTAAAAGTTTCAAATATTGGTTTTAAAAAGGGGTTTTCATTAAAATGTGGTAAAATTACATTTTTTGTAAAATACTTATTTTATCTGGAAAAACATAATTTTTTCTTATATAATGTCTAAGAAACACATAATATGGATTCTAAAATTATATGGAATATATAAAATTAAAAATTCAGTTAATATTATTCAAAAACGCTTTTTCAAGGTCTAGTTTGGTATGTCGTGGTGCACTCGAACTTGGTGTTGCGTATAGCGCAAGCTATTTAATTACTTTAAAGAAAATAACTTACTATTTAATATTGTGGTGTTATTGTTTCTATTTATCCCATGAGGATGGGAATCAAGCCATACTTAGTTATTGATATGTAGTTTAACGTCTTGCCTGATGACACATAGTTTAATGTAATGTGGGACATTTCACAGTTTAAAGTCATGTAGGACCGGATAGTTTACGATCATGTAGGACCATAATGAAGTTTAGGGTCGTGCGGGACTATTACATAGTTTGGGGTCGTGCAGAACCATAGAGTTTAAGGTCTTGTAGGACAGTGGGGACTCAAGAAAAGTATTTCTTGAGGAACATGGCATTGGTGGGAGGAGTTATACACTCCCCATCCATGGTAACTAGTGAGTATGTGCCATTGGAGTAAAACATATGAATGATGTAAGGTTATTTGCATTTGGGTTCCAACTTGGGTGGTTTCCTTCTTGTTATCATTGGTGCCTTCAGGGCTAATACCAAGTTGCATTGGAAGAAGGATCATAGGCAAACGTTTTTTGTTGAATGCCTTATCTATATTGTTGTGATGCCTTTGGAGATTGTGCAGGGCACAAAGCCTATTCTTGTCGAGCGCTTCCAACTCATCGAGATGGATTTAAACTACTTTATCTAGCACTTGAAGATCATACAAAGGTGTGCATAGTGAGGAAAATTGAATCTTTATGGGAAGGAAAACCTCCATTCCGTGCACCAGGGGATATAGGGTCACCTGGGTAGAATTACTAGTTGTCGTCCGAATAGCCCAGAGGGAATATGGGAGCTTGTCCAACCAACTCTTCTATTCTGACCATCCACTTTCTGCATAATTTTAGAGAGGGTTTTATTGAACACCTAGATCTTTCCATTTGCTTGTGCATGATAGCTGGAGGTATGGATATAATGGATGTTATACATAGAATATAATTTCTTCAGCTCAGCTTCTCGAAAGATTGTGTCATTAATGGTGAGAATGGCATGAGGGACTCCCAATCAGTAGATAATGTTGGAGCCCACAAAGTCAATGATGGAACAATCCTTGAACTCTTGGAGTGGATCTTCTTCTGGCCACTTTGAGATGAAATCTCAGTCATTCAGGATGAATCTACACTAGGGAGCTGTCACTGGTGGATATGGTCCCATGATATCAAGTCCCCATACCACAAATGGACATGAGTACTTGGTGGAGTGGAGAGCCTCTGGCGGCCGATGAATGAAGTTAGCATGAATATGGAATGCATGGAACCTTTTGGTGAGCTCGATGTAGTCATGGATCAGAGAGGGCCAAAAATACCCTAGTCACTAGATTTGGTGATATTGCTTCTGCCCAGTCTGATGAGCCCCAAAACAACCGACATAACCTCTTGCATGACATGTGAAATATCAGATCCTTGAATATAATGGAGGATCAGCCTATCAAACCTGCACTTGTAGAGGATATTCTCGAATCAAGTTCCGTACTGGAGGGTAAATTTTAGTACGCAGTATCAGATTCACTAGTGCTCATCCAGATCTTCTTGGAGATTACCATTTTAGAGATACTCAAATACAGAGGTTCTCTAGTCGGAAGTCACTTCAATCACTACATCCGGGGGACGTGGGGGTCCTGAAGTTGAGGCGCTGGGGGTAAGTTGTCTTACTTGTAGGCTTTCATTGTCATCTATAGTGACAAGACCAATGAATCATTGGTGTGCCATGTAGATAATCAGATCATCCTACTCGGGCTCTGAAAATGATGCAGCTAGGCCGGCCATGGCTTTAGTTTGACTGTTTGGAGATCAAGGGACAATAGTAACTTCTGGCTGAGATGGGAATTGGGCTATTTGCTGGAGAGTGTGTTCCAACAATGGCATGGGATCTTGAATTCTGATGACATAGTCCCTATTGATATACCTGATGAACAGTTTGGAGTCCCCTTTCAAATGAAAATATCGAACGCCTATCTCGAGGGCTAGCTCGACGCCAGTAATGAGAGCCTGATACTCTGCCACATTGTTGGTGCAACCATCTAACAATAAGAATTATTACGACAGAATAGATTGTGCTAGGGTAATAAATATGATACCCAAATCTACTCTCTTGAGCATGGGGTTTTTGAGCCTTCTTCCGGTAGGGCTCCGGGAAGTACCATCGACGTGAATTTTCCAACACGGGATAGCTTGGTCTACCGAGTGGATTTCCTTATCAAGAAAATTAAGGCCGAGGGACTAGTCCATAGCAGTTGGATGGGTAGTAAGGATGTTTTCCAACACTTTCCCCATAATAGCCTTTTGAGGGAAAAACCTAATGTCAAACTGTTGGAGAATCTCTGCCCACCGAGCAAGACGACCTGTCAACATGGGGTGGTTTAGGATGTACTTTAGCGAATCTACTCAGGACACCATCAGTACATCATGATGCTGCAAGTAATTTCACAATTTTTGGAAATAAAATATGAGTGAAAGGGAGTTATTCTTGATAAGAGAGTATTAGGTCTCCGTATTGAGGTGCATGATGCTGAGGTAGTAGTGGATATTCTATGTTCCCTCATTGTTCTTCTGGGAGAGAAGGGCACCGAGAGATCACTTCTGTATGATCACATAAAGAACTAGATGCCTTCCGGAGATGGGTGGCATTAAGACTGGATGCTGGAGAAGATAATACGTGATTTCCTCGAAAGCAGTCTAACACTCTTCATCCCACTCATATATGGTTCCTTTCGTCATGAGCTGAGAAATATTCTTACAATTGTCGGCCAAATTTGCAATGAATAGGCATATTTTAGATAAGTGGAATTGGATGCCTCAAAGATCCCAAATGTTACTCGAAGGAGACAGCTGGCTAATGGCCTTGATGTTCTTTGGGTTGATCTCAATGCCCCTGTATCAGACAATAATGATGAGAAACTTTCTAAAGGTGACCCCAAAGTAACACTTCAATGGTTCCATCTTTAGGTGATGGTAACAGAGGATGTCGAACACTTTCTCAAGGTCTTTGAGTAGTTACATATGTTGGCGCAATTTTACCACCAAGTCATTTACGTAACATTCCACCAATGTTCCAAGGATCAGCTTAAATATGCGATGTATAACCTACGGATGGGTGGAACCAACATTTTTTAAACCGAATGGAATGACATGGTAACCAAAATTACCTTATGGTTCCCTAAAGGCTGTAATATCTTCATCCTTAGTGGGCACTCAGGTCTGGTTATACCTGAAGTACCCATCCATGAAGGAGACGGCTTGGAACCATACTATAGAATAGATCAATAATTCTGTTACATGAAGGGGAAAATCATCTTTCTGACAGTGATGGTTTAGATCCCAGAAGTAAATGCAGACCATGATCTCTCCATTCTTCTTCCTTATGGGCACAATGTTGTCCAGACATATGGGGTACGGGACCTCCATAACAAAATTGGATCACATGAGCTTATCAACATCTTCCTCAACCATGGAACCTTGAGAAGGGTGCATCTTTCTGGGTGGTTGGTTGAACCCGTAATGATTTGTCGGGAGACAGAGGTAGTGGACAAAAACCTGAGGATTTAATCCTGACATCTCTTCCTAACTCAAAGAGAATACGTCACGGTGTAGTTTAAAGAATTCTATGTACTACTTCTTCTCTTCGAGGGGCATGTTCGAACTGATCAATGTGGGTTTTGGGTCTGCCTCGCTACCGAGGATCACATGTACCAACTCATCAACCTTAGTGAAGATTCCCTCTTCAATGGTAGGGTGAGCATCCTCAAAATCCTATTCTTCACTTATATATGGTGGATCCTCAGTGGGACTAGCTTCCTCTAAGTCGCAATCTCTTAGTTGGAGGCTGGTACCGACCTGAACGGCAGCTGACACTGTATCGGGGAACTCCTATGCTGCCAGAACCATAACAATGAATGTTGTTGATCCGATCCCATCTAGTCTTTGGCCCAAGGGGCCACTCTTGATGATATCTAAGTAATAGTAGTGCATTGGATTGAGAAAGTTAATTACATCCCGGCGAAACAAGAAAATATGATGTATTGTCGTTGCCATGGGGTGGACATCCTGATACCTTATGGAAGTATGAGGGTCTGGGATCACCTGAGCCTAGTTTGTGTAAGAGTATGAGGTAATATTCTGGAATCACATAGGCTTGGGAATGTCCTCCCCCCTTGTTCCAAAAACAATGAAGCATTGTCCCATGTCCGGAGTTGCAGCCTCCAATCGATGGACTGGAAAGACATATACATCATCCAGATCTTCCCATGGGTTGGTCAAAACCATAGCATTATTGACCTCATTAGTCTGAATCATTGTGTCATTTCTCTTGTAGTAGTTGACATTTAGATAGAGGTCTTCACAAGTGGAAAATTGGGATGCATCACCTTGAAGCACACCCACTCATCCATTAAGAGTGTACTTAAGGAACTGGTGATATGATGAAAGAACCACTACATGAAGGTGGAGCCATGACCTACCAATCAATGCATTGTAGGTGGTGTCCTAGGAGACAACATTAACTCGGTGCCGGAAATTAGACAACCAAACTGGGTCTTCAAATGGATCTTATTGACCGGTTTTTGCTCCGTCCTGTCATAACCTTGGATTCTTATGTCCGAGGGACTCAGATCCTCCTCTAACAATCCTAGTTTTCATAGTGTCTGAGTCAGGATTAGGTTGATTCCAGAGCCCGTGTCGATAAGACAACAATGAACCACAACGCCATTGAACGGTTCAGTGATGTACAATGGTCGAGTGTTCCCCTGTAAGGGAGATCCTTCTTCTTCTCTAGAGAATGAGATGATGGACATGAATTCAACATTCTCGACTACCCCAGCATGGAGGCCTTCTGTGGCTGCTACCTCCGTCTCAAACTGGAGGGGGATTCTTAATGCCTTGGCGAGGCCTCCATGCATATCTTATGATAGGAGAAGGGCTAGTAGGATGGAGAGCTTTGCTGGAATGATGGAAATATGTTTGAAAACATCATAATTCCATGTTAGGAATGAAATTCTGCTTACAAGAGGTTGCAATATGATAGGAGGTATGGTGGGCCCTGCATGCAGGTCCAGCAGCTGACTGGTGCTAGGAATATCCCACTGCTCACTAGTCAAAACCTGTAGAGTGACTACTGGATGAGCGCCATATGACTGAGAACATCATGTAGAAAAGCGTGGCTGGTAAAGGTGCAGTCGAGGTGGCTATGCCCGATACAACAACACAAACAACATCAAAGGTTGACCTGATGCCACCAGATGAGAAGACTGTGTATACTAAGCTTTTCTCTAGGCATGTTTCCTTGTTTCGGTCCTGCGCACATCCTGGCTAGATGTACAAACCAAGGCACTCTGACGACCAATATTTCCACAGCTCCGTCAACCCTGATGAAGAATAAGGACGTTGGAAGTATCCGCTTAGCACTCCTCATCATCTGGAATCATATAGGGATTTACAAACTCTATTGTATTAATAGAGGAGTACCCTTGAACGTAACTCAAAGTGTCATCGACTACCAGGTAGATTCTTGGAGGGATTTCCATCTCCGGGGGTGTGATGTCACCGAGAGTACTGGATGATAATGACATTGGTAGGGGACTTTGTTTTCCCTTACACCGCTGGTGTTTTCTATTCTCGGAATATGACAACTGAGACGATGATGTAGAAATAGTTACTGCAACTTCTGAAGGATCTGGAAAATTCAAGAATTCATGGATAACACCATGGGTTCAGGTGACTTCTTTATGAGACATCCAATCATCATACTATTGAGACCACTAGTTAGAAACCTATTTCCCCTCGCCTTCGTTGTCATTTCTCTTTTCAGTACTAATGAAGATTCATGAAACCTGTGATGAAGCTTTTCCTTACCTGAATACGGTGTTATCCACATAATCATGAATCCATTATTTTAACACATAGAAACATTTGAGGGTGTGACCTAGGATATAGTGGTAGGGGTAGTAATCAGGGCGATCAGTTAGGTTCAGTTCTTCTTCCCTCCTGCACTCAGGAAAACGTATAATCCCCTATTCTAGGGAACTTCAAAAACTAACCCGGGAGTTGTGCCTCATTGAAAGTGTAGGTATGGTTCCTCCTATCTAGAATGGGGGGCCTTAGGGCTTGACCTGTACTAGGGGATGGAAGAGCCTCTTGAGAAGGTAGATCTTAGTTGTCTCACCTAGGTGGTGGCGGCACATTGCATGGGGGCACCTTCTGATTTTGAAGTTGGCGGTGTTAGGCCGAAGTTTGCATCTAAGGCAGATGGACTCTTCGTGGATGTGGAGAAGGCTCCACTTGTAACAACTCTAGTTTCCTGGGGGGCTCTATTTGAGCCACTACGGTGGGATCGGCCCTAGCAGCCCATCTCGCGGGAATTGTAGGAGGCAACAAACGTCCCTTATTAGCCTAAAGCAAGGATTCCTCTAGGAGCTGGGCCTTATCAATGAAGTCTCAAAATCCCCCAGGGTTGTTCAGAGTGATCATAGAGGGGGCCAGTTCCATCTTGACATTCCCAAGCCACATCTTCAACAATTCCTTCAGAGTCAGCAACATTTTAAGAGAGTATGTGATTCCTACCCACCGGGTAACAAAGTTTACAACACACTCATCAGGCCTCTGCTTTCCCTTGAACAGGTCAGTGATACTCATCTTCTGAGTGGGGGAACTGAACTTCAAGAGTAATTGCCTACGGAGGTCCTCCTATGCGGCCAATGATCCGATGGAGAGCTGGTTGTACCAGGTGAACATCGACCCATCCAACATCTGCACAAATAACCAGTGTTTGACAGATTCCTACAGTGCTGGAGTTCCCAACATGGGTCCACACCGTGAGATAAAGTGGACCAGGGGCTGCGGCGGGTCCCCTGTCCTATTGAAGGGAGAAAAGGTTGGATTTCCAAAACCCAGGGGTGCTGGAATATCATCCACCCATGCCAGATAAGGATTTCTATCAAGCGGGATTTCCACTTATTGTGCCTCCAATGCTTCAAGGTGGGTGATGAGTGCCACCATTAGATCATCTAGGAGGGGATTATTATCTTGATGAGGATCCCTTACCAACAATGTGCCGGCAGGTTCTTCAACACAATAAACTAGCCCAAAGGATCATGGAGCGACTGGTGGAATGACCTATGGAGTATCAGGGGGAATCCGACTTTGGTCCCGAGGATTTTCATGCCATTCCGGACGGTTTTGTGACACATACCATGCCCTCTTTCCATAAGTTCCAGCCTCAACCCTGTCTGTATGGGCAGGATGGTCAGGCTCACCTGGGGCAAGTTTTCCAAGTGGATGTTGTGACTTCCCCTGTTTCCCTGTCCGTGGATCACTGTATTCTGGCCATCACTCTACAACACGTTCATTAAAGAGGTCTTAGACCAACTTCTTCTATTCGGTGAGTTGCTATAACAACACGGATTTTTTGGGGTCGTCTTCCGCCTTCTGCACTGAGCCAGACGGGTCAGATGGTTTGATGGTTCTGAGGATTTCCTTGCCCTTTTTGGGATTCCTGTAACACCCCGAGCTTCCACGATACGCTTCTCATTCAATAATACAATAGCTTGCATTGTACGCAAGTTCGAGTTCTAACACACCGCAACTAATCAAAATAGCCGTTATGAATAGTAATAACCACTTTTTAAAATTATATAAATTTTATATTTCAAAATGGACTTCATTTTTGTATTCCTAATATTGAAATTAGCCTATGTTGAATTTTTTGTAATTTTCTGAGAACTTCAAAATTTTTATGAATAGTGAAAAATACTTAAAACAACTTTTTTAATCAAAATAATTCATAGTGATAAATTATACTATTGAGGGGTTTTAGAGTATAATTAGAATATATTTTTACCATTTTATCCAATGGTGGTCATTAGAATTAATTTAACATTGAAATTGGACATAAACAATTGCCAATCTTTTGATATAAATTGTTTCTTAAAAACACGCTATTTGTTGTGACAGCGGGAATTAATTATAAAATTAATTAATGCAACTAATATGTTTGGAATTTTGTAAAATAGACATCATTTTTGAATTCGTAATATCAATTATAGCTTAGGGTGAAATTTTGGCCTTATTCTGAAAAACTTCAATTTTTTGATGAATAGTGAAACCACTAAGTGGTAGTTAAATAACTGATTTTTCGTTTAAATGAAATATTACCACTTCTGTGATTTGATTTTCAAAAATCCGACATACATGGTTGTCATTAAGAAGTAAAATGTGGTTCAATGAGATCAAAATAATTTTTTGGTGAATAGTAACTTTTAAGTTCTTAATCGCGATTAGAGGTAATTAGTGTCGTTTAAGGTAAAAACAATGTTTTATTAATATGATATGAGCTTGACACTTGCCCTACTCCTATTGTATGAGTCATGGCCGACCAAGACAACCCATGGGTCAACTTGGGGACCCCATGGAGCCACTCTAGTTGGAAAATGACATTAATATATATTTATTTAATGTTGAAATTAAATTGACACAAACATGAGTTGTTTTACTAAAACAATTTTTAAGTGGGGTTACACAAGTCGACATTTTGATTATAAATATTCATTAGAAAGCTAAAAAGCTTTCCTACATCATAGTATTTTTCTTATAATTTTTAGACATTAAATAAATTAAATTATTTATGACATCATGATGATGCAGTGATGACCTCATTATTTAACGATTTAAATAAAATGGGAAGATAATGAAAAATCCAAGGCTTACACTTGTCCAAATCCAATTGGATGAGGGGATTTCGAACCCTTATCACCTTATCCTCGAATTATATAAGTGTGGGACCTTTAGAATCCGAAAAGCATTGTGAAATAATGTAACATTTCAATCTTTCCAAAAGTGCCCCTCCTCTCCACTTATAAAAGGCCCCCACCTCTCCCACCTCATTTACACTTTCAAGCCATTTGGCTCGGCCAACCTCTGCCCAAATACTCTCCCAAATTCCCCCTCTTACTCCTAGAATCCTCACTTTGGGCAGAACTCTTCCCAAGGAATCCTTTGGCTCAAATCAAAAAGAGTTACCCGATTTTGAGGTAATGTATTTTCTAATGTTGTTTTGTTTTATTTTTCTTCTCCAACCCCCTAAACTCTTTTTATTCATTTCTTTTGTAACAACGAAATTATCCTCAATATACTAGGATGTTGTTATAATAAGGATTCGAGCTACACTTACACACACCTACATCTAATGGTTAAAGAACATACGGTTTCTGTGGATGGCGAATTTCTGCCTCACGAAACGATGATTGTTCAACACTCATATAACACCTTCAAAGGTGGCCATTAAGATGTCACTATATTTATATATGATATATAATGTGTTTATGTTTTACTTATGCTTCTGTATTTCTCATTTATGGCTTACTTTATGATTTCCATTATGGGTAAAACGCGATAATTTCATTTTAGGAAGTGCGGACTACCGCCCCCTCAAAGTGATTTGAATCGTTAATGCCATATGTGGGATGTATAAAGGATGGAGTAAATGGTATTATACACTATATTATACTGGAATTATATTATACATTTATATCATTATGATTTAGTTCCATTAAATATGAAATTGAAATGAAAGTAGCGTTCATGCGTACGTACGGCTTACCGTCTCCATGAACAGTGCATTTCATTTCTTACCTCTAAATGTTATGTAATATTATAAATGAATGTATATACTGGATATATAAGATATATATGACATATAAATCATGAATATAATTCTGGATATAATGGATATTTCACCACATAAACAACTTGTAATTATAAGAAGCTTATTGTTGACTCAAGTACCAAAGATCGACAAAACGACCGTTATTAACTTAAATAATTACATAATGTTCATATCATTGTAATAAGTGATATAATAAGGATAATGAAATTAAAAATGGTTCTTAATAAGGTATATATTAACTCTAGTTTATTATTCAGGAGGTTAAAGAATGGTTGAGTCAAGTCAGACACGAGGTAAGGGAACTTCTTAACCCAACTTCCATTCTTTGGGTTAATCTCCTACTTTCAAATTATGTCATGATATTATTATGTCCTATTTTTTATTTTTACTTTCTTTATGTGTACCTATAGTGAATACACATAATAGATCTATTTTATTTTTAAAAATGATCTTTTTAAGGACTTCGTCTCTATCCCCTTTCATTGAGGCATATTTGGCTTTATACACAATTTTCCTTTTATACGGTGTATAAAACCCTTTGAATTTTGCATTTATTCAAAAGGAATCTTTTTTATACGAAGCGTTTTACTAAACGACAAAAAGGGAATGTTTTCCTTTCCGTACTTATGCGGCGACAATGACTTCTCCGCCGCCGTGACCATTATTTGTGTTTCGGCTTCCTCTACAAGCCATACCTTTTTTTTAAAAGGAAAATAAATACCATTTTTTTTACCTTTCTTTTATTTTGGTATTGAAAATGGTTTTGAAAGCGTTTTTATTATATCAATGTGTTGTATTGACATATTGTGATTAAAATGTGGAAATGTTATGTTTTCTTTATGCATGTTTTATGTGATACGATTATGTTATGGTTTATGATATGTTTAAACCTATTCATATGAGGAATGCATTGGACTTAATAAGTGACGGGTGGAGCCCGCTATAGCTCCTCGATGCATCGGCAGGTCTCATGAGACAAACTAGTGTCTTGGCACAAGGCCTTGACAAAATCTTATTTGTGGTCTTGGCACGAGGCCTTGACTACGTGGTTATGATAGTCTGGCATTATGCATTCCATTATTATGAAAGTGGTTATTGATATTGCATGTGATTATTCGACCAGTAGAATATCCATGTGAAGAAGTAAATGGCATTATCTCATTTTACTTTTGCCATATTATGTTGATGTTCAAGTTTATAAGGCTTTTGTTTTAGTTATACATTGCCTTAAATGTTTATTTTTATTTATGAAAGCTTCCGCAATATTGTTATCCTTACTGAGCATCTGAGCTCACCCCTTTCAATGTTTTAATATTTTCCAGGATGTGAAGAAGTATTTTATGAATGACCTGCAGGGATAGTCAAAAGAGGATATGAGTGTGGACTATGGAGACTTTGTTATTGTAGTTTTTCACTTTATGATGTAATGTAACGTTTACGAATGTATCTAGTGTTTCCAAGGCTACTAAACTAATCGGTCTTTCGAGACTTGATCTTTTGTGATCATGCCAATGTTACGAAGTAATGCACCGGCTCTGGGTAGCTGGGGTCGGGGTGTTACAGTTGGTATCAGAGGCAGTTTAGTACTAACCTTGGAAGCTAGATTTAGATAAACTCTGATTAGAGCACATAGCCCAAAGATAGACTTTGAGGATTAGTATAGAAGAACTTCCTAGAATTTTGGTATTATAGAGATGTTATGACTTTTCCGAGAAATACATCCCTGTTTGGATACGAGCAGGTAGAGGCGGCTCTGGCACAGATGTACCTAGGGGTAAAACCCGAAAACACTGCTTTGAGCTAGACTCGAACGGGAACTGGTGCACGACAACGGGCCTTGCTGCACTCTTGGTTACGACACTCCCGGGGGATATGCTTAGGATAATTCTCATTTAATTTACAAACCACTATGAAGGGTTATGAGTATATACTTTCTCAAAGAAAACATTTCTTTTTATGATTATGGATTATATCCATAAATAGTTCAATTTATGTTGAGTGTTTTATAAGTATGGAATTATGTATTTTGATTCATAAACTAATCTAGTTTATGCCATTGTTTAGAAATGGCGCCTAGTGGAAGGAATGGAAACCGTATCAATGCACGAACTCCGTGTAGGGATTGCCCTCCTGATCAAGATAATTATTGTGGATCTGGAGATACAACTGGTGCTGATCAACTTATTACCATACTGGGACAACTCACTCAGGTTATGAATAATAACCTTACTCGTATGGAGCACCCTGATCCGCAACGTGGAGGATCAATTATAGATCGTTTCATGAGGCAACAACCACCAACCTTTAATGGGAGTACAAATCCCTTAGTAGCCGAGCAATGGATAAATTCCCTAGAGAAAATATTTCAGGCTTTGGGGAGTAGTGAAAGGGAGAAGGTTGTCATGGCAGTTTACCGCCTCACTGGAGATTCCGATCAGTGGTGGTCGCTGATTCGAAACACAAAGGAAGATGATGACGTATCGAATATGGAATGGAGGGAGTTCAAAGAGCTTTTCTTAGAAAAATACTTTCCTCGTGACCATCGAGCAGATATGGAAAGGTAATTTCTATGTCTGAGGCAGAAGGAGGATGAGAATGTCGCAAAGTATGAGGCTAACTTTACAAGGTTAGCAAGGTATGCTGCAGATTACATACGTAACCCAAGGAGTAAGATTGATCGTTTCTTTGATGGGTTAAAACCATTTCTCCGTCGAGCTTTGGTATCACAATCCTTTTCATCATACGAAGATATTGTCTCGTGTGCTATCAAGACAGAAAAGGAATTCTCTAAGTCTTATGACAACAAAGTAAAGCAAGAGAAGAAGAGAACGGTGGAACAAGAGACAGATAAAGGGAAAAAGGGAAAGAAGGATTTTCCATTATGTGATAATTGTGGGAAGAATCACCCTGGTACTTGCCTAAAAGGAATGGGAGTTTGTTATAAATGTGGAGAAAAGGGTCACCAGGCTCGTGATTGCAAGGGAAAGAAAGAGGCTATTAAAGTTGAATGCTACAATTGTAGAGAAATGGGTCATTATGCAAATGAATGTCCTAAGCGTCAAGGAAACTTACCTCAGAAAAGGCTAAGGGATCAAGGCCAATCTTATGCTATGACTACAGTTGAAGCGGAATAATTAATGTATTGGTGCTTTTGGACTCCAGGATTATATTCTGGTTATAAGAATAATGTGATATATATAAAGATTGTACTGCATTACTTTTTGATTAAGGTAATATGATTAAGGTAATCATATTTTTAGTATGTGACAATAAGAGAAACTTTTCTTTGTTTGATCAATCTGATGTTACAATTGATTTTGGAATTTAGAGACCTTTTAGAGAAAGTCTGGACAGAGGTATTTTGGATAACTATTAAGGTGGGAATGGATTAAGTTGAACCATGGATAGTATTATTTAAGGTTAAAGCATTTATGAAGATTATTTTTGGAATAGTATAGTACTATATTTTTAGGAAAAGGACAACCTGCAGGGTGGGGAATAACCCGTCGCGTCGGACAAAGCTGTAGGAATCGAACCCACAACCATAGTGCGACAAGCCTTTATTTCCTACCACTAGCCTACAGGAAGTCCCTGGTTATTACAAAATAGTTTTACTAATCTAAATGGTATGTGTTAACATTTTAAACCTTATACAATTAGGATAAATAGAATATTTTTGAGTTCTGTTACCATTTGGAGTAAAATTTGGGTTTGTGGTAAACATTTATTAACGAATGAAAGTATACATAACAAGTATGTATATTCCCTTACGTTCTTAGTGAATCTCATAAATAAATTCCTCAACATTATAAAAGGTAACTTAAAACAAAAATGTTGTCGGTTAACTTTTCCAACTGGGGATTCAATGACCGTTTAACCAATCACAAGTTTGTGATTTTCTTATGGTTAAACTTTCTCCTAATCCTGTTTTCTATAACTCTCCATCAGACCTTGATGGTTTGTTTCTCCTCCATATCCATATTTTTATATAATCCTAGAATGGGCTATATCGGGTGACCTTTGTATTTATCCTGCTTTCTTTTAATGTTATATATTTATTAACCTTATTTCCGATGTGGGTTTTCCTCAAAGGTATTGTCTCTTTTCAACCTTTTATTATCAAAGAAAAATTTCAAATTTCGAGGACGCAATTTATTGAAGGAGGGGAGAATGTAACACCCCGAGCTTCCACGATACGCTTCTCATTCAATAATACAATAGCTTGCATTGTACGCAAGTTCGAGTTCTAACACACCGCAACTAATCAAAATAGCCGTTATGAATAGTAATAACCACTTTTTAAAATTATATAAATTTTATATTTCAAAATGGACTTCATTTTTGTATTCCTAATATTGAAATTAGCCTATGTTGAATTTTTTGTAATTTTCTGAGAACTTCAAAATTTTTATGAATAGTGAAAAATACTTAAAACAACTTTTTTAATCAAAATAATTCATAGTGATAAATTATACTATTGAGGGGTTTTAGAGTATAATTAGAATATATTTTTACCATTTTATCCAATGGTGGTCATTAGAATTAATTTAACATTGAAATTGGACATAAACAATTGCCAATCTTTTGATATAAATTGTTTCTTAAAAACACGCTATTTGTTGTGACAGCGGGAATTAATTATAAAATTAATTAATGCAACTAATATGTTTGGAATTTTGTAAAATAGACATCATTTTTGAATTCGTAATATCAATTATAGCTTAGGGTGAAATTTTGGCCTTATTCTGAAAAACTTCAATTTTTTGATGAATAGTGAAACCACTAAGTGGTAGTTAAATAACTGATTTTTCGTTTAAATGAAATATTACCACTTCTGTGATTTGATTTTCAAAAATCCGACATACATGGTTGTCATTAGGAAGTAAAATGTGGTTCAATGAGATCAAAATAATTTTTTGGTGAATAGTAACTTTTAAGTTCTTAATCGCGATTAGAGGTAATTAGTGTAGTTTAAGGTAAAAACAATGTTTTATTAATATGATATGAGCTTGACACTTGTCCTACTCCTATTGGATGAGTCATGGCCAACCAAGAAAACCCATGGGTCAACTTGGGGACCCCATGGAGCCACTTTAGTTGGAAAATGACATTAATATATATTTATTTAATGTTGAAATTAAATTGACACAAACATGAGTTGTTTTACTAAAACAATTTTTAAGTGGGGTTACACAAGTCCAAATTTTGATTATAAATATTCATTAGAAAGCTAAAACGATTTCCTACATCATAGTATATTTCTTATAATTTTTAGACATTAAATAAATTAAATTAGTTATGACATCATGATGATGCAGTGATGACCTCATTATTTAACGATTTAAATAAAATGGGAAGATAATGCAAAATCCAAGGCTTAAACTTTTCCAAAGCCAATTGGATGAGGATATTTCGAACCCTTATCACCTTAGCCTCGAATTATATAAGTGTGGGACCTTTAGAATCCGAAAAGCATTGTGAAATAATGTAACATTTCAATCTTTCCAAAAGTGCCCCTCCTCTCCACTTATAAAAGGCCCCCACCTCTCCCACCTCATTTACACTTTCAAGCCATTTGGCTCGGCCAACCTCTGCCAAAATACTCTCCCAAATTCCCCCTCTTACTCCTAGAATCCTCACTTTGGGCAGAACTCTTCCCAAGGAAGCCTTTGGCTCAAATCAAAAAGAGTTACCCGATTTTGAGGTAATGTATTTTCTAATGTTGTTTTGTTTTATTTTTCTTCTCCAACCCCCTAAACTCTTTTTATTCATTTCTTTTGTAACAACACCAGTATCCTCAATATACTAGGATTTTGTTATAAGAAGTATTCGAGATACACTTAAACACACCTACATCTAATGGTTAAAGAACATACGGTTTCTGTGGATGGCGAATTTCTGCCTCACGAAACGATGATTGTTCAACACTCATATAACACCTTCAAAGGTGGCCATTAAGATGTAACTATATTTATATATGATATATAATGTGTTTATGTTTTACTTATGCTTCTGTATTTCTCATTTATGGCTTACTTTATGATTTCCATTATGGGTAAAACGCGATAATTTCATTTTAGGAAGTGCGGACTACCGTCCCCTCAAAGTGATTTGAATCGTTAATGCCATATGTGGGATGTATAAAGGATGGAGTAAATGGTATTATACACTATATTATACTTGAATTATATTATACATTTATATCATTATGATTTAGTTCCATTAAATATGAAATTGAAATGAAAGTAGCGTTCATGCGTACGTACGGCTTACCGTCTCCATGAACGGTGCATTTCATTTCTTACCTCTAAATGTTATGTAATATTATAAATGAATGTATATACTGGATATATAAGATATATATGACATATAAATCATGAATATAATTCTGGATATAATGGATATTTCACCACATAAACAACTTGTAATTATAAGAAGCTTATTGTTGACTCAAGTACCAAAGATCGACAAAACGACCGTTATTAACTTAAATAATTACATAATGTTCATATCATTGTAATAAGTGATATAATAAGGATAATGAAATTAAAAATGGTTCTTAATAAGGTATATATTAACTCTAGTTTATTATTCAGGAGGTTAAAGAACGGTTGATTCAAGTCAGACACGAGGTAAGGGAACTTCTTAACCCAACTTCCATTCTTTGGGTTAATCTCCTACTTTCAAATTATGTCATGATATTATTATGTCCTATTTTTTATTTTTACTTTCTTTATGTGTACCTATAGTGAATACACATAATAGATCTATTTTATTTTTAAAAATGATCTTTTTAAGGACTTCGTCTCTATCCCCTTTCATTGAGGCATATTTGGCTTTATACACAACTTTCCTTTTATACGGTGTATAAAACCCTTTGACTTTTGCATTTATTCAAAAGGAATCTTTTTTATACGAAGAGTTTTACTAAACGACAAAAAGGGAATGTTTTCCTTTCCGTACTTATGCGGCGACAATGACTTCTCCGCCGCCGTGACCATTATTTGTGTTTCGGCTTCCTCTACAAGCCATACCTTTTTTTTAAAAGGAAAATAAATACCATTTTTTTTACCTTTCTTTTATTTCGGTATTGAAAATGGTTTTGAGAGCGTTTTTATTATATCAATGTGTTGTATTGACATATTGTGATTAAAATGTGGAAATGTTATGTTTCCTTTATGCATGTTTTATGTGATACGATTATGTTATGGTTTATGATATGTTTAAACCTATTCATATGAGGAATGCATTGGACTTAATAAGTGACGGGTGGAGCCCGCTATAGCTCATCGATGCATCGGCAGGTCTCATGAGACAAACTAGTGTCTTGGCACAAGGCCTTGACAAAATCTTATTTGTGGTCTTGGCACGAGGCCTTGACTACGTGGTTATGATAGTCTGGCATTATGCATTCCATCATTATGAAAGTGGTTATTGATATTGCATGTGATTATTCGACCAGTAGAATATCCATGTGAAGAAGTAAATGGCATTATCTCATTTTACTTTTGCCATATTATGTTGATGTTCAAGTTTATAAGGCTTTTGTTTTAGTTATACATTGCCTTAAATGTTTATGTTTATTTATGAAAGCTTCCGCAATATTGTTATCCTTACTGAGCATCTGATCTCACCCCTTTCAATGTTTTAATATTTTCCAGGATGTGAAGAAGTATTTTATGAATGACCTGCAGGGATAGTCAAAAGAGGATATGAGTGTGGACTATGGAGACTTTGTTATTGTAGATTTTCACTTTATGATGTAATGTAACGTTTACGAATGTATCTAGTGTTTCCAAGGCTACTAAACTAATCGGTCTTTCGAGACTTGATCTTTTGTGATCATGCCAATGTTACGAAGTAATGCACCGGCTCTGGGTAGCTGGGGTCGGGGTGTTACAATTCCAGCTGAGGACTAGTGCCTTAGTGGGAATGGGAAGACCTAGTATATTTCTCTATCGGTGAGTGACCCTTACCAATGGATCTAGTACCTGAGACACTCCTTCAAGGTGTAAGTCCCCATCACAAAGCTCCATCTCATTTCTGTCCCTCTGATATGTCATCTATGTAAACTGCGACCCTACATGGAGGCATATCCTCTATGTCACCTGGAAAATTGGACTGCCGCGGGATGGCACTGAAATGGAGGGCCTCATAGTGCACCCAACCATGAATTTGAACATGGGGAGAAGCCTCTTTGATTATCCTGAGGAGAACTTTAATCCTCTTGATGCATCATTTGTGGATGGTCTTTTAAAGGCCTGGTGACTCCGGGTGTTGGGCCACGGGGAGTGTGCCCAAATCGACCAAACAACATTGTTGGCTGATATCATCGAAGGGTGCCTGACTCTTGGGTTAGATCACTCATCGATACCGAAGGTGAAAATGAGATGTCTAGAGGGTCTGATGAAAGCATTGAACCTACTCTAGGGTGAGCGCTTTTGGTACCCTAAACTTAGTGCTACAACTGTCCAGAACATATAGGGGAAATGGTCTGCCACACGGATATCCCACAAGCTTCTTGATCTAGATTCAGTGTCTGGCCCTTCATTTCCCCACTCATCTACTAGAGGTGGCTGGGGAACCGATAGTGGAACCGATGCAGACCACTATGATTGAGGGTTGTCCAGTGGAGAATATGGAGAGCGAGCTGACAAGCTACAACATCTTGGGATATCCTTCAAAGAGTGTAGTGACTTGGCCACCACATCTTGGTAAGAGGGGATGATGATTACAGTTTCTGGCGTAGGGACTACGGATACTGTTCATGGGTTATGCTACTTCTCATTCACCATTTCTCCCTATAATAGCTAATCGTGATATCTAGTTGAGGTAGAGAGTGCTTCTGGGGATGATTGCGATGATTTCATGATTGTAACCTGAGGGGTATCCAAATTTTTCTTCTCCTGGATATATATGTAGAGGGAGGAAGGAATATGATGGACCTTAAATTCTATAAGTATGAGGCTGATATGCCTTGTTCCTGACCCGACCCTTGACACAAGGGATATAGGCAAGGGTTCCATTACTGAGTCTTATTTTGCCTTAGAATCTGATAAGAAGAATTGTTTGAACTTGGCCTGAATCATCTCAGCTTTCATTTTATGGCGGCAAAGACCCACCATCCTACCACGGGATGGTTCTTCAGGATAGGATACATTTCTAGCACGAGGAGGTCCTTCTGCAATACTAGTGCTAGGGAGGGGAGGGAATCTACCTGAGTGTGCTGGGGTGTGAGGATCACCTGGATAGATATCAATGAGAACATGGGTTTGACCTCCAAGTCCACCGACTGACGTGTGGAGGGGACCTCCGTGGGAAATGATGGAGCATGTAGGACCTCCACTAGAGATCATAAGAGCATGGGTAAGACCGCCATTCTTGCTTCCCCTGGCAGCGTCAGCGCGATGAGGGTCCTCGTACTGGTCAAGCTGAACATGGGTAGGACATCCATGCTGGGTGTTGGTGGTGCAATGTTGACCTTCACTCCTCTGATTTCTGAGGTAAGGAAGACCTTCTCTAGCTCCATAAAGGACATGGGGAAGCCCCCCATACTAGAGATTTACCGGATGTGTAACATCCCAATATTGGCAGTCCTTGGATAGGGGAATTACCCCATACCAAATGCAATGATCATGATAGAGACATCCATATTGTGTGCCAGTTCCATGGGGAGGACCATAATTTGGATTGAAGGTAGCATGAGGAAATCCTCCATGCCGAGTCTAGAAGTGGGGAGGACCCGCGTTCTATATGGTGGTGGTACAGGGAGGACCACCATACTGTGTGTTGCAATAGCGGGTCAGTCCGAGGTGGGTGCTCCCTGCACCAGCAACAGAGAGAGTCGACCCAGCCTACCAATGGGGCAGTTGGGGCCTTGATCCTAGATGGGTATATAATTTCCCCTGCTCAGTGCGCACAGGAGTCTGATAATACACATCTGTGATGGATCGGGCCACAATAGTTACTAACGTTAACACCCCGTGGGTGTGTCCTCCATGACCTGCACCCGATGCTGGCGTCACGTCATTGAACTAGGGCCGGTGGTGTAGGTACATAGCTTACATGCACTTCAACCCGTGGGATAAGGTGGTACTGCTATCACATGCAAGTGGGGGCCCTCTTTGGGGCCTGTGTAATGGGATCCTGGCCAGGATGGGCCAGAAATACCCTACCATATCGGCTTAGGGGAGGGAGTCATCGATTGTTTCTAGGGAGAGGCTCCTAAAATGTGTTTACGTTGAGGTGGGGAGAAATGGCTCCCTGTGTGGCCCTTAGGGGTTGGGGTGGGAATGAGGCATAGATGCTTCCAAATCCTAACAGTCCATATCCTGAATCAGAATAACCCCCTCTTCCTCATATCGGTATATGAGGTTTCTTATCACCCATCATTGTAGGAATTCAGAAGGGGATATGGGGTGTTGGTACCCATAATTTGTGGGTGTGGAAGCTTCCGTATAAGTCATTGAGCCATACGGGATTGCTGCATTGTCATTTTCCTAACCACTGCATTTGTGGGTAGGTGGAGACCGAGTTCCTGGTGCTACAGCTTGATTCATTAATGCAGGGAGACTAATCCATTAGTGATAAAACAAAGAAACAGACGTCTAGTGCCCTAGATCCATCATGTATCCCATGTCTGGTAAGAAGGATCCATGCTGACAAAGTCGTATACCGGGATGTCCAATGTTTTGACTACCCCAACTTCTGGTGAGTTTTACACGAGGCCCACTATTTGCTTGGCGGTACCCAGCACCAGATAACTAGATCCCATGACATGATAATCCACTGATATCACACATGCTACTAATCTCCACATTATGGAGATGACGTTCACATAGGGTTCACCATTTCTATTTCAGAAGATTTCGCTAAGGCGCGCACATCCGTACTACAGAGGACACACCATTGTTTTCTCGAATTACCACATTCCAAAGGCGGGTGGTATCTGTTTCTTATTCAAAGACATTTTCTCCATGATCAAAACGAGATGAGGGGATGTCAATTCTTCCTTCCGTGAAATTCTCCTTGGAACTCGTCACCTAGTCTGGGTCTCCCTTATAGACTAAGAAGTTGTTTGTGAAACTCTTCCCAATGCCATTTCCTCATGGACTCCACTTAATTTCACTGCTTCTATCGGACATTCCAAGTGGTCTGTTCAGGGAAGCAACTATCTGTCAGAGGAGTAGTCATATTGGACTTCCCTGGTGTGTCTGGACTTTGGAACACTAGCGTGTTTGGATTTATTCCCCTTATTATAGGGATTCTGGAGGGTGCAAAAGACTGAGGCCTCCCACGTCGAATGTGGGGAATTATATTCCATGTGCATGTACCTGAGGTTTTCCTCATCATCCCATGTTCAACATAGGGTATGCCACGAGTTTAAAATCTAATGGAGATATACTAGACTGATCGTAACACAGACTAGTGTGGATCAGAAGGGTGATACCCTTGTATGGAAAACCGATGTCAGGGATAACACGTGGTTAGTTACCCAGTTACTGCTAGGAGCGGTGAAGAGATGAATTGGCATGATGTCACCGGGATGTGATGACCCAGATAAGAATCAAGATGGATAATGGATGGTTAAGTGAAGTGGATGTAGAATTTGATGGAACCGATGTGAGGACGATGGAGATGTTGGGCCTGAGCCTTGACGAGACTTCCTATGTATCCCTGTGGTAGGGAATCTATGTCTGCGTAGTTCGGTTGGATGATGGGACACTTGAGGAGGCGATCATTGAGAATGGACTCCTACATGGGATCTGGAGTAACTAGAACCTCTAGGTTGGTTTATGACCTTCCTGAAACCCATAGGCTCGAGGGATTGATCAAGATGAGACATGAGTGATGGGCTTTAACATCAAAGAGGATTCCTACATATCATCATGGAAGGGAATCACTGTCCACATAGATCTTTTTATGATGTCTTACCACCTATTGTGGACTTCAATGGCTTACTTTTGAATGGGGGGACTTTAATGGCTTACTTCGAAATGGAGAGGACAAAGTCTTACGGCTAAATGGGGTTGAAAACAGCTTACCACTGATTGGGAGGACAGTTTAGTGTCATGCAGGACAAAACTGGAAATCATTTTAATGTCATGTAGGACCGGGGTGGACCTACATGATGTTCATCGAGACCAAATAGATGGGGGCCTGAACCTCAGAGTGTCTTCCTACATACCATGCCTTGGCAAGGATCAAAGTCAACGTAGTTCAGTCTGGGTTTTGGTGAACTGACATGAAGATGGTCGGGACCAAATGGATGGTGGGCTTGAACCTCAGGGATGCTTCCTACATACCTTGTTGTGGAAAGGATCATAGTCCAAATAGTTCAGGATGGGGGTATTGAATCAGGGTGGGCGAAGAGGATAGCGACCTTGTGATATACTGGGGCTTACGCATGGTTAGTAGCCTGAGTTTGGTCTTACACCACTGGGACGGATCAACAATATGGCTCTCAACAGAAGGGACGACTGCAGCTTACCGCTGGGTTTGGGTTGTCAATAGCTTACAACTGTATGGGGTTCACAATTACTTACCCATGGATAAGGGCGTATTGTCTTACAACTGGATGGGGGAACAATGGATTACCGTTGGATGGGGATGAACCTCATTGAGGCTTCCTATATACCCTACCTTGGATACAAGGATCAAATACCACGTAGTTTGGAATGGTTGGAATAGACATGTAGATGGTCAGAACCAATGATTTTTAGGCTTGAACCTCAGGGAGGTTTCTTAGGTACCTTTCCTTGGAAATGATCAAAGTCCACCTTGTTCGGAATGGTTTATTCAATATAACATCGTGCTGGATGAAAAGGGGGATGCTTTTTAATGTCATATGTGATGAAGGTGGTTCGATGTGAAGGGGTTCATAACTAGTGGATGGTGGTCTTGGACCTCAGGGAGGCTTCCTACATACTTTGCCTTAGCATGGATGAAAGACCACTTAGTCTAGGATGGAGTGGGAGCCGACGTGAAGGGGGTCAGAACCAATCGATGGTGGGATTGGACCTCAGGGAGGCTTCCTATGTACCTTGCCTTTGCAAGGATCAAAGACCATATAGTTCAGTGTAGTGGTGTTTGGGGATTACACTCTAGGAATCCTGGAGGGGATGTTCTTACTGATTCATACTCTACGCCCATTTAAGTCATGCTCAGTGTGAGAAATAAGAGGTAGAAAAGAGATCACGGTCATGTTGTGAAATGTAAATCCATGGGATGTGGATTGGGGATTACACGTGGATAGTTTCCCAAAAAGGAAACAGGGGCTTACGCGTAGTCTATAGACCATAGAGGAAACATGGGATTACGCATGGTTAATAGCCCATGATGATGGAGATTGGGAGTTACTCCAGGGTGGAGGCCCAGGTGGTGACAAAGCCCAGTGGGACAGGGATTTGGAACCGATGAAAGGAGGGCTCTGGCGCCTAACCCCCCCTCTCAGGCCCTTGGCAGTGAGGAAGATAGGATAAGTAGGGATTCTACCTCCTACAAGAAATTCTAGGGTCTTACACCAAGGTGGTTGCCTTGTCCCTGCAGACAAACACCGATCCAATAAAGATAATCTCATTCCATGTGAGGAATGATTTTACTCTTGTTGAGACTAGTGGGCATGAAAAATGTACAAGGTGGGGGAACCCCATGTATGATGCACGGGGCGAGTTTAGATTTTAACATCATGCGCTGCGTATGACAGAACTTGGTAGTTTAACATCCTACAGCTCGGACAAGGGTGGGTTCACTCCGCTCCCCTTAGGACATACACAACTAATACCTCCTTCTTTTTAGGGAAGGTAAGGCATCAGAAATGCCGTGGTGAAGGGGTGTTATGGAGTGATCCATTTTGGGGTCCACGTTAGCATGGATATGCAAAGAATAAATAGCAGTTAGTGTGCCTATGAGAAGAGGCATGAGGTGATGCAACACAATGGGAAGCACCGCCCAATGGAATTTGAAATCACTTCATGCAAAACTGGAGGGGCGCATGAGAAAACGAGTTCCGGAACAATGGGGTTCAAATAAAAAAGCCTCATGAAGCTCTGGTGCTCCTTTAAGTGAAGGGGCTTCTAGAAGGGGTGTGGTTTGCGAAGTGAAGTGTCATATCCTAAAAGTAGGGCATAGGTGCATGTGGAAGGTGCTTCACCAAGTGAAAAGGCATTCACGGAGCAGTTCATCACAAATCAAATTTGACCCTCCCTTAGCGTGTGGGTCACAAGTTCATGGAGGGTAATTCTCGAAGCATAAGTGCTCCGTGAAGACCCCAGTCCCCTAGGGGATCCACATCCTTCACAGAGGCCTGTGGGCTCTGTAATGGGCATCCCTCCCAAAATAGGGGTAGAATTCATGCAATGAGGGAGGTACTTCGCGATGAAAAAGTACCATGAAGATATCATGGTTCACATAGAAATGATTGATTTTTGATTTGGGAACTAAGATGGAGAATGTTCGAAGGATCCGTCATTTGATATCGAGGGGGGCCCCAATATTTATAGTCAAGAGGCACCGCAAATCATGACTCGCTCGGCGCGAAGACAGAGCTTTCTCCGCGGTAGGTTCATGAACGTCAAATGTGTTCGTGGAGCATCCCACCTCCATGCTCCATGGTAGGTTCGCGAACATTAAATGGGTTCACGGAGCACCCCACCTCCTCGCTCTGTAGTTAGTTCACGGACTTCAAAAGGATTCGTAGAGCAGCCTGCCTCCTTGCTTTGTGGCGGGGTCACAAATGTCAAATGAGTTCACAGAGCATCCCACCTCCTTGACACGTGGTGGGTTTGTGAACGAAAAATGGGTTTGCAGAGCACCATGCCTCCTTTCTCTGTGACAGCTTCTTGAAGGGGGTGCTGGGTGCCGGCCACAGGGCCACATGGGCTCCGTGAATTGTCTTCATGGTGCATCCCCTAATTCATTTCATTTCTCTCATTCTTCCTGAATTTTGGTGCCAACAAACATTAATCTCAAGGGATAGCTTGAGGCCAGTAATGAGAGCCTGATACTCTACCTCATTGTTGGTATAACCTTATAACTACATGAATAAATATGGAAAAACATCTTATGATGGTGTGATGAATATGATACCCAGGGTGACTCGATTGAGTCTGGGATCATTCAGTCCTATACTGGTAGGACTCTTGGAAGAACCGTAAAAGAGAATTTTCCAACATGGAGCAGCTTGGTCTATTGTGAGGATTTCCTCATTGGAAAATCAGGATCTAGAAATTGGTCTTTGGGATATGGATGTGCGATAAGGAAGTCTTTTAATTCATGTGCCATCATGTCCTTCTAGGGGACAAAACTGATGTCGAACTACTGGAGGATCACTACCCATCGAGCTAGGCAACCTATCTACATGGGTAAGTTCAAAATATACTTTAGTGGATCTACTCAGGACACTAGTTTTATCTCATGATGCTGCAAGTTGTGTCGAAATCTCTGCACTGCGAATTCAAGTGGATGGCATCTCTTCCCAATAGAAAAATATCTGTAGTTTGTATCGAGAAGCATGAATCAGATATAATATAGACTATTATCCATTCCCTCATTGTTCTTCTAGGTGATAAGGGTGTTGAGATATCACTCTAGAGTTGTCACATAAACGACTGTCAACCTTCCAGAAACCAGTGGCATCAGAACTGGAGGTGGTAATATATACTGCTTTATTTCCTCGAATTAATCTGATATTTCTCATCCCACAGATAATCAAAACCATTCTTCATGATCTGGGAAAAAGGATTACACATGCCATCCATATTCGTGACAAATCATCATATATAGTCTAAGTGGACATGGATGCCTCAAATCTCCCAGACGTTTCTTAGAGGGGACATCTGGCTGATGGCCTTGACCTTCTCTGGATTGATCTCAATGCCTCTGTATCTGACAACGAAATCAAGAATCATTCCTATGGTAATACCGAAGGCATACTTCAAGGTGTTAATCTATAAGAGGTAGGATCAAGGGAAACAAAACACCTTCTCCAGGATATTTAAGAGGTTTGGACGCTTACGAGATTTGACCACCAGGTTATCCACGTAGAGTTCCTCAAATATTGTGACGATCGACTTAAATACGTGATGCATGGCACACTGATCAGTGGAACCAACCTTCTTTAGACTGAATGGAATCACCTGGTAACAGAATCTACCATGTTGTTCCCTAAAGGATGTAGACTATTCATCCTCGGGAGACATTCGAATTTGGTTATACAGAGAATACCCATCCATGAAGAAGATATCTTGGAACCCAATGGTGGAATCAATCAATAGTTCTATCGCAAGAAGGGAAAACGCATCCATTGAACAGTGACAGTTGAGATCCCAGAAGTTTATGCAGACTCTAATTTATCCACTCTTTTCCTGAAAGGAACAATGTTGGCTAACCATATGGGGTACTGGACCTCCTTAACAACGTTAGCTCTGATGAGCTTATCAACCTCGGCCTAAACCATGACACTATGAGAAGGGTGCATCTTTCTAATAGGTTGTTTGAACCCATGATGATTTGCTGGAAGTCTGAGGCGATGGACGGCAACCTGAGGATCTAGTCCTAGCATCTCATCATAACTCCCGAAAAACACATAACGATGATTCTTCGGGAATATCACGTTTCATTCTTGATCTTCAACAGGCATAGTGGTGCTGATAAATGTGGGTCTTCAATCTGCCTTTGTTACCGAGGCTCACCTGCACAAATTCATCATCTGTAGTGGAGACCCTCTTTGAATTTAGTGGGGGAATCTTACAAATCTTCTTCATCATTAGATAAGGAGGGATACTTGACGAGATTTTATTCCTCTGAGTCAATAGATCCTAACGGGACACTAGTGCCATCCTGAGTGGTGATAGACATTGCAATAGGGATGTCCTGTGCTGCTGAAACCGTTGGAATGAAAGCTTTCAATCCAATCCTAGAAAGGATTTCACCCAAGGGGCCACGCATGATGATATCAAATCAATTGTGGTGTGTCGGCTTGGGCTGGTTTATCCTAGCTCGGTGAAACATGCAAGTATTCCGTATTTCCATTTCCATGGGTGGACATACCGATAAATTATGGGCGTAGGGTGTCTGGGATCACCCAATCCATATTTGTATAGGAATAAAATGTGATCCCTCAATGTCTCTTAGAATTTGGAATGTGCTTCGTCCTATTCCCATAGACAACAATACATTTCCCTGGATCTGGAGTTGTGGACAGAAATTTGTAGATCGAGAAGATGTAGGCATTATCTAGGAATGTCCATGGGTCGGTCGCAACCGTAGTAGGCTCAACCTCACTAGCCCGAATCATCTTGATCTTTCTATGGAAATAGTTGGCATCCAGATAGCTGAAATCACAAGAGGAAAAGGAGATGTGTCACCATCAAGTATGCCCACTCGACCATTAAGAGAGTATTTAAGGAATTTGTTATACGAATAAGGGACCAACATGTGAAGGTGGAGCCATGGCCTATGCATCAATGAATTTTAGGTAGTATCTGAGGAGAAAACCATGAACTCAGTGGTAGATACAAGGCCACCAAACTATGTCATCAGGTTGATCATGTTGACTGGTGTCTATTCTGTAATGTCGTAACCATAAATACTCAAGTCAGAGGGGCTTAGATCATCCTTGAACAACCCAATCTTTCGAATTGTCTAGATCGGGATTAGGTTCATCCCAGACCATGTGTCAATAAGACAATGACGAACCTCCATTCCATTTAAGTATCTAGTGATGTAAAATAGGTAGATATAACTCTATATGGGAGAACAGTTGTCTTCTCCAGAGAAAGAGATAATAGCCTCACATTCTGCATTCTCAGCTGCTTCAGCATGGAGGGCTTATGCGGCTGCTACATCCTTCTCAAACTGGAGGTGGCTTCTTAAAGTCTCAACAATAGATTCACACATATCTGTTGATATGAGAATAGCCTCTAGGATTGAGTGTCTCATAGGAATTATATAAAGGTGCTTATGAATACCATACTTCTTTTCCAAGAATCAACTCCTACTTAACAAAGGCCATTCTATGGCAGGAAACATGACAGGCCATTTTGGCTGAACTGGTGACCAGTTGGTGCTGGGAATTTCCCCATGCCCACTAGTCAAAACTTTTGTAGTGGCCACCAGATTAGGTTTAAACGACTGAGGATGGTCTGAAGAAGAATGTAGCTAATCATAGCGCAATTGTGCTGGGGACTCTTGATAAATAAATGCTAATGGTGGTGAAGGAAAACAGAGTGAAACATGATGAGAAGGTTGTGCAAGCTGAGTACTATGCTGAAACTGTTGTCTAGTTTCTGTGGCATGCACAGCATGGCTAGAAGCATTGATCAAGGAATTCTTATGACTAGGGATGTTAGGATGATCTATTGGGTGTTCCCCATCTTCATGAACCATATAGGGGTTTACCAGCATCATGCTGTTAACTTAAGCATACCCTTGATCGTCACTTATATAACCCTCCAATTCTAGATGGATCCTAGGGGTATTCGCCATCTCTGGGGGAAGGTAGTCACCAAGAGTACTGGATGATGATGGCATCTGTGGGTGTATTTTTTCCCTTGCGCCACTGATTCTTTCCCTATAGGGAAGAGTAAGCTTGGGTTGTTGACTCATAAGTTGTGGTTGCAGGTGACACAATGACTTATAAAGTCTTGAGGTGATTCAGACATGCATAGATAATACCGCGGGAAAAGGTGACTATCTTAAGGGCCACCCAATCCTTATATTTTTGGGATCCATGGTAAGAAACATGTGGACACTCATCTTCATGGTCACTGTAACTATCAGGCTATATGAATACACATTCCCCCAATGTTGAGGTAGGGCCTAACCTGACTATGTTGTTATCAACCAGGACTTGAAGCCAGTATTTAATCACATAGCACTTCTTGAGGGTGTTCCCCAGGATCTAGTGATAGGGGCAGTAATTAGGGCCATCAGTGAGATCTGCCTCTTCGGGCCTCCGTGTTCCAGCAATCGTAGAAATCTATATTCCATGGCGCTTCAAAAATAACTAGGGACCTGAACCTCATTATATGAGTAGGCCTATTTCCTTCTATCTAGGATGTGGGATCTGGGATCCTAGCCCTGAAAAGGGGTTGGAGGAGCCTGTCGGGGAGGTGGAACATGGTTATCTCTCTTAGGTGGTGTCATTTTGTTATGTTGGGTGCCTTCCAATTCTGAAGTTGGAACTACTGGGTCGGACGCTGCGCTTGAGGTGGGGGGACTCTGCGAGGATGTGGAGGTGGCTCTACAGTTAATAACTCCAGGTTCCTGGGGGCCTCTATCTGAGCTACCACGGCGAGCTCATCCTTAGTGGTTCCTCTCATGGGAACTTCAGGAGTCAATGGACGTGCATGTTTGGCCTACTTCAAGGATTCCTATAGACGCTGAGATTTATCATTGAAATTATGTAATCCTTCGAGATAATTCTTGGTGATCAGAGAGGGGACCAATTTTTTTTTTGACATTCCCAACACACATTGTCAGCAACGGCTCCTACGTCGATGGCATGTCAAGGGAATTGGTGAGGCCTTTCCACCGGGTGAAAAAAAATCTACGATGCGCTCATCAGGACTCTGAATGTAGTTTATGTGGTCTTTAATACACAACATCAAGGTGGAAGAGATGAACTGGAAAAGGAACTACCAATGATGATCTTCCCATCTAGCTACAGAACCAACGGGTAGCTGGTTGTACCATACTAACACGAGACCTTCCAATGTTTGTACGAAACAAAGGAGTTTGGCCACATATTTCTTCGCTGGAGTTCCTAGCATTGATCCACACATTAAGATGAAGTAGTCCAGAGGCGGCAGCAGATCACCTGTCCCATTAAAGGGGGAGAAGGTAGGATTTCCAAAACTGGGGGGTGTTGGCATATCATCCACACATGTCGGATATGGCTGTCATCAGGCGAAATTTCCAACTATCGAGCTTCTAAAGCATTGAGGTAGGAAATGACATCCACCATAATATCATCTAGTCAGGGTTCCTATCTTGAAAAAGTTCCCTGACAATGAGTGCGTTGGTAGGTTCATCAACATCATAAGTAGGTTTGGTGGCTCATGGAGTGGCTAGTGGGATGACCTAATGGACTACTGAGCGAACAACCTATAGAGTGGCTTGGGGAGCATGAGCTAGGTCCTGAGGATTATAATACTGTTCAGGTGGATTTTTTTATACATATCACACCCTATTTCAATAATCCATAGCTTCCACCCTGTCTATGTGGGTAGGATGGTTATGTTCACCCATAGGTTTCTCACCTGGGGGGGAGTTGTACCTGCCCCTGCTGCTTTGGTCGAGGATCATCGTAGACTAGACGTCGCTTCACATCACGTTCAACAAGGAGGTAATCGACCATCATCTTATGCTCCCAGAGGTGTTGATGCAATGTAGCCTTTTCAGGACCATCTTCCATCTTCTGCACTATGGAAGACAGGTAAGACGTTTGTACATCCCCAAGATGCTCTTTTCCCTTATTGGTATTCAGACCAAGGGATAATGACTCGGTGGGTATTGTAAGACCAATTAAATTTCATCACTGGTGAGTAATCCATCCCAATGGATCCAATAAGTGTGACACTCCCTCAAGGGGGGGGGGGTAAGTCCTCTCCAGGGAGATCTAGACCATTCTCTCCCTCAGGTAGGTCGGCCATGTTTACTACGACTCTTCCTAGAGGTATATCCTGAATATCTCCTAGAAAGTCGGGTTGGAACCAGATATGACAAAAATGAAGGGCAACATGATTCCCCCAACCCCAAACCTAAACATTGGTGGAGGAACATCCTTGATAATCTTGTGGAGTACTTTAAATCTGAAGACGCATCATTGTTGGAGGGTCTGATGGAAACCATTCAACTCTGGATGTTGGGACAAAGGGAGCGCATCCATGTCTACCATGCGACATTGTAGGTCAATATCATCTACGTGTTCCTAAATCATTGGGTAATCCACCCACTGATAGTGGAGGTGGAAGTGTGTCGCCCAAAGGGTTTGGTGAAAGTCTGCGACCTCCTCTTTAGTAAACAATTCCAGTGCACAAAATATTGAAATTACAACTAGCCAAAACATCTGCAGGAAATGTCATACTACAAGGATGTCCCACAAGCTCCTTAGCTCAGAATTGGGATCCGGTCTTTGGTTTCCCCATTCATTGATTGGGGGTGGCTACGAGACTGGTAATAGAACTGAATTAGACCACTGCGACGACAGACTGGCCGTCGGAGAATATAAAGAATGGGATGTAAAGCCTTCACATTTTATGCTTTCCTATGAAGAATTCAATGACTATTCCACTATATCTCAGTATTACAAACTGAAGACCATGGGTTTTCACACAGGAGATCTGGTTACAGATGGTGGGTTAGGATACTTTCCTTCCTCTATTGTTCCCCGAAATAAATCTCTGTGATCTCTGGTTGAGGTAGAGAATGACCCTGTTGAAGATATGGAGGATTTTACGGCCAGACCCTGGAAAGGAGGCCAAATCTTCCTCCTCCTAGATGTATCTTCAGAAAGAGGCAAGAATCTGTGGGACCTCACATATAATAAGGATGAGACTTATGAACCTTGTTCCTACCCCTCCCCCTACACAGAAGACTAGGGTGAGGGTTCCATTTTCGCATCACATTCCTCCTAAGAATATGGGATGTAGAATGGATTAACCACTGATGTAAATATCTTGGTGTTCTTATTGTGGTGTCATCATCCCACCCTCCTTCCCCGGGATGCCTCTTCTGGATAGGTTAGGTGTTTGGCTAGAGGAGGAACTTCGTCCAAATAGATGATGGGGTAGAGAGAACATATGCCTGGGTTAGATGGGGTGCGAAGATCACCTAGAATGAAGTCAAAGAGAACATGGGGATGACCTTCATGTCTGCTGGCTAGAATGTGGATATAAATATCTACAGGAAGTGTTGGAGAAGGTATGACCTTCATCAGAACTTATAGAATAATGAGAAATATCTCCATGCTTGTTCCCACTAGTATTAACGGTATGGGGAGGGCCTCCTTACTGGTCAAACAGTACTCGGGGAAGACCTCCACGTTGGGTTCCAATGTAGCGAGTCAGACCTACACTTCTCTGATTACCGAGATGAGTATGACCTTTGTTGGTTGCTGTAAGAACGAAAGGAAGACCCCATGCTGAAGGATGACTGTGTGAGGAGCATCTTCACTTCTCTGACCTATGACAGGAGGAACAACTCCATAATTGAGGTCATGAGTGCAGAAGATGATCATGTGCTTTGTGTCAATGCAGTGGGGAGGACCTTCAGCCAGATTGATGGTGGCATGGGGAGGAAATTTTATATGAATATAAAAGTGTGGGAGGACATTCACTCTTGTTTTCAGTGGCATGGGGAGGACCATCGTAGTGAATTTCACCACCACATGTAGGCCTGTGATGGGCGCCACCTGTGTCAACTATTATGAGAGTTCTCCTAACCCACCTGTGGGGATGTTGGGGCCTTAATCCGAGTTGGCCCTATGAGTGCCTCTGTTCAATATAAACTGGTCATTGACAGTATGCATCAGTGGTGCTAGGGGCCATGATAACTGTTGATGAGGATGCCCCCTGGTGGGCGTCCTCCATAGTTTGCGCCCGATGTAGGCATCTGGTTAACCGGACTGGGGCTGGTGGTGTGGGTGCATAACTCACCTTCTCCATAGCCTATTGGGTTGGGTGATGGTGCTGATGAGGCATGGTGGGGGACCTCTTTGGAAGCCCCCAAAATGGTATTATAGTTGGTTTTTCCTTGACATCCCTCACCTTATTAGCATAAAGGAGGGAGTTGTTGAAGCGTTCTAGGGAGAGTCTCCAGAAACGATTATATGACGGTGTGGGGAGTAGTGGCTCCCTGCACAGCCTTTGGGATTGGCGGAAACAACATGGTGAAAAAGCCTCTAAGTCCTATCAGGCCATACCTTGGATTTGGATAATTCATTCATCCACATATCTTCAAACGAGGTCATTAATCACCCTTCTCTAAATGCGTTAAAATGGGGAGACAGGGTGTGGGAACCCAACGACTGTTGATGTAGAGGTTGTCATAGAAGTGAAAATAACGCACGAGAATATCAGGTTGATGTTGCCCCGACCCCCATGTCGATGAGTGGTAGGTGATCCGATTCCTATCATGACAGATTAGGTCCTTTAACTTATATAAATTCGACCATTAGTTCTTGAAAAAAGGAAAGTGATGACCAGTGCCGGAGTGTTGTACCATATTCTGTTGCTAGTAAGAAGGATCCACGCTGACAATGTCACAGACTGGGATGTCCAACATCCAACTGCCCCAATCTTTGGTGAGTTTCACACCAGGGTCGCTATTTTCGTTGTGGGACATAGCGCCGGATAGCTGGATCTGGTGACACGCTTATCCTATGATGTCTCGAATGCAACTATTCTGCACATTGAGGAGTAGAACATCAAGTTGAATTATCCATTTCTGTTTTGTATTATTTAATTGGGGAACACATCAGTATTTAGAGGACGTGCATTTCTTTTTCCTTGCATTCTTTCTTTCAAAAGGCGTGTTACATCCATCGCTTACTCATGGACTTTTTCTCCTTGATCAAACTGGGATGATGTGATGTCATTCTCTCCTTCCATGGATCCCACCTCAGAATTCGTCACCTAGTCTGGGTCTCCCTTAAATATTAAGATGTTGTTCATGAAACTATTCTTAGATCCATGTCTACATTGACACCGGTTAATTGAGTTTCTTCTGTTATGACATTCCACGGGGTCATGTAAGGATAGAAACCTTTAGTCGGGAGAGTATTTACGTTGGAAATCACTTTTGTGTCTGGATGCTAGAACACTAATGTGTCTGGCTTTCTTCCCCTTATGATAGGATTCTCGAGGGCATAGAAGCCTAAGGAATCCCACATCTAATATGGGGAATTTTATACCATAGGCATGTCATTGAGGTTTTCCTAAGCTTTCCATTTTTAGCACAAGGTATGTCGTGAGTTTAACATCTAGTAGAGATGGACCAGACAAATCCGAACACTGATATGAGTGAATCATATGGTTCTATCCCCAAGAGGGAGCACCTAAGAGTCCCACTAAATGTGCATATCAAAGCCGCTAATGAATATATATTTGAGGATGCTTCAGTCCCTCTATAGTAAATCCATTGGATTCTATTGGCTAGGATTGAACCTCATGGATGTTTCCTACATACCATGTCTAGGAGATAGGGATGTAATCCCATGTAGTTCAACGGGTGATTAATCTTAGTGTTCACAAAGGACAATGACTCAGAGACATGTTTGGGATTACATGTGGTTAAAGGCCCGAGTGCTGTAATGGGGCAGTGAGAATGTGGGTTTCATGATTTCACTAGGATGTTCCAGCCTCGGTAAAACTAGGATGGTTGTTGTATGCTTTAGAGAAGTTGATGGAGAATGAGATGGAACCATCATGAGGAGGATGATGTTGTTGGGATTGAGCCTCGAAGAGACTTCGTACGTATCACCCTAGAAGGGAATCAAAATCCACATAGTTTGGTTGGGAGGTGGGAGGCCTGAGGAGGAAGCTTGAGAGAATAGACACATGGATGGGACTCAGAAGAAATTGACCCTTCATGTTGAGGCATGATCTTCCTAGAACATAGGGGGCTCTAGGGAGATACCACAATGGGACATGAGTGATTTCATTGAACCTTAGGAAGATTCCTACTTATCCTTGTGATAGGGAATCAAAGTCCACGTAGTTCAAGAGGGGGTATAGAATTAGGGTGTACGCATAGATAAAATACATGATGATATACTGGGGCTTACGCATGGGTAACATCCTGGGTTGGTCTGACACTCAAGGGGTGGGTCATAGATTTGAGTCCCAAAAAATGGGAATTCAATGGCCTACCACTGGTTGGGGTACAACGGCTTACCACTGGTTGGGGTACAACAGCTTACCATCGGTTTGTGGCTACAATGGCTTGCTACGGGTTGGGGTACAACACCTTACCATCATTTGGTGGATACAAAGGCTTACATATACTTGGGGTACAATGGATTACTGTCGGTTGGTGGCTACAACGTATTACTACTGGTTGGAGTAGAATTGATTTTTGTCAGTTTGTGGCAACAATGGCTTACCGCTGGCTAGGGTACAAAAGATTACCATCAGTTGTTGGCTACAACGGCTTACCACTAGTTGGGGTACAATGGATTACCATCAGTTGGTGGCTAGAAAGTCTTACCACTGGTTGGCGTACAACAAATTACCATCCGTTGGTGGCTATAACGGCTAACCACTAGTTGGGGTTGAACCTCATGGAGGATTCCTATGTACCCGGTACAAGAGTCATGGATCAAAAACCACATAGTATGAATATATACTATTTAGCTTCATACTAGATGAAAAAGTGGAATACAGTTTAAAATTGTGTGGGACGCAGGTGAACAAACATGAATTGGTCGAGACCAATGGGAGATGGGATTGAAACATAGAGAGGCTTTCTACGTACCATTCTAGTAAAGAGGTGATGATCAAAGTCCACGTTGTTTAGATGGAAGGATATAGTTTAATGTCATGTAGGACAAAGATGAACTGACATGAAAGTGGTTGGGACAAGTAAGTGTTGGGCTTGAACATCACATAGGCTTCCTAAGTACATTTCTAGGAAAGGATAGAGGATAAAAGTTCATGTAGTTTGGCAAGATTCTTGGGGACTAAACTTTAAGGTGACCCTTAGAGGGTATCATGGTTGATGATTACTCAATGACCACATGAGTCATGCTTGGTGTGAGATAAAAGAGGTAGAAAAGACATGACGATCACATCATGAATTGTGCATATGTGAGGAATATAATGGGGCTAACATGTGGTTAGCTACCCAAAAATGAAATCACGTCTTATGCATGGTTAGCGGCTACTTCGTAGTTCCTTGAAATGTGTATTCTAGTTTTTAAGAATCACATATTTTAAATGGATTCCATTGGATTTATTTATGGAACCGAAAACTTCCAACAGTTCTTTATCAAAATGTTACCCAAATTCCAAATGTAGGCGTTCATTATGTTTGAACTTCAAAATAATTAATAACATGAAATTGTTGGGAGGATGGGAGGTCGGACTCATTACACCCTTTTGGGGGGAATTATTGTATACAATGGGACTCTCTTTATAATTTATGATGTTTTCTTAATCGTTATTAATTCACTGAGTATATCAAAAGTATCCCTTAGAATTTTCAATCACTTATTTAGCATGTGAAAAGTTTAAAATCATCCGTATGTATTCAAGGTTCTTCATTAATGGAGATATTATTATTTATTTGAGGTTCTCCATAAATGGTATCCACTCTTATACAACATAGATATTATTTTAATCATCATTATAATGATACTTGTATTTAAATCTACTTACTGGGGAACTATGGAATTTATTGTCATCCATGGAGACGAAGGTTAGATTTGATATTAGGATTGTTCCCATAAAATGGGCTACTTATGTATCCTTGTAAAAGGAATCAGAACCCTCATAGTTCGGTTCCACTGAATGCGACACAACATACCATTTATGGTCATGTGATAACAACCTATCCATACAGTTTAATGTCATGTGGTATGAACATCTAAGTGGAAGGTGCTTAGTCAAAACATTTTGTGGGACTTATGCAGAAGCAGCCCAAGGAACATGGAAAGGATATGGGTTTCCATGTAAGATCAGACCCTTTGGGGAATATAGCCTAAGGAAAACAGGGTTGTTTTAAGTTATTAGGTTTGAACCTCAAGGAGGCTTTCTACATATCACAAATAGTTGGGAATCAAATCCCATGTAGTTTGATTAGTCTCATAGAAGAGTATTGTTCTTTGAGAGAAATGAGTTTGGGCTTACTTTTTGAAAAGGATTCATTAATGATTTTGGGGGTTTAATTTGGGACTTATTCTTAAAGAGGATGCCCAGATTAGGGGAATTATGGTTGGATTCCTGAAGAGGATATCCCGTGAGCTCCAGCCCTTAAAAGACTTTATACGTATATGTAATGACGCAATGTTTTTAATGGAAATTACTTTCTTATAAATTTCCCAAAAACCCACATAATAATGAACTACTAAGTGATAAGTTACTTTTAAACATATGTTTGTCACTTCTGTGTTGGGAATTTTGAAAATCTGACATACAAGGTTGTGTTCAATATGTTTTTTTGGAGTCTAATAAAACAAAAATAATTTTTGGTGAATAGAAACCTACCCTAATTATTAGTAACATACCCTAATGAATGGACATATACCCTAATTAATAGTATCCTCACCTATGGTGGTACAAAAATAATATTCATGTTTTAAGTACGATATACCTATAGTTTAGAATGAGTTAATGAATGTTTTAAAATTGGGTTTGATAATAAAATATTATTTTAATTAAATATTAAAATAATCATATTTAGAAAATTATTTTCCAAAAAATAGACTTCATTTTTGGATTTTACACGTTGAAAAATGGTTAGCGTGAATTTTTGGGATTTTTCTGAAATACTTGAATTTTTTATGAAGAGTAGAATCCGATAATTCACAATAAATGCTAAGTAATGGATTAATTGAGTCATCGATGATTTTATGCTGATGTAATCCCACTTGGTTCGAATTCACATGAACCATTTACTATTCTTGGTCATTTAATACTTACTATTCTTTGTCTTGTGAAAAAATAATAAATTAAGGATTATAATATCATGAAATCCCTCCTCTCCTCCATTATAAAACCCCCCTCCACTCCCTCTTCTCTCCACTTCTCTCAAGCTCTAATAATTCTCTAATTTCTTCCAAAATATATCCCCAATGTCTTCCCCTACGTCCATAATCTCTCAGCCTCCTCAAAATACCAAAGCCTCCCCCCTTAAGAGGTTCTCAAATGAGGAAGTCTCAAGAGGTAAATTCCTCTTCCCATATTTCTTCTTTTCTTTTATGTTCTTTTCTTTTTTATTTATTTCCTTGCCTCCTTTCACCATAATAGTATGAAATATCCAGTAACATACCTTAACTGGAATTGAATCATGCTAGTGGTATATTTCATTATCTTCTCTCTTTTCCACACCATTTTATTTGAATGAAATGAATGCACCATTTGAGATGTACTAATTTAGCACATTCAAGGACAACGATTTATCTATTTATATCATTGTTTTTAATTCTGGTCATTAAACCATTTTTGTTATGGTTGAACCAGATTATTATATATGTAATATATCCTATTTTTGGTTTTGTAATTCTTTAGTTCAAATGTCATTAAGTTATAAATCAAAACACATTCTTTGTAATCAAATCCACCGATTAACAAAAACGATTATCACTAAGATTATATATATAATAATTAGACTTCATGTTAAGTAACCTAATTAAAATTAAAACCATGTAATATCATGGATATTAATTGAATAATATAACTTCAATTATTTACAAGCACTTTCATATTGCATATAATCCAAACATTAATATAAGTGAACTGATCTTTTAAAGCCAAGTAAACAAACGAGCTCATACAATGAAATTGAACCTTATAACTAATCAAAAAGGATTTAAATGAACTAAAAAGGGTAATAATAAATAAATTAAATATATAATAGGTTCTGTAATTATGAATTAATAATCATAATTTGTTTATTCAGTTCATTAATAACAAGTGAAGAACACCACCAGATTTAAGGTAAGGGATCCTCCCTTTTCACTCCTAATGAAGATTTTTCTCTATGATATGCCTTTTCTGTGTAATAACCAGTGATGGGGTATGTTTATACACCTTCCCCATACTAAAATAATTTTTTATAAGTGATGATTAACGCTTTCTCTCTCTCCTCAATCCCCCTTAGGTACACCCGACACCATGCCAGTAAAATCATAACGAATTCTACCCGAACCTTCTTTGTTCTTTCGGGTTGCCTTATCTTTCTTTCAAAATGGTGTTATCTTATCTATCAATGTGAGTATTATGACTTATGGTTATTTGTACATGATTATTATATCAAGACCCTTCCATTACATTCTTTTGGGGATATACATGATTTTGAAATATTCCCTCCTTAGTACTTTCCGGTAAGCAAAACTGTTTTAAGGGGACTTCCCAAATTTTTACCCAAATTTCAAGTGCACTCCATCCTATATTTTAAAACAAAATTTTATATATAAAATAAGTATTTTTATTACGATAACCTTCTTGGTTCAATTATGGTTTAATATAACATAATGTCCCCTTTTCTATTTGAAAATCTCTATAGCATTTTCCATAAAACCGAAGAAAAATGTTTTAATGCTAATGTTTCTAAAATACATTTTTTTAATAAGTTGTCACTTATATTTGACACCACATGTAACGCCCCGACCCCAGTTACCTAGAGTTAGTGCATTATTACATAAAATTGGAATGATCACAAGAAAGATCAAATCTCGAAAGACCGATTGGTTTAGTAGCCTTGGAAAAACTAGATATATTCATAAAGTTTTACATTACATCATAAAGTGAAAAACTACTACAAAAACATATTGTCTCCATAATCCACACTATTATTCCCTCATAATATCCCTGCAGGTCATTCATAATTTACTTATTCACATCCTGGGGAAAATGAAACATAGAAAAGGGGTGAGATCAAATGCCCAATAAGTATAACAATATAGCGGAAACTTTCATAAATACGAATAAACATTTAAGGCAGTGTATGACTGAAACAAAACCCTTTTAAACGTGAACTTCAACATTGTATGGCAAAAATAAAATGAAATAACTCCATTTACTTATTTACATGGATATTCTATTAATCTAATAATCAAATGCAAAATCAAGAACCACTCTCATAATGATGGAATGCATAATTCCAGACTATCATAACCACATAGCCAAGGCCTCGTGTGAAGACTACAAATAAGATTTTGTCAAGTACTTGTGCCAAGACACTAGTTTGTCTCATGAGACCTACCGATGCATCGAGGAGCTATAGCGGGCTCCACCCGTCACATGTTAAGTCCAATAAATTCCCATATGAAAAGGTCTAGACATAACATAAGCATTCGTATTAAAACTAGCATACGAAATGTCAATACTTTCTCCATAAACCATGAATGGTATAAAAATAACACATCCATAGTCAAACGTATCACAAAACCTTCAATACAATATAGATGTTTTGTATCAACTTCCAATAATCAAAAAATCCATCAAAGTATGTTGACATAGATGAAATAAAAACTATTTGAGAGAAATATCTCTTTTTTTTAAATCATTTAAAAGTCACACATTTATAAAGGAAGTAATTTAAAAGAGATTTTTGAATCAAAGTGTCCCGTACCACTTTAAAACTTTTTGAAAGCAATTAACATTTAAAAAAAATTCATTTCCATATAAATAAATCCCGAAAATACCATTTTGAATACATGGACATTAATTAAAAATATTTTAAAAGATAAATCTTTAAAACATTTAAAATTCTGATTTTGATAAAGAGTACTTTTAAGAAACTTGTAAAATATTCATTTTGAAATCATTTAAAAGTCACATAATTAAAAATAAAACATTTAATTTGAAAATATCCTTATAATCTTGTAAGGGAAACTTCGAGAATTTTATAATGGTAGAAAATAGCCGCACCCACCGTATAAGTTAAAAAAACATTCTTACCTTAATTCTGTCGAAAAGGTTAAAACGGGCCTTGTTTGGAAAATGACGGAAATAATCCTATATAAACTTCTTATAAAAATTCAAACAAGGGTATAAATTACTTTAATCCATATTAAGTAAAATGGTAAGAATTCTTTGAAATAAACTTTCAAGAAACGTGGATGTGGGTGATAAAGAGGTCCCAGTAGATAATTACGTATAATCAACCTCGGATAATAAAGAGAATGTAAAATAACCCTTACCTTCTACTTTTCATTGGTTGGGGGTAGTTTAACCACCTGTATAATGTTGAAATAATTGTTATTAAATTATACAAGAATCATATACATTCATATGATATCATATATGATCTTTTAACATTGCTTTGTTAATAATATCATAGAATTATTGTTGTTTCGGGTGTTAACTTACTCATTTTCATTTATATGTTTTGTTATGTAAGCCATGGTTTTCATGGATAGGTTGTATATTATTCATATCCAGAATGATATCAAGTCCTTAAACATTTTTTTTAAATCATCAAATGATAATTATACTTGAATGGATACGACAGAGAATGAATCTCATCGTGTTCGTGGAGACGGTAGTCCGTACGTACGCACGAGCGAAAATATCATTCTATTGATATTAAAATAATATATAATTGGATATTATATCATATATACAGAATCATTATCATGTTATATTTATTAATTAATTGAGTTACACATCCTTATTATACCCATCAAAATAATAATATATTGAATAATAATTACACCACGATGTGGAGACGGTAAGCCGTACGTACGCACGTATGGTGACATGTTAGTAAAAGGGTGGATAGAATAATGAATATGGTTGAAAAATATTTATAATAACATCACAGTGTATATAATATACTGGAGTTATTATTTTATAATGGTAATAACAAATAAATAAGAAGTGGAACAAGAAACGAATTTGAAAAAGGGTGGTGAAAACATTAACTCTTCTTCGGGTTCTTCCTTTTGATTTGATCAAAAGGGCTCCTTAGGATGGATTTATGACTAAAGGAAGGGATATAAGATTAATTGAGGGAATTTGAGAGAGTATTTGGGCAGAGGTTGGCCGAACCTGAAGGCTTAGAAGGTGTGATGTAATGAGAAGGGGGAGTGCCCTTTTATAAGAGGGGTGAGGGTCACCTTTGGAAAAGCTAGAAATATTAATTTATAATAAATTCATATTTGGTTTCTAAAGGCTCCAAAGTTTATTATTAAACGGTTAAGGTGTGTATAGGTCTAAAACCATTCAACCAATATAATTTAGATAGGTTTGGGTTACTATATTAATCTTATCCTTTAGTTTTAACTCTTAGTTAATTAGTTTGACATTTACCATGTCACTTTGTATTTTTATATTATATAGTTAATAAACATACTATATACATCCAAGAGACCCCCAAGTGGTACATTAATGATACAAATATCATGATATAAGTCTCTTTTCCGAACCTTAGATTTTTAGGAATTTAATATCAATTAATAATATAATATTTGTTTTAAAAACTCTTTTATGTCAATTTTGACACTATTCAGTAGTTGATTTTTGTGAAGCTTATAACAGAATTATAACTTAGAAAAAAGTCAATTAAATCAATACTAATATGTCATATTATCCTATAAAATTAGTTTAATTCATTAAAAAACTCAAATTATATTTATTTGGGTATTTATAATATCAATTATTTTATTTTTTCACTATTATGGTAATTGCTGCATCATCATTGTGTCATAAATAAATTAAATTATTTAATATCTAAAAATTATAAATAAAATATCATTATTTAGGAAATATGTTTATCTTTGTAATTAATATTTATAGTTGAAAATACAACATATATAACCCTATGTAAAAATTGTTTTTCTAAAAGATATATGCTTGTGTCATTTTTGTATTCATTTTAACTTAATTAAAATAAAGTGTCCCTATCACTTACAAGTATCTCCATGGGGTCCCCAAATCGACCCAAAGATGCCCAGGATCGGACATGTATCCACCAATAAGGTTATGAAACGTTTTAGGGTAATTTAGTATTACTATAATATTATTTTTAACCCTTATTTACCTAATTTACCCTTAACCATGGTAAATAAAATATTTACCGAGTAATTATTCAAAATTTCTAAAAATAAAAGTTACCTATTTACACAATATTAATATTATGATTCCAAATATGGAAACCATTTTTCCAAATTCAAAACACAGAAGTGGCAGAAATTAATTTAAAATTAATTCCCGTTGTTAAAACAAAAAACGTGTTTTTAAGAGATAATAACTATCAAAAGATTGACACTTGTTTATGTCCGGTTTAATGGTAAAATTATGTAAAATGACCAAAATTATATTAAATGGTGAAAATATATTCTAAATATACGTTAAAACCACTCAAATTCATAATTTATCAATATAAATTATTTCGATTAAAAAAATTGTTTTTAATTAAAATTTAGTAATTTTCAATATTCATCAAAATATAAGTGTTATCCGAAAAGTTCCTAAAATTCACCCTAGGAGAAATTCGATATTCTGAATCCAAAAATGAAGTCCATTTTGAAATATAAAATATATATAATTTCAAAAGGTAGATATTACTATTCATAACGGCTAGTTTGATTTGTTGTGGTGTGTGTTAGAACTCGAAATTGTGTACAACACACGCTACTGTATTATTCAAAGGAAAGCATACCATTGAAGAATGAGATGTTTCATTTTAAATTTTTGATGTCCCCATTTAGTCAAAAAGTTTAAAATATTTTATTTAAAAAGTGTTCACTATTAAAAGTTGCTAAAAGTGAAATACTGAAAATGAATTTGTTCTTACATTATGTCTAAGAAACTCATAATATGGATTCTAAAATTATAAGGATTATATAATGTTTAAAATTTAGTTATACTATTCATAACCTCTTTTGAATGGCTTTTTTGGTAAGTCATGGTGCACTTGAACTCGGTGTTGCGTGTAGTGCAAGTTATTGAATTATTTTGAAGAAATAACACACTATGAAATCTTGGGGTGTTACAATCTCCCCTCCTTCAATAAATTGCGTCCTCGCAATTTGAAATTGTTCTTTGAAAATAAAAGGTTTAAAATAGAAAATATCTTTGTGGGAAAACCCAAATCGGAAATTGGGTTACTAAATTTTAGTCTTAATATGAGGAAAAGAGAAATGAAAGGGTCACCAAAAAATTATGATCTCGATTAGGAGAACATTGGTGGAAATTAGAGACATATAATTAGAGAAAAAATGTAAATATTTATAAGTAGTGATTGATGTCATCAATCACAGACAAGTGTAAAGTTGAGGTCCTTAAATTCATCAGTCTATGATGATTTGAAATACCATCCGTTCAACAAAACATAGGGTATTAGGATAACACATTTTTGGTTTTAGGATTACATAAATAAAGTGTAAGAATTAATTTCTTCATAGAATAAGAGAGGAAGAAAATATATTCTTGACAAGTAGAGTTCCATCCTTTAACTAATTTATACCACAAACTCATCTTTCACTCTAAAAGATAATAGAATGTAAAAACAATATTCTATTTATCCAATTCGTATAGGGTTCCAAAAAAAGAATTTATAATTAATCTACAAATTATTTTTTAAAAAAACTACATTATTTAATCCCAGACATCACGTGGGTTAGTGGTAGGTGATACACCTTTGTCGCCCTTCGGTTGTGGGTTCAAGTCTCGCTGCCTTGCCGAACGCGATGGGTTATCGCCCGACCTCCGGGTTGTCCTTTTATGGCAATCCAAAATAATCCAAACTAGAACTATCCAAAATATTTCAGTCCAAAATTTATAAGGAAGGTAAACACAATAAAGATCCTTTATTCCGCGTAATAACTTGTGAACACCTTCATCATGTATTCTTATAAAACACTGCAACATCCTGAATTACCATAAAACCTTATTGATTACATTCATGATGACTTATTCCTTAAAGAATAATAAATATAATCCTTCAATCCAAAAATGTTTTAAACCCCAACAATGATGGAATATACAAATCATTAATCAGTTTCAAGGTAGTCAAGAATATCCAAAATAATTTATCCAAATCAATCATGTATTATTCCAAAATCACTACCTCGGTATCAGAACTATATTATGGTTTATCATTTTCTCAACCATATATTTTCCAAAAATTTATCCTGCTATTGAGTCACTTTTCATTGTTCCACACAATCTCAAGTCCTTAATGAAATAGTACTACAATACAATCCTTATATACTCCATAATTATTATAACAAGTACATTTTTGATACAACACTCAAATGACATAATCAACACAAGAATTCTAATCATTCCTCTTCATCTGTGGTAGTATCATAACTTGATTATTATCCAATTGCATCATTTGCAGCATAGTCTGATGACTGGTACAAAGGTTCGACTAGTGTCCAAACTCCTTGAAAATAAAGCATTATACATTTGAAACCATTTTCTTACCCTTGCAGTCACGTACTTTGTGCTCTTTCCCTCCACACTTATAACAAACTCCCATTCCTTTCAGGTAAGTTCCAGGGTGTTTCTTCCCACAATTATCACATATGGAAAAATTATTCTTTTCCCTCTCCCCTTTATCCATCTTTCTCTCTTCCATCCTTTTCTTCTCTTGCTTCCCTTCAAAGCCGTAGGACTCAGTAAACTCTTTACTTATCTTATCAACACATGATATTATTTCTTCATATGATGATAATACATGGGAGACTATTTCTCTTATAAATTATGGCTTAAGACCATGAGTGATATGATCCTTCTTTCTCTTTGGATCATGTGCATTGCTGGAGTTCTCATTCCTTCTACTGGGCGCCATTTCTAAACAATGGAATACACTAGATTAGTTTATGAATAACAATACCTAATCCCAAACTTTTAAGACACATAACATAAATTAAATAGTTTATGTATATAATCCATAATCATTAAAATTTCTCCTTTGAGGAAGTATATACTCATAAACCCTTCATAATGGTTTGTAAAGAAAATGAGAATTATCCTAAGCAAACCCCCTGGAGTGTCGTAACCAAGAGTGCAGCAAGGCCCGTTATCGTGCACCAGTTCCCATTAGAGTCTAGCTCAAAGCGGTGTTTTTGGGTTTTACCACTAGGTAAATCTGTTCCAGAGCCGCCTCTACCTGCTCGTATCCAGACAGGGATGTATTGCTCAGAAAACTCACAAAATCTCTACAATACCAAAATTCTAGGAAGTTCTTCTATATTAATCCTCATAGTCCATATTAAATCTATGTGATCTAATCATAGTTTATCTAAATCTAACTTCCATGGTTTGTACTAAACATCCTCTGATACAAACTGTAACGCCCTGACCCTAGTTACACAAATTCGGTGTATTATTACATAACATTGCCATGATCACAAGAAAGATCAAATCTCGAAAGACAGATTGGTTTAGTAGCCTTTGAAACACTAGATATATTCATAATGTTTTACATTACTTCATAAAGTGAAAAACTACTACAAAAACATATTGTCTCCATAATCCACACTATTATCCCCTCATAATATCCCTGCAGGTCATTCATAATTTACTTCTTCACATCCTGGGGAAAATAAAACATAGAAAAGGGGTGAGCTCAAATTCCCAGTAAGGCTAACAATATAGTGGAAACTATCATAAATAATAATAAACATTTAAGGCAGTGTATGACTAAAAAAACCCTTTTAAACTTGAACTTCAACATAGTATGGCAAAAATAAAATGAAATAATTCCATTTACTTATTCACATGGATATTGTACTAATAGAATAATCACATGCAATATCAATAACCACTTTCATAATGATGGAATGAATAATGCCAGACTATCATAACCACATAGACAAGGCCTCGTGCCAAGACTACAAATAAGATTTTGTCAAGGCCTTGTGCCAATACACTAGTTTGTCTCATGAGACCTACCGATGCATCGAGGAGCTATAGAGGGCTCCACCCGTCACATATTAAGTCCAGTGCATTCCCATATGAAAAGGTCTAAACATAACATAAATATTCGTATTAAAACTAGCATACGAAATGTCAATACTTTCTCCATAAACCATGAATGGTATAAAAATAACACATCCACAGTCAAACATATCACAAAACCTTCAATACAATATAAAAGTTTTGTATCAAATTTCAATAATCATAAAATCCATCAAAGGATGTTGACATAGATGAAATCAAAACTATCTGAGAGAAATATCTCTTTTTTAAAATCATTTAAAAGTCACACATTTATAAAGGATGTAATTTAAAAGAGATTTTTGAATCAAAGTGTCCCATACCACTTTGAAACTTTTTGAAAGGAATTAACATTTTAAAAAAAATCATGTCCATATAAATAATTCCTTAAAACCCATTTTTAAGACATGGACATTAATTAAAAATATTTATAAAGATAAATCTTTAAAACATTTAAAATTCTGATTTTGATATAGAGTACTTTTAAGAAACTCTAAAAATATTCATTTTGAAATCATTTAAAAGTCACATAATTATAAAATAAAACATTTAAATTGAAAATATCCTTATAATATTGTAAGGGAAACTTCTAGAATTTTATAACGGTGGAAAATAGCCACACCCTCCGTATAAGTTAAAAAAACATTCTTACCTTAATTATGTCGAAAAGGTTAAAAAGGACCTTGTTTGGAAAAAGACGGAAAGATTCCTTTATAAACTTCTTATAAAAAGTCAAAAAAGGGTATAAATGACTTTAACCCATATTCTGTAGAATAGTAAGAATGTTTTGAAATACACTTTCAAGAAAAATAGATGTGGATGAAAAGATGTCCCAGTAGATAATTACATATAAACAAACTCGAATAATAAAGAGATTGTGTAATAACCCTTACCTTGTACTTTTCCTTGGTTGGGGGTAGGTTAACCTCCTGTATAATGGTGAAATAATTGTTATTAAATTATACAAGAATAATTTACATCCATATGATATCATATATGATCTTTTAACATTTCTTTGTTCATAATATCTTAGAATTATCGTTGTTTCGGGTGTTAACATACTCATTTTATTTTATATGTTTTGTTACTTAAGCCATGTTTGTCATGGATAGGTTGTATCTTATTCATATAAATAATGATATCAAGTCCTTAAACATTATTTTTAAATCATCAAATGATAATTATACTTTAATGGATATGATAGAGAATGAATCTCATCACGTTCGTGGAGATGGTAGTCCGTACGTACGCACGAGCGAAAATATCATTCTTTTGATATTAAAATAATATATAATTGGATAGTATATCATATATACAGAATCATTGTCATGTTATATTTATTATTAAATTAGTTACACATCATTATTATACCCATCCAAATAATAATATATTGAATAACAATTACACCACAACGTGGAGACGGTAAGCCGTACGAACGCACGTATGGTGACATGTTATTCAAAGGGTGGATAGAATAATGAATATGGTGGTACCATATTTATAATAACATCACAGTATATATAAGATACGGGAGTTATTATTTTAGAATGGTAATAACAAAGAAAGAATAAGTGGAAGAAGAAATGAATTTGAAAAAGGGTGGTGAAAACATTACCTCTTCTTCGGGTTCTTCCTTTTGATTTGATCAAAATGGCTCATTAAGTTGGCTTTATGACTAAAGGAAGGCCTCTAGGATGAATTGAGGGAAATTGAGAGAGTATATGGTCAGAGGTTGGCCGAAACAAAAGACATTGATGGTGTGATTTAATTAGAAGGGGGAGTTCTCTTTTATAAGAGGGGTGAGGGGCACCTTTGGAAAAGCTAGAAATATTAATTTATAATAAATTCATATTCGGTTTCTAATGGCTCAAAAGACTATTATTCAAAGGTTAAGGTGGGGATAGGTCTAAAACCATTCATCCAATAGAATTCAGACAGGTTTGGGTTACTATATTAACCTTATCTTTTAGTTATAACTCTTAGTTAATTAGTTTGACATTTACCCTGTCACTTTGTATTTTTATATTATATAGTTAATAAAATTACTATATACATCCAAGAGACCCCAAAGTGGTACATTAATGATACACCTATCATGATATAAGTCTCTTGGACGATCCTTAGATTTTTAGGAATTTAATATCAATTAATAATATTATATTTGTTTTAAAAACTCTTTTTTGTCAATTTTGACACTATTCAATAGTTGATTTTTGTGAAACTTTTAACAGAATGATTACTTCGAAAAAAGTCAATTACATCAATCCTAATATTTCATATTATCCTAGAAAATTAGTGTAATTCATTAAAAGTCTCAAATTATATTTATTTGGGTATTTATAATATCAATTGATTTAATTTTTCAGTATTATGGAAATTACTGCATCATCACTGTGTCAAAAATATATTAAATTATTTAATATCTAAAAATTATACATAAAATATTATTATGTAGGAAATCCATTTAGATTTCTAATGAATATTTATAGTCAAAAATCAAACATATATAACCCAATGTAAAAATTGTTTTTCTAAAAGATATATGCTTGTGTCATTTTTGTATTCATTTTAACTTAATTAAAATAAAGTGTCCCTATAAGTTACAAGTGGCTCCATGGGGTCCTAAAATCAACCCAAAGATGCCCAGGGTTGGACAAGTATCCCCCAATATGATTAGGACACGTTTTAGGGTAATTTAGTATTATTATAATATTATATTTTAACCTTTATTTACCGAATTTAACCTTAACCATGGTAAATAAAATATTTACCGCAGTAATTATTCAAAATGTCTAAAAATAAAAGTTACCTATTTACACAATATGAACATCCTGATTCCAAATATGGAATAAATTTTTCCAAATTCAAAACACATAAGTGGAAGAAATTAATTTAAAATTAATTCCCGTTGTTAAAACAAAAAGCGTGTTTTTAAGAGATAATAACTATCAAAAGATAGACACTTGTTTATGTCCGGTTTAATTGTAAAATTATGTACAATGACCAAAATTATATTAAATGGTAACAATATATTCTAAATATAATTTAAAACCACTCAAATTTATAATTTATCAATATAAATTATTTCGATTAAAAAAATTGTTTTTAATTAAAATTTAGTAATTTTCACTATTCATCAAAATATAAGTGTTATCCGAAAAGTTCCAAAATTTCACCCTAGGATAAATTCGATATTCCGAATCCAAAAATGAAGTCCATTTTGAAATATAAAATATATATAATTTCATAAATTAGGTATTACTATTCATAACGGCTAGTTTGATTGGTTGTTGTGTGTGTTAGAACTCGAAGTTGCATACAACACACGCTACTGTATTATTCAAAGGAAAGCATACCATGGAAGCATGAGATGTTTCATTTTAAATTTTTGATGTCCCCATTTAGTCAAAAAGTTTAAAATATTGTATTCAAAAAGGGTTCACTATTAAAAGTTGGTAAAAGTGAAATACTGAAAATGAATTTGTTCTTACATTATGTCTATGAAACTCATAATATAGATTCTAAAATTATAAGGATTATATAAAGTTTAAAATTTAGTTAATAATATTCATAACCTCTTTTGAACGGCTTGTTTGGTATGTCATGGTGCGCTTGAACTCGGTGTTGCATGTAGTGCAAGTTATTGAATTATTTTGAATAAATAACACACTATGAAATCTTGGGGTGTTACACTACATACCATGTTATATACCTATTTTACCCTATGAATTTCCTTGTATTTTTTAATCCCTTCCTTTCATGGACACTTTCGTGATACGTCCATTGTATATGTTTTATGTCGTGATTTTGGTACCCAATTCTTTCCGTGGATACCCTTATGTTCATGTATAGTTGATTATGTTTGATTATTTCTGTGGCAAGATTATTCATGAATATGTTGAGATGGGTGCGCCCAGATAGTGCTCCAATGCATTTTGTAAGGATAAGTCTCATGAGATGTGATGTGAAACAGGATTGGCGATTAGCCTTGACACGTACTGAAATGGGAAACAGGATTGGCGGTTAGCCTTGACCCGTACTAAAGATGGGATTTATGATTCTGCCACATTTATATAATTCCATTTTTATATGATCCCATGCTTATATTAAATGATTTTATAAGTATCATGCTTTGGATATCATTATTTCATTCCTCTTATTCATGTTCTTGAGATGTATCCTTATGTTCTTTCCTTTACTGGGCTTTTTAGCTCATCTCGTTGTTCATGTGTTCCCTAGGGTACCCTATGGAGATGCAAGAGCTCAAAGGAAGTTAGAAGCTCTTTATAGAGATTAAATAAAAAAATTTTTTTTGTCCCATGTTTTATGTTATATGTACCAATTATTCCAAGACACTAGACTTAACGATCCTTGGCTTGTACTCTGATGATTAATTATGCTTAAAATAATGAAATGTTATATGTAAAAGGCTTGGGTCACTGTAGTTGGTATCAGAGGATGGTCTAGTTATTTTCAGAGACTAGGAATAGAGCACCTTAATGAGAACCTTAAGGATGAGACTGTGTATAAGAAAACAATACTCAATTTTGGAGAGTATAGAGAATGTGGTTTATAAAGCAGATACATCCCTCTCTGGATACGAGCAGGTAGAGGCAGCTCTGGCACAGATGTATCTAGGGGTAAAACCTGAAAACAACGCTTTGAGCTAGACTCGAACGAGAACTGGTGCATGAAAACAGGCCTTTCTACACTCTTGGTTACGACACTCCTAGGGGATATGCTTTGGTAGATTCAAGAGATTAGTACAAACCATTATTAAGGGACAAAAAATCCCATAAGAATATAAGTTAAGAAATAGATTGAGGATAACCTACATATAATCATATGTAATCAAAATCCAGGATATACTTCTTCTTTATAAGTTCATAAATTTATGTTCAAAGTTTCCTTTTTATGCTCAATAACTAAGTATTAATGACCTATAATTATACATTCTTTTTCGTAGTTAATGGCAGTAAATAGAAGAACACATTCCCACAACCAATATGATAGGTAATGTGATGATTGTCCTAATGAAATGACTGATGTGATGGAAGCAGGTGCTCAATACATCATGGAAGTACTTGCTATGCTGGTTCGTGTTATGAATAATTACTTGAATTAGGTGGAACATCCCCCTCCAGCAAGGAAAGATCATGTTTCCATAGACTCCTTCATGGGGAAAAGGCCTCCCATGTTTAGTGGGTCATCTGATCCCCTCCTCATAGAACAATAGATTTACTCCATTTAAAATATTTTCTCTGTCCTCCAGTGCTTGGAAGAAGAGAAAGTCGTACTGGCAGTCTATCGTTTTGATGGAGAAGCTGATCAGTGGTGGACACTGATCAAGAATACGAAGTCTCAAGAGGAAATTGATTCCATAGATTGGGAGGAATTCAAGAGGATGTTTTTCAACAAATATTTTCCTCGAACCCTCCGTCTCAAGATGGAAAGAGAGTTCCTTGGACTCAAGCAGAAGGAAGATGAGTCCATCGGGGTGTTTGAAGCGAACTTTACAAGGCTGGCAAGGTACGCCTATTGCTTTGTCAAGAACACTGAAAGCAAGGTGGATTGCTTCTTTAGCGGACTAAAGCCGAGTCAATGAAACGTTTTGGCAATTCAAGAATTCGACAACTATGAGGAGATTGTCGGTTATGCCCTCAAGTCTGAAATGGATATTGGAGACCCTTAGTTGTCTCATGGGCCTAGTGAAAAGAAGCAGAAAATGAAGAACAACATGGGTGGTTCATCAAACAAATCCCATAATGGAAAGAAGCCTCACTTTCCCCTTTTCAAGAATTATGGGGAGAAGCATCTTGGTGACTATCTCAAGGGAACCATGAATTGCTTCAAATTTGGAAAGTTTTGTCATTTACCCAAGAAATACCGAATGGATATGAAAAATCCAGCTAATGTTGAAGAAGAACAGAAGGTTCATATCAAAACTCAGCCTACAATGTAGTGTTTTAACTGCAATGAGCTTGGGCATTATGCGAACAATTACCCTAATTTGAGGGTTGTCGGAGGCAATCAACAACAACCTCCAAGGAAACAAGGATGGGCTTAGCTATCACTACTATTGAGGTGGAGCCAGAAATCTACGTGGTGACAGGTACGCTTGTTATTCATTAATGAATTTTGAAGGTACTATTTGATTCTGGTTCTTCGATTTCTTTCATATCTTGCAAGTTTAGTATAACTATTCAAACACCACCTAAAATTTTGGAGGAATAGTTATCTGTGAGAACAAAGAATGGGGAAATTATTGAATCCATGGTTTATAACTTCTCCCTGGTTAATGTTTGTGGACTAAACCTTCCAGAAAATATTTTCATACTTCCTTTAGTGAATTTCGATGCTCTCTTGGGCATGGATTGGCTATCTTTGTACAAGGCCAACATCAACTATCAGGAAAGGGAGATTACTCTTCACATCCCAAAGTATCCTCCAATTCATTACATGTGTAATGAAGAAGATGGGTCTCCTTTAGAATCTTCGTCTCATGTTTGGATATTGCTTTCTTATGAGCAAGCACACCTAGCTCAAATGATTGAGAAAAAGGAGAGAATCATTCTTGAAGACATTCCCATCATGAGAGATAACATTTATGTATTCCACGAAGAGTTTCATGGCCTTTCTTCTGATCGATAGGATGATTTCTCAATTGAACTTATCCCTGGATCTCTGCCTATCTCAAAGACACCTTACAGAATGGCCACCCTAGAGCTGGAAGTGCTGAAGAAGCAGTTATAAGAGAATATGGAGAAGGGTTTTATACGCCTGAGTGCTTCAACATGGGGTGATCCAGTCCTCTTTATAAGGAATAAGGATGGATCAATGTTACTCTTCAATGATTATCGCGAGCTCAATAAAATCACTATAAAGAACAAGTATCCCCTTCCACGGATAGATGACTTGTTCAATTAGCTTCAGGGGGCCATGTATTTCTCTAAGGTGGACCTTCGGTCGGGATATCACCAACTAAAGGTGAGGAAGGAAGATATTCCCAAGAATTCATTTTGAATGAGGTATGGACACTATGAGTTCATAGTGATTCCCTTCAGACTCACTAATTCTCCAACAATTTTCATGGATTTAATGAATAGATACTTTAGAGATTACCTTAAAAAATTTGTGGTGGTCTTTATTGATGATATTTTGATATACTCCAAGAGCAAGGAGGACCATGAGGAGCATTTGGAAACTGTGTTAAAAGAATTTTGAAGGGAGAAGTTGTATGAAATGTACAGTGAATGTGAGAATTGGATGGAGGAAGTATCATTCTTGGGGAATGTTATCACCAGGAAAGGGATATTTGTGTACCCTTCCAAGAAGAAGGAAATTAAAGAGTGGTCGAGGCCAACTTATGTAATGGAGATCTGCAAATTTTTAGGTATACCTGGGTATTATCGATGATTCATTAAGAAATTTTCACGATTGTCAAACCCAATGACCAAGATGACATGAAAGGGAGTAAAGTTTGTCTAGACACAGGAATGGGAAGACTGTTTCAAGGAGTTCAAAAAGAGGCTTATCACTGCGCTGGTACTCACACTACCTTTATGTGGAGAAAACTTTATGGTGTATAGTGATTCTTCTAATAAAGGCATAGGATTTGTGATAATGAAAAATGATTAAGTGATAGCCTATTCCTCAAGGAAGCTGAAAATCCAAGAGCAAAACTATCCCACACATGATCTGGAGTTGGCAGCTGTGATCTTTGCGTCAAAAATCTCATGGCATTATCTCTATGGGAAAAAATGTGTGATATATACTGACCAAAAGAGTCTCAAATATATATTCACACAGACAGAGCTTAGTACGCACCAGATAATATAGATAGAGCTCATCAATTATTATGACTGCTCAATCCACTACCATCCCGGTAAGGCAAACACGGTGAAAAATGATCTAAGTAGAAAGGATCCTGCATCTTTATCAATTATGAGAATTGAAAAGGATCCGATATTATTGGATTTACAAAGGATGGAAATGGGAATAATTAAGTGAGGAACATCATCAATCCTTTCTCAAATTATTACTTAACCATCCCTCATGGAGAAAATATTGGTTCTCAAAGAAAGGATGTGGAAATTTAGAAAAGGGTGGAAGTTGTTAAAAATAGGAAATCCCGCAATTTAAAAATTGATGAGGAAGAAGTTGTAAGATTTGGGACTTGATTGTGTGTACCATATGATCATGAGATAAAGAAGGATCTATTTAATGATGCACATAGCTCGACCTTCTCTATCCATCCTGGGAGTACCAAAATGTACTGTGATCTTCGAGAACACTTATGGTGGGATAACATGAAGAAGGAGATTAAGGAATATATATCAAGGTTCTTGGTATGTCAGCAAGTTAAAGCTGAGCGAAAAAATTCCAAAGGTATGATGAAGACATTTCCTATACCCATGTGTAAATGGGAAAATGTTACTATGGACTTTGTCACGGGTCTCCCGAAGACATCGAAGGGAAATAATTCGATATGGGTTGTGCTTGACCGAATCACCAAGACATCCCATTTCATTGCTATTCGGGAATAGCTCTCTCTTGAACAACATGCAAAGTTATATGTGAAGGAAGTGGTGAGACTGCACGGTGTTCCACTCTCAATTATCTCTAACCGTGATCCAAGGTTCACATCTAAATTCTGGAGGAGCCTTCAACATTCCTTGACTACTGAATTAAACTTCAGCATGACCTATCACCCCTAACCTAATGGCCATACTGAAAGAAATATTTAGACACTTGATGATATGCTTATATCATGCTCTATAGAATTCAAAGGTGGATGGGATCAGTATCTTCCATTTTTTGAGTTCTCATAAAACAATAGCTTCCACTCGAGTATTCAGATGGCTCCATTTGAAGCTCTGTATGGAAAGAGATGTAGAACTCCATCCTGTTGAGATGAAGTTGGAGAAAGAAACTTACTTGGACCTGATCTCATTCAAGAGATGACAGAGAAGGTTCAAGTCATCCAGAAACACATCGAAGTTGTCCAAATTCGGGAAAAGAGCTATGCTAACAACCGTCAAAGGGACATAGAGTTCAACGTTGAAGATAAAGTCTTCCTTCTAATATCTCCATGGAAGAGATTCATGAAATTCGGGAAGAATGGGAAGTTAAGCCCAAGGAATATTGGCCCCTTCGAGATCCTTGATCGCATAGGAGTCGTGGCCTATCGGCTTGCACTTCCACCGAATATGGCTCGAGTTCATTATCTTTTTCAGGTATCACTCTTGAGGAAGTACATACCTGATCCCTCACATGTACTAAACTCAGAGGTGGTGCAGCTGGAAGATGATCTCTTCTATTAGGAGCATCCATTTAAGATTCTAGATCGGAGAGATAAGGTTCTATGCAACAAGACAACCCATATTGTCTAAGTGTTGTGGAGGAACCATAAGTTTGAGGAAACAACCTGGGAACCGGAGGAAGCAACGAAGGAAAAGTACCCACATCTGTTTTTGGCCAAGAATTTTTGGGCTCCTCCAGAATTTAGATGTATATGCATATTTCATTTACCTTTGTTATTTCAATGCGAAATTACAAAAGTCACTACGTCCATTCATACGTATGACTTAGCATCTCTGTGAATGGTGTATTCAAATTCAAACTTTTATATTATATAAGTTATTATAAAACACATATATTGAATATGCATGATTTTTTTATCATGATATAGATTATTTATACCATGGTTTAATTATAAGGACCAAATATATAACAAATTAAGTAACATGAGATGAACATAGTGTATATTACATGATGTGAAGCCTCAACATAAGATTATTGATAAGTGGGTAATATAATGTCATAATCATACCATACACAGTATTAGATATAAAAATGTGGTTTTGTAAAATATTTATAATATATTTATATTTATTATAATTGTGGTTTGAACGACTGCGATGTGAGTCATTACACAATATATGGTAATTTCACCTCACATTTTATTTCTGTTATGTATATAATTTGTTCACTAACCATTACATTTGTTTTTTGTGTGTACAAAAAATTAATGTATTCAATGATTCATAAAATTTAATATATTGGTATTTACATATCCTTTCTATGATATTTTTTTTCATGCTATTAATGTTTAAAAACTCAGTATGACAGTTTGGTCTAAATTTTCTTTTTTGAGACACACGTAGTTACCCACATCTGTATTTGTCCAAGAAGGAAAAGTTCCCACATCTGTTTTTCGTCGAGTGCCATAACGTTTGATTTGTAAGTCAATTTGGGATCCGGGACCAATCAAATCGAATGTCTTGAAGATATCTACACGTCATGAGATGGTAAATAAACAATTACAACTTGGATGAAACTTGGAAATTGAATTTAATGTGTCGACACCTTTTCATCATCGATCTTGTAACTCCACTCCATGCTCTTCGATGTGGGAATCATTCCACATATCCATTAGAATGGGGTAGTATTTTGGCACATTGGAATCCACCCTAAATCTTCTTCCTTCATGGTGAAAACATATTTAATCAATATTGATTTTTTTTCCAATATTAGAATCATATCTTTACTCTGAGGAAAAGTGCATGGAACACATTTCAAGTTGTATACAAAAATCCCGACCTAAGAATTTTTTTCATTTGGAAGGAAAAGAATCATGTTCTAAGGTAAAAGTTGGAATCATTGACGCATTTTGATGTTATTTTGTTTAGATTTAGTGCTACATCATGTTTGGAAGGATGTTCAATTTTTTTCCTAAGCCATGGGGCCTAGAGAGAATAGTTTGATTTTTACTAGGGTTATATAGAAAACCCAAAAAACTTTGTATCTTTTGACTTTCTATTTCTCTATATTAATTAAATCATACAAAATGTACATTCAATTAGCTGGGACTCGACATTTGTTTAGATTTCCCTTTGCAGGTTCTCAATATGGTGGGTACTACATCTTTTGTTGTTGGCAGTTTAGAGTCATGCATGTTGTGCTAAAAGGGCAGTATTTAAGGTCGAATAGTTTTGACCATAAATATTGAAATTACACCCCAAACAACACTCCATGTTTAAGAATTGCTTTAATATTATTTAAATATTTCCATCGGGAATATTGAGCCATGTTTTTTATGGCCAATAAATTTAAAACCAATATCAACAAAAGAGGAGTCTCTTCCAAGAACCATGTTACCATTTTTTGAAAAAAAAACCTGTTATGGGGGTTATAATATACAAGGATAACTGGGGCCTATTCTGCATAGCCAAATAGTGTCATCTTTTGACTGACTGGCCTGTTATGTAACAAAATTATGTTGGGACACCTAATGGAATGTACTGCATAGTCAGGAAAAGGTGTTATTTAATGTTTAACATTTTACTACTGATAGATAGGGGAAAATAATATTTGGGTTACTCAAAACCATTGTGGGTGGTTTTTCCAAGGAAATGAATTTTATGAATGAATGTGATACGTTATACTGACATATGTCATGAATAGTAAAAACAATTTATACAAATTTTTTGTATGAGTAATGGTTTTAAAATATATTAGAAAGAGGAATTTCGAATATCATATTGTTTAGTTTTAAGAAATCCCGTGAGGTCATTGGTACAGTGCAGTTTTAAGTCATGCATTTTGGACATTGGTATTTTGAAGTTTTAAGTCATGCAGTGAGGAAATTGTATGGATTTAATTTATGGTTTTAGCTTCAACCAATGGTATGAGACTCTCCTAATTTCTTGATAATTAGGTTAGGAATATACTACCATATCCATGTCTGAAATAGAAAATTGTAAACTGTAACATAAAATTTTTTTAATCCAAAGGATGATAAGGGAAAAGGGAAAAATGAATTAGAGGAAATCTTTTCCAAGAACAAAGTTAAACTTATTTGAGAAACCAATTATGGGTGATGTGTTATGCAGGGTGAACTGGGGCTTATACTGAATAGCCATATAGTGGCATCTATTGACTGATAGGCACGTTATGTAGGCAAATTATGCAAGCCCACCTAAAGGAACATGTTTCATAGTTAAGAAAAAGGGCCCTTTGATGTTTGAAATTCTATTGCTAAAAGATGAATAAAGCTTATGGAGATTAAAATTTTCCAAAACATGGAGTTTGTTTTATGGGGAAAGGTACCTGAATATTGAGAGGGTATTTCAAACCAATATTTCTAGAAAATTGGAGGAATACGAATCCTATAAATTTCTAACCAAAACCTAGGAGTGAGGTTTTCATGTAGTTTTACATCGTACAACTATGAACCGAAAATGAAATGGTATATAATATATGGAGAAGTGATTGAAAGGTTATTTAATACTACGTTGAACACATGGAGAGGGAAATGTGTATACCACAGTCTTGAAGAGTTTCAGATTGAAAGGAAGATAATAGGAAAAATATTCCAAAATGAATATTTTAACATATAGATTCTTGTATATTGTCATCAATGTTTGAAGGAAACAAAGACACCATAACCATGAACAAAATTACCATTATTTGAAAAAACTGTTATGGGGGCTGTATTATGTAGGGACTGCTGGGGAAAATGCTAAGTAGCCAAATAATGGCATCTTCCCTCTATTCTTTGGCACCAAAGAAGAATTGAGGAGCGATGATGCAACCTCCTGAAAGAAAATCTCAGGGAATAAGCTAGGATGGTTTCCCATAAATTGATCCTGGTAGGGGAGGGAGACTTCTCCTTTAATTTTAAAAAGAAAATTATGTATTAATTGTACATTCCCCTATTAGAGACCTAAGGTTCTGGGCCATCTCTTTGAGAAGGGAGAGGCCAGGACCCAACCCTCATCCTAACAGGGAACTTCCCCACACTATTTCTGGGAGAAAGGTCCATGTGGCTGTCGGTATACAAACCCATAGACATTCCATGTAACTTAACTCCATTATAATTGTGCCTTTCCCAAAGGTCTGATAAGTCAGGAGGTTTTTTTGGAGGCTCCAAATTAGCCCATTTCAGATAAGGGGACCAAGGAAGGAGGTACCCTCTAATGATTGGATTTTAAAGAGGGTGATTGAGATTGTATATAGGATTTATACCAATATCTGCAGCGTTGGTACCTCACGAAAGTATGTCACGTAGGTACCCCGTTTTGTTGTACCCCGCAGGTATGTCGTGCATGTATGCCGTGCAGATGTGGCATATAGGTATGTCGTGTAAGTGTGAATGAAAAATGAAGAATGTGTTTCACATTGGAGAACCAAACCTATGTAAAAATTGTAAAAGACTTTCCAAAAATGCTTATCTTATTTAATTATATCTTCTCTCGTGTTATAGAGAGCTACCTAAGACAATTCGAGGGATCTAGGTGAAATAGCTACGCAAGTGGAGCTTCAAAGAGTCTTCCACCTTTTGTAGTCTTTTAAATGGGGAGACCATGGGTCCTATTTATAGGAATTGATGGGACCTAGTTTATGGAATGTTGTCCACACAGGTCCTCCGCATAGGTCCTCCACATAGGTCTTCTGCGTAGGGGTGTAATAATTATATTGTCGTGTAGGTCCTCCATGTAGATCCTCCGCATAGGTCTTCCACGTAGGGGTGTAAAAATTATTTTTCAGTGTATGCCCTCAATGATAGTCTTGTACATAGGTCCTCCGCGTAAGTCATTCGCGTAGGTCCTCCATGTAGGTCCCCTTTTTTAAATTTATCTTTCTTCCGAGTGCCAAAACCTTTGATCCGTAAGTTTGTTTGGGCTCCACAGCCAGTCAAATCAAAGGTCTTGAAGATATATACACTTAATTATATGATAAATAAACCATAACTTCTTGTATGAAACATGAAAATTGAGTTTAAGGTGTCGGCACCTTTTCTTCATCGATCTTGTAAATCCACTCCCTACTGCTGGATGGGGGAATCATTACACTTATCCATCAGTATGGAATAGTATTTTGGCCCATAGGAATCAACCCTGCATCTTCATCTTTCATAGTGAAGTCTTATTTACCCATACATGAAATTTTTTTCCTATGTGAGAATAATATGTTCACTCTGTGGAAAAGTGCATAGAACACATTTGATGGTGTCTAAAAACACCCCCACCCTTAGAATTTGATTAGTTCAGAATGATAGGAATATTGTTCTAAGGTAAAAGTAGGGAACTTTGACTCATTCCAATATTATTTGGTTAGATTTGGAGCTACGTCATGTTTGAAAGGATGCTCAAATTTTTCCTAATCCATGGGGTATAGCGAGCATAGTTTTATTTTTACTAGGGATATATGGACAAACACACAGACTTTGTATCTTTAGACATTATATTTCTAAATATTACCTAAACCATACAAAATATACATTTAGTAAGCTGGGACATGACTTTTTTTCCGAGCACCCTTTGCAGGTTTTCAATCAGCTGAGTACTACGTCTTTTGTTGTTAGGAGGTTAGAGTCATGAATGATTGGATAAAATGGGCTAGTATTTATGGTCGAACATGGTTGACCATATATTTAGAAATTATATCCCAAAAAGACTCACTGACTATGAATTTATTTAATATTCATGAAATATTTCCAAGGAGATTATTGAGGCATGATTTTTATGGCCACCTAATTTAAAAACCGTATCAACAAAAGATGAGTCTTTTCGACGAATGAAGTTACCATTATTTGACAAAAAAAATTACGGGGGTTATAATATACAGGGCCAACTAGGTAATATACTACATAGCCAAATATTTGAATCTTTTGACTGACATGCCACATATTTATGCAAATTAGGAAATCCAACTAAGGGCACATGTTGCAGAGTCAAGAAAAAGTGCTCATTGAAGTTTTACATTTTTCTTCTAATAGATAGGGGAAAACAAGATTTGGGTGACTCAAGACCAAAGTTGGTGGTTTTTCCAAGGAAATGAATTTTAACAATTAACGGTATAATTTATGCTGACATATATCATGAATAGAAATTCCCCATATTTAAAAATTTTGTGTATGAGGAATTGTTTTAGAATTTATCAGAATGAGGATTTTTTTATATCATATTGTGAAATTTTAAGTCATGTAGCGAGGATATTGGTACAGTGCATTTTTAAGTCATGTAGTGAGGACATTATTACTGTACAGTTTCAAGTCATTCAATGAGGACACTGTATGGATTTAATTTATGGTTTTTAGCTTTGACCAAAGGTATGAGAAACTCTCAATATCTTGATAATTTGTTTAGAAATATAATACTATATCCAGGTATGAAATTGAAAATTGTACACTGTAATTTAAGAATTTATGAATCCAAAGGATGATATGGGAAAAGGGTTAAAAGTATTAGAGGAAATATTTTCCAAGAACAATGTTACCATTATTTAACAAACTCATTCTGGGTGTTGTGTTATGCATGGCTAACTGGCCCATATAATGAATATCAAAATAGTGGCATCTTTTGACTGATAGGCCCATTATGTAGGAAACTTATGCAAGGCCACCTAAGGGCATGTGATACATAGTCAGGAAAAAGATATCTTTGATGTTTGAAATTTTATTTCAAAAATCTTAAGAATGCTTATGGAGATTCCAAATTTCCAAAAAATGGAGTTTGGTTTAGGGGGTAAGGTACCTGAATATGGAGAGGGTATTTTCAACTAGTATTTCAAAAGAATCAGAGGAATATGACTTCAACAAATGTCTATCCCAAAAGTAAGAGTTATGGTGTCTTCTAGTTTTAGGTCATACAACTATACTAGAAAAAGAAATAGTATATGATTTGTGGCCATGTGATTCCAAGGTTATTTCATACTACTTTGAACATATGGAGAGGGAAATGTGTAATCCATGGTCTTGAAGAGTATCATATCAAAATAAATATAATTGGAAAAATATACCTGAATAACTATTTTAACATATAGATTCTTGTATATTGTTATCAATGTTTGAAGGGAAAAAAGGCACTATAACCAGGAATGAGATTACCATTATTGGAAAAACCCGTTATGGGGGCTGTATTATTCAGGGCCAACTAGGGAATAAGCTGCATAGAGAAATAATTGAATATTCTGACTGACAATCCCATTATCTAGAAAACATATGCAAGGACACCTAAGGTCACATGTTGCATAGTCCAACAAAAGAGTTCTTAGGTATAAGAAACTCTCTCACTAGAAACCCTAAGAAAGACTATGAAGATATGAATAAATTTGAGATTAAGAGTGTGAAATATAAAAGGGGATATGCCCAAGGCATATTATAAATATTTGAACCAATATTGGCCATGAGTTTGATTTCCTTTACATAGATATAACTCATATATAAAATGTTGACATTATTTGTTTCCTCTGAATTAATATTTTGAAATGCATATTTGAGTCATACAATGAGGAAATTATACTGTCCAGTTTTATGTCATGCAATGAGGACATTGTATTATACTTTTTTATGTCACGAAGTGGGGAAATTATTAATCCCAAAATAAATTGAGACACCTTATTTATACAAAGAAACCTTTTACCCAATTCCTAATCCTATGTGAGCTATGATCAGTGTGAGAAACAAGAAGTAGTAAGTGTTTGTTCTATAACACAAAGGTGAAACAAGTAAAGAATATGGGTGTTAATTTTCCATGCAGTTTAATGTCATGTGGTAAGGAAAAAGTGGAAGCAATGTGAAAAGAAAGACTTTTTGTAACTGGACTAAGGGATAAAACCCAAGTGTCACTACATGTCTTCCTGATGGAAAGAATCGAGGCATATGTAGTTCTTATAAAATTACCTCCGGAGGTTTGATTCTTATAAAAAGACTAAAGTTCTTTTTTATTATGGATTGGCCCAGGATTAGAGATCTAGGCATCTTATGTATCTCAAATAGATGACAATCAAGACATATGTAGTTCATTAAACTACCATTCCTCATGCCAATCGAGTTTGACATGAAGAATAGGGGCTTTGACATGCTATGAGAGAACGGTAAATCTTAAGACAAAAAATTGTATAAGGACCAAATCATATATACTATGGATACACTCTATATAGATCTGATTCATATACATGAGTAGAATAGATAATAAGAAGATTTTGGGATTGTGGATGGGCACAAAATTAGAAATTTATGCATCTCTTCTTATCTCATTGAAAATGAGAATCAAGCCATACATAGTTCTTGAAATAAGGACTCTGTGAAGATCTGACTCAGACATAGGAAAGAGAGGGACTCATGTGCTACAAAGGAGTAGCATTGATGTCAATGATGTTTTCATATGGATGTTTCTAACGTTAAATAGAGAAAACATTACTCGTACAGTTTAATGTCATGCAATAAGAAAAAATGATGTCATGCAGTTTAACATCACATGACAAGGAAAAAGTTACTAAACATTTAAACTTCATGAAGCATGGGCGCTTATGGTTATTATGTAGTTTAATTTCTTGCAACTAAGACGTTATACTATTCAGTTTGTAGTCTTATAGAGAGGACATGAGGATTGTGTAGTTTCTTGTAGTCTTGTAGTGAGGACATTGTACTTTGCAGTTCTATGTCTTTAAGTGAGGATGATTTGTACAACTATAAAAAGTATTTCTATAAGAATCTCACATTGGATGGATTTGTAATAATATCCCCCTCTATTGAGATTAATGAATAAGCTCCATTTAAATATACCTTACGTATTAAATAAGGTCCTTCCCACATTGGATCAAGCTTTGGAGGTATCTTCCCGAGTATCATTAGAGTCCTAAGGACCAATACCAATTCTACTTGAAGAAATGAACAGTGGAAAACTTTCTTGTTAAAATCTGACACTATTCTATTTTGAAAGAATTCTAAATGATGCAAAGTATGAAATATTTTCTCGTCTAATCATTCCATCTCATTGAACTATTTTAGAGACCACTCATCTGTAGAAAACTGATCAGAGAATTCTACTCTAAGTTAAGGCAATTTCATTTCAATTGGAAAAACTGCTTCTGTTCCATATACCATTGAGTAAGGAGTTTCTTTGGTGACAGTACGAGCAGTTTTCTGATAATCCCATAAAGAATTAAAAAGTTTATCAGGAAATTATTTCTTATATTTATCCACCATTTTATGGAGTATATTTGATATGGTTTTGTTGAAGGCCTATATCTGTCCATTGGTAGATGCATGATAGCGATATGAATGGTTGGATTTGATATTATGCTCTTGATAGAACATCTTTACCTTAATCGAACAAAAATTGGTTCCATTTTCTATCAATATAGTATGAGGGACACCAAATCTAGTGATGATTTTAGTTTTGACAAAACTAACAATGAGTTAGGCTCCAAATTATTTGAGAGGTATTGCCTCAGCCCATTTAGAAATGAATTCAATCGCAGTAAGGATATACTTGAACTGCATAGTAGTAGCTGGAAGATAAGGTCCTAATACCTCCATTCCGCATGTGGAAAATTGCTAGGCGTATTTATCTGTATGTAGTAAATCCAGGGGTTTATGAATGAAGTTAGCATGGACAAGGCCAAGATGACATTTCTTAGTGAAATCTATGAAATCCTACGCCATTGAATGAAAAAAAGTATCCAAGCCTTCAGATTTGATCAGAGAGTATGTTCCTAGACTAGTGGACACCACATGCTCCTAAAGGTACTTCCTTCATGACAGCTGTAATCTCTTCTCCATCAAAACATCTAAAGAGGATTCCATCAAATCCATTCTTGTAGATGATCTTTTGGTGGGTTGGACTATCATAAATAATAGAATTAGCTTTTCATCAATAGATATGTTCCTTTTCTTCCCTCTTTGGTGTAAGTACTTCATTTTGATGATATTCTATGATGGATGTTCTCCATCCCGTGGTATGACCATATGGCTCAGAAATAGGAAAATGTTTATTAATTTCCTCTATTCTGGTTTCAAAAAAAGTTAAGACCTCATACCAATGGGCTATGCTAATGACTATCTCATCCCGATTTGAATCTAACAAGGCTGTAGCTGCATTAGCCAGTGTATCTACTTGGAAATTTTGTGATCGTTGGACAAAAGGAAATGACATATCTAGAGAAATTCAGCTATTAACCCTATGATGTAATCACAAAAGGCAAATAGGTCTTCTTTTATGATAGAATATTCTCCATCGATTTGTTTGATTACCAATTCAGAATAACATTTTCCCTTCAAGTTATTCATTTTCTCCTGATGTTACAATTCTAAACCAACAACGGGTGCTTGATACTCCACTTCATTGTTGTTTCTACATTCCTATAAAAGGAAGGAATAAGTTAATACATCATTTTCTAGGGTGATAAGGACAATTCCTAACCCAACTTGGTTGAGTTAAGGGTTTTCTATTCTTTTCCATGTTGGACTTCTAGAAGCACCATCAAATTAAATATCCCATGTTTGGGAATTATCATGAATAGAGAAGACCTCTTCCTCTGGAAGTTTAGTATTTAATGTTGTATCTTCTATGAATGGATGCTATGTAGGAAAGTTAGCCAGATCTTGGCCTTTTATTTCCATTTGAGGCACAGAATGGATATCAAACTGTTGCAAAATAAATTCCCACTGTGTGAAACGCCCTGTAAGTATAAGACAACTGAGGATAAATTTGAGTGGGTTATTGTGAGATACCAATTGGATCTCATGATGTTTCAGATATTTCCCCAATTTTAGAAATAGAAATATTAATGTCAGGCATCACTTTTCAATACTTGAATACCGAATTTCTGTATCAAGCATAGTTTGACTAAGATAGTAAAGGCTGGTTTCATTCCTATCATCATTCTTTTGGGTGAAGAAGTCACCCAGTGATCACTCTACATATGTCACATAGAGAATAAGTGGTCTTCCATCAACAGGTGGCATTAATACGGGTAGAATCAAGAGGCATTTCTTGAGTGTATCAAATGATTCTTGATTTCTTTCAGTGCACTAGTAGGTCACTACCTTATTAATTAATCTAGTGAAGGGTAAAAAATTGCATTCCAAATAGGTGATAAAGAGAAAAATAAAGGCCATGTGTCCTTGGAGTCCTCTTAATTCATTCAAATTTCTAGGAGGTGACATAATAAGGATTGATTTTGTTTTTCCATGATCAGCTTCGATACCACAATTGGGTACAATGAAGCCAAGGAACATTCCCAAGGCATCCCCAAAAGCACATTTCAAGGGTTTCATATTCAAACTGTGTTGCTGATGTTTATAGAATATGGTATCCAAATCTTCCAAGTGATTGGAATTTTGTCTGGATTTGACCCCCCAAATCATCCACATAACATTAAAAATCTTCCATAAGAAGGGTTTGAAGATATGGTGGATGGAACATTGATATGTTCTGCCTACATTCTTAAAATAAAAGGGAATTACCCAATATAAAAACACAACTTGAGGGGATCTAAAGGCTGTATATTCTTTATCCTTTTGGGCCATATGGATTTAATTATACCTAGTGTAGTAATCCATGTAGTAAGAAGATTCATAGCTAGCGATTTCTTCAATTAAAATCTCTTTAATCGGAATTGGAAAAATCATATTTAGGACAATGCCGATAAAGATCTCTGAAATCAATTCAAACACTAATTTTCCCATTCTTCTTTTTCATTAGGAAAATTATGGTCAGCAATTTGGGATATTGAGCATACCTAACAAATTTATCTTTTATAATATTATCAATTTCAACTTCAATTTTTGAGGCATGTGTTGGGTGGGTTCTTTTAGAAAACACAAAAGATGGGTGGCTACATCAGAATTAAGTCCTGAAATTTATGTATAATTCCAAGAAAATATGTCTCAATGTTTCATTAGAAATAAATTATACACCCCATGATCTTCAGAGTCCATGGCTACACTAATTAGAGTGGGGCGTGGATCTTCTTATGTACCCAAATTTATTTCTCCGAGCTCATCATCGGGGGTAGAGAAACCTTCCTCAAATGCTGGAGGTGAATCCCCCATATCTACCTCTTCTTCTTCATTATGTGTTACATATTCTATTTCCGCTTTCATAGTACATGACAAGGAAAAACTCCCAGAGTTAGCGGGGAAGGTAATATTTGAACATCCTGAAGAAGAGGCCACCATATATAACCCTACTAATGACGAAGCGTCTTCCTATGGCAATAAAGAGGAAATGATGGATTGAGAATCGACATCTTGGTTTTCCTATAGAATTTTTTCAATTTCATCTACTTTTAATGATGATGTTGAGGTTTTTTTAGATCAATAGATTAAATGAAAACATCTCAATTTATGCTTCCATCATTTCTTGGTGGATCAACAAATTTTTCCATGCTGTTAAGATCAGTTTCCACAATTGACTTTATGAATGTTATTGGACGGTTTCTTGGATTTGGGTTTACCTTTTCAATTTGATTAATAGGTAACACATAATCTTTAATAAAATGTATGAATGGGTTTTTTGGAATCTTTTCCAAACCATTTGGATCATTAGCTTTGGTTGTTTATTTTGTCATGGACTTCCTTCCTTTTGTGTGATAAAACAATGCCTCAATGTTTTGAGATTCACATGTTTTGAATAGATCCTTGTCACCATTAAATGTCCCAATTTGACTATTGAAACATTAATTCAGAAATTGATCATATGGAGAAGGTATGGCTTCCTGTTGATGCATTCAGGGTCTTCCATACAGAATATTGAAGGCTGTTTCCTCATGAACAACCAAGAAATCTGAATTCGACACAATATCTCCAAAAAGAGTTATGAGTGTAATCTCTCCTAGAGGGTTCTTTCTCATTCTTATCATAATCTTGAATCATTAAAGTGTAAAGAGACAATTCAAGTACAATCCATCCCAATCAAAGAATCATATGAATAGGAATGAGGTTGACTCTGGAGCCATTATTAATGAAGGCCCACCAGATGTCTACAACATTGAATTTTCTAGAAAAATACAATGGTCTTATATGTCCATGTATAACATCATCTTCATCTTCATATGTAAAATATATGACTGCATGACATTCTTCAGGATCATTATCTATACGGTAAACCTCAACACTAGAAACTTCAGTTTCAAACTCTTGAGGACTTGAAAAAACCTCACTAAGTGCTTATTAAAGGACTGTTGACAGACTTAAGGCATCCAAAATTGATAAATTAGCCTATACATGGGCCAATTGTTTAAAGACATCATACTTTTTATCTAGAGGGGTGCATTTCCCTGCAAAGAAATGTATTTTTCAGGTGTCTTAAAAGTTGACTCTTTTGATGTAGATGTACCTTATGTCAGATTAGAAGGTGGAAATACTACTGAATTTGTTAGATTATAATGACTAGGTATATTCATTTGCTGATATTAAGACATTGTGAATTCCAATTGGTCCTCTAAAATAATAGGGTCACAACCAAACTTTTCTTGCATTGAAGAAACTCCTTGTTCTTGTTGAGCCCACATAAAGATTATTCTACGAGTTTCTGCTACATATATGGTTCGAGTAGGGGTAGATTTAAAATGGTGGTTTCTAGATTTCCCACATCTTCCCTTGTATTCTCGACCTTGGCTTATACCTCCGGTTCCCTATTAGGTATAAGGAATTCTAGCTCATTATAATCAGAATCACGATTGGCATTAGGATCCATTAAATGGATAATGTTGATAGAACCAGAGATCAATTCTTCATCTCATAAAGATTCTCCATGATAGGTTAATTCTGATCATGGCATTTGGTGGGGCACTGCTTGTGATTTTAAAATATATGGCATGAAATCTTCCAGGGTCAAGGGAAACTTTGTCTATAATGTGAGCTCATTTTCTTCTGAATGCTCATTTTCATTATGATCACTTTTCTTATTTGAGTAATGATATTTTAATGAAGGTGGTTTTTTTGTGGCAGGAGTGGCAGAAGAAAACAGTTGTTTCAACTTTGTTTGTAAAATGGCATGAGTCTGGTTGATCATTTTCCTGGTCATGAAATCATTATATTTATACACATTTTTACTTTCGACTTCATGCCATTCACCTTCTTCCTCTGGATCAGTAGCAGTGACACATGCTACTTGAGCTGATAAAATTTTCAGTTTTACTTTTCCTAAATCTACCATATTTTGAAAGAGGTCCATGAAAACAAACCATTCTTGGATGATATGACCTAACATCTAGTTAAATGGATAAAAATTAGAAATATCTTCCTCACCTTCATTATTTGGTTTCCTCATCCATGGAAACTGAACCAAATCATTTTCCAGAGCTAAGATGAAGTAACTATGAACTTTTTCATTCAAGAAATAATATACATTGTTATTTAATTCTTCAAAGTATTTTTTTTCCTTTGAAATCATTGATCATCTTGATGATACGTCATTTATGCCGGTGATTACGAGGAGGATCTCTTCAGTATGATGAAGGTCTTGAATTAGAAGCAGGTATAGGTTCATTCTAGAGTGTAACTATAGAAACATCTTACTTTCCAATCCTCTGCCCTTGAGATATCCCTCCTGTGTATTTCACATGGGTCAATGGTGTGTGTTACTCATCAGGTAGATTTTCTACAGAAATTGGTGGCGATTCTTCTTTAGGGAGTTCTAGACATAAGGAATATGTTAATCATTTCCATTGTGCATTGAAATCTGAAACTATTTCATTATCACTATGTTTACAATTGGTAAAATCAAAAATTGTTGTCTTTGGTAGCATTGAGCTAAATTAAAGAGGGAATATCTAATGGGGATTTTCCCATCTAGTAATTGACCAAGATTATAAAGTTGTACACCAGAGAAAATCTGGTCCCAGTAATGACTACTCAAAAAACCTAAGATTTACTACTCCTTGTTGTTGAGGAGATCTAATCATGGAATCAAAACAAGAAAAAAAATGTGTTAGGTGTTTTTCTGGATCTCGCGAACCATTAATGATTGGGAATATGGTATTACCAAAATTTGGTCGGGAGGAATTTCATCCACTCATTCAGGGTAAGCTCTATTTTCCGGCTAAATCGGTTCATGTCGTTCCTTCATAACATCAAATCGAGTGGTTAATGCCTCAATTATGTTCATAATAATTTGGGGAATATCTGGATGAGCTAGAACCTATGCAGCTATAACAACGGTATCTTGAGATGGTGAAATGACCAGCAAAACCATTGACGGTGGTGCTAATATTTTCCTTGGATAACCCATGGGAACTGGCCAATCATGATGTGTCCGGTCCTGCCTTGATAGAGTACCTAGTGGAGTTAATTCATTATCTACATATGTAGTTACTACAATATCTCTTTACTGAGATGCTCCTACAAGATTTTCAAGTTGAGGACTAGTCTGGGGAGTACATCTAGCATAAATTATGCTTCAAAGTAACTCTATATTGAATCTTTTTGACTCCTTTATTTCTTCTTCTTGCTGGGAAAATCATTCTCCAAGAAATAAATATTTACCTTCTCTAGTGGAAAAGTGAGATGAAATATGAATTTTTTATTTTCCCCATGTAATATTACATTTAGATGAGTGGGAGTTGGTTATTTCAAGGCATGCCTAGATTTTGGGTAAGTTTCTGATTTCAGGTACAAACAACTTCTTAATTTTCCTCAGTGTGAACCGTATTATAAACAAGAAAATCATCTTATGATTCCCCTGAACTGGACTCATTTTATGGAGAATCATATGCAGTGGTGTTAATGACATTCACTAATGCATAATGCATTTATGGAATTCTGTTAGTATTTTTGTAAGATATTATCCCTCTGTATCTTCCATTAGACTATGTTCTCCTATATGATGAACTCCCAGGAACTGTTTGGTGGAAAGTAACCCAAAGGGAATCATTTGATAGATTATTGTACTATTTCCTTGTGGATTCATCCCAAGTCAAGAGAAAACTAACTTTCGTTGTGCAGGGGATTACAGTTGTACAAAATCCCACAGCCTTGTAGGCTAGGGCTATTCCTTTTTTTCTTCTTCAAATCATTGAACTCTGTTAATGAAATTGAAGGTTGAAATAAATAATCCCCCAACCTTGCATGATTGGGTGATTCATGAACTACTATAGATAAAATTTGTGCAATTGTTCTTCTAATTTTTCGAATTTTGGTTTGGACGTTAGCTGGGTGCAATATCCATCAATAACTCAAATCGCCTTTTTTAGAAGATTTCTTTTCTATTTCAGATATTTTCATTCCCTGAAGCCTGACATCCTCTAAGTGGGATGCCTGCTCAAGATTATTAGATGATTGATGTAAAATTAACTACAAATCTTTTTTTCTTTTCTCTTGACTCTAATGAGAGCTTGTTGAGGTGTATTGTTGAGAGTACAGTCGATTACATACAAAATCTATTAATTGTGGCTGACCATAGGCAATAACATTACATGCGACCACTTTGGGAAAACATTGCCAATTTTCGAGTGCAGTGAAATGAAATGATCCATGTGCACCACATACTCTGATATGAGCATGAGATGGGGAATCAGAAATTAACTAGCGTTGCCTCTTTAGAGAATTGAGGAATGCACACTGAAGGATTCTATGCTATTTTTCAACATTTGGATGTTGTGCAACTAAGAGATATGCCAAGTGAATTTGGCGTTGCAACCCTTCTATTACCTCTACATGATTTTGATATTCATCATATGGCAATTATTTGGTTTTAATATAACTAAGAGACATTCTTAAATTGAGGCGGATATCATGAATACAATCTTCTGTCATCAATTTTTGAATGTTATACTGAGAATTATCCAATGGAAAAAACATGACTGGTACTTCTCCCTTGGACAATTGTTTCATCATGTTTAACACATCTCCATCCTCTTTCACTAAAGGTTTCTCTACTTCCTCTGACAAAAGTTTATTCTGTGTATTAGAAGACATATGGGCCAATGAAGGTTCTGAGAATGATTGTTTCCTTAAGATGTATTCTAGTTGATAAAGTGTTTCACCTGTCAATGACAAGGATTAAGACATGAATGTACTAGTGTTTGCAAGTTACTCGAGATAGGAGTACTTTCTTATTACTATATTGTTAATTATAGAATTTCCATGACAATGTGTAATACTATTGTGGAGTGGACTTTAGTATTGAATGCCATCATGGGGAGAATCGCCATGGTGGATTACAGTAAGGGATGAATTTTTTTCTCCTTGGTCTTCTGGCCAGAGAGAGGGTTTTCGTGGATCTCATCTAGAGATAGTCACTCTGGATTGGCCGAATTTTCCTGAAGCAAGCCTTCGTGATGAAGTGTCCAATGAGGAACTTCAGAATTACTACTACCACTCCCATAATATGGTAACGAGAGGTTATGATCTTGATCTACAAAAAATAAATTTCTAAGGTCTTCATGAACTCCAACATTAAGAGGATCCAAATTGAAGCTTGAATTTTTATTTTAAAACATTTATTTGAAAGAATTATTCTTGGATGTTCTCTTATACTTAGTTGGGGCCACCTGCTGGGAATAGAGCTTATCATGGGCATGTGTATGTTCCTGCCTTGGATTGGTTACCATAATGGACCGATTAACTACAATAAGAAAGGGTGTATGTTCTGGATCTTGTTGTCCATATGATATGGAGGAGTACACCCCATGACCCTCTAGGACTGGAATAGAGGTGTGTATCTATTCCAGGATGGCATGCCAATGTGTCATCCAATGTGTGGGGATAGATTTATGTGTCTGTGTCCCCAGTACTTCTGATGTGTTTGTTATAATATCCTAACATGCATCCAGAATATGGGCATGGATTTGTGTTTTCCATTACACCATTGATAAGATGTGTTTGGTGACTTCAGAATCCGGAATAGGAATATACGCCCATTACTTATCTGGTGTAGGTGTATGTTCCTTCTTTTGTCATCCTTTTCCTGTCAATGGGTATTGAAAGTAATCATGTATGGGGGTAGAGTGTTGGGTCATCCCCAATTTGTTTGTCAAAGCTTTCCGACTGACTTCTCCAGGTGCTATCATACGATAATGTTGGTAGACTTGATGAACATTGGCAGGTGTATGTTCTTGCTTATTTTTTCCTGTCATGTATGGTAGATGGAATTCCTTCAATACTGGTTAACGATACTTCTGGAAGATTTAGAGATTGAAAATAGGTGTATGTTCCTGTTTACCAGTTTCCACCACATTAGATTGGCGGGTTACTTTAAATGCAGCCAGATGAGCCTTCTGACTAGCTGATAAATTGTAAGTAGGTGTGTGTTCTTATTCACAGTACTCCACAGGATTTATCTGGTGGGATTGGTGGTTTGTTTCCATATGACTCTTCTAGACATCAAAATTAGGACGAACATGTGTATGTGCCCATTTGTTGTTCACCGTCAAGTTAGGTTGGTGGGATTCTATGGAAGGGGTAGAGGTAAGAACCTACTCCTTGTTGACCAGACATTGTCCCTTATGGTTCTTATAGCGTGTCTGGGTTTGAGATACCTACGTCAAATGTCCACAGGCAACAGTCCCATCAGGTTGGGGGTTCACTACTGCGCGATTCTTCTTGCAGCGAATGCTGGTGGGAGTCCTCAAGAATGTCTCTTTCACTCTTGAATTGAGGCTTTGAGTGGCCTCTTGATCTTCCTCTCTATAGTAAGGGAGGGATTGATTGTTGAATTTCAGGGATAAGGACCCTAAATGGTTGAAGATGGTGGTTGGAACCGTCTCTTTCTTGATCATTGGTCGTCATTGGTCAGATGATCGAGGATTTTTATTGACTTGGAGGGCTTGTCGAGCTACCTCCAACGTTATTATTGTACCATTCTGACGATATTCCTTCACGAACTCATTAGAGAAATATCATTGAAGATTATAGGATGGTGATGAATCCCTTCCCGTGGATAGGTATCTAGCTCTAGCAGCGGTCGGGATGTTCAAAAATGTGATCTTGAAGAAAGTTATTTTGGAGTGAAGGGAATTATTAGAAAAAATTTAGACAAAAAAAACTCCATAGAGAATCATCGTTTTAGATAAATACTTGTGTGATTGATACCTTTGTCCGGAATTCTTTTATCAATTTATAGGGGCCTAATTGGTTGGTAACATTATTAACTTGGTTAAGGATTCACATCGGGTTCACCATTTTTGTTGCGTAGTTCCTTGAGATATGTATACTAGTTTTTAAGAATCACTAATTCCAGGAGGTTTCCATTAGATTTATTTATGAAACTAGTAGCTTCCAACAGTTCTTTATCCAATGGGGTCCTAATTTCTAAATTCATGTGTTTGTTGTGTTTTAACTCCACGATACTTAAGAACATGCATTGGTCACGAGGATGGGAGGTCAGACTCATCACACCCTTCTGTGGGGAATTATTGTCTAGTCCAGGACTCTCTTTATAATTTAATATATTTTCATGAATTCTTATAAATTCACCATGTATATCATAAGTATCCCTTGGAATTTTTAATAAATTATTTTTCAAGTGAAAAGTTCAAATCATCTGTATGTATTCGAGGTTTTTCATTAATGTAGATATTTGTTTGTATTCGAGGTTCTCCATCAATGGTGTCCTCTCATATAGTACTTAGATATTATTTTAATCATAATTGTGATGATATTAGTTTTTTAACCCACTCAGTGTGTCACTCTATAATTTATTTCCATCCAGGGATATGAAGTATTGATTTGATCTTGGGATCATGCCCATAAAATGGGCTACCTACATATCCTTGTAAAATGAATCAGAACACTCGAAGATCTATGTCATTCAATGGGACACATCATTTCGTTTATGGTCATGTGATAAGGACCTAGCCGTACATTTAAATTTCATGTAGTATGAACATCTAAGTGGAAGGTGCTTAGTCAAAACATACTATGGGACTTATGCTGAAGCAGCCAAGGAACTTGGAAAGGGTATGGGATTCCATGTAGGATCAGACCCTATTGGGAATATGGGCCAAGGAGAATAGGTTTGATTTAAGGTATTGTGTTTTAACCTCATGTAGGCTTCTTACATATCCCATATAGTTGGGAATCAAAGCCCACGTAGTTCAATTAGTCTCATAGGAGAGTATAGTTCTTTGAGAGAAATGAGTTTGGTCTTACTTCCTACAAAGGAAGCCTTAATGATTTTGAGGGTTTAGTTTTGGGATTAATTCTAAGGGGGATGCACAGATTATGGGAATTAAGGTTGGATTACTGAAGAGGATATCCAATGATATCGGGCCCTGAAATGGATTCCTACGTATCTTGTTTTGAACAAGAATCAGAGTTATCGTAGTTCCTTCCAAAATCATTGTTTATGCACATGTTTTAATCATGTAAAATATCTAGGCCCACATGATCCATGATCAGTGTGAAAAATAAGAGGACGTGAAAGATTCAACAATTACACTTTATCATTTCCTCCTCCGGTAATGGTGGAAGAGGGCGCACCTATGGCGGCGAGGGTGAACGCGGTCAAGGAAACCTGGGCAGAGGGTGAGGCAGTGATCCTTCCCTCTGTTCACTTTACCTTGGACGAGGGTCCAGTGAATGGAAGAAGGGATAAAGGTTAGGGTATTGCACTAGGATGGTTATCTATGGTGACAAATCCCAACGGGAGAGGGAAAGTATAACAAAAGTCCATATGTCCATCCCCCCTCTGGTCATTGGCACTGAAGAAGAAATGAGGACCAATGATGCTACATCCTAAAATAAAAACATGGGGCTTACGCCTGGATGGCTGCCCTAAAATTTATCCTGGTATGGGAGGGAAAATTCTCCTTTAATTTTAAATGGAAAAGCTGGTATGATTCATACCTTCCCCTACCAGAGACCTGAGGTTCCGAGCCATCTCATTAAGAAGGGAGGGTTCAGGACCCAACCCTCAACCAAACCGGGAACATCCCAACACTATTTCTGGGAGAAATGTCCATGTGAATATGGATATAAAAACCCACAAACAATCCATGTATCCTAACTCCCATATAAATTTTTTTGGAAAACCTCTAACTATAGAAATAAAAACCCAAATAGGATACACACTGATGTGATTTTCCCAAAGGATTGATAAGTCAGGAGGTTTTGGTAGAGGCTAAAACATCGTCCCTTTCAGATAAGGGAACCAAAGAAGGATATAACCTACCATGAATGGATTTTAAAGAGGGTACTTGAGTTGGTGTGTTGGATTTATACCAAGCCATACTGCATAGGTACCTCACACAAGTATGTCGCTTAGGTACGCTGTGTAGATTTACTGTGCATGCATAATGCGCAGGTATGTCGTGCAGATGTGGCACGAAGGTATGCCTTGAAGGTGTTAATGATGGATGAAGAATGAGTTTGACATAGTATAACCAAACCTATATAAAATTTTTAAAATTCTTTCAAAACATGCTTATCCCATTTAATTATCTCTTCTGTCATGTTTTAGAGATCTACCTGAGAAAATTTGAGAGATATAGGAGAAAGAGAAATGAAATCGGAGCTTCAAAGAGACATTAAACTTTTTTAGTCTTTTAAATGGGGAGCCCATGGGTCCTATTTATAGGCATGGATGGGACCTAGTCGAAGGGATGTTGTTTGAATAGGTCCTCCGTGTAGGTCCTCTACATAGGTCTTCTGTGTTAGTGTGTAAAAATTATATTCTCGCGTAGGTCCTCTGCATAGATCCTCCGCATAGGTCTTCCATGCAGGGGTGTAAAAATTATATTTCTTCATAAGTCCTCCATATAGGTCCTTTACATAGGTCTTCCATATATTTCCTCTGCACAGGTCCTCAGTGTAGGTCCCCTTTTTTAGATTTATATGTCTTTCAAGTGCCATAAATTTTGATCTGTAAGTTTGTTTGGGCTCCACGATGAGTCAAACAGAAGGTCTTGAAGAAATATACACTTTTTGAGATGGTTAATAAACCATTACTTATAAGATAAAACATTTAAATTGAATTTATGGTGTTTACACCTTTCTATCATCGATCTTGTAAATACTATCCCTACTGCTGGATGGGGGAATCATTGCACTTATCCATCAGTATGGAGTAATATTATGGCACATAAGAATCTACCCTACATGTTCGTCCTTCATGGTGAGAACATATTTACTCATATATGAAATTTTTTGATAATGTGATAATCATATCTTCACTCTGCGAAAAAGTACAAGGAACACATTTCATGGTGTCTACAGCGGCCCAAGGAGATGGAGGTTGGGACATAATCTAGGATAGAGGCCCAATGGACAAAAATCCAAGAGGGAGAGGTACGGGGTAAGTAAGGTCCCATTTACCATATCTCTTATGCCCTTTGTCATAGAATAAGAGAGGAGGAGCATGGATGCTACCTCCCTTAATAAATTCTTGGGGATGACACTAGGGTTGTTTCCCTTCCCCGTAGATAGAGGCCACTCCATTAAAGAGGATATCATTCCATGGGAGGAAGATTTCATTTCCTTGGGGACCAGTGCGCATTGAGAATGTCCATGGTTGGGGACCTCATGTGTATTTCATAGGGAGAGTCTATAGTTTAACATCATGTGCTGAGGAAGATAGTGGTTGGCAGTTTAACGTCCTGTAGCTCGAACGAGGTGGGTTCACTCATCACCCCTAGGACTTACATAACTAATACCCACCCACCCTTGGGGAAGGGATGGCATCATAAATTCAATCTTGGGGTGGTTTTGGTGAGTGATCCACTGAGGGGACCACATTATCATGGCTATACAAAGAATAAATATCCATTATCATGCCTATGAGAAGAAGCATGTGGCCAAGAAACACAATATGAAGCAAAAACCTAGGGACCTTGAAATAACTTCATACAAACCTATAAGGTCTTATGGGAAAAGGATCTGTAAAGTAGAAGTTTTCACATGAACCGAGATTGCGAAGATCTGGTTCTCCAGATAGTGGAAATACTTTGCGATGTTTTATACTTAATGAAGTAGAGTGGCCTAGCCTAGGAATGGAGTATAGGTTCCTATGAAGGGTTATTCATGAATTTGGAAGGCTTTTGAGGATTAGGACTTCATGGAGCTTGGATTTCTTGGAATGAATAGAACTATGAAGAAATGTACTTTGAAAAGTGAAATGACCCTTCCTTAGCATGTGGTTCACTTGTTAAGGGAGGGTATTTCATGACACATGAGTTCTTGGTGATGTCTCGAGTCCCCTTAGGGATCTACTTACATCGTGATGGCCCATGGGCTCTACGAAGGGCATCCTTTCTTTAATAGGGGATGCATTTGAGTGAAGGGAATGGTACTTTGCAATGCTCAAGTACATTTAAGAGATCATTTTTTCATGGTTTCGCAGCGCAGAAGGTGCTTCATGATTTGACAGTTGAGAAGGTGAAAGTTCAGTGTATCCATACATTGTACTCAGGAGAGCCCAATATTTATAGGCAAGAGATAGTGCAAAGATCAGATAGCTCAGTGTGAAGCCACGTGGTAGTCCCCTATTTTTGGTAGATTCCATCATGTTTTTCCAAACCATAGAGTCTACTTTCATCCCCTCCTCAGTGCATAGCCCTCCTAAATTTACTCCATAGCTGTCATAGAAGATTACATAATGAAATGGGGATCACACATGAGATCTGGTTACCTCCTCGACACGATGATTTCAGTAAATTTTGTTATAACCATAGATCCTACCACCCCCTAATCCGGGACAAACACAGAGGGGCCTCAGAATTGTGTTGGTCGTGGTGCCAAGGGGCTCCGAGAAGGAGCTTCCCGAGGCACCCCCCCCCTTTTGCACTGGTTTTTTCTTTTCATCCCTTTTCACGACACATATTTTGGCACCAACAATAGTCTTATACCTAACTAGAAAGTGTAGTTCATATTCATGGAAAAAGAATAGAAAAATATATATACTACTGAGCTTAAATAAAAAAATAAATATTGGTGCACGGGTTCTGTTGTGACACCCGATTTAGGTAACACCTTATTTAGAATGTACTAGATTGTCGATGAACATGTCACGTAGTCCTTAAAACCAATAAAATTTTATAGGGTCATACATAGCCTGATATACATTATATAAACACATGATCTCTCACTGACATTGGTATGTAAAAGATAAAAACGTAGGAACTAACTCACACTAGTATACATAATACAAACTCATGAGGTTTATCTCACCCAAGTATATAGAATATAAATACACGGGATCCAACTCACCCCAATATATAGAAGATGAATACCTAGGGTCTAACTCACCTTATTTTACAATGAATAAATACTTGGGGATAACCTGACCCCGGTATACATAAGTGAAACACTGGGATGAAACTATCCCATGTATATAAAAGATTAGAAATCAGGGTATAACTCACATTGGATTGCAGCCTCAATGGTTGACCTCCTAATTTTGTTGTCTATACTATAAAAATATATGATGGGGGTTACATCACCTACTCACTAATCCAAGTACCATTTCTATGTAATCCCAATATGTTAAGGGGTTCATATCCCATGTATATTAATCAAAGGAACACCCATTGGAATCCTCCTTCCCCATAACCGATCAGGGTCATATAGTGGCACCCCCATCATTCATACTATCACTGAACTCACACTCTCAATGGACAAAATATATCACCAGGAACCTAATAAGGATCCTAAGTCCCTTCTTGGTTAAATACCCTATGTTTGTTCTATGTCACATCCATGTGGGGGAGGAGTACTCACCCCACACTCGATCTAACTATCCCAATTAATCTATGGAATTATGAGGATTACACGGTGTCTACATGGGCCAATCATTCACAACTCATCCTACACCTTTACCTAGAAGTCACTAGGGGTATTATCATGAAATATTTTATTTCATATCTCACTCCTAGGTGTATATTATTATGATGAACACATTCATAATGAATGCCTCATCTATCAATGACCAAAGAAATAAGCCAGTGTATATGGGCCTAACGTGGTCCCAAGTAAATTTTTATATTTATCTCCAAAGAATTAAATGAGTAGTTAAATTCTTATTATTATTTAAACATTAAAAAAACAATTTAATTAAAAAATTATTTTCCCACCAAGGTCAATCACCTCTAGTGTAGAGACCATACATGAAATACATCATAAAAATAAATGATATGCCAAATGGGTATTCTCACTGAACCACTAACCTTTATAAAAGTCGAGTATTCATTAAGAATGTATCAATAATAGTGGCCCTATATTTTCATACATTAAAATTACATAACATTTTCGGAATACATAAATGTTTATACAAATAGATACCTAAAGACCATACTAGTTTAGTGCATTTGAAAACATGAAAACATAAACACTGATACATATGTGAACTACATTATCCCCAACATGGTTCTTCCTAAATAACCTCCTTCTTAGATGAAACAATCATAATACATATCATCATAACCATTGGAAGGAAATATAGAAATGGTTGAGCTTAAATTCTCAATAAGGTTAAACAGGGTTGATATGTATGCATCATCAGGAGTATAAGTGTATGAGAAGAAGGTCATGATAATAGAATGATCATACCGTATATATCGAATATCATATACATGAATCATGGAATAAATATTGGAACTTAATAATACATGAATCATAAGGAAATAAATAAAAAACCCATGAATTCATAAAATAAGAATAAAACATGGAATTGTGGAAGACAATAAGCATATAATAAGATATCCATATTATCCAAGGCATAACATCCAAGTCCATTTTGGTAGTATGGGTTCACTCCCATTCCCATCTTGGTAGTTATGGTTCACTACTATGTCCATATTAGTAGCTTGAGTTAATGACTAATACCATTTTGGTTGTCATGGTTCACTGTCATGGCCATATTAGTTGTCAAGGATCATTCCCAAGACCATTTTAGTTTATCTCATGATATATAAATCTTTTTCCCAATTCATTGGAGGTAGATATTGGTAACACCAATCTAATATTAAAATAATACAAAAATATGCCACAAGATCATAAATAATCATATCATAACCCATGAAATGAAATAGATATTATAAACATGTAATCATATCACAAGCTATGGAAAAAGATATGTTTCATAACTATTTCATCAAAATCATAACTCGTGAAAGAGAAAAATGTTCAGAAACCTAAAACCATGAAAAAGAAATAGTTTTTACAAAAATCCAAACTGTGAAAGAGAAACGGGAATCATAAACATAATTCAATCAAAACATAATCAATTAATATAATGAATATGAATGGGAACATTCAATAATTTCCATATAAAGTAATGAGTATCACTGATATATGTTATCTTAAATGGGAAATAATTGTGAAGTAATATTTAAAAACATTTCTTAATGAAGATATTCTTTCTTCATTGTAAATGATTTTTAAAACATTAAACTTTTTTTAGAACATTTTTATTTTAAAATATATTTGATAACTTATAAATGATGCATTTAAAAATCTAAAACCTTTTCTAAAATCCATTTTCCTTGGAAATGGGATTCAGATATATTTTTTTGAAAACATGGTTTTTGAATACAATAATATTATGACTGAAGAGGGGGAAGGTCAAATTTTACAAAAAAAACTATATCTTAAGTACCAAAGAGTGGTAAAATGGAACTAATACATTGATATATCTTGAATAAATATAGGATAAAATAACTCAGCATAATTATTGAGAGACGGATCATAGTATTTCATCAAAATAAACATAATCATTAAAAATCTTGACAAATTATGATATTGTCTCGATAATATATTATAAAATGGTAACGTGGGATCAAACTCACCATGTAAGAAAAGGAATTTATATGAAGATTACAATATCATGATAATAATTATTTTAATGATATAATATGTAAACTAGAAGTATATACACCTTGAAATTGAATTTAGGTTTATAAAAAAAATATGAGTCTCAAAGAAATTAAATTGAGACAAAACTATTTTGCAGATTCAGTAACATTTGAATCACAAACCCTATGAATGAATGTACATGAAATAAAAATTTGAATAACCATTAATTTAAATATAAGAATCATAGAATACAATTTTGTTCTGTATATACACTACACAAAGGGAAAGAGTGGTGAACATATCATGTATCTCACGGAAATAAAAAGTGAGATGAAATCCCCTTAACCCGTGTCATGAATCTCATTTTACTCATTCAAAATAGAGATATAATAAATATAAATTTATTATACATATTTTGAATAACCATATTATCATATCTAATAACATATATGGTTTGATTATGACCTTATATTATCTGCTTGTCAACCATCCTATGTTACGGTTTCACATAAGAAAATATTTGCTTTGTTCTTCACATGTGTCTTAAGTTTTTATATTGTTTTGTCCTTATAATTATAACATGATTAAAATATTTAAACAAGACATAAATATAATTTATATCAATTATAATTGTTTTATAATAATATATATAATATATAAGTATGAAATTGAATACACCGTTCATGGAGATGGTAAGCCGTACGTACGCTTGAAACACTGTTTCCATTTTTATTATCATATTTAATGAAAGAAATAAAATGAAATATATGTATATATGTATATAATATCATTAAATTATCATTATAATTATATATATATCATATAAGTTCACTAAAATCATCCATACTACATTCATGTTGTGTGTGAATGAATAACTACGATTTAAGGCGGCAGTAGTCAACACTTCTCAAACGAAAATATCATATTTACACCAAATGGAAAGTAAAACTATATGTTTTGTAAAAGTAATAAAAAAAATAAAAAAAAATAAAAATAATATATAACATATATAAATATATTTTCTATCACAATATCCACTATGAGGGGTGGTAAGTAAGAAATGAACAATCATAGTTTAGTTAGGCGGTAGTTCACTAAATACGTATCCAATTTATTTATTACCCATTAGATAGAGGTTTTTGTAATTGTAGGTTGAAAAAAAAAACATAAATAAAATTATATTTAATATAATGATTTTATTATCCAATCATGGAATAAAGAGAGTTTATCAGGTGGAGAAGGAAAATAGAAAAATGATCTTGAGATACAACATTACCTCTTAATCGGGTAACTCCATCTGATTTGGGCCAAATGGATTCTTCAGATAGAATTATTCACAAAAGGAGGATTATAAGAGTAAGGGTGGGATATTGTGATGTTTATTATATATGATAAGTTCTGACCCTAAGAGGTTTTATAGGTTCCAAGAAGAGGTATAGGTGATGGTCTTTCATAGGGATGGGAAATGACACACTTATAATTTTTTAAAACAAGTTAGGTGTAGCCACATCTTAATCTATTAAAATTAAATTAAAAAACTCCTCAATGTAAGGTTAATTGCCAAATAATGTCCAGAAAATGGGTTTAGTAAATGTTTATAATTCTTTTTTGATCTTATAGTTAAGGGTTTTTCTTTAGCTATGATTATTTTTACCATAATAATTGCAATTAATTATAATTAATTTCTCTAATCTTTTTGGTCAAAAAATAATTCCACCTTATTATAAATTATTAATTATTCTGATTCCAAATATGGAATCTATTTTTCCAAATTCCAAAAACATAAGTGGAAATTACTAATTTAAAATTAATCCCATTTTCATTTCCACAATGCGGTGTTTTAAAGTAAGAATGAAAAAAATTACTTTGTTTTTAAACCCAATTTCAATGTGTATTTGGTTTCAATTACACAGATTGGATTAATTGATAATAATATAATCCAATTAAACTTTCAAAAAATTAAAATATAATTTAATATTATAACTAAATTTGATGAAAGGTAGTTTTGAATTAAAATCGAGTATTTTTCACCATTCATCCAAAAATTATGTTTCTCAAAAAAAATCCTAAAAATTCACCCAAAGATAATTTCAACATTATAAATTCAAAAAATGAAGTTTATTTTATCAAATTCAAATTTTAAATTTGTCTAAAATTAAATTTATTTTTTTCATTAAAGGACATTAAAATAATTTCATTTGAGAAAATGATATTTTCAATCGTATAAGGATTTTACCAAAAATAATATCTTTAATTATCTATATGTTTGATTTATATAAACCCATTATAAAAAATACTTTAAAAGTAATTATTACTACTCATGTTAATAATTTTAATAGCTATTATATAATTATCTCATTTATATAATTAAAATAATAAAATGATATTTCATAGAAACATCAGTGTTGCATGTAACGTACGCTAAGATGATGTTATGTGAAACATATTCCAACTTTGTTCCATTTTAATAGATTTTTTTGACTTAGTTCATTGGAAGAAATAAATAAAATTTTAATTTATTTGTAAAAATTTCCATAAAAACTCATAGTTTTAAATTATACCACCTTAAAATGAATTTCAAACTCAAAATTCATATCTCATGTAAAAGAATAAAGATAATTAATCTTCATCATATCCTCAAGTTCCCACATAGCTTCTTCTAGAGGGTGATTTATCCACAAACATAAGACCATGCGAGTGGCCTTGTTTTATATAACCTTTTCTGTATGATCTAGTATTTCAATGGGTTTCTCCTCGTATGAAATTTCATACTCTAGAAGTATGACCTCCGAGTTCAGTAAATCTGAAGTATCAGGTATATACATCCTTAGGAGAGATACATTGAATACATCATGGACATGAGAGATATTTGGAATAATTTCCAAGAGATATGATACCATCCCGATATGATCAAGAATCTCAAAGGCATCGATATATCAAGGGATTACTTTCCCTTTCATCGCAAATCTCATAGCCTTATTCCAGGTTGAGATTCATAGAAACACATTTTCACCAACTTTATACGAAATATCACATTGATGGTTATTAGCATAATCGTTCTACAAACTTTAAGCTTCCTTGATGTGTTGCTGAATGGTTATAACCTTCTCAATCATTTTATTTTCAATCTTGGGTCCCAATAGCTTTCTTACACCAACTTCTTCCCAACACATTGGAGCTCTAGATTTCTTCCCAACAAAGTTATTCAAAAGCATCTGCATGAATGCTTGAGTGGAAGATATTTTAGTAAGAAAACTCAACTATAAGAAGGTGTTTATCCCAACCACTTTTGAAATATTGAGAATAGGATATCAAGATATCCTCTAGGGTTTGAATTGTTCTTTCAGACTAACCATCTGTCCCAAGATGATATGTAGTGTTGAACACAACTATGTATCTAGTGCTTACTAAATTCTTCCCCATATCATTGAGGTAATCCTAAAATAATAATCAAATAAAATTGATTGTGGTACACCGTGAAACATTACCACTTCCTTAATGTATATCCTGGAAATCTTATCCAAAGAGAAGTCTTCTCCGGTTGTGAGGAAGTCTTTTGATGTAGTAAGGAAATCATCAACACCCATATAGAATTAAAACCATTGAAGGTTTTGGGTAGTCCAACTATGAAATCCATAGTTATTTTATCCCATTTCAATTTTGGTTTGAGTAATGGATTCAACACCCCATCGATTTTTTCTTTCATCATAAACTTGTTAGCGTACCAGGAACTGAGATACAAAATCTATGATATATCTCTCCATTACAACCAACCAGAAGTATTGTTTCATTTCCTTGTATAAATTTGTACTTACTACAAAAATAATGAATAATAAACTATGATCTTCATATAAAATATCATTCTTAAAATATTTAATGGAAGGAACACATACACAGTTCCCAAAACTTATTATTCCATACCAATCATGGTTAAACTCAATAACATTCAAGACATTCTTTTACAGCTCTTCATATTCCTTCTGTACTTATTTCATATTCACATGGGTAGAGAGTTGAAAATTCATTTGAGAAAATAAGATTTTCTCCATCCTTTTGGATTTCTAGGTCCATCCATTGATAATCCAAAAATATTGGATATGTTTTATCCTCGTCAAGGATATGATAGCTTGATCCTTATCACTAAAAGGGTCAACCACCTTGTTCTCTTTCCCATGGTGGTAATGTATTGACCAGTCACATTCCTTAATCAAATATAACCATATTATCTATAACATGTTCAACTCCTTCTGTGGGATGATATATATCAGTCTTTTATGATCAGTATATATATCAAAAATTTCTTTATAAATATGTTGAATACATTTATTTAATGTATTATTTACCACTTCTAACTCCAAATCATTAGTTGGGAAATGTTTCTCATTAATCTTCAACTGTCTTGATTAATTAGTGCTAACCATGTTATTACACATAATAACACATCCCAATCCCTTCTGGGATGCATCAAAATATTTTAAAAACTCATCTCCACTACATGGTAATGTATAAAAAGGTACAATAACTAGCCTTCTCTTCAGTTCCTTGAAATTTTACTTACATTCATCAATCCATATAAAATCGAGACCCTTCTATGTTAACTACTTCAGAATATTAGATAGTCCTGAACAATTATCCACAAACCATCGACAATAACAAACCAAACTGAGAAAGATACGGATCTCAGTCATCATGGTTGATCAAGGCCAGAATTCAACATCCTCAAACCTTCATTTTTCTACTGCTATACCATCACATGAGATTATGTGACCTAAAAATGAAACCTTTTGTTCCCAAAATTCCCAATTTCTACATTTTTCAGGTATCTTCTCCTTTTATAGGGTATTTTTTACAATTCAAAAGTGATCTTCTAGCTCTTCCTTGATCTTTTAATTGATAATAATATCATGTACAATGACTCTCATAAACTAGTAAAGGTAATATATAAAGACTCTATTCATTAAATCCATTATGATAGTAGGGGAATTAGTAAGACAAAAAAACATCACTATATATTCATAGTGTACATACCCAGCACAAAATCTCACCTTGTGTATATCTTCTTTCTTGAACCCTAGTTGATGATATCTAGAATGATGGTCAATATTTGAAAAATATTCAGATCTATAGAATAGATAAAATAAGTCCTCAATACAAGGTAGATGATACTTATTCTTGATCGTGGTCTTTTTCAAATTTCAATAATCAATGAAGAGTATCATTGATCCATCATTATTTCTCTCAAAAAGAAATGGATCACCCCAAGGTGACACACATGGCCGAATGAATCCCTTTTTATGGTTTTCTTGGATTTTCTTCTTCAATTCATATAACTCAATCGTGGCCATTATATAAGGAATATTTGAAATTTATGTGTAACCCTATATGAGTTCTATTGAGAACTCAAATTCATGTTTAGTGGATGACTAAGAAAATATTCTAGAAAGAGATTAAAATATTCTTGAACAATAGGAATCTCATCGTTGTTTATTCTCTCCCCAACCATTTGAGATAAACAATCCTTTGTAATAGGAGTTAAGAACCATACACTAGATGTAATCTCTACACGAAGATCATACATATCATCATATGGATGGATGAGCTTAGGATGGTTTGAAATAAAAATGGTAAATTCCCTTCATTAGAAATTGATGTGGAGTTTATGCATCGAAATCCAATCCATGCCTAATATGACATCAAATTCATCCAAAAGAAGAATAAAAAGATTTTCCTGAGCACATTACCACAAACTTCAACCAGATATGAATCATCTACTTGTGATGAAATCATCATACCATTAGTGGAATACACTACTAATTCTAAATATAATTGTTTTGGTGGGAATCTTAACACCCTTAGAAAATATTTTAGATATGAAAGAGTGGGTTGATACAGAATAAAATATAACACTAATATATCTAGAGTGAATGGTAAGTGTTCATTTCATCATATTGTTATCAGACCACTTATCATAAATTGCTATTTCATCATATTTCTCATTGTCCATTAGCTTAAGATATTAACGATGTCAGTCATCATCACCATCCCTTCTGTTCAAGTAGTGTTTAGCATAATGCTTGTTCTCCGTACACTTGTAGAACTGAATCTTGAGAGGTACATTCTATGACATGTTTCCCCGTAAACATGGTTATCTATCATATTCCCACAACTTTGGCAATCAAATTCTTGATGGCCTTACCTTACACACTAAAAAAATTAGTAGATCCTATAATGAAATTTCCTCCATGCTTCTTCTAAAACATAATGCATAAATGATAACTCATCTTATTTTATCCTTGTTTTTTAGGATTTCCTTCTAACTCCATCCTCATTTCCTTATCAAAACCATGAGGTTTATATGTCACACTATCCTCCATTTAAACCATGATTTCACAAATCACCATCTCCTCATATCTACTAATGTCTATTTTGGCCAACTCTCTTCTTCGACTTGGGTTTAATCCTCTAAAGAACCTATCAACTTTACTTTTGGGTTGGATGATAATTTTTGAAGCATACCTTGCATGTCTCATGAAATTATCCTCGTAGGTATCAACAGAATAATCATACCATTTTTTCAACTCGAGGAAGTCCTTCTCCATCATGGTATGTAGAATCGGAGTAATGTAATTATTGAAAATTATGCTCATGAACTCATCCTAATAAATGGAATCAATATCATATTTCTGCCTCATATTCTTTATTAGAGTCAACCAATGGTGTTCTTTACTGTATAACTTATATATAGTTAGAATGACATTCTCATGCTTTGAACATCGGATAATAGAGAATAGATTTTCAAAAGTACATATCCATTGTTCAAAAATATGTGGATCATAAGAAACATTGAAATAAGGTGGAAATTTCCTCATGAAGGACTTAATTGAATGTTGTCAAAAATTTTCTCATTTCTATATACACCATGATTAGTAGTATGAGAAAGATATGTTTTCATAGAAACAACGCTTTTAATTCCATATCCCATAAAATTGAATTGATCAGGTGCAAACGTTTTTCATTTTTCATCACAATCACCATTAACTTGGTTTTTCAGGTTTCTATCCATTTATTAAAGCCAAAAAACATAGTGTAAGAAACAATTATAATTGTGTGGAACCATATATTTTTGAAATGTCATATATAGGATGTCTAAATCCTGACACATTCATTAATCTATGACACCTTGGGTTTATCATATGTTATTCATAGGAAAATTATATTTAAATCCTTCATGATAGTAAATTAGGTTTTTGTAAATTTTCAAATCATATCCCCTGAGAGTGTCAAACAAGGTGTACAACAAGGCCCATTTTTGTGTAACAGATTAACTAGTGTCACGCTAGGAACATCTTGTTAGATTTGATACCCCTAGGAATGTCTATACTAGATCCACATCCACATGTAGTATACAGATAGATATTTATTTCCACTACAATACTAACTCTATCCTTTACCAAAAGTCTAGGACATTTTCCTATAATTTTCCTTATCATTTGACTTATCCATAGTCTTGTATTGAGGGTTATTACTAAGGTTCTCTTACCCTAGAATCCAAATATTAACTAATCTTTTGCTCTGATATCAACTATATTGACCCTATCATTTCATACATTAGCATTATATAACATTTTCATAATAGTTACAACATTGTAGAGATAAATGCCCAATGACCTTACTAGTATAATGCCTTTAGAAACATGATATTCTAAACACTGATAGATATGTAAGCTAAATTATTTCCCAATAGGTTCTACAAGACTAGAACCCTTCTTAGAAACATCTAACATAATACATATACTTATAACCTATGGAAGGAAATAGAAGAAGCGGTGAGTTCAAATTATTAGTAAGGGTAAACAATGGAGAAATATAAGCCTAATCATGAACATAAGGGTATGATAACATGATCCTGAAAAAATAATATCATACCCTACATATCAAAGATCATATTAATGAATCATGGAATAATGATTGGGTAGTTAATAATACATGAATCATAATGAAATAAAAATCATAAGACATGAAATCATAACATAGGAACAAAACATGGAATTTTGGAAAATATATAAGCATATAATATGATTTCCATAGTAGAGAAGACATCACTTCCAAGACTATCTTGGTAGTATGGTTTCACTCCCCATACCATCTTGGTAGTCATGGTTCACTCCCATATACATCTTAGTATAATAAGTTCACCCATCATACCATCTTAGAAGTCATGGTTCACTCTCATTGCCATCATAGTAGTCAGGGTTCATTAGCAAAACCATCTTAGTATATCTCATGAGATATAAATCATTACGTAATGGATTGGAGGGAGATATAGGTCCCACCCATCTCATAATGAAATCATATATGCATGTTCCACAATATCATAAATAAATATATCATAACCTATGCAATTAAATGAGTTTTAGAAACATGTAATTATATCGTAACATGTGAAAAAAGATAGGTTTCATAATAATTTAACCTAAATAATAACCCGTGGAAAAGAAATGGGTTTTAAAAAAATATTACCCATGAAATAGAAATGGGATTCATAAACATATCACATGTGAAAGAGGAATGTGTTCATAAACAACATTCCATTAAAAAAAATTCAATCACAGAAAGAATATAAATGAAAAAGGTTGAATATATTTCCCAAAAAGGAATGAGTAATATCAAAGAATGTTATCTTATATGGTAAAAATCAAAAGATTGGTTAATTTATTTTTGAGGAAATATAATTTCTATATTAAAAATACTTTACAAAACATAAAACCGATTTGAAAACCATTCTCTTTGAAAATATATTTCAATATTATAAAAGAATCATTAAAAACTATAAAATAGTTTTTAAAAAAATTCCTTGAAACTTTACATGAAATATCATTTGAGAACATTTTCTAAAACATGGTTTTTGAATACAATAGATTTATGAATGTAGATAGGGATGATCATATTTTACATAAAAACATTATAATAAGTACTAAAGAGTGAAAAATTGTACTAATAGATGGATATATATTGAATAAATAGAGGATAAGAAAACACATGAAAATTATTGAGATATAGATTAAACGATTTCTTGAAATGAATCATAAACATAATCAATATTGAGAAATGATGAGATTGGATCAATAAACTATTATAACTTGTTCATTTGGGATCATTATATCCACGTAAGAAAAGGAAATTACATGAAGAGTAAAATATCATTAAAAGAATTTTTTTCATGATATAACATGTAAAATGGATGCATATACACCTCAAAGTGAATTTAGGTTCATAATGAAACATGAGTCTCATAGAAGGAAAAATGAGATAAACCTATTTTACCAATTTGGTATCTTTAGAAACTTAAACCCCATGAAATAAATATAATAAAATGGATTTTTAAATACCCATAATTATATTTATAATAAACATATATTTCCATCATTGTCAGTACAATCACAAAAAAGAAGTAATTAGTGGAGATCATAACATGTATCTCAAAAAAATAAAAAGTGAGTTGAAATAACCTTACCCCGTGTCTTGACTCACATCATACTCTTCAAGCCACCTGTAAAATAAATATAAATTTATTAAAAATATATTAAAGAACCATATTATTATATATAGTAGTATATATGTTTTGAATATGAAATTATATTACACCATTTTAACCATCCAATGTTAAGGCTTCACTTTAGATAATATTGTCTTTGTTCTTCGCATGTGTATTAGTTTTTTATATTGGTGGTCCTTATACTTATATCACAATTAAATCATGTAAAAAATGATATAAATAACATTTATATCGATTATATATTTATAAAAACAATCTATACAATATAGAATTATGAAATTCAATACAACATTCATGGAGATGGTAATTCATACATACTCTTGAGCATAGTTTCCATTTTTATTGTTTTATTGAAAGAAAGATAAAAAATAATATATGTGTATAGATGTATAGAATTTAATTATAGTAGAATTTAAATTTTACAGATATCATATAATTTTACTAATACCAAGCTTAATAAATTCCATGTTGCGTGTGAACGAATCACATCTATTTGAGGGGGTGGTAGTCCACACTTCTTGAATTGATGTCACCGTATTTACAAAAAAAATTAAATTAAAAATATATATTTTATAAATGTAATAATGATGATTAAAAACATAATAAATATTATATATAACATATATAAATATATTTTATATCACAATTTATTCAATGATTTGTAGCAAAGGATAAAAGAAACAATCATCATTTAGTGAGGCTGTATTTCATTGTACACATAAACAGTATGTTCGTTACCTATAATATAGACATGTGTTTATGTATAGGTCAAAACCATAGAATAATAAAAACTAATTATATTTAATAAATTTATTTTTTCAATCATCGAATAAATAGAGTGGATGGGTAGGGAAGGAAAATAAATGATAAGAGTTTGAGAGAATTTGGTATATCTTACATTGGACACTCCTTTTTCTTTCAACCAAAAAGCTTCATTGGAAATATTTTTGAAAAATTGGAGGATTCTTGATGGAAGGATGGGATGTTGGGATTTTTATTGGACAAAAATTTTGTGACACAACATTGTTTTAGAGGTGTGAATAAGAGGATGACTTGGTGGCCTTTTATAGAGAAGGGAAACGAAAAACTTGGCATTTTTGAAAACAAGTTAGGTGTACACATGTTTCTACCTAATAAAAGTCCAAAAAAGAAAATTAAACACAACAATGGAAGGTTACTTTTCAAATAATGTCAAGAATATTGGTATTTTAAAAGTATATAGTCATTTTTTGCTCAAAAATTTAATGTTTATTCCTTAGTTATACTTAATTTTAACGTAATCTATGTAAATAATGTCAATTAAAATCACCAATACTTTTGTTAAAAAAATTATTTTCCCTTATTATACATTAAAAATTATTCTAATTCCAAATATGGAATACATTTTTCAAAATTTAAATAAAATAATTTGGGGAAATTAATTTAAAATATATCCTAAAGTCGGGTCGACAATTTAGATTTTTAAAATAAAAATGATTAAAAAGTAACTATGTTTTTATATCCAATTTCAATGTGAAATTGGTTCCAATTACCCAAATTGAATTAATTGATTAAAATATAATCTAATTAAACTTTTTAATTATATTATAATATAATTTAACACTATAAATTTTAAATTTTCTAATTCAAAATATGAAATTTACTCTATCAAATTAAATTTCTAAATGTTTATAAAAATAATTTTTTTTATTTTTCATAGAAGGTCTTTAAAAGCATTTAATTCGATAAAAAATTATTTTTAAATAGATAAGGAATTTACAAAAATATATTTAATTCATTATCAATAAATTTTATTTTTATAAAAACATTATAAAATGTATTTTAAAATTATTTATTACTATTCATATTATTATTTCTAATGGATAGGTTTTAATTATATCCTATAAATTTTTATAATAATAAAATGATGTCTCGTATAAACATTAGTGTGGTGTGTAATGTACAACAAGTCAATATTAAACGTAACATACTCCATTTCCATGCCATATTGAAGGAATTTTCACTTATTTAATTGTAATAAATAAATGAAAATTTAATTTATTCAAAAAAGGGTCTATAAAATCTCGTGGTGTTACACTAATATCTCTGATCGAGATCTTCCATTGATAAATGACCATCTCCCTTCATCATAGTGCTCCAACATGGACTGAAAAATCAATAATTAATCATATAAATTTCGGATAGATTACACTAAAAATTAAAAAATTATATAATTAAATAATAAATTTAAGGAAATCTGGAATAATTCTTCTAAAATCACTAAGAATAACCAACTCATAAATATCTCAAGAAACCACTCCAATATGGTCCATACACCACCACCAACACTCTCTTAGGAAACAAACCTAATATGAAATAATTATTTAGTGAATAAATAAGGTTAATTTGACCAAATTGTTTTTAAAATGTAACTATTTTAGAACACCTCATCAGAACTATGCGTGATAGTGTATTAGAATCATCTTGACATGTCCTGTTTCTTGGATACATGAATCACCCTTAAAACTCAATTGATTTCACAATGATGGGATGAAATCACCATAAAAACTCTAACTAGTGGAACCTAACTTAATGGATAAGAAGGAGAATGGATAATGGAGGTCAATAGAGTGTGAGGCTCTCCTTCAATTGTTGTGGAATGGCTTGAAACACACCAAAAAAGAAAATGGTGAATGACAATTTAATGGTGAAGGACTCCTAGTTCATAGATATGGAGGGGAAGAAAATAGGGGGAATCCCTCTTATACTAATAAGAGAAAATATTAATTCATTAATTTTAATTTTATGGATGGTTTATCCGCGTGGTTTTTCAAATTGTGCACTAATCGTGCGGTAGACATTGTCCACTAAGACCTTTTTCACTTATTTGGGCCACACGATTTATCATTCTATACAATGACAATAATAATCATAAAAATATTGGTCAGAAAATACCTGTATGAATTTACATTGTGCTGAGCTACCCTAAGACAATAGATTTTCTCCAAAATATTAATCAAATAGGATCCTCATATCTAATTATGAATTGAATCATTCGATGCTCCTCTATCCAAATTAAAGGCTAAAACATTCTGGATTCTCCTAAAAAATCATTAATGATTCCCAAAAAAATAACATATAACTAATATTATGTTCATGATGTGGTTTCTAATACATCACATCCCATATCATTAGAAAAGCAGTAAAGCCTCCTCTAGCTAACTATTCTAGAAAATGATCGACCGCAGCTACGGACAAACAGACTTGTTGCCCGATGAAGATACACTAAATAAAAAAGGAAATATCAAATAATTTAATTCATCCACATAAATTTATGATCCTATAACTTGCTATTATACTATATTGGGATCCTCAACTAACAAATATAATCATTGTTATCTCTATCAAACAATGAAATCCCTTAAATCAGACACACGGTCAGATTAAATCAATACCATCCAATCCTAGACACTAACACCCATACTGCACCCAAAAACTCAATCAAATCCCAAATATGGTATTTTTAATTGGTCTAGATAATTCAAATAAACATCCTCTCAGTATCCTGATTCCACATTATCCATTAAAAATCTATCTCAGCATTATAATGTCCCTTCTAGTATGTGAATCATGCTTCCATTTCCCATGATCGTCCATTATGGCATAAGATGAATGAACATTATCTTCCTTCTAATACCCAAGATCTATCTCAATATATTAAATAAATGTCATTACCATATTATGATAACATCATCCTTGGTAATTTGAAAACACTAACCATTTTGAGGGTCACACCCTCAAATAGAAAACAGTACACTACCCACCATATGGATTAACATAAACCACTCATCAAGTTCCTAATCTACATGTTCCACCATCAATTTCATGTCAATCCTCCCGAGCTACACCCATCTATCATAGAAAAATAATGTGTGGATCCAACTCCAATATTGATCATTCTATACCACCCAATCCACTATTAATGTCTACTTTATGGTAGAGTACTAATTCTAATTTTAATCAATGTTTTATAAAACTATTCTCAAAATTATTATAATTTCCAGTCGGTCCTTGGCTTCAAGAAGACCTCTCACCGATTCAAAATGAAATATAGTTAATATTATCCAACCATCACCACGTAAATATCATTTGAATGAAACTCCATACACTCCCATAACACCTAACTACACCTCCCAAACTCCATCAAATGTTTAGATAAATCAACTGATCACCCACAAAAAGGAATAATTACCCAATCAAAATAATTGACCCACACTATACCTTAAACCCAATGGAGCATATTAGGTTCAAAAACATTACCCTCACCAATTAATAAGAACTAAATCAAACAAATCCCATGTTCTGTATGAAGGGTCAGTCGAATTTCTAACTTATCTAGCATATAAAATCCTGTATAAGACATAACTCATGGAAAACACCATCTATTATTTCATTACATATCATCCTAGGTTTCAAAGATACACATTTGATATCACATTCACTAAATAAACACCCACTCCTAGGGTACCCACTTTCCCTATGTATATTTATATCAGACTACTCCATAAAGGATTATTTCTCATCCACACATATATAGTGACATCATCCAAAAAATGATTTTTATCATGGAGTTTATATCCAAATGGTCCAGATAAGTAATATGAAAATATGAACATATATATGAAAACAACATATAGAGTATTTGTGAAGCATTAAGAAACCAAAATATTTTATTTGTAAGAACCCTAAAAAGAAATATAATTCTAATAATAACCTACCAAGGGCTATAACACCACCCATTCCAGAGGTACTATACTATTTTAATGAATAGGAATCAATATAAAGATCTATATAACTTACCATCAAATAAAAATATGTGGTGATCAATTGAGTATAATGCCACCAATAAATTATATATAAAAAATATTATAAGTTGTTGGATGTTTAAAATACAAGTCCCTATATATTAAGTTATATCAATTACATAATAAATTATATTTAAAGTGACTCCTACATTCCAAATTTAACGCATGATGTGGAAATTTCCTCTACTGTCAATGATCTAAATATCAAATAACTCAAAAATCATAAATTTCAACACACATATGAATTATTCTTGTTGAAAACCATGAAAATATACCACCAGAAACCAAAAGGAACAATATCTTATCCTTGATAACATATAATTACTATAGAAATAGGTTTTCATGATGCACTAGTATGATATCAATTAAAAGTTATTACACATCCCTACTTCTCTAGACAACAATATCCCCAAAAAGTAAGTTGAAATAAAATGTAAACCCCTCAAGATATCATTCACATTAATGATATTAAACCACTTTTTTCTTGAACACACCACTGTTCAGGATAAATAGTAACCATGCCAAGTATCAACATGACCTCATGCATGCCTCCCCCTATGGAAGAGGCTCTAACTAGCCGAAATAGTGTAGAATATTAATGTTGCAATACTATACCCCCATATCAATGTTTCTTACAGAATATAAACAAACCAAACATCATCTATAGAATTAAGAATCAGAATATGTGAAATTAATAAACATTAATCAATAATAATAAATGAAATGTGAAAATAAAAAATCATAAAGACAATCATCTCCCACTAGGATGATCAAATATACATGGAAAAGAAGACTAAAAATAAAATATTCTCTACTAAAACACACTAGAATCAACTAAATTCAAATAACCATATCCCAATTGGTTTTCTCTAGCTCTAAAAGGTAACATTGGGATTTAGGTCGACCTAAACCCCCAACTAAGTGAGGGGTCTTCTTGGGTATTGAGGCATCATGGTTTTCTGATAATGGTGTGAGAACAAATTAGTAGGGATCTATCAATATGGTCGCATATAAACTTGTAAATATAGTTTACTTAAATCTAACATGATCAGGTAAATATATATGGTGATCAATGAAAAAAAAATATTCATCACTAGCAATTGGGTTCTATGATGACACATATTACTAGTAATATATGCTTCATTTAGAATTGATGTTACTCTGAGAATAACACGTAATCATCCAAACCAAAGTAATCACTTGGGGTTAGACTCACCTCGGTATATAAGTGTTTAATACAAAATATCTAAATAACTCTAATTTGTAGAAGATAAAAATATATGGTTTAATTCACCTCACTAGATTGAATATGAACACATGGAATATAAGTCAACCTAGTATACAAAAGATAAAAACATGGGATCTAAATCACCAATATATACAAAATAAGAACATATGGGGTCTAACACACATGATTAACATCATAGATTTAACAAACCTCAGTATAAAAATGATAAATACCTTTGGTCTAACTCAGTAAAATATGAAGGTGTAATGCTAACACCCCCCAATCTGGGTAGTCCATAGTATCTAAACTTGTGAAGGGGATGTATCTTGAGCAAGATGATCCAACGATCTCGTCCAAAACATCCAAATATATGAGGGTGGAGTTCACATCCTCTACCATTGAATCAAATTTTCATTTGAGGGAATCCTCCATCTAGGAAACATATGTTTCCATCAGTGAGGGGGTTGCATCCCCTACCCCGAATTATCACATGTGAAAAGAGTTAATTTGAAAATTAACGAGGTTCAGTAGAATTATCATACCCCTAATTGGTAAACCATGTTGGTTTTCTAATTTTTTTAGGAAACAAGATTTTTAAAATTAATTTAATTTCATTAATAGCTTCTTTTCACATAACACAATTGTTTTTACAAATCACAATACACATATTTGAACATTACCACTATAACCTAGATGTTAATTTTTGTGATATTAATACGAGAAACCAAATTTTGAAAATTATGTATAAATATTTTCAATAATTATTTTAAATATTTTCTTAATTTTAGGTAATTAATTTATATAAATTGGAAATATATATTTAAAGAAAATGTTTTTATCACGTTTTTGTGATAAAAAATTTTAATTATTTTTTTACACTTATAAAATTTATTTTAAAAACATAACTTCATTTTTGAATCATCATATCAAATTTAGCATGGGGTTAATTATCAAGATTTTTATAAAAGGGTTATGTTTTTTATGAACACTTAAAAATGTTTATTTTTATTAAAAACTCACTTTTCATTTAATGTATTTAGAAATTGACATATTTCTAGAAAATTATTTAAATGTAAAATTAGTTCAATTAGAGTTTTATTTATCATAATACTATAATTTTAGTCAATTTTTATTTTATATATTTCAAATTAATTACTTTTGAAAAGTTTTTATTTAAAAACCCATTATTTCATCACATCTATGTGTTTATTTATAAAATAAATTTTTACAATTATGTTAATGGAATTTGGTAAAATAGATTTCTTATAAATAGTAATAATAAATAATATCTTATATTAATATTAATTAATTTTTGGTCAAAATGGATAGCAAAATAATTTAAAATTATTTTCAATGGTTAAGTTGAAAACAAGTTTTCTGAGGATTAAACTAGAAAAATGAGGGTTAAAATGACCTAACAGCATGTCTAATTCCAATTTTAGGGCTATATTTCTAATATTATTACTATAATACATATTTTATGTTCTATTAGTGAATTTTTATATAAAGGTGACTGATATAAAAATTTATGCGAATTAAAAGGAATATTATCTCCCTCTTGTTTGAAATTTCAATTACATGCTCACATTGTGACAAAAGGAAGATGTGAATGAATATTGATGGTATTTTTGATAGTAATAAAAATAATTTCATGAGGGTTGAATATTTTAGAATTTTATTACTTATTTAATTGTATTAAATGTTTAAGCAACAACATTGTATTAATTATTTAATTAATAGAGAAATATAATAAATGATACTAAGAGTATTAAATATAATATAAATTTAATAAAATATTTTATTTCAGGATTTTTTTTAATATAACATTATAGAAAGGAGTAAAATGATATATTAAAATTCGACATTTTTATGTTTTTAATGTCAAATTAAATGAATAGTTTCAAAATTGACATTGATGTTAATTTATAATAAATAATATTTTATTAAATTATTTATAATAACTAAAAACCATATAGTCGAAAAATTTATTGGTACATATTTTAAAATATAACCATTATCATGTGACTGAACAATTTCCCTTTTTAATAATTTTATTGAACAATAGATAGTAATATCATTCAGAGTATGATAAAGGGTAAAATAGAGTTATGTGTGTTTCATGCGCTTTTGAAAAAATTAATTTTACACAGACGTAGAATTTTTATTTAATAAATTTTATTTTATAAATTTTATTTCTTAATTTATAACCATTGGGTAAAAATTACCAGATAAGGATCATTTTATTTTTAGTATTAAATGATAAATTTCTAATCTAAAAAGGGTAGTTACTGTAGTGAAAATGAAAATGGTAAGTGTATAAAAACTAAAAATTTAAGGAACAACATGTTTAAAACATATTGGTTTTGTGTGGTGGAGGTCTATCACAACCATGTCATCCTCAATCCATTATTTATCAATTTTTTAATCATTTTGGGAGATATTGACTTCCCATTATTGAATAGTTTGGGGTATTTAAAAATTACCACTCCTCCTCCATTATAAAAGGCCACCTCCTCTACTCACGTCGTCACACATCTAATCCCTTTAGCTTTACCAAGACATTTCAAATTCATTCCCCAAAATCCTAATATACATTATAGAGCTCCTTCTTATTCCAAATGACCAACCCTAGGGTACATAATAAGATATCCAATGGGTATTTTTTTTCTAATTGAAGTTATATTGAACATGTACAAAGAATGTCAAGACTTATGGTAAGGGATTTTTATCTCAACATTACTTATTTGAGAAATATGTTATTTTTTGCGCCCATCTTCTTATATAATGTGTATTTACCTCACGTTTTAAATTGATTATCATGATTCTCCTTGAATTCATGATATTTTATGTTTAATTTAATGTTATTATTTTATTGGGATAATGATTCAAAAGTTACCATAGAGGTGAGTGTTTTGATGTTGCAATCTCATTATTTATTATAATTGTTTGTCATTACAATTTTGATAACGAAATATTATGATATCTTTCACAATAATTTCATATAATTTAGTCTATTTAGTATACACCATGAGAATATATGTTTTACTTTCATTTTACTCTTTTTATATACTCATTATTTGAAAAGAATGTTCCTTTATGAAATTGACTTTATTTAACTCTTTTCTAGAAAAACCTTTTTAGACCATATCGATGTTTTCTAAAAAAATGTATTCAGTAATTTTTTAATGTTCTTATAGGATTATTTAAATATATTTTTCCCTTTTTTACATTTTAAAACTTTTCTATAAGGAATCTTTATATAGTTTTCTAAACAAGGCCCGTTTGGATTTTTCTAATACAGGGAATGTAATATTTGTTGTAAATATATTTGGAAGAAATAGAATTTTCCACCATAAAGACCAATCAATAATTTTAGGATTATTTAATTAATTTACAAGTTCATTTTTAAAGAAATGTATCATGAAAACATTTTACGAATTTTTATTTATTTTAAAAAAATTATTTTTTAATGTGGAAACAATTTTTTCTCAGGAAATGTTGAAAGTGATCTTTCAGAATAAGTTTCCACCTATTCTGAAATCATTTGAAGTTACCTAATAATTATTGGCGACATGATCCAATGATAACAACATTATTATTTCATTGGATAGATTATATATATGAAGGAACGATATTTATAAACCCATTTCGTTTCCATAGATTATGATAGGGAAAAATAATGATTTTTTATGAAACTTGTTTCATTTATATGGGTTATGTTATATTGAAATGTTTATGAAGAACATTCTCATTCAAAGGTTATTATATGATTAATTTTTTATGATCCTTTGTCACTAAAATTTATGTTTTATGGGATTAATGAGACATATCTCTCATTCTATTTCATTGGGTAATGATTAATGGTATATAATCTCAAATGGTATATGAAAGGTTATTTGATGCCTAAAAGAGTGTATATGGGAGGTTATCCCCAGCCTAAAAGAGGGTACAGGGGAGGTTATCCCAAGTAGGAAGTAGGTATATGGGTGGTTTGACTAAGAGTAACACGTTATGAATATCTTATTAGATATCATGGACATAAGATTTTCTTTTATTATGTGAATGACACAAATATATATCTTATGCCAATGTTATGACCTCTAGGATCATGTTCCTTTATTCCTTTATGACTCATGTCTTGTGAAATGCTAACACATGTGTCTTGAATAAAATATATGACCTATGATATGTAGGTTATATTTTTTAAAATGTTATTCTCATGTTATCATAAATTTATTCTTATCTTATATTGATACCCCATTATTTTCCGATAACGAGCATCTAAAATAATCCTTTATTATATTTCATTTTCCCTTGATATAAAGAAAAGTATTTTCTTCGATATGTATAAGAAGGGTTCTGGTTATAATGAACATAGAGGGAGATGGTTTAGCTCACTTATTGACCATTTTTTAGGTGTCCATGTTTCCAATGGCTCTAAACATAACAGATTATGGTGTGGATCATTATGTTATTTATTGAATATTCATCTCTTAAGATGCAATATTTATTTATCAGAAGTTAATTTCCCTACAATTGGTATGAAATCAAAGTTTATTAACCATTTATAAACTATGATGATAATACATCTATGAAGAACCCCTAGTATTAGTCTAATTATTAGATACTATTGTTTTAGTAAGGAATATATTATGTGATTTTACTAGGAATACATCCCTGTCTAGATATTAATAGTGGACATAGTTTTGAAACATATGCATCTAGGGTCTACAACCCTAAAAGGGTTCATCTAGAATATATTGGCAATCATTCTAGTTAATAGTGATTGTGCCCATACTATGGACTTGGTTTGAAACTCCTGGGGATATAATTTTTTTAATAAAAACTTTCCTTATGAATCATTATAAAATATTTTAATAGGTGATAATTATGAATTACCGAAGATAAATATAAGGTATTCTAGATTTAAAATATATTTTCATGATTATAAAGGGTTTGTCCGGATTATTTATTTTCCCCTACATATATTATTTCTCACACTATGCTTTTTGGATTAAGTCAATGTGGTTAACTAGAATGAATTGTGTTAATATGGATTGTAAAATGTAATGTGATGATAAAAAACTAAATGAGATGATTAGTAGAGTGAATGATATTTTTCTATGATTGATCTTTTATCATGATTCATGATAAAAAACATTGCTCCTTAATAAACTACCAAACTCAAGAAAAAGGAGATGGGGTTTTCTTAGAGATTGAGTGGTGGATGACATGAATAAAATATGATTCAGTTACCTATTTTCCATGAATGTGTGAAGAGGAACTCCATGAAATGTCTCAATGGAATTAGGAGATGATTGATGTGTATAGAATATGTTCATAGAGTAAGAGAATTATAAAGAAAAATGAAGAGTTTATTAAATGAAATGGAAGATAATAATGGTGTCCCTAAGGAATTATTAATAGTTGAATGTTATAAATTTGGAATGTATCTGAATTATAAAAATATGTTGTCTTAAGGGAATGATCAAGAAGAATTTTAAAGACCCGTAAAATTCAAGGGAAAATATTTATTAATTTTATTTCCGATTTTACAAGAACGAAGTTTCTAATGGCACCTGATTCTGAGGCCCGGTGTGCCCGGAATCATTTTCCAAAGTTTAGCTCGGGTACATTCAGTGAACGAAAAAGTGGGTTTTCCTAAATTTTGAACCAGTGCTTGGAATCAAATTCCGAGTGCACCGATGGAATCGCAGCGCCAGTAATTTCTTAGGAACACCTTTTCTAGAGTTGTGTTTGCTTGGGTGTGGTACATAAAATTTTGTGTTAAGTAAAAGAATAAAATAAAATGGTGCAACCAATTTTATTTTATTTATAGTAGTTTAACCTAAGCTATGTGGTTGTAGTGGGACCCACTATATCCTACTCCACTAGGAAGGATATTTGTGGGGTGGGGCCCACACATGACCCACCTATTCACTTCCTCAACCCCCTCTTTTAATTAGGTAACGCACCCGCACTACAATTTAATTTAAGTCAACTCTTGCGTTTAACTAAATATTAAACGCCTCTTTAATTGGGCGGTAAAAACTCTACAATTAATTCAATTAATTGAATGATGCAAATTTGAATTTCAAAAACATTTGGCATGAGTAATAAAATAAGGCAACACTTATTTTATTAGGGTGGTTTTGTTGTACGAGAGGATTTTGGAGAGGGAATCTCTAAGTTTCGAAGAATGTTCTTGTTCCTCGTCGAAGAACACGAAGAACACCGAGCCTTCGACGAAGAACTTTGTCACCGCAAAGGGGAGTTCGTCGTATCGTCTTCCTCCCTCCTCGCAGCCGGTGAGAGACTCCATCCTCGGAGATCGACGACGCGACGCCAACGATCCTCCTTCTATGAAGCTTACAGAGTCTCCTTCCGCGACGTCCCTTTCCGCGACAAACCTCGCTCGACGACAACACTTGAGGTAGGGGATTATTTTGTTTCTGTTCGTGAATACTTTTATCACCGATCATCGTCTCTAATTGAGCCGCATGTTATCACAATAACGGGAGGAGGTCGGACCGCACGAACACAACCGAACCTCCTCCCCACTTGTTTGTTTGAATTGTTGGCGGCATGAGCAAGGCAGGGCGGGGGTGTTTCACAGCGTGGAAATATTATGGAATGGGCGGAGAAACGCGGAGCCGTCGCGCCGCACCCGTCAGACCAAGGCCGCGGCCTGTGGCCGCTGCGGAGCAGGAAACAGCGGCCGGTTTCCGGCCGCCGACACCAGAGTAGGAGGCTGGGACTCCGACATTCCCGCGGTAGCAGCAACCGGCAGGCCGGACCGGGCCGGACGGCTTCCAAGAAGCCCGGGGTCGTAACCCCCGGCTAGCCAAAGGAGCGTCCCCCCACACGGGGGCCGCAGTTTCACAAATAGGGGCGGGGGGGGGGGGGGGGGGGGTGAGCCCCGCCCCCCCATCCGATCGCCCGTTACGGCCGAGCCGCCTGGCCAATGCGGGCCAGGCCGAGCGCTCTAGGCCGGGCCGGGCCACGTCCTAATGGGCCGGACCCGGAACCAGTTCGGGTCTACCCGGTTTGGGCTGACCCGGGGGGGGGGGGGGTATCGGGCCGGGTCGGACCGGGCCCGAACCACCTATTCACGGACTTGGTTTCATCTTTTTCCTATAACATGGGCTACAGACCTCAAAATGATGCACTGTCAGTTGAGATGTGATACTTGGATTGAGACGATCGTTTAGGTATATTATACTCAAGGTTTCAGAGAACATTGGGTTTGGCCAGGTTGGTTCGAACAAGAAACCAACTGGGCCGTTGGAAAGGAAACACTTATAACTTGAGCTCCGAACGTCCGATTGGCATGCCGTCAACATTGTTGGATTACTCTTAGTGAGATATACCTTTTTTCTTACTCCGCTCGAGGTTTGCACGCAGTTAGAGTATGGTCGGGTTGGTTCTGACTTAAAAACCAACCGGGCCCCTAGGACGAAAAAGCCAATAACTCTCTGACCGGGCGTCCGATTGACGCGCAGTCTGTGATGTTGAGTTTCTGTTTACGATACAGAACTTTTGGTTACATCAACTCCGGACTTCGTGTCAGTTAATGTATCAGCCCCTCAGCTCGTGGAGCGGACCCTCCCGAACGAGCTTGCTGTGTGCGGGAACCCTAGAGCAGGCTGCGACTACGACGACGATGACGACTGTACAGAAATCCTCCGTGGGTTCGACAACAACGACTAAAACACTCAGCAATCCTCATTGGATCAGTGCTATCGATCCTTTGTGGGTTAGATCCAGTGTGGGTCAGTGCTCAGCGGTCCTGTGTAGGCCAGCGCATACCGATCTTGTGTGGGTCTTTGCGGGGGTTAGTACATATCGATCTTGTGTAGGTCATTGCGGGGGTTAGTACCTATCGATCATGTGCGGGTCATTGCGAGGGTTAGTACCTATCGATCCTGTGTGGGTCCGATGACTTAGATGATTCAGTCGCTAAATATGATCATCTTTATCTTCTTACGAAGGAGTATACCTGTGTGAGCTGAGTCTTGACTTTCAATAATTATCTTCGATATGATTGACATGCTTTCCTATGTGGACTGTGTTGTGCTATCCTTTGTGGACGTGATCGAACATGGGCACAGATGTTGGAACCGAACTGGAATTGATGACTTAGGTATATGTATGGGAATATACCTAAGTAGTGTCTGATGTTACTTTGTGATTGTATCTTTCCTTTGTGGATTATCCTTTATAGATTCTGGAGACTTTGGGGGTCTCGGGGTCCCTACTGAGTAGCGTGTACTCACCCCTGCACGGGATATGCCCACACTACGTTGTGTTGGATGCAGACGACAGACATCGCTGATCGTGGTAGAGGCTAGGGGAGCCGTCGGTACCTGGAGGTGGACCACTGGGCGGGACGTACACGGAGTGGACAGCTGGAATCGAGGAGCTGAGGTGGCTATTTATACCCAACCTTCAGGTGGGACTTACAGTGGACGGCTTGAAGTTGTGGATTTACATTCAGTTGTTGTACATTCTTTCAAGCTGTACTTTACATTCAGTTTGGGTTTGTATTCCGGACCTTCTACTTTCCGCACTTACTTGTACTCTGTTTACTTAGTGCTTACTACTACTGGCTTACTCTGTGGTGTTTTTTTACTTATAAAGGCAATTCCTTCCCCTTTTTGTCGGGATTTATGCCATGGTGCTAGTCGCCAGCCCCTGGCCTATGAGAGGCAGGTTTGGGATAGTCACGGCATGGGTCCCGAGGAAGGGTCGTGACAAATTGGTATTAGAGGAGTTTGTTTCTACTGAAGAACTCTGGACTCTGATCTTTCTTCTATGTGAAGAAATAATGTTAAGGGTATTGAGTGTGGTTATCAGTCTAGGGAGTCCAGTGTTGGTGCGGTGGCCGACGTATCTGCACACCAGGACCCTGACCTCTGATTTCCGACTCAATGCATAAAGACATTGATTGCATGTGTGTTTTAAAAGTTTTCTTTGTGATTACTTTGTGTCAGATCACCAGGTATACTGTTTTGACCATGGCACACTTGTCTCTTTTCCGGATGGCCCCACGATGGCAGCCAGCTAGGGTTCCGAGTTTTGTACGTGACGACAGCCCACCGAGCGACGAGGCCTCGGTGCATGGCCCTATTACTGCGGAGGCACCGACGGTACCACTACCCACCGATCCACCGATGCTACCAGCCCCAGCCGCTGAGAGTGCACATCACCTTGGTGCACTACACGAGTTTTAGCGTCAGCGACCGACTAGGTACCACAGGGAGACGGACCCTCCGGAAGTCGAGGATTGGCTAGAAGCAGTTGTATGATTTTTCCGATTGGTAGGGACACCAGCAGACCTCATGGTGATCCTTGCAGCAAGTCTCCTGCACACGTTAGCAGGCAGATGGTGGATCCTGATGCTCCAGGTGAACGACGAGGAATCTCTCCTCTGGGAGGAATTCGAGAGCCTCTTCCGCTCGGAGTTCGTCCCAGCCACCCTCCGTGCGGTGCGCATCCAGGAGCATCTATAGCAGCATCAGGGCAGCATGACGGTCGCCTAGTACTCGGCGAGATTTACCGATCTCTCGCGCTATTCGACTAACATGGTACGTGACCCATTCTTCCGAGCCCGGACATTCGAGCAGGGATTGAGGCATGAGATCAGGGCATCGCTGATCTCCCTCATCATTCTAACACAATCATGGTTACTGGAGAGAGCCCTTATCCTTGAGAGATTTCTTGGTGAGCGTACACCAGCAGCGATACCTACCGCAGGGCGGCACGTAGTAGAGTCTTCAGCAGCTGGAAGTCGACGAATGACACAGGGGTCTAGGCAGACCAGACCCTCAGGCGGAAGACCTTAGGACAGTGGCTCAGAGGTGCGGGGAACACAGTGCAGAGCCAGTCTTACGAGAGTGAGACAGTGCTACGCATGCGGCGGGCAGGGCCACATGGCTAATGACTGCCCGACCTGCCATGAAGAGGAGAATCAGGCAGTTGAGGGGCCACCCAACCAAAGTCAGAGGGTCGACCATGGAAGTCCGCAGGGAGAAGGAGGACGAGGCAGAGGAGCTGGCTAAGCATTAGGTGGTGGGAGACGCTTTGAGGCCTTACCAGGACCACCACCAGGAGGCCCACCCCGACCATCGGGAGCTGGCGGGCAGAGGCAGGCACAGCTTCAGGCAGTGGAGGCCTACGACCACGGCGCACTGAAGACGATTCGAGGTACTATCTTTGTCTACTCCACCCTTGCTGCAATTCTTATAAACACAACAGAGAGTCATTCTTTCATTTTCATCGCCCTTCTTCGGAGCTCGGAGATTCCGACGGAGCCGTTGGCTCGATTCTTATGGATAGAGACTGTTACGGGAGCAGACTCGACGATTACACATTGGTGCCGGCAGTGTGAGCTTACTCTAGGAGGTTAGAGCTCCAGCTGAGATTTTCTTGTAGTGGCGTCGAAGCCTTACGACGTCATCTTGGGCATGGATTGGTTATCCATAGCCCATGCTCAGATTGACTGTATTAGGCGCAAGGTGCGGTGTGTTCGCACCGATGGGAGCAGGTTCACCTTCACCGGCGATAAGGGAGCCTTTGAAGCACAAGATGGAATCACGCAGAGTAGAGGACATCCCATCACTCATTTTTTGTCTAGCCTCATCCTAGGAGAATTTGACGTAAAGGTCCTAGTTTTCCTGTAGTGGTGGATCAGTATGTGGACGTTTTCCCCAATGACGTCCCAGGGCTACCTCCTCATAGAGAGGTAGACTTCTATATTGACATGTACCCCAGGACAGCCCCGATATCCACTCTAGCATATCGGATGGCCCCTGCTGAGCTTTGAGAGCTACGGGTATAGTTGAAGGACTTGCAGAGCAAGGGATTCATCCGACCCAGTGCTTCACCCTAGGCTTCCCAGATATTGTTCGCCAAGAAGGCGGAAGGGATATTGCAACATTGTGTCAACTATCACCGCCTGAACCAGGTGACCATGAGGAACAAGTATCTGCTACCGACGATTGATGACCTCATCGATCAGCTCAAGGGAGAACGGTGGTTCTCGAAGATAGACCTTAGATTAGGCTATCAATAGCTCAGAGTTCGAGATGAGGATGTGCCGAAGACGGGCTTCAGATGTCGGTATGGCCACTATGAGTTCTTGGTTATGCCTTTTTGCATAACCAATGCCCAGTAGTGTTCATGGGTCTCATGAACAGGATATTTCAGCCATACCTCGATCGATTTGTCATGGTCGTCATCGATGACATTTTGATATACTCGACCACTGAGGAGGAGCGCGCCTACCACTTGTGGGTTGTACTAGACACACTCCAAGAGCACCATCTTTAAGGAAAGCTCTCGAAGTATCAGTTCTGGTTACGTGAGGTCCACTTCTTGGTAAAAGTCATCTCTTAGGCAGGAGTTGCGGTGGATCCTGTGAATATCGAGGCAGTGCTAGCTTGGGAGCCACCCAGGAGCGTGATGGAGGTGCGGAGTTTCTTGGGTACAGCTGGGTACTACCCGAGATTTGTGCCAGACTTCTCCAGAATTGCGGAACCACTCTCAGATTTGATGAATAAGGGGAAACCCTTTGTGTGGTTAGACAGATGTCATTAGATCTTCCAGGAGCTGAGACAGAGATTGACCAGCGCACCTATCTAGAGGCTACTAGAGGAGGGAGTAGGGTACGTAGTCTACTACGATGCATAAGGGAATGGACTCGGATGTGTCCTGATGTAGGAGAGGGTCGTGATCTCCTATGTATCACGTCAGTTGAGGCCGCATGAGTAGAACTACAAACCCCATGACCTGGAGTTAGCAGCTGTGGTCTTCGCTCTGAATATGTGGCGACACTATCTGATGGGAGAGCGCTTTACAGTCAACTCTGACAACCAGAGCCTCAGGTACATCTTCTCATAGAAGGACCTGAATCTAATACAGTGACGATGGCTCGAGTTCCTCCAAGACTATGACTTTGAGATAGTATATACTCCTGGGAAGGGGAACGTAGTAGCCGATGCTCTCAGCAGGAGGATGGGCATCCAACTACTCGGGGAGGCGACGGAGCAGCTAGCCGCTTTGCAGATATCCATCGTAGGTAGAGATGGAGCAGCCTTTCTTCATTCACTCACAGTCACTCCTCCACTACTGTAGCGGGTCAGAGAGGCATAGTGTGGGGATGCTGATTTTGAGATGCGGCATGCACAGATATCCTCTGGACAGGCACCTGATGGATTCTATTTAGGAGGCGAGCACGACGTCCTTTTCAGAAGACGTACCATGGTACCATATTCTTTACATGAGGAGGTGCTGAGAGAGTTTCACACTTCCCCTTTGGCGGTACATACTGGAGTTGCGAAGATGTATTAGGACCTCAGACGACAGCACTGGAGGCCGGAAATGAATAAGGTTGTGGAAGAGTTCATTTCTCAATGCCTCACTGGCCAGCAGGTGAATGCAGAGCACCAGGTACCAGCAGGCTTGGTACAGCCCTAGGAGGTCCCAGAGTAGACGTGGGATAAGATATCTATGAATTTTGTGACTAGACATCCAATCAATTTTACAGGTCACGACCCCATTTGGGTTATTGTCGACCGACTCACCAAGTCGGCCCACTTCTTACCCATTAGAGAACAGGACTTAGAAGAGATCTTGGGACGTCTCTACATCCAGAAGATTGTATGGCTTCATGGTGTGCCATCATCTATCATCTCTGATCGAGATGCTCGCTTTACTTCCCAGCCTTGGAAGGGGTTGCAGGAGGCATTCGGGATGTAGCTATGTCTGAACACCGCCTTTCACCCTCAGACGGATGGTCAGACAGAGAGGACCATTCAGACTCTCGAGGACATGCTTCGTGCATGTGTCCTCGACTTTGGTCGCAGCTAGTAGGACCATCTACCCTTGGTGGAGTTCGCGTACAACAACAACTACCACTCCACCATCGGAATGGCACCATACGAGGCATTGTATGGCCGGCCTTGCAGATCACCTCTGTGCGGGACTGACCCTGGGGAGTCAGCACTTGTGGGACCAGAGATAGTCCAGGCCATGACAGAGAAGGTCCAGGTCATCCAGGAGCGGATGAGGATAGCTCAGAGCCGGAAGAAGTCTTATTCTGACAGGAGGCGGAGGCCACTGAAGTTCGAGGATGGCGACCACGTCTTCTTGCGGGTCTCACCTCGACCTGGATTACGGAGATTTGGCCAAGGCGGAATGTTATCTCCGCGCTTCATCGGACCATTCCAAGTCCTCAACAGGATAGTCCTGGTGGCTTATCTCCTAACCCTACCACCTCAGTTGCACCAGGTGCACGACGTCTTCCACGTATCTCAGCTGAAGAGATATATGCATGACCCGACGCATATCATCGACCATGAGGAGTTGGACATTGATGATGGGGAAACTTTTGCGGAGGTCCCGGTGGAGATCGAGGATCGACAGGAGCGGTATTACATGGATGGTCGATTCCTCTAGTGCACATCAGGTGGAAGCACGTGGACCTCTAGGAGAGCACTTGGGAGTGGGAGGCTCAGATGCGTGCACAATACCCACATTTGTTTCCCTAGTTTATGATGTATATTTACAGGGATGTAAAGCCCTCAGGTGGGAGTAATGTAAATACCCATAAAATTCAAGGGAAATTTTTTCTTAATTTTCTTTGGGATTTTACAAGATTGTAGTTTTTGACGACACCTAATTTCGAGGCCCGGTGTGCCCAGAATCATTTTCCGAAGTTTAGCTCGGGTACGTTCTGTGAACGAACAAGCGGGTTTTCCTAACTTTTGAACCGGTGCTCGGAATTGAATTCTGAGGGCACCGATGGAATCGCAGCACCGATAATTTCTTAAGAACACCTTTTCTGGAGCTGAGTTTTCTCGGTTGTGGTACTTAAAATTTTGGGTTAAGTAAAAGAATAAAATAAAATGGTGCAACCAATTTTATTTTATTTAATGTAGTTTAACCTAAGCTAAGTGGTTGGAGTGGGACCCACTATATCCTACTCCACTAGGTAGGATATTTGTGGGGTGGGGCCCACACGATCCCCACTTATTCACTTCCTCGACCCCCTCTTTTAATTAGGTAATGCACCTGCACCCCCATTAAATGAAAGTCAGCTCTTGCGTTTAACTAAATATTAAACAGCTCTTTAATTGGGAGGTTAAAACTCTTCAATTAATTCAATTAATTGAATGATTCAAATTTGAATTTCAAAATCCTTTGGATTGAGTAATAAAATAAGGCAACGCTTATTTTATTACTGTGGTTTTGTTGTGTGAGAGGATTTTGGAGAGGAAATCTCTAAGTTCTGAAGAACGTTCTTGTTCCTCGTCGAAGAACGCGAAGAACACCGAGCCTTCGATGAAGAACTCTGTCACCAAAAAGGGGATTTTGTCATACCATCTTCCTCCCTCCTCATAGCCGGTGAGAGAAGCCATCCTCGGAGATCGACAACGCGACGCCAACGATCCTCCTTCCGTGATGCTTACGGAGTCTGCTTCCGTGACGTCCCTTTCCGCGACAAACCTAGCTTGACGACAACACTTGAGGTAGGGGATTATTTTGTTTTTGTTTGAGAATACATTTATCGCCAATCATCATATCTAATTGAGCCGCCTGTTATCGCAATAAAGGGAGGAGGTCGGACCGCACGAACACGTCCGACCCTCCTCCCCCCTTGTTTGTTTGAATTGTTGGCAGCACGAGCAAGGCAGCGCGATGCCGTTGCACTGCGTGGAAATATTATAGAATGGGCAGAGAAACGTGGCGCCATCACGCCACGCCGTTAAAGACGAACAATGCCGCGTCACCGTCGCGCCACGCCGAAAAACCTCGAAGAGGCCGCGGCCGGAGCGAGGCCGCGGAGGAGGAGCGCCGCGCCGTCGCGCCGCGCCAGTCGGACCAAGTTCGTGGCGGAGCAGGAAGCGGGGGATGGCTTCCGGCCGCCGGCGCCGGAGCAGGAGGGTGGGACCCTGGCAGTCTCGTGGCAGCAGAAACCGGCCGACCGGACCAGGCCGGGCAGCTTCCAAGAATCCGATGGGCATAACCCCCGGCTGGCCGAAGGAGCGGCCCCCCACATGGGGGTTGCGGTTTCACAAACAGTGGGGGCAGCGATCCCCTCCCCCCTTCCGCTTGGCCGTTACGGCCGAGCCGCCAGGCCACGCTGGCCAGGCCGAGTGCGGTAGGCTGGGCCGGCCCACGCCCACCGATCTGGGCCATGCCCTAATGGTCCAGACCTGGGTCGGCTCGACCCGGGGGTATCAGGCCAGGTCGGACTGGGCCCGAACCCCCTATTCACGGACTTCGTTCGGTCTTTTTCCTATAACATGGGCTACAGACCTCCGAACGATGCACCGTTAGTTGAGATGCGATCCTTGGATTGAGACGGTCGTTTCGGTATATTATACTCAAGGTTTCGGAGAACTTTGGGTTCGGCCGAGTTGGTTCGAACACGAAACCAATCGTTCCCTCGGAGCGGAAACGCTTATAACATGAGATCCGGACATCTGATTGACGTGCCGTTGACTTTGTTATATTCCTCTTTGGGAGACGGACCTTTTGGCTTACTCCGATCAAGGTTCGGACATAGTTGGAGTATGGTCTGGTTGGTTTTGACTTAAAAACCTACCGAGCCCCTAGGACGAAAAAGCCAATAACTCTAAGACCGGGCATCCGATTGACGCGCCGTCTGTGACGTTTTGTTCCTGTTGAAGATACGGAACTTTTGGATACATAAACTCCGGACATCGTGTCAGTAGATGTATCAGACCCTCGGCTCGTGGAGTGGACCCTCCCGAACGAGCTTGCTGTGTGCAGGAACCCTAGAGTTGGCTGCGACTGCAATGTCGATGACGACTGTACATAAATCCTCCATGGGTTCGACAATGATGACTTCAACACTCAGCGATCCTCAGTGGATCAGCGCTACTGATCCTGTGTGGGTCAGATGCTGTGTGGGTTAGCACTCAGTGGTCTTGTGTGGGCCAGCGCATACTGATCCTGTGTGGGTCAGATCCTGTGTGGGTCATTGCGAGGGTTACTACCTATCGATCCAGTGTGGGTCATTTCGGGGGGTAGTACCAATCGATCCTTTGTGGATCCGACAGATTAGATGATTCAGTGGATACATATGATCCTCTTTATCGTCTTACGAAGGAGTGTACTTGTATGAGTTGAGTCTTGAATTTCAATCATTATCTTCGATATGATTGACTTTCTTTCCTATGTGGATTGTGTTGTTCTATCCTGTTTGGATGTGATCGAACTTGGGCTCGAATGTTGGAGCCGAACTAGAATTGATGACTTAAGTATATGTATGGGAATATACCTAAGTAGTTTCGGATGTTACTTCATGATTGTATCTTTCCTTTATGGATTATCCTTTGTAGATGCTTGAGACTTTGGGGGTCTCGGGGTCCCTACTGAGTAGCATATACTCACCCCTGCACAGGCTATGCCTGCAGTATGTTGTGTTGGATGCAGACGACGGGCAACGCTGATCGTGGTAGAGGCTAGTGGATCAGTCTGTACCTGGAGGTGGACCACTGGGCAGGACGTACACGGAGCGAATGGCTGGAACCAAGGAGCTAAGGTGGATATCTGTACCCACCATTCAGGTGGGACATCCAGTGGATAGCTTGACGTTGCGGCTTTACTTTCAGTTGTTGTACTTTCTTTCCAGTTGTACTTTAATTTCAGTTTGGGTTTGTATTCTAGCCCTTTTACTTTCCACACTTACTTGTACTCTGTTTACTTAGTGTTTACTTCTGCTGGCTTACTATGTGGTGTTTTTTTACTTATAAAGGCAATTCCTTCCCCTTTTTGTCGGGATTTATGCCTTGGTGCTAGTCGCCAGCCCCTGGCCCATGGGAGGTGGGCTTGGGGTAGTCACGATACTGGTCCTGAGGATGGGTCATGGAAAGAATATCATCAAGGTGGTACATGATTGTTTTTCTATTAATAATGAAGAGAGTAAAATTTGACATATGAAAGGAATTAGTTATTAAAGAATAATATGACAAAGCCTAGTTAATGGTATAACTATAATGAGGAATCATTGATGTTTTTATGTATGGGAATTCAGTAATGAGGAATCTCAAAATATATGGATCATTATGTATAAGTTTCCCATTAAGAATTTGGTGGAATATGATGAATTGTATGGATGACCTAGAGAAAGGACATAATAGAAAAGTGGTATTTTATAGGAACACATGATTAGGGGAAATATAACCTTTAATATGCTCTTGATGTTGAGGAAATGTTGTTTGGTTTGGATAATGTTTGGCATGATACGTAAAAAGGAAAATTGAATATCATTGATGACCTTGGGATTGATTATTTATTTGATGAAAATGTGAACTATGTTATCATTGATAGAGTTTAAAGTATGTTTATATTTATAAAATATATTCAATAATTTGTGATTTTTAAAGAATTAAGAAGAATGTATTCTTTCATTAATAATTTATGGTAATTATTTTTAATACCATATTTTAGGAGAACACATGAAAAAATGTATTCAAACATTTAGTAAGTGGAAACTATGATCCACTTTTTGATATTTTGGGGATTAATAATAAGTTGATTTTAGAAATTAAGTAACATTATGTCTGATTTTTTGAATATTGGAAACAATTAGGGTAAACCATTAATGGAATTGTTTAATTGAAATTTTTTGTTTAGGTTTTAGAGATTGATATATTATTTCACAACATATATATTTAAGAAAATTGGATAAACTGTGAAAACCATTTTTTTATGATACCTAGAGATAGAAGGATTGAATTATTATTATTTTATGGATATAATTATCTATTATAACTTTAGGAATGTAAAATTAAACTTCATTTCATTGGGTAAGAGATGAAGTGTAAATTGATTGAAGAAAAAAAAGGATGAGATTGTGCTTATGAATTGGAATAAAATAAGTTAATCATACATTGTCTTGAAAATTCCTCAACATTAGGAAAAGGAACCTAAAATAAAAAATTTATAAATTGAACTTTATTTTTGATAAATTGACGGTCTTTTCACCTATCACATATTTATGTCTTTGTGGTCGTTGACTTTATCCTAACAACATTATCGATCAATATATATTATTATTGGGGATTTATTCTTCTCTTCTATGTCTATATTTTCACTTCTCACTAATTTTATTATACTTAGTTACCTAGTTATGTTTTGAACTTCATGATTTATCTTCCCACTTCTAAATAATAAGTTATATTAAACCTTGATTCGATGCTGATTTTCCCTGATGAAATTTTCGAATCTAGTACCAATGATTATTGATATAAAGTTCAATGTGTGATGATGAACTATATTTAAGGGGGGTAGAATGTAAATCCCTATAATTTTATAAATTATATATTTTTTTTCAAAAAAATGAAATTTCATTGATTTATTGTATTATATGTGAAAACAAGTTTTGATGAATCAAAATATACTTAATTGAACATGACAGTTATAATCTTGCCAACATATTTGGTGGTTAAATAGTGATAATCACATTATAAAAAATTATTATAATTATTTTCAATATTAAACATATATTTATAAATAATTATTTAATTTCATTAAGGTCTTTATATACTTTAAAAATACATATTTCTCAAGCAATGGGTTTTATATATTTATTTTTTGAAACAATATTAAAAATAAAATTTAAATCTTTTAGAAATTGTATTTGAAGAAATTTACATAATTGTTTTAATAAAAATCTCAATATTAATTTAGGGTGAATGTTTGGGATTATTCTGAGAAGATTAATTTTTTGGTGAATATTGAAAAATATGGTATTTATTAAAAACTGCCTTTTTGTTTAATGAATTTATAATGATCCATACTATTTAAAAATTTATTAAATGTTAAATTTATTATATAATATATTTTATTATTATAATTTAGTTAATTGGAAAAAAAATTATTTTATATTTATATTCAAACTTTTTAAAATTATCAAAAGGTTCTCTCAAGAAAATTACTTTTTTATGTCTGCAGGATTAATTTTAATATAAAATTTACAAATTAAGTTAATGGAATTTTGATAAATGAATTCAATATTTGGAATCAGAATAAATAATATTAAATAATAATGTAAATGTTTTTTGGTCAAAATGAATAGTAAAATATAGTTAAAATTAATTAATGTGGTTAAGGTCAAAATGGGTTTGCAGGGGGTTAATCTAATAAGACAATAGTTAAAATGACCTAAATATTTATCCAATTCATATTTTAATACCATATTTATAATATTTTTACCTTATGATATATTTTTATGTGGTTTTGGAACACATTTTCAAAAATGAGACCAATATAATAATTTCAGTGAGAAAAGAGACAAAATTTCACAATCTTGATCTTAAATTTCCATTATGTGTTCATATAGGGAAAAATAAAAATTTTACTCACAAATTATGTTAATCGTGATAAAAATTGGGTTAATTAAATGAGAGATTTTTTTTAATTTTTATTAATTATATAATTTCAATAAATGTTTAAGAAACACCGACACAATAATTATTTATTTAGTAGAAAAATAAAAGAAATGATACAAAAAATATTATTAGCAATATAAATTGATTTAATTATTGTATTTTATGAATTAATTATGTAAACATAACATGATATATTGGTTTTAAAATGATATATTTTAATTATACATTTTTCTTAATTTTCTTAAAGTTAAATTAAATTAATATTGTCTATAGTGACATTAATTTTATTTTATAATAACTAATATTTCATTAAATGATTTAAAATTACAAAAAAATAAATCCTCTAACTAATTATTGGTATGTGTTTTAAAATATGAAAAATATTCCTTTAATAGACCAATTTTCATTTTATAAAAATTATTTTGACCGCTAAATAGTATGAACAATGTCAGCATGATGAATGGTAAAATGAGGTTTTTCTTGTTTCAAATGCTTTTGTTAAAATTAGTTTTCATCATAGAAAATATTTAAATTTAAAAATTGGAATTAATATTTGTATCCAATGGGTAAAAATTATATTATAATTTTTAATTTTTTTAGATATAATAGAAAAATAATTAAGATAAAAGGCTAGTCACCATAGTGAAAACAGAGGGTAAAAGTAAGGAGACATTGATGTTAAGGAACAACATGTTAGAAACATATTCTCTTTGTTGGGTGGAGGTATGGATAAACCATATCATTTATTAAATAATTTATTTATCAATTTTATAGGTATTTTCTATGAAAGTTACATCCCATTATTGAATAGTATTGTGCATTTACAAAAATGTCACTTCTATATTATAAAAAGTCACCACCCCCGATACTTTTTCACACCTTGAAAACTATTTCTATAACATATCAGGTATTTATAGAATAATACTTATTTGTATCTATAAATATTTATGCATTATATTTTAATCTTACTTTAAAGTTGATTATTTTTTCAATAGCATACCCAACATGCAACAATGGGTTTCTCAAAAAGAATATGTTGCACACAAGAAAAAGATATACCAAAAAACAATTCATTATTAAAACGATTATTTTAATTGTTAGTTATCGCATTACTTTTTTATTGGTTAAAATGAAGGGAACATACAATATTATGTTTAAAAATGTTTATTATTTTTTTTACATTATTCTAATAAATTTTAGAGGCTTAATGTGAGAATAAATTAAATTTTAAGCATAAATAATCTAATATTTTAAAATGGTTGTTTCATCGCCTTTTGATGGAAAACATTTATAAATCTCTTTTTTTCATGATTATCTAGTATATTAAACAATATAAAATTATTATTTTTATATGGGACATCAAAATTAAAATTGGTTGATTTTTTTGATATTTTCCTAATAATATTCAATTTTTAAGGAATAGTTAAACAATTCTGCAATTTATTTCCAAACTGAATTTTTTTTAATATAATTATATTGTTAAATTATAATTTTATATGGTTTAATGTATAATTATATTATGTTTTTATCATTTAATATAATTTTTTCCACTGGAAGTAATTTTACATTTAAATTGGATATAAATAAGTGTCAATCTTTTAATGGTTTTTACTGTTAAAAAACTCATTTCCTCAATCCATATACATGATTAAAATAAAATTATTTTAAGTCACTTATGTGAATATAATTTAAAAAAATGGACATAAATGGTTGTAATAATTATAAAAAATGTGATCTAATAGGATTAAAACAATTTCTGGTGAATAATAACTTTAGTATTTTATTTACCACAGTTAAAGGTAAATTAGGCAATTAAAGGTAAAAATAATATTATTATAATATAAACCTACACTAAAACTTTTCTAAATCTTATTGGATGAGTTATTGGTGAATAATTTAATCTATTGGTCGAAATGATGTCCTTTTTATGAAACTTTGGTGTGAATATGACATTTATTACATATAATTTAAAATAAAGGCAAAAATGTCATAACCATGTCTCTTCTAATTGAATTTTTTTAATATGCGGTTATATAAGTGATATCATTGACTATAAATTTTAATTATATATATAAAAATATTACCTATATCATGGTAATTAATTTAAAATTTTTAGTAAATAAAGAACTTAATTTAAGTATGACACAAATGATGATGGAATAATTGATTTATTAATTAATGAATTAAATAAATGATATTATAAATATTAAACATATATTATTTAAAATAATTTATACCATAACTAAATTTTATAGGTGAATATTAAATTTTATATATCTATTTTATGGTTCTTTTGGAATGTATCTCTCTATTTGGATTTTATTTAAATTCAATGAAATTTATATAGTTAATATTGACATAATTGATATTTTATAAAAATAATAAAATATAAAATCATTTTAAATATATAAAATTCTTTTAAAATTACAATTTTAATATTATAATGTCTAAAATCTCATTACGTTTCCAATCATTGTAAATTTATCCCCTTATGTAAAATTTACGACCTCTTAATATTTAAAATGTTGTTACAACAATTAAAATTAAAAGAGAATAATTAATTGAAAACCGAAAAGATTAGGTTTAAAATAAAATTATTACATGTCTAAAAATTATTTATGACTTAATTTAGAACTATATTCATCTTTGTTTCTATATATATCATGTTGGTGTTAGTTGGATTATGAAATTATTTTATATTAATTTAATATTTTCAGAGTTTCCAAGGGTACCCGTCCCCCCTCTTATAAAAAGGTACACACTCCTCTCTAATACTCACACATAAAGAACCATTTGGTTCAGACAATAGCTACCCAAAACCCTTACTAAAATCCCACCCCGTGTTCTTGAGTCCTTTTATATAGGCAGAACACCCTTCTAAGAGGTATTAAAGAGTTATTCAAGGGTGATCAACCAAAGAAGATGTATCATTTTCTTTAAGTATTTCTATTTTATTTATTCTACCACTCCCTTAAAGTAATTTCAAAACCATGATGTGATAATAAATCCATTATCCTTAATAAGATGATTTTTTTCATAATATCACCACCTATATCCATCTCCAATTTCATCCATTGTGAAATGACAATTTCGTTTGTGTGTATGGTGTATTACCACCTCGTGAAACGATATATTTCATTTTTTATTACCATCTATCAATACAGGTTATAATTATGGAATAAATGTTTATATATGATATTAATGACATATTTATCATTTTATAAGAATACAATTTTAATTATTGTCTTTCCATGAATGCATATAAAAATGATAATATCGTTCATGCGTATGTTTGAACTGACACCTCTTCGAAGCAATGAAAATCGTTTTTACTGACCACATTACATGTATGATATATATAAGTATATTTAAATTATTACTATTATCTTAATAATATTATTATCATTCTGAAATAAAATATAATAATTACTTTATTTCTATAATGATCGGTGAAAAATGGAAATTGTTACTTATGCGAACATACGGCTTACCGTATGTAAGATTACAACATTGTTCATTTTTAATAACCATAATTAATATTTTTATTTTAAAAGAATTATTAATATATAAAATTAAAAATTAATTCATCAATAATACTATTGAGATTATGTACTTATGAACACATAAACTAGTGATATCAAACCTGGTTCATTTTTGACTCAAGTACCGAATATTGAAAAAACATCTCATATGAACTTATTTAATTATGTAATTTTTATAACATAGTAGTAAGGGATATAAAAGAAATAATAAACATTGAAATGGTCCTCAATAATGTATAAATTAACCTAACATTATTATTCATTAATATAATAATATTACCTGATGACTCTTACTCAAAGAAAGGGACCTTGTCTTAATCTTCATTCATTGAAGCACATTTCGATAATAAACACCACATTCTTTAATACGGTGTATAATTTACACCATTTTAATTTAATTTCATTATAAGGGTTTTAAAATTACTCTCTTTCTACGTAGTTTTTTACTACATGAAAAAAGAAATGTTTTTCTGTAATGTATGCAAAGATAATGAAATTTCCATTACCGTGGCCATTATTTGATATTTGGATTCCACTATAAGAAATATTGTTTATAAACAAAAAAATACCATATTCTAATTTCATTTATTTTGGTGTTGAAAATGTTTTTGAAAATGAATTTATTATATCAATATCGTGAAATTATATATTTCGATTGCTGTATAGAAATGATATTTTTCTTTAATGTGTTCTTTATGTGTTATGATTATCTTAAGGTTCTTTGGAATTTTTTATGTATACGGGTGGTTCCTCAAGAAAATGGGTGTGGGTGAGGCCTTGATAGATCTCTCATTCCTTGGCTAATCAGATAAAGATAAATGACAATGTTTCTCTTAATATATTTAGGAGATATACTATGATGGGTATTCTAAACGTAACAATAAAGCATACTCCCTATATAGTTGTGAGATATATAATTTATGTATGATATGGATTCCTTGATTTAAATTTATGATTTTATGATTTCTAATATATTTTTTTGGAATATTATGATTTCATGAGGTATTTTAATGAACCTATTATTTACGGGTGAAAATTATGATTTTTTGATAATTGTTTCATGAGTTTAAAATATTCATGGACTAATGGTTTCATTCTTTATATATATCTCTTACTAATATTTTTATTCTCATACCATGTTTTAGAAATGTTTTCCATTGGGTATAAGGTTATGTAATCGTAATGAATAAATCAAGGTGAATGTTATGATGATTTTTATCATGAAAAAAATGTCATGTTTTATTTTAAAGAGTTTTATTATGTGAAAAAATGGATAGGGAGTAGAAGTGTATACTTTTTAATATTTTATGTGTTATATAATAGTTATGACCTAATTATCTACAACTCTAAACCTAATAAGATCCTCAATGTGAATGAAATTAAATTCTTATTTAAAGCTCAAGATTACGTAATATATATGGTTGGGGCCTTACAGATTGTTTTATAGGTAATTTTAGTTAACATTTGGGGTTTGGATTTTGATAATAGAATATCAATAAATTATTTTTTTAGTTTATGGAAAAATTTAAAAGATATAAAATTTGAAGATTACTATGTTTCTTTGTATGAGATATGTTTTAATTTATGTAATATACATTGTTTTTTATTTAGATTATGCCAATGTTTTGTTTGATCCGGGGTCTACAAATTCTTTCATTTTTGTTAAGGTTTTTGGTAAATTAGAAATTCCACCTCATGAAACGAATCCATAACTTATAGAAAAAAACCATGGGGGAAATATTGAGGAAAAAAATTATTTGAATATTCCAATCCTTATATGTGGAGAAAATTACTTGAAAACCTTATTGTTTTTCCTCTAGTATATTTTGATGTTATTTGGGGTATGAATTGTGTTTTTTTACCATGCTATGATTGATTGAAAAGATAATGTGGTTTATTTTTAGAAATAGTTTCAATTTACATACATGAATGAACCCTTACCTCTGATAACATGTCACGAAGTAGAGAAACTATTGAACTATGGAAATGAATTTTTTATTTCACATATTGTTGAAATCAAATTAACAATTCAGATTAATGATTTTCATGTGGTAAATGAGTATATTTTTGTATTTATTGAATATTTGTTTGGTATTATACCTAATTGGGAAGTAGACTTTATTATTGAATTAGTTCTTCATGCTAATCCTATTCCAAAACCCTCTTATCGAATAACTCATATTGAAATTTTAGAGTTAATGAAGAAATTTCACAAGTTATTAAATAACGGTTTCTTTCGACCTTGAACATCATGATGTGGTGTTCTTGTCTTTTTTTTTTAAAATAAAAATGGTTCTATGAGACATTTCATCAATTATAGAGTCTTGAATAACATCAATGTTTAAAAAGGTATCTTTTTCCACATATCGATTACTTGTTTGTTCATCTCCAAGGAGTATAATATTTTTCAAAGGATGAATTGTGGTCAAGGTACCATCAACTTAAATTAAAGGAAGAAGAAATTATAAAAGCTACATTTTGTATTAGATATAGACATTATGAATTTTTAGTTATGGCTTTTGGGTTAACAAATGCACCTTTTGTATTCATGGAACTTATGAATAGAATATTCTGTGAGTTCCAAGATAAGATTGCAGTTGTTTTTATTAAGTAAATTTTGGTATATTAAAAAATTAAATAGTGGCATGAAAGTCATTAAAGGTTTGTTTTAAAAACCTTAAATGAAAATTCATTATATGGTAAATTCAGTAATTGTGAGTTTTAGTTACAAAAAATTTCATTCCTTGGTAATAATTTTTCTAAATATGACATAACTATTGTTCTTTTCAAAAGAAAAGTTTTTTATGATTGGACAAGACCCAAAAAATAACCGAGATTTATAGTTTATTTTTTTATCAGGACATTATCATAGGTTTTTTAAATTTATTCATGATTATCTAGCCCAGTGACCATGTTAACCTGAAAAGGTATAATGTTCATTTGGAAAAAATAATGTGATGATTGATTTCATGAATTGAAGAAAAGATCAGTGAATGTTTTAGTTTTGATACTAGATTTTAGAAATAATAAAATTTATATATACACCGATTCTTCATTGAAAGTAATTAGTTATGTGGTGGTGCAGAATGATCAATTAATATTTATACTTCACGATAGTTGGAAAATCCTGAGTAAAATTACCCTACACATTATTTGGGATTATCTTATGTTTTATTTCTTTAAAAATTTTGAAGCATCATCTGTATGGAGTAAAATATGAAATATGTACTAACTACAATAGTTTGAAGCATATATTTACTCAGAAAGAATTGAATTTGAGATAGAGAAGATGGTTGTAACTAATCAAGGATTATGATTGCATGATTTATTACCATATGGAAAAATCAAAAAAAGTTGTTGAAGATTTTATTTTGAAAATTAATGCATCATTAACCATGTTATGTTTGGAATGTTACCATTGGATTAATGATTGGATGATCATTAGAATATATGTTTTTGGTTCCGAAAAATACTCAGTTCTCTTTTTTCTTTTAGTGTAGTCATCTCAATCAGACAGAATTAAGCAAGAAATGTAGGAAGAAAATAAATTTCATAAAAATTTATAATTGGATAAGAAAGGTATTTTTTTTAATTTAACATTGGTAAATATTTTATTTTGTTACATGGGAAGATATTATGTGTTCATTGTGATTCAAAATTGAATAAAGAGTAGTTATGTGAAGCTCATAGTTCTCTATTTTCAATTCATCCCAGCCTCACTAAGATGTACAAAGACCTTAGAGAGTATTATTGGTGGGATTAAATAAAAAGAGATATTTCATATTTTAATATGATGTGTTTGACATGTCAACTGGGTAAAGTAGAGTGGAAGTTACCAAAGGAGGTGATTCAACCTTTTCCAATACCTGAGTAGAAATGGGAAGATATATCCCTGGATTTTGTTGTGGGATTTACAAGGACATATAATGCTAACAATGAAATTTATGTTATTAATGATCTATTGAATAAAGATTCTCATTTTTATCCCATTCAAGATACTCTTCCACTAGATCAACTTTCTTAGTTGTATATTTGAGAGATAGTGAGGTTAAATGGAGTTCCTCAATCCATTGTGTCAAATCGTGATCCCATGTTCACATCTAAATATTGGAAAGGCCTTCAGAATTCATAGGGTATTTAATTAAATCTTATTATAGATTTTCATCCTCCATCACATGGGAAGAAAGAAGAAACAATTTAGACATTGGAGGATATGCTACGTGCATGTTCAATAGATTATATGGGTTTTTGGTACAAACATCATTCTTTGGTCAGTTTTTCCTATAATAATATTATTCATTCCAGTATAACGACGGAACCATTTGAGGTAGTATTTTGAAACCAGTGTCAAAGTACACTTATCTAGGATGAAGTAGTTGAATGCAAGATGATGGGAAAAAACTGGTAGAAGAGATGTGAGAAAACATTTAGAATATTTCGAAACAAATGAGAACAACTTAGAATAGGAAGAAATGTTGTGAATATAACTTGATAAAGGATATTTATTTTTAGGTAGGTGATCCTATCATTCTTAGAGTTTCTCCATGTAAAAGTGTGATGTGTTTTGGTAGGAAGGTGATGTTGAGTCTAAAGTTAATTAGACCTTATGAAATCCCTTCTAATATTTGGTTAGATTCCTACCAAGTGTCTTTGCCTACGAGTCTATCCTAGGAATAATTTTTTTTCATGTTTCAATGTTAAAAAAGTATTGTCCAGATCCATCTCATGTTTTGAGTCTAGAGGTAGTTTATTGGGAAGGGAATCATTCTTACGGGGAACAACCGGTCCAGAATATTGAACAGATATAGAATGTGCTTCGAAAAAGGATAATTCATCAAGTGAAGGTTTTTTTGGAAAAACCATATAGAGGGAAAGGCAACATGGGAATATGAAAATGCTGTAAGGGAGAAATACCCCCATTTATATGATATATAAATAAAATAGCGACGATGCAATTTCCAAAAGGGGAAGGCTGTAACATCCCAAGTAATTATAGAATAAAACTATTTCATATCTATTAATATTTATGAATTAGATATTAATTTTACTTTAAATGGAATACTTTGTACAATAGCGTACCCAGCACGCAACAATTGGATTCTCCATAATCTTATGTTTCACACAAGACAGATATATACCAAACAATAGTATATCATTAACATTATTATTTTGAATGGTTGTAATCGCCTAGCCTTTATTTTTTAAGGAATGAATAGAGAAAACTATATTATTTTTACACATGTTTATTAATTTTTTTTAATTTATTATATTTAATTTTATAGGTTTAAGTGAAATTAAATCCAATTTTAAGCATATATAATCTAATATATTTTAACAGTATAATTACTGCATTTTGAAGGAGAAACATTTTTAAATAAAGTTTCTCATACTTTTATATGTTCTATTAGACCAAATGAACTTATTTTTTATGATCTGGAATATTAAAATTTATGTTTGTTGATTTTTTGGTTTTTTTATGATAATATTCATTTTATAATGATTAGCGAAATAATACTACATTTTAATACAAAACTACCTTTTCATCTAATTTAATTATATTTATATATTAAAATTTCCCATGGTTTTAAGTTATAATTTGATTAATATTATATAATTTATTCTTTTTATTTCATTTGATGTAATTTCACATTTAAATTGGATATAAACACATGCCTATCTTTTGATGGTTGTTACTTTCAAAAAACGTTTTTCCTCAATTTGTTAACAAGATTACTTTTATTTTATTTTAGTCACTTTTGTGAAATAAATTTTAAAAAATGAACATAAATGGTTTTAATAATTTGGAAATATGTAATCTAGCAGGATCAAAATCATTATTTTTCTGAATATGAACGTTTGTATTTTATTTACAACGATTAAAGGTAAATCAGGTAATTGAAGGTAACAATAATATAATAACAATATAAAACTACCCTAAAACATTACCTAAAATTATTGGATAAGTTATGAACAACCAAGAAAATCCATGGGTCGTAATTATGGCCTTTTAATGGAATATTGGTGTGATTATAACATTTATAACATTTAATTTAATATAAAGGAAAAATGTCATAATCAATTCTCTTCTTATTAAATCAATTTTAATATGTGGTTATATAAGTGATATATTAGAATAAAATATTCATTAAAAAGAAAAAACTATTAACAACATCCTCGTAATTTATATTCAATTTTTAGGAAACAAATAAATAAATATAATTACGACATAATGATGATAAAATATTATATTTAATAGTTAATGAACAAAAAAATATATATATATTTTTATAAATATTATTTGATATATTTTATTCTTTCCATGGATTTTATATTTTCAATTTTCATTTTATATGTCTATTAAAGGGTTTTTTTTATGTTATCTCTCTGTTTTTATTTTATTTAAATTCAATGAAATGAATAGTATAAAAAATGGCATAAATGTTAATTAGTAAAATAAATATTTTATTAAATTATTTAAAATTCCTAAAAATATATTAAAATCTTTAAGTGACTATTATAAGGACTAAATTGTCATTTATTGTCTTATTCTTGTAAATTGTCACCATATACATAAAATATATATCCTATTAATATTTAAAATTTTGTAAAAACAATTAAAAATAAAAGAAAATATTTATGGGTCAACTGAAACGATAAGGATCAAAGTACAACTAATATATGTCTAAAAATTATTTGATTAGATTTTTTAAAACTATAATCATATTATCTGTGATATATCTCAATTTGGAGTCATTTGGTTTAGAAAAATAATTTATATTAATTTAATATTTCATGCTTTTCCAAGGGTGCCCCTCCCCTCTCCTATAAAATGGTTCCCACTCTTCTCTAATACTAAAACTTTAGTAACCATTCAGTTCAACCAAAATATACCCAAACCCCTTCCTAAAATCCCGTACCACGTTCTTGAGGACTTATTTTAGGTAGTACACCCTATTTAGAGGTGTTAAGGTGTTCTTGAATGGTGACATACCATAAGAGATTTATAGTTTTCATTAAGTACTTTTATTTTATTTTTTCTTACACACCCTTAAAGTGTCCTCCATCCAATTATGAGATAATAAATAAAGTATAATCAATAAAATTAGATGTTCCTATTTTAATATCATCACTTAAATTCATTTCCAATTTCATCAAATGGGAAATGAACATTTCATTCATGTGTACAACAGACTACCGCCTTGTGAACTAATATAGTTTGTTTTTCATTAACATCTAACAAGAAAAGTGATTATTATGGAATCAATGTTAATATATGATATTAAAAACATATTTATCATTTTTAATGAATAATATTTCAATTAAATTCTTACCTTCCATTCTCATAAAATTTATATCGTAGCTCGTGCATACGAGTGAACTATCACCTCCACAAAGCGATGTGAATCATTTTTATTCACCACATAACCTGTATGATATATATAAGTATATTTAAATTATTATTATTATGTTAATAATACTATTATAATTATGTAAAGAAAAATTTATAATTAACTTATTTTTATAATGATCAATGAAAAATGGAAAATGTTACTCATGCGTACGTACATCCTACTGTCTCTATTATTATAACTTTGTTCATTTTTTCATAATAATAATTAATGGTTTTATTTAAAAATCATGATTAATGTATAAAATTCATTACTAATTCCGGAATAATATTTTGTAGATGATGTCATTATGTCAATGTGGAATAGTGACATCAAACCATGTTTATTTTCGACTTAAGTACCAAATATCGACAAAACTTTCGATATGAATTTGAATAATTATATAGTTTTTATAACATGGTAATAAGTGATATAAATGAAATAATAAACATGAAAAAGGTTCTTAGGGAGGTATAAATTAAACCAATTTTATTATATAGGAATATATATACAGTACATGACGATTCATACTAAAGGTAAGGGACTTTGTCTCAATGTTCTTTCATTGAGGCATTTTTTATAATATACACCACCTTATTTTATACAGAGAGTAATTAACCCCTTTAACTTTTAATATCATTAAATTTTTTCCAAAGGATTCGTTTTCTATTAATTGTTTGACTAAATTACAAAATGAATGATTGTTTTTAATGCATGTGAAGACAATTAAATTTCATTCACCGTAACCATTATTTGATATTTGGATTCCTATATAAGTTTTAATGATTTTAAAAGGGAAATAAATACCATATTCCTTTTTCATGTATTTTATTATTTAAAATGGTTTGGAGAATGGATAGATTATATAAATATCTTGAAATTATATCTTGCGATTGTAATTTAGAAATGTTATTTTTAATTTTTTCTTGTTTTATGTGTTATGGTTATCTTAAGGTTCATGGGAATTGTTTATGTACATGGGTGGTTCTATGATAAACCAAGAGTGGTTGAGCTAGTGATAGATCTCAAATTCCTTGGTTAATGAGATGGAGTTAAACTATAAGGTTTCTCCTAAGATAATTAGGGAATATAGTGTGATGGATATTACAAATGTTACCATAAAGGTTACTCCCTATGTAGTTGTGAAAGCTACAAGTAAGTATGATATGGATACCAAAATATAACTTTATAGTTTTATAACTGATAATATATTTTTCATGAATCTTATTTTTTCATGAGGTATTTTGAAAAAAAAATATGTTTTTGGGTTACAATTATGATTTTTCAATAATGTTTTCATGAGTTTACAATATTCATGAACTATGGTTTTATTCTTTATTTATATCCCTTATTCATATTTTTATTCTCAATGCAAGTTTTTAAAATTTATTCCATAGGGTATAAGAATGGTTAAGAAGAAGAAATAAATCAAAATGAATGTTATTAATAATTTTTGCAAGAAAAATAAATCATGTTTTATTTTAAGGTGTTTTATTTTGTGAGAAAATGGATAGTTCCATGAAGATTCTACTTTTTTATATTTGATATGTTATATAATAGTTATGGCTTAATTCTCTATAACTATAAAACTGAAAATATCCTCAATGTGAAAAATGTAAATTCTTAATTAAAAATCAAGATTATGTACTGTATAAGGATGAGGCCTTAAAATTTCACTCAGTAAAACCCTTCCAAAATCCTACTGAAACATCACTATCCATGTTCTCAACCTATTTTTCATCCCATAAGAATAACCCTAGGGTCTATAATAAGAGATCCAAATTGGGTTTTTTTCTAAATGATGTTTCTTCGAATGTGTAAGAAGGCAGTATAGACTTAATGTAATATATATTTGTCTCAATATTCCTTCTTTGATAGATATGTTCTATTATGAACATGTCTTATTTTATGAGGTGTATATATTTCCTATTAAAAATACTATATCATTATTATCGATAAATTCATGATATTTAAAGTCACATTTTGTTTTATTCTTTAAGGGTGATAATTATTAAAATGATTCCAAATGGTTAGGGGTGTGATGTTATAATATCATTATTTGACAATATTGTTTACTATATGATATTTATGATGGAATATTAATAATTATTTCCCAATAAATTTTTTAATTATTATATCCAACGCATATTCCATAATAACACATGTTTCCCCTTAATATAAATATCTTTATGTACTCAATATTCAAGAAGAATGTTTTTAATGAAAATTGATTGTATTTCTCTATGAAACTTAAAAAAATTCCCTTCTATATCCTTGTTCTCAAAAAAAGTCCCTAAATGTTTTAATGTTCATATATATTTTTTCTTAAATTAATTTTTATCCATACTTTTATTATCAAAATAATAATAATAGTCTACAGTTCACTTTCAAATCAAGGCATGTTTAGTTTTCCCCAAAAATTTGAATGGAATTATTCTGGTAATTGTGTATTGATCAAATGGAATTATACATCCTTATATCGAGTAATTTATTTAAATATTAATTTATATGTTTCCAAGGTTATGTTCAATGAAAAGGAATTTGAAATTTTTTTAGGAATTTTTAATCAAAAATATTGTCTTCAAAGTGGAAATGTTAATTTCCCCCAAAACATTTCCCCGTGATATTATAAAATCATATTTTATATAATATTAAATACTTATATATTAATCAATATTTTAGAGGGAAATGATTTAATGATACCATCATTATTATTTCTCTAGATGGTTTATATTTTTTATTAAGATTTATTTACTAAACCAATTTCTATTCAAATATTTATGCTATGAAAAATTCTGAAATGATTATGAAACCCATTACATTTACATGGGTTATTCTATAGTAAAATTTTTATAAAAACCATTTTTATTAATATGTTATGAAATTATGACTTTTTTATGAACTAAAGGTGTAAAATTGTATGGTTTATGTGGTTTTTGGGACCTATATCTCCTTCCAATGCATTGGGTTATTATTAAGATTATATAATCTTAAAGGTTAAATAGGATGTTATATCAATCCTGAAACAGGGTACAAATGCGTTCATTTGAAGCTTGAAATATGATAATTAGAATGTTATCCCCATCTTGGTGTAGGTATATTATTGGTTTTTCTAATACTAACATGTTATGAATGACATTGTGGATAGAATAGACATAATATTTTTTTATGATTTTTGTCTTCCAAAAATCTATATCTCAGGCCAATGTTATCATCTCATGGCTCGTGTTATTTTATTCCTTTATGAATCTTGACTTTTTAGTGTCCAATATTAATTCCAAGAGTCATTTTAATTATCTATGATAATAAAGGTATGGTTTTTCAAAATTTATTCTCAAGTTCTCTACCCTTATGTTCATATTAAATTGAAATCTCAGTTTTTATCCTTACTGAATATATGATCTCACACATTATAATATTTACATTTCCTAGAATATGAATAAATTTATTTTGTATGATATTCTTAATTCGGGTGAAAAATATGTAGAACATTACGGGTGATAATATAGTTTAATTGTGAAAAAATGGTATCTGTATCTTAGTTTCCCATGGAAGAAGGCATAAATTATTATGTAACGGATTGTTATGTTAATTAATTAATATTCATCGACTAAGATATAATATATATTTATGTGAATTTTGGTTCTTTATAATTTGTTTCTTAAGGTTATGACATTACCTCAATAATATAATGATACTTTTATTAAAAATATGATCGATTCCTATGATGGCACCCACGATCATTAATAATATCACTGGAAACACCCTATTAAGGGTCAATGTCTATTATTAGGCAATAAATAGGGTCTATATGACTCTTTAATCATTAATAACACATGTGGGTTCTGTATCACATCTCAGTGGGTGATGATCATTCACCACACACTCAATATCATACTCCCAATGACTCTAAGGCATTACATGGTTCACCCATGGCCTATATGGGTCTGTCATTATCAACTCATCTCACACCTTAACCCGGAGGCCACTAGGGGAAACAATACTAGGGGCCTTCACATTAACATATTTATTTCAGTTCCCACCAATAAAGGGTTTTCTTTATCAAGAACATAATTATAATCGAGGCCTCGAACATTGGTGATCTTAGAAACAGACCAATAAACATGGTCCGAATGATGTTGTTTTGAACTTTAATCATTTATTTAATAAGCTATAATATGTTAGGTAAATATTTTATATCATTTAAATAATTAAATAAAAAATTTAATTAAATATTTTAATTTATTCAAGGGTCAATAACATTTATAGATGATCACATACATTAAAACCAGTATAAAAGTAAAGAAAAAACCAAAAATGAATTCTCACAAAAACACATCAATTCCCTTAAGTCAAATCCACTTTAATAGAGGCTATAACATTTTTCTGAAATCCTCAATGTTCAACCAGCCATATCTATGCATCAAAAATACCAAAAATGAACCAAAGAATTTAAAATTGTACATAAATATTTTTTATTAATTACATCATTGATTTCGATAATTTATAATAAAAAATACATTTTATGAAAATAGGCATAATTCTTATTAACTTAACAAGAATCACCCACTCACCAAAATCTAGAAATAAATGCACTTAGAGAGTCCATGACACACCCCTGACCCTATCCCAGGAGATATACCAGTCACACAATAATGATTCAGTCTCCAAAAAAGTTTAATTCAAACATAAAATTAGAGATAAATTAGTATAATGAAATACCTCATCAAAATGAACCATGATGATGTGTATAAGTAATATATGACAAAATCACACAAGGTTTCACGATAAACCCATAAAAGTCATGACGTTTTATGTTGATCCTGTATAATATCAATAAAACCCCTAATGGGAGGGGACTAAATTAAAGAAAATGGAGTAAGAGAGATAATTGAGGTTATCATGGGGTGATAGTCCCCTAAAATCATCAAGGAATGGCTTAAAACACCAAAATATCCATTTAGTGTAAGTATAAAGAAATCCGCAAGCCTTTTGAGTCATGCACAAGAAAGAGAAGAAGAAAATAGGGGGGTTCTCTCTTAGACTCATAAGTGGTAAATATTAATTCATCACTTTTAATGAGCCAAAATGTTTTTATAAATGTGTTTCCAAACCGTGTTCCAACTATGTTATATGTACTACTGAAGAATAAAACCTTCACATTCTTTGGATACATGATTTTTAAGCTACAATCTAACTATAAAAATAATCCATATCACAATTTTTTACATTCTGTACAGTTTGTTCGAAACTATTTGAAAATCATTGTCCAATACCCAACTCCTAAAAAATAGGAATGGCTTACTAAGGAATCCTCAAGGTTTATTCAAAATCCTAAACTCACCATGATAGAAAACAATGATCTTTATAAAAATATTAGGATCACTCCTCACATTGTGTATACTACATGTTTTCTATGAAAAAGTACAAACAAAACCATAATATTAAGATGGAGTCCTCTAAAAACTCTTCAACCATATACCAAAGATCTAAAGACTCTCCTAAGAACTCAGGGAACCTATTGAGAATAAAAAATTATAGAAAAAACATTATATTTAGATGCATAAACACTCCCATTATTTATTAAAATTTTCGTTCCCAAAATGAACTATGTATGAAAATAAATTTTTTAATTCCATTAAAATTTACAATACACATACATAATCAATGTTTTATAGAAATTTCTTCACTTATTTTCTAATGAGGACTAATAATATCTTTTTGGTTAAGAGGCTTGTTGGTAAGAGATATGACACCCACAATGTCATTTTTAAGTATGGAAATCAGAACAATTAATTTTTTCCATTTTTTCCATTATTCCTTGGTCTTATTGTAATATTAGTTATAATATTAAGGTATAGTTGTAGGATGTGAAAGATAAAAATGTGATGCAAAGTGTTTTTCATTGAGCTGATATATATAGTGCATGTATTTTATAGGATGTGGCGCTATGATATAATAAGATATGATAGAAAGAGTATTCACAACACGATGAAGGAAAATCATGTCATGAAAAATCCTAGGAAGTATGGTTGATTTTTGGGGGAGGTTCATTATTCTAGGAGGACAGAGGTTATTACCTGAGTTTTCATTCTGAATTTTTCTAAATTTTTGAAGTTAATATTTTTATAATATGTGATTAAAAACCATATTATCTTCCCTTCCATACATTTTCATAACCTTTCTCTTCCCATCCATAAATTTTGAAACATTTTTGTTCCCTTGGTTATTATTCTTAAGATTGGATTAAATATTAATGGTAGACAAGGATTTATTATAGATTTTTCATTTATCTTTAACTATAATTTTTATCCTTGGTTACCCTATTTTGGTTATTAAGATGGAAATGAGAGATTCATACATGGATTGGGATGGTTCATAAAGTTAATTATCTTGATATATAGTCTTTTTAGGACACCTTATTCCAATTTCTAGAGTTATTTTCTTAAAGATATTGTTTTAATATAGATTTTAAGTTTGTGTCACTACAAAATGTTTATTTTCCATAGTATATCTTAGGTTATTCCTTTTCATTTTTTTAAATTTATATATTATTCTTGTAATGAGTTATTCTAGACCAATTGGTGGTTATATTATATTTTTTTTCCAAAATTGTTTGGTTTACTCTGTGCTCAAATTAAAACCATTTTGATTCCCACCTGATGTTTTCTAAATATTTTTAAAGGGTATTTTCATTCAAAATATATTTTAAATGGATTTTTTCAAAATTATTTTATTTTTGAAATATATTATCATGATTTCTATTCCTTTTATTCATGTAATGACTTTTTAATTATGTGACTTATAATCTTAAACATGTGAAAATTAATTAGTTTTCACATAAGAATCCATGAGGGAATGTGGTTGGCTAAAAATGATAGATGCTACTATTGGTTATTTGGTTTATTAGGTTAGTTTCATTTTCACTGAGCCCAAGAGTGTAATATTCAGAAATTTGAAAAAATAAAACTTTTCTTTATTGTGTATAGGACAATAAACACTAAGCCTATATAAACCATGATTATTTGAAAACGACCATTATAACCTAGAAATTATTTTTGAAGGTGTGAATAGGAGGTTTGGGTCCAATGTTGCATATGTTATCAATGATTTATCAATATGTGTTTTTTGAGAATTTTTGATTCTTTGGAAATTGATTTGGGTTATGAAAATGACATTAGAAATAATGTTTGGATAATTCTTCTTGAAAACTATGCTGACTATTGAACTGATATACATTGATTAAATATATGCACTTAGTAGATTACAACGCTTTAACTAGAGTCCATTACTTTCTTGGATGAATAAGAAAAGAAGAAGAACCTGAAAATATTTATTTTCATGATGAATTATTTGTGAAAGATGATTTATAGGATGCCTTGAGAAATAAAATTATAGATTTCATGAAGTATAGTTGAGGTGGGATTGGAATTGTTTTACATACATAGTATTTTACTAAATCCATGAACAAGTTTATATTAAAAAATATGGGCCAACCATTACAACTCACAAGGGACAAACCATCTATAACACATTAGGGACCATAAGGTCAACCTTGTTGGTGAACTAGCCAATGAAGCCCGAATTACTATATAATTACTTTTTCCAGTCGTGCATAGTTCCATAGGAGCACAAACGTGAGTGAATGTGGGTCAACATAGGTTTTCTAGAACATGGAGAAACTGGCCCATGGGGCCTGTGTGTCAATGGTACGAGTATGTTCTCATTCCCTGCCAAAATTTCAAAGTGTTAATGGTAGAGGTTAAATTTTAAAGGAGTGACACAATGAGGCATTGATATATGTGGTAAACATGATGTTATACACTATATACCCACAGATATGGACTGAATAATGGTCATCTGATTATGTTTATATGAGTTATACGGTCATTAAGGGACATCATCTCCCACCTCTATCTACACCAAGGATTTCCAGTGCATTGGTGAGGCTAACTGAACCCCCTAAGATCAAAATGATTTCTCCATAGTTATTCTGAGGTTTATTTTATTTGGAGATTTTGTATCAAACCATGATTAATGCAATATATATCTTTCATTCATGTGAATAAATTGAATGAGATAATATTTCCAAATGAAAATTAAGATGATGTTAGTTATTTTTGCATATACCATACATGGATGAATTTGATATCATATATTCAGAGAAGCATTCAATTTTCATCATGTGAATGCGAGGAATTACAAATGAACTCACATTAGTGGGGGAACTATTATTTTTTGTCAAAGTTATTTTTGAGAAAAACCTGAATTTCATGTGTTTACAAATGAGCCACGAAATAAAATAAAAAAAAATTCTTCAATGTAGCATTGAATAATGATCTAAGTTGGTTAATGGTTGTAATAATTTCTATAAAAATAAATTCCCCAAGGAAATGGTTCTTCTTCTGATATTCTGTGAGATTTCATTTTTCAATGAAAATAGAGCCATTATGAATCCCCCCTCATGCTCCTCTTACATAAAAGAAAATATAAAAAACGAAATGAATTTTCATTGCTAAAAATAAATAGGATATACCATGGGTATTTCCACTTATTTGTAATATACTCTATGTATATGTGAAGAACTTTTTCTATTAAAACATTCATTATTGTGTACACTCTTTAAGATACTACCATATAGTTTCACCCACACTGCACTTTGGGAATGAGATGTTTCATTTATTTACAAGGTTTACACCATGATAGATGATATATCTATTTCATATCTATATTTATAAATGTTTTTATATGTGTTTCAATTTTATAATAATTTATTTAATATTAAATACTACACTGATATTTATGTTTTGTGCATTTTCATACGTTGGACCAACAATTTGATAATTACCATGGAAAATGTAGAAATCATGGGTGTTTCATGACAAAAAATGATGATGATGTAATAAATGAAGATTGGTTCCAAGAGAAAAATAAAACCCTTATGTAATTATTAACTTGATATTTGATGACCACAAGATGTTTTGGAGGCATTATAAAGAAGAACAAAGGGAAAAATGTTTTTTGATGACAGAAGATGTCATTACATGTCATTTAATCATTACACATCATGTCAAATTACAAATCTTGAACTATTTTTAAGTCAAGTAGGATGAGAGAATTTTTTGGAGTGAAGAAAACCTATTTCAAAAATGAAATATATTGGTCACATCGTGACACATCCTGAAATTTTCTATAGAACAATGTTAGACATGATTTATTCTGTGAAGGTATTGTGGATCTAATATCACTCATTGTTTAATCATTACAGGACATGTAACTGTCAGGAAAAGCATAAAAATGTAGTTTTTAGTGTATAATTTATAGGATATTATTCTTTATGACATGAACGACCATTTTAACATTCCATTGACCTATGGATGCCCATTTTTTACCTATAAGATTATAAATAATGAGTATGGCCATGATGTATTTATTCAATCCAATGCATGGAGATGATAATCTTCTAGAAGGCTGCCACATGATTCTTACCCTCCAATCATCATATATAGGTTACTTTTTTTTATTTTCTTTCCTTCTTTTCATTATTTAATTCTCTATAGTTTTTCCAATCACACTTTTTATGTAATATCCTTTTCTATCATTTGTCATTTTCTATATTTTTCATTTTTTTTGTTTTATTATGTTTTGAATATATTATTCATTGTTTCAATTATATATTTTCTTGTTTTGAATCATTTAATCATTATATCATTCATAAAATTTGATTCAATTATTTTACTCAATTCTGTCTTTGGAGGTTGATCAACATAGGGTTTGGGGTCGAGAGTATAGGTCCACTTAATCAAGCAAATTCTGAAAATCAATTATCAATAACCCTAGGGATTGATATTAGTTTAAAAATATTTTTTATCAAATTCTTTTTCATAACCATTACCCTTGAAAAGTAAATTGAACAAACTCATCATAATTTAAATTGAAAAGGACTACAACCATTATCCTATAACACCTTTTATATAAGCAAGAAGCATAGTGCGCTTAGGATATAATCTATACCCTGAAGATGGGATTGTTCCAGCATAGGTAGATGCAATTATTATGACTACTTCCAATTAATGACCCTTTCATATCTTCACAGTCTAGGCCCTATGATTGATTCATGTTATATTTTGTATTATTAATTTTTTACCTATAATTGTTGATGATCATTTCCTTTCTTTCTTCTTATATTCAGTTATTTTAAATTGATTTATTTAATTAGTTTAATAAAATCAAAAAAAACATTGGAGCAGTATGTCCTTTGGCTAAGAATATGCCTCTCGTGTTCCCCACTATATATGAGTTCTACTTCATACATACACTATAAAATGCCTTTTAGTTAGATTTGTTTGGGATAAAATAATTTTTTTGATTATACCATTGGGAAATAACGAATCATTTTGGTCCCATAAGTAGTTCATGAATAGTATGATTAATTAAGTGAAAATATGTATAAAAAAAAGTTTTGTATGGTGTGTGAAGAAAATACCTTGTATAAAATATTTTCATAGTCAAATGGAAACATGAATAGTATGAATTAAACCTCAATAGAACGAAAGAATATTGATAAAAAGAGCATAAAATATTAATGTAATATATATTAATATATATATGTTCAATATTTTTATTTCATATGACCATGAAATATCATGGTATGTTGTTTATGTTACATACTTTGATTTAAAATTCAAGAAGGAATCTGATTGAGATTGTTAATGTATTAATATTGAATAATTTATTTATGAGAAATTGTTTAAACCTCTTTCACACCACATAACTATGGTGGATGTTCATTAGAATAAAAAGGAAGTCCTATATGAATATTTATTACAGTTGGGGAACTAGTTATTTTAGGTGATTAGATATTTAAAAAATATCAATAGACATAACCAATGGGTTTTGATGGTAATTGAATAGGTACACAAGAATGTTAGATCCTATAATCATTTGTAAGAAGATCAAAACATCATCTTATAGTGTATCAAGCCTTGAATAACATTTAAGTATTCCAGTTAGTATTGGGAGAAAGTAATGTCTTTTGGTTGGATCCATGAGTAAAAGGATTCTCTCAGTAGGAGATAGAGTATTGGATGTTTTCATTCAGAGATAAAAGTAGTATAAGTCTTTTTGGTTATAGAAGAAATCAAATAGAGTATCATGATTGGATCAAGAGCATAAAGAGAATCTATGTTAGAGCAGGGAGAAGTTTATTCACTTTATTTATAGTGAAGAATATGTAGCTGGTTGAATAAATGGGTTCATTAGGTAGTTGTCTTTATACTGATCTATTAAAATATTGTGTAATACTTTTTACATTATTATAACTACAAAGGATTTGATTTTTAGAGTTAATATTGAGTGGGTAAATAACCATAACAAACTTAAAGACATTTAACTTGAAAGAAAATGAATTATTAAAAAGAAACCACTAATTCACACCTCCCTTCTCAGTTGTAAAGTTGGACTATAGAACTACATTTCATATTAGAGAGTAGTTTCCATCAATAGATCCAAGAATAATTTTGATACATAGAGAATCCTAGATCCATTAAAAGATGAGGTGTTCGCACATTATAGGTTTATAATTATCAAATCTATAAGAATATGATTTCACCCTATCTTTAATCACTCATACTTGAAGTGATGGATGTTTCAATGGTGGGTTTTCCACCCCTTTCTAAGGATGCTACAATGACACAAGAATATATGATAAATTTGGAGTTAGATTGAATGGATTTAAATTACTTCCTAATTTATCTATCATAAAAGGTATAAAGAAAGGACACATGTCTCCTAACTTCTCAGGATTACCAAGAAAAAAATTATAAGTAGTTATAAAGGCAATGTCAAGTCAAATAAGACAAACTAAACGTTTGGCTGAGTTAGTTTGATGGAATAAAAATGACCGATGAAGGAAATATTAATGACTACATCAGAAGAGTGGATAAGGTAGTTAGAAATATTTTAGGATTTAGTTATAAGTTTTATAACCATATTATTGTCAAAAATATCTATGAGGAAGTTTCCAAATAATATTTATTCAATGATCTCTACTATAGAAGAAAGAGTGGATTTGTCTATTGATGAACTAAAAAACATTCCCACAGCCTATGAGATAGGGAAAATTCAAGATTATATAAATACATGAAATATTGAAAATTCACTGGATGAAATAAAGAAATGGAAATATGAATATGAAGATAAGTCTAATTCATGTGATTCATATTGTAATAACCATTGTAACACCTCGAAATCCTAATGTAAGAACATTGTGTTTAATAGATTGTATCACATGAAACACCAAGAGTGTAATGGGATATAATACCCCAAAATTATTTAAAGATATTGATTATTTTAAATAAATTTATTCTATGATATATTTTTCAATGAAAATGATACTGAGTTAGCATACGTCACATAGAAAAACACATTTCTTAAAATGGCTTGTGTTACAGCCAAGACGGAGTTTTCCTGAATAATGATATATATTATTATAATATTATTTCATATAACATAGAAATTAAATTAGTAGATATGAAAATGGTTAACTAAATTATGAAAAATATATTGGTTACACAAATATAAAATAAATTGTTTGGTAACAAATTAAATAAAAATGAATATGAAAACCAATTGAATATAAATAAAAATATTATTATTTTTATCCTCACCAAGATGAATTAATATAATTAATTACATTTATTTATTGATATTAATTTTAAATATATATTATATATTCAAAAATGTATTTATGATATCCATAAAATAGATTTAATAGGCTTTATATAATAACAAAACCAATATTACATATAAAATACTATATTTTTATAAAGGTAGTTTTTCCTCCATTTAATGGAGAACCAAAATTAAATCTTATCTTTACCATTTTTTAAATTTCATATTCAAAAATAATCTTAATATTAGGAGTATAAATAGAAGAATGATCTTATGGTGAATTTTGTTTATTTTTACATGAAGATTTGTTTTTTAATTAATTGGTAAAAATACTAAATTTTAGATCAAAACTACTTTTTCATATAATTTATTTATAATGTAAAATTATATTATAAATTGGTTTTAAATTTTAATTAGATCATATTTTTATCAATTAATAAAATTTATGTTATTCTAATCAATTCCACTTTGAAATTCACTGTAAAACCCTACCATACATTTGTATCTTTTTACCTTAAAAACTCACATTGTCTTCCCATCTATGGGATTAATTTAAAATTAATTTCATCCACTTATGTGATTTTAATTTGGAAAATTGGATTTAATGTTACCAATAAAAATAATTTATAATGTCTAATAAGGTCACCTTATTTTTTACCCAAATATTAGTGAAAGTAATTAAAATTAATTATCATGATTAAGCATAAATTAAGCTTAATAAGGGACTAAACCATAGACTTAAAGCCCAAAAGTCCTAAAAACCTATTAATAATTTATTTTATGGACATATATAGACCATATCAAATATCAGATCCACTAGTTTCCAAAATTTTATCCACTTTCAATGTGAAAACGTGGTATGAATTCCTCTCTCAAAATAATATAATAGTGCCACTCCTCTAACACTATAAAAGGACTCCACTTTTATTTATTCATCACACATATAAAAATACTTATGTTATGAAAATATATTCCAAAATACAATCCTAAAACCCATCCCCTATACCTTTAATACTCCCATTGTGCTAGAAGCCTTCCCAAGAAGCCCTTTGGTATAAACCAAAGGGAGTTACCCTATTTTTATTGTAGGGATTTACAACGATCTCTTTTCATTCATTTACATTTCCACCACATAAAATATTCCTATTCCATGTTAATTTAATAAAAAACATATTATAAATATGCATATATTTTTTTAAATTAAGGGGCTACCTACACTAACATTAAATTCTGTTTAGTGGGTAACGAATATATTGTTTCTATGTACAGCGAACTACTGCCTCATGAAATGATGATTGTTTATTTTTCCATTACCACATATCATGGTGGAAATTATTATGGAAATATTTTTATATATTATATATATGATATTTAAAGTTATTTCATAATTTTATAAATCAGACCATAATACATTACATCTTGTGCAAATACGATAACACCATTTGTGAAAGTTTGGACTACCTCCTCCTCAAGGAGATGTGATTTATTCATGCTATACATGGAACACATTAAGGATGTTATAAAAAATATATGTAACATCTATAAAATATATTTGATACGGGAATTATTATATAAATATGTATCATTTTATTAAAATTATTTCAAAAGGAAAGTGAAATGAATGTAGTGTTCATGCGTACGTACGTCATACCAACTCCATGAATGGTGCATTTCATTTCGTATCTCCAAACCTTATAGATTATTATAAAAAATATTTAATGAATTAATAATATAAATAGGATGTGGTTTATATTCTATATATGATTACATCATGGTCTATTTAAATTTAAAATAAAATAAAAAGTCAAAACAGTCCAGAGAAAATGAGGAAATTAACACCCTAAATAGTGAAAATAATGACAAATTGTTAACAAATGGGAAATAATATGTTATAATAATATGATATATAATATTATAAACATTATTATGGTTATTATATAAGTTATTAAAATATTTTAGACTGATATACAAGAGGATAAATATCACACAAGAAATGTAAGGTTAAGGTAAGGGATTTAGTCCTAAATTACATTCAAGTTAGACTTATTTGTTATTATGCACCAACTCACTTTTATAGAGCCTATATTCTCCCATTTGAGACATAAGAACATTTATATCCTTATTCTATTGATATTATAATTTTAATTTATTTTCATATCATCATGGAGATTATGATTTAAATGTTTCAATGTGGTGTGAGTCACTTTGGATTGCTTAAATATTATTCTCCTCAATAATGTTCATAATGACTATCTTTATAATATCACTTACTTTTTTGATTTTTAACATTATATTGAAAAACTAATTTTATTGTAATAATTTTTCATTTTAAATTTCCTTGAACATCCATATTTTTATATAGAGGATATTATTATTTACTAAGTATTATATCATTTCACATAGGGAGTTTACATTGACTATTATTTGATTAACTAGGGAACTGTTGGTAAATATGTATCTTTTATTCAATATAAATATTTGATATATAATCTTTTATATTGTTTAAAATGATTATTAAATGTTAGGAATTATTTGATCATGAAAATATGAGTAGATCTTGGATTTTTTATAGTTCATTGATGCATATATAAAGTCTTAGGAGATGATTATCTTGGACAAATTAAACAGGTTTCTACTGGTAGTTTTAAACTATTCAGAGGATGAATCTTGACATTATAGGTATTCATGTTCCTAATACATGAATGCCAATAATTGAAAATTTCATTCAGTGATATTTTAGTAATTATTCATCTAATATATTTACCATCAACATATCTGTGGATAAATTTAATTTTTTATTGATTAAATGGTTTGTGTTTTAGTTTCTAACATTAACATGTTAATTTTTCCTTATCTAGTTATTGGAATTGAATTTGTTATCAGTTATTTACCTTACCATGTTGGTTTATTTCCATTAATTCATTAATAATTCTATTTTAATTACCATTACTGAGCATTTGAGATCACCCTTATGATGTTTCCTTTCCCCAGGTTATGGAGAAAAACATTTTTGAACATGTTTTCAAGGATGTAGTTTATTTATTTTTAATGTATAATGTTTTTATTTCTTATTTCATAATTCATTATGTGTATAATATATGTAATATATCATTCCAATACTGCTAAACTAATCAATACTTTAATATATTATTCCTTATAATCAATAAAATGTAATAAAATAATGAACCAACTTCAGGCTTCTGGTTTTGGGGCATTATAGCTTGTATAAAAGGATGTTTACCAACAAACATAGACACATGAATTAGAAAAATTAGAATATGGAAAATAACCCTAAGATAGACTTTTAGGATTAGTATAGAAGAATATCTTAGAATTTTGGAAAGGTAGATATTGTGTAGGTATTACTAGAAATAAAGACATGTTTTGATACTATAAGTGGACATGGTTTTCGTACATATGTACGTAGGAGTAATAACACAAACAATGTGTTCTATGAATGAATTTGGGTGACCTGGTATATGGAAATAATCATTAAAATTCTCCATGATTAACAATCCCAAGGGATATTCATAGGATAATTCACATTTTAGTTACCTACCATTATGAATGACTTAAATGTAAAGATTCCCCAAATGTAACTAAAGATTATGATTCTAGGTTTTCTGATGCATAAATTTATGTTATGCGATTTAACATATTTTGACTTATACAAAATTCATCTCATTATGATCTAATACATTATATTGCATTTTATAGAAATTATTCCTAGAAGGAAGAATTGTTTAATACTCCTGGCCACTATAGAGATTTCCATGCTGAGAAAGTCAATTTAGATAGTATTAGAACCGATCAAGTTATGGATATATTAAGGAAACATAGATGGGTTATGAAAAATTACCCTTACTGAAAAGAGAAACCTATTTTGTAGAGAAAATAACCTATATTTTATTTCTTTTTGTGACATTGGACCCCATCATTTAGTGGTACTATAGATCCAATGTTGACTGAGAAATAGATTTAATATTGGAAAAATATATTTACAGCCTTGGGATGCAATTAAATGGAAAAGGTTACACTTGAGACATATTGTACCTGAGATGTTATTGATAAATGATGGTCCTTGAAGCCAAATACTATCAAATAATAAGAAAAAGAACTCATTGAATGGATAACGTTTAAGGATATATTCTTTGATAAATACATTCTTCGTGATCAATAAACCAAGATGAAGAGAATGTTACTTAGTTAAAAGTAAGAGGGAAAACATAGTGGGACAGATCATGAAGCTACCTTTACAAGGTTATCCTAGTATTCTATAGATTATATTATCAATATGGAGTGTAATATTGACCACTTATTTGATGTTTTTAATCTAAATCTCTGAAGGGTAACAATTTCTCAAAAAAAAATCATCATATAAGGTAATAGTTTTATATTCCATTAATATAGAGAATTAATTTTCTATGATCAATATATTATCGGGAAACCAAGAGAATAAGAGGTACTCTTAACACCATGAAAAAGAGAATCAGTCAACTTTGATGATGGGAAAGATGTATTTTTCAACTTGTCATAAATGTAGAATGAATAACCCTGTTAAATGCTTAAATGGATTGGGATTATGTTATACATTTGGAGACAAAGGTCTATAGGAAAAGAAATTTAAATAGGAGAAGGAAAATTCATATATTAAATGTGACAACTGTAATGATATTGGCAACTACACAAATTAATTCCCCAAACAACCAAAGAATATACCTCTAAATAAGGTAATGGATCATGGTCAATAATATATTTTTGATAGAACCAAAGTGGAATGAATAATTTAATTGTATATTTGGTTCTACGAAATATGTTTTAAAATTATTTTATTTATAATGTTGTCACCATATGATTTATGAAAATAGTAAGGATTGTACTACAATACTTTTTTGTTATGGATATGAGAATCATACGTTGATTGGTACTAAGAAATTATATTTATTAAAACATTAAACCTTCAAAAAAACATGATTGAGAAAAAGAAAACCCTTAATATGTTCTTAATATTGAGATAATGATGAATAAATGGTCTATTTGGATAATTGTTGACTACCTTGGAACTGATTAATGTCTTGTCATGATGTTTTATAGGATATCATTGATGGAGTTTACAACACTTTTGGATTTTAGGAATATATCCAATAACATGTGTCTTACAAAACGAATAAGGAAGAATTCATGATTCCAATAAGTTTTTATGGTTATTTTATTTGTGACCATATTTCAAGAGGATACATGTTGATATTATTCACATGTTTGAAAATAGAAACATTGGAGTGGATTCATGTTGAATAATGGTAATGATCAAATCATTTTAGAAATTAATTGAAATTATTTCTAATGCGTTGAATCATAATCTTTTGTAAACGATAACCATTATGAAATGGTTTAAATTGAATTTTTGATCTATTTAAATAAATTGATATATTACACCACTATGTGATTATTTGTGTTCTAAGAAATTTTGTTGAAATAGTTTAAGGAAAGACTAAAGGATAATACAATTATTTTTCAAATTTACCAAGTAAGAATATTTACTAATATTCTTAGAGAGTTGAAGAATTACTCAACTCCAAGAAAAATGATCTTGAAACAAAAACTTATTCCCTAGTACCTTCATTTATTATGAATCTAATGTCCCCTTATATCATTCAAGGTTCAAGGAATTTTGATTTTATGCTTTTTATTAACCATGTTTCCTATAACACACCATGAAAAAATGATTGTTATATTTTTCCATTATATTTTTGTTTCCATTTCCCACCTATGTTCCCCAACTATAGAACCTAGTTATGGGACCAATATACTTTAATTTATCTCTTATTTAGAAGATATGTTATTAATTTAGGGAGAGTGTATTACCCATAAATACTAAAGTAAGAACATTATATTTGATATCATGTATCACATACATCACCAACTACGTAATGGGATATAATAACCTATGTATTTACAATACATTTACTGTTTAAATTAATTAAATCTATGATATATATTTTAATGAACATGATATTGAGTTAGCTTACATCACACGCAACAATGAGTTTCTTCAAATGGATAGTGTTACATGTAAGATTGATTTTACTAAATAACTGTATATATTATTAAAATAATGATTTATATAATCCAGACAATAAATTAGTAGATGTGATATGGGTTAACTAAATTATGGAAATAAATGGTTTATAAAATTTTTTTAAAAAAATCATTGGTTACAAATTAATCCAAAATGAATTTGAAAATCGATTGAATATAAAGGAAAATAATATTAGATTTATCCTTACAAAAATATTTTACCCTAATTAATTAAAATTTGAGAGTTTTATTTATTTTATATTATTTATATATTCAACAAAATATTTTTTATGTTCATCCAATATATTTTATAGGATTAATATAAGAAAAACCAACTAATACATATAAAATACTGTATTTTTATAAAGGTAATTTTAATGCATTTTAATGGAGAACCCATTTTAACTCTAATTTTGTCCATTTTTTAAATTTAACATGTCAAAATAAAATTCATATTTATAATATAAACATAAAAATTATCTTAGGGTGAATTTTTGGTATTTTTTCATGAGGTTTCATTTTTTAATGAATAGTGGAAAATATTGAATTTCAGTTCAAAAATAAATGTTCATATAATTTTTATATATGTGTACATTATATTATAATTTTTTTAATGTTTAATAAAATTAAATATTTAACAAATATGTAATGCCCCAACCCTAGTTACCCAGATTCGGTGAATTATTACACGTCATTAACATGTTCGCAAGAGATCAAGTCTCAAAAGACAAATTAGTTATGTAGCCTTGGAAGTGCAAGATACATACATAAGTTTTACATTACATAATTATATAAAACAACATTGTGTCCCATTTGAAAAGACATATATCCCTTCGCCTATTCTTTTAGGTTAATCATAATATACTTCTTCAAATCCTAGGAAAAGTAAAACATAAGAAACTGGTGAGCTCAGATGCTCAGTAAGGATACCAATATAGAGGAAACTATTTTAAATAAGTACCAACATTTAAGAAAATGATTAAGACTAAAACAGAATCCTTTTAAACATAAAATTCATCATAATATAGCAATGATAAGTCAAATAATACCATTAACTTATTCACATGTATATTTTATTAGTCGAAAAATCACATGTAATATCAATATCCAATTTCGCAAGGATGGAATGCATAATGATGGACATCATAACCCCATAGTCAAGGCCTTCAGCCAAGAATAATTTTTTTGTCAATGCCGTATTCAAAAACACTAGTTTGTCTCATGATACCTACCGATGCATCGCGGAGCTATAGTTGGCTCCACCTATCACTTACTAATTCCAATGCATTTATCATATGAAAAGGTTGAAAAATAACACAAATATTTGTATTAAAACTAGCATAACAAATGTTACTACTTTAACAATTAATCCATTAATGGTATAAAAATAAAACCTCCATAGTCAAACATATCAAAAAACCTTTAATACAATATGGAAGATTGTATCATAATAAATATACTTCATACAATTTTAAAATCCATCAAACGATATTGACATCGACTAAATCAAAACTACTTAAGAGAAATATCTGTTTATATTTTTAAATCATTTAAAACTAAAATAATTATAAAAGAGAACATTTATTTCAAAAATATTCTTATAAATTTGTAATGGATGCTTTGAAGGTGTTATAATGGTGAAAAATAGCTACACTCACCATATAAGTTAAAAAACATTCTTTCTTTAATTTTTGTCGAAACGTTTATAAAGGACCTTGTATATAAAATGACGCAAAACTTCTTTTATAAAATTTTAATAAAAATTCAAAAAATGGTATAAATTAATTTAACCCATATTCTATGAAATAATAATAATGTTTTGAAATACATTTTTACAAAACAAGAATGTGGATGCTAAAGAGGTCCCAGTAGATACTCATGTATAAATGACCTCAGATAATGAAGAGATTGTAGAAATAACCATTACCTTGTACTTTTCATTAATCGATGGTATGTTAAACACCTATATAATATTTAAATCATTGTTATTAAATTATACAAGAACCACATACATAAATATGATATCATATATGATCTTCTCATATTGATTTGTATATAATATTTAAATAGTATCATTGTTTCGTGTGTTAACTGATTCATTTTCCATTATATGTTTTTTACATAAGTCATGTTTTTTATGTATATGATTTATTTGATTCATTTATAGAATGTTATTATGTTCTTAAACATTGTTTTTAATCATAAAATTAAAATTATTCATGATGGTAACGATGGGGAAATGAATCTTATCATGTTCGTGAAGAAGGTAATTTGTACATACATGAGGGACAATATAATTATATTGATGGTGAAATAGTATTTTAGTGGATGTTATATCATATATACAGATTAATTAAAATGTTATATTATTTATTTACATCAATTATACTCATTAGTATACACATCCAAATAATGAAGTGTTGAATAACAAACTACACCACGACGTGGAGACGATAAGCCATACGTACGAACGTACAGTGACTTTGTTATTCAAAGGATAGATAGAATAATGAATATGGTTTTACCATTTTTATTATAACATCATAGTAAGTATGAGGTACTGGAGTTATTATTTTTGGTATGAAAGAAACAAAGAAATAGGAAGTGGAAGAAGAAAAAAACCTCGAAAGAGGTGATAAAATTATTACCTCTTGTTTGAGTGCTTCCTTATGTTTTGATATAAATGGATCCTTAGTTTGTATTAGGATCAATGTAAGGACTCTAGGATGAATTGAGGGTAGTTGGGAGGTTGTTTGAGAAACTATTGGGTGAAATAAATGGCTTTGGAGGTGTGATTCTGAGAGAAGGAGAAGTACCATTTTAAAAGAGATGTGAGGCTCACGTTAGGAAAATATATATATAATAATTTATAATACAATATTATTCGGTTTATAATGGCTAAAATAGAATTAATTTCAAGAATAATGTAGGGATGGGTCGAAAAACTCTCAACCAATGGGTTTTAGATAGTTTTATATCATCATATTAACCTTGTCTTTTAGATTTAACTCTTAGTTAAATAGTTTAACTTTTACCATGTATTCTTGAATTATTATAATAAATGGTTAATAAGAATACAATTAAAAGGAAATTGAACGAAAAGTGGTTAATTGTTGACATATATAACCTTATCTATGTCCTTTGGCTGATCCTTAGTATTTTAGGAATATTATATCACTTAATAATATAGTATTTGTTTTAAAAACTCATTTATGTCAATTTTGACAATATTTGCTATTTTGTTTTTGTGAAAGTCATAACAACATTATCACTTCGAAATATATTTATTTAATCAACCCTAAAATGTCTTATTAACCTATAAAATTAGTTTAATTCCTCAAAAGTCTCAATTTACATTGATTTGGATATTTATAATATCAATTATTTTAATATTTCATTTATAAGGTAATTACTGCATCATCATTATGAAATAAATAATTAAAATATATAATGTCTAAATATTATAAATAAAATACAATTATGTAGGAAATATTTTTATATTTATAATAAATATTTATAATTGAATTTATCTTATATATAATAGTATAGTAAAAATGGTTTAGTTATTAAACATTGAATTTAACACTTTTAACTCTTCTTTAAATAAAATAATAATAAATGTTATAATCTAATACAAGTGGGAAAAAAGGGTCATATTTTATTCCTAATGTTAATTTTGGTCTATATACAATTATAAAATAGAATTAGGGCTTGTTTTATTGTAATTATAATATCATTTTTACCTTTAATTACCCTATTTACTTTTAACCTTGGTAAATAAAATTCAAAAAATACTATCCACCAAAAATTATTTTCATCCTATTGAAACACATTTTACTTAATGAAGTCAACTATGTCTCTTGGATTTGGGAAATTCAATTCATATAAGAGGTAAAATAAGATTTATGAAACTTTTCAAATGTTCCTAGAAGGTGGAAGAAATATGGTAAAAGTTCAATAAAATTCTATATATCTAACCTTATTATAAAATGTCAACAATGAATTATATTGAACATATATTGGTATTGTGTAATTATTTTGACATAAAATAAATTTATATATAATAACTAATTACTTAAATAAAAAGCCAGTTTATAACAATAACGCATTGAATTTCACTATTCATCCAAAAAATTAAATGTTTTCAGAAAAATACCAAAAATTCACCCTAAGCCAATTTTGATATTCCGAATAAAATAAATAAGTATATTTTGAAAAATAAAATTTATAAAATTTCTAAAAGTGGATATTCATATTCATAACGGTTAGTTTGATTGGTCATGGTGTGCTAGGACTCAAAGTTGCGTACAACGCACACTATTGTGTTATTCGAAGAGAAATGTACCATGAATGCTTGGGGTGTTACATTCTTCCCTACCTCAAATACTTTAATCCTAAAAATTTCTATAATACTACTTCATAAGAATATTTGAGTGGTTCTGCGTCATATGTTCTATGGCATCACAAGTTTCCTCTTCCATCTTATGGTTTCTCCACAGAACGTTTACCAGACGAGTCATTTGGTTTGTGAACACTTGTTCTCTTATATCATGATTCTTGAAAGGATCTTCAAAATAAAACAGATCAGGTTCCAGTTTTATTTCTCGATATGTGAGTACATGCGTTGGTTCAATCATGTATTATCTCAATAGTGATACATGTAACACATCATGAACTTTTGAGAGACATAGAGGCATTTCAAAATAGTAAGCTACAACTCCAATTCATTCTAGAATTTGAAAGGTCTAATGTACCTATGACTCAATTTACCCTTCTTACCGAATCGTACGACACCCTTCCATGGATATACCTTCCAGAAAACATGATCTCCTACTTGAAATTCCAAATACAGCCTTCGGTTATCAGCAAAACTCTTTTTCTTACATTGAGCTGTTTTGATGTGGGTTTGGATAATCTTCACCACATCCATTGTTTCCCCAAAAAGTTATGGGAATATGAGTTTTCTTTCACCAAAATCATCCCAACAAGTTGGTGTGCGACATCTATTTCCATATAACTCCTCATATGGTACTATATGAATACTTGAAGGGAAGATATTGTTATAGGAAAATTCATCAACAGGTAAATACTAATCCCACATACCTTGAAATTCAAGTGAGAAAGATGTCAACATGTTTTCCACGGTTTGAATAGTCTGTTTGGATTGTCATCAGTTTGAGGGTGGTAGGCTGTGCTCAAACAAAGTTCATTATCCATGGAATTCTGAAGACTTTTCCAGAGTCATGATGTAAAATGGGGATCATGATCAGAAATAATCGATACGGGTACTCCAATAATTCTTAGAAATTCATTAATATAAAGTCTTTATAAATGTTCTAGTGGTAAATCTTTTATTATAACAAGAAAATGTGCTGACTTGGTTAGACGATCAACAAGGACCTGTATTTCATCATTCCTTCTAGGAGTCTTCTGTAGCCCCGTGACACAGTCCATTGTAATATCATCCCATTTCTACTAAGGTATGGGTATAGATTTCACGATTCCTCTAGGATATTGTCTTCCAGCATTAACCTATTGACAAACCATACATCTTGACACATAATCAGCAATCTCCCTCTTTATGTTATCCCACCCTAAATGTTCTTTCAAATCACTATACTTCCTAATTCTACCATGGTGTATAGAGATATTGGAGCTGTTAGCATCATCTAACAATTCCCTTTTTAGATCAAGTATGTCAGGAACACAAATTCTCTTCCAAAATTTCAAAATCTCATCCTCATATACGACGTTGATCAATATCGCATCATTCACAACTTTAATTTTCTTTTGAAACTCATCATCATCAGTCTAAGAACTTTTTTTCCATTCTAATAATGACTGTTTGAAAACCATCTGAAAAAGTGTTTATGTTTCACCTTCCATGATTATTCCCATATCCATCTTTACTAGATCCATGAACATAGGATCCCATTCCATTCTCATCTTGTTCAAACCTCCATGATCCTTTCTGCTCAAAGAATATGCCACCTTATTTTCCTTCCACGAGTGGTAGTGTATAGTGAAATCATAATCCTTGAGTAGTTCAAACCGTTTCCTTTTCCTCATGTTGAGTTATTTTTGTGAGAAAATATACTTCAAACTCTTATGAGCAGTATATATCTCATATTTTTCACCATAGAGATAGTGTCTCCATATCTTCAAATCAATGATTACAACTGCTAACTCAAGATCATGAGTGGGAAATTTTTGTTCATGAATTTTTAGTTATCGTGATGCATAGGAAATTACTCTATCATTCTGTACAAGGAGACAACCAAGTCCTTTCTTTGAAGCAACACTATAAATAAAAAACCCATCATTCCTTGATGGTAGAGTCATGATAGGATAATTGAATAATCATTTATTTAATTCTTCAAAACATCTTCACACTCTTTTATCCAAACAAATTTAACCGCTTTATGTGTGATAATTGTTAATGTGTTATCCAATCAGGAGAAATCATGGATGAAACACCAATAATAACCTGCTAAACCAATAAAACACCATACCTCAGTTATACTCATCAGTGTCGGAAATTCTTGTATTTCAGTTGTCTAGGAAGGATAAAAAGTGATTCAATCTTTAGAGACAGTCCATGAAATAAAATCTCTTGAATCCAGAATTCACACTTGACAAACTTCCCATATAATCCATTTCTTCTAAGAGTCTTTAGAATATTGTGCCAGTGATTTTCATGATCTTCATAACATTTAGATTAAACCAATATATCATGAAAAAATACCACTACAATGTCATAATGATAATCCTTGAAAACTTTATTCATTAGATTTCTGAAAATGGATGGTGCATTATTATTTCCAAAAGGCATTACTATAAACTAGTATTGCACATACCTAGTACGAAAAGATGTATTCAGAATTTCTTTCTTCTCCACACACAACTGATGATATCCAGATTGATGTTCAATCTTTGAAAAATATTTAGATCCATGAAGATGATTGAATAAATCATCTATGCTGGGTAGGGGATACTTGTTGTTTATTGTTATAGCATTGATCTCCATGTATTCAGTGCACAACCTCATTGACCCATCTATATTAATAACAAAAAGAACAGGGTCTCCCCATGGAGAAACACCAGGAAGAATAAATCCTTTATTACTCAGTTCCTCTAGTTGTTTATTTAGTTCCACTAATTCCACAGTGGCCATTCTCTAAGGAGTCTTCGATATGGGCCTTGAACTAGGAATTAAATCAATGGAAAACTCAAATTCTCAATGTGAAGGATGTATAGGTAAATCCTCCAAAAACACATAAACATATTTTTACACAATAGGTATATCATATATTTGAACACTCTTTTCGTAACCCAGATTTATTTCACTATCTTCCTCCTAAATAATTGAATTTAGTAGAGGTACAGGGGGTGGATCTAGATAAGAATCAGATGGTGACATTTCTGCTGGCACGACCCATCCTTGAGGTCCATGCCATGACTACACCATGCCCACCTTATATAGGTCTAGGGATGACGACTAGCACCAAGGGTGTAAATTCCGATAACTGGGAAGGAATTGCCTTTATAAAAGCAAACAAACACCACCGAGTACAAGCTGAAGTAAAACACTAAGTACAAAAGAAAGTGTTGAAAAATAAATGGGCCAGAATACAAAGCCAACTGAAAGTACATCTACAACTAAACAAAAGTACAACAGAAAAAGACAACAGCTGGAAGAAAGAAAGTGGCTCCTGGGTCATCCTCCTCGGATCCTACATGAAGGGTAGGTATAGATGGCGCAGCTCCTGGTTCGTCCACCACAGATCCTACCTGAAAGGTAGGTACAGATAGCCACCACAACGCTCTCACCCGCCAACCTCCTCCGTGTATCGTCTCATCATGATGTCCACCTCTGGATACTGACTCGTCGTGTGGTCCACCTTCGGGTACCGACTCGTCGTGTGATCCACCTCTGGGTACCGTCCAGTCCTTGAACACTCGGCCTCCGTCAGCACTGTCTATAGTATGCAACCAACACAATGAGGTGCAGGCATAGCACGTGCAGGGGTGAGTATAACGATACTCAGAAGGGACCCCGAGACCCTCAAGGTCTCACTAAAACCAACATGGATAACCACAAAGAAGATATCAATAGATAACCTCTACTTAGGTATATGCCCATACATATACCTATGTTATCAAGTAACCCATCTCAATCATGAGGAAACACAAAGATTATGAAATCAACAGATAACCACTACCCAGGTATATGCCCATACATAAACCTAAGTTATCTAGTGACCCATATCAATCATGAGATAAACACAAAGGTCAAAGATTCAGCTCAAACCAGGATTTTCATTATCGAAACCGTAATTGTTGAAGAGCCCCGTCTCTAGAGTGTACAGTGGTCCTGTCACGACTCCGAGGTACTTCTCACTAACCTAAGACTGCTGAGGTACTCCTCCTGTCGAGTACCGTGGGTCAGCCACCCAATCATAGTAGTGCTTCCCGCCGGGGTATGCCACCCAAACACAGTAGTGCATACCCCCTAGTAGCCTGCAGAGGTACTCTCCAGATGAGTACCATGGGTCTGCACTGTCATACAGGTAGTGCTCTGTCCTCCATGGGTCTGCACCCAAACAACGTAGTGCTCCGTCCACTGGGCTAGTCGACTCACTCCATGTCGAGTCGGTCAAGCAGTCGTCAGGTCTCAGTTGGCTACAAGGTCTCCATACTCTGCACGCTCATCCATGGGAGGGTCCGCTCCAGGAGCCACGGGTAGATACTCCAAGTATCTCAAAATCCCATGAAGAAGTATCTCAATGGACCGCCACGTCATAGGGGTCTCAACGCAACAGACGACGTGTCAATCGGACACCCAGTCTGTGAGTTACTAGCCTTTTGGTCCCCGGGGCCCGGTTGGTTTCATCTGCGAACCAACCCGGCCGTATCTCAATGGTACCCCGAACTCTCATAGTGTATGCTCTTAGGAACCATTTATCAATGTGATCACCAATGCCACTGATGGTTCGTCAAACGGATGTCCGGTCTGAAAGTTATCAGCTTTTCCTTTCCAGTGGCCCGATTGGATTCGTGTGCAATCCAACCCGGCCACTATCCAACTGCATCCAAACATCAGGATAAATATTCCAAAAGTTCCAACTCATCAAGAGGAATTCAACGAGACAGACGGCGTGTCAATCGGATGTCTGGCCCGTGAGTTATTGGCTTTTTCGATCTAGGGGCCCGATTGGTTTTGTGAGCGAACCAACCCGATCACACTCCGAAGGCATCCAAACCTCGAGCGGAGTAAGCCAAAAGTTCCGTCTCATCAAGAGGTATTCAACAAAGTCGACGACACGTCAATCAGACGTCCAAAGCTCAAGATATAAGTGTTTCTACTCTGAGGGCCCGGTTGGTTTCGTATCCAAACCAACCTGGCCGAACCCCAAGTTCTTCGAAACCTTGAGTGTAATATACCGAAACGACCTTCTAGATCCAAGGATTTCTACGCAAATGACCGTGTATCGATCAGAGGTCCGTACCCCATGTTATTGGCAAAAGACCGAAGAGGTCTGAAAACGGGGGGTCTGGGCCCAGACCGACCCTCCCCGGGGTCGGCCCGAACCGGGTCCACCCGACCCGGGTCCGGGTCCGACTCGGGGGGCGCGGCCCAGCCTGGCGGTTTGGCCGGGCGGCTCGGCCTGGCACGCTGGCGCTGGCCAAGCGGCCGCGCAAGGGGGGACCGCCCCCCTGGACGAAACCGCGGCCCCTGCGCGGTGGCCTCTCCATGTCAACGAACGCGGCGCGATGCCGCGGCACCAGCCGCTCACCGTCGTGGCTTCTGCCGCGGCGGCCCCTTCCCGGTGGCGCGTCGTGCGCCGCCGCCTCCTGGTAGTCGGCCGGTGCCGGCTTCCGTGCCGGCGTTCCACACCGGCAGAGTCTTCCGCGGGCCACCGGACGCGGTCCGATGGTCTGTTTTGCTCGCTACCTTCGTCGTTGGTCCTCCCGGGACCCGACCTTCACTGCGGAGGCTTCAAAAATAACTTGCGGTCCCGTTTTTCGTCGCCCGTCAATCCACGCTCAACGTTCAACCAGGGAGTCTTCTAATCGCCTCCACGAACCCAACTCCAGTCGCGGTTTCATTCAGCCTCAACGGCGCGGCGTGACGGCGCCGCGCTTCTTCGCTGCGATATTTCTCGTGTCTGCATGGTGATTTTGCACCATGCCGCCTTTTTTTGTGCCGCAACGAATCAAAACAACAATGGGGGAGGAGAGTCGGCTGTGTTTGTGCTGTCTGACCTCCTCCCGTTAAGTTGGTAACAAGCAGCCCAAAAGACAAAGAACAACAAGGAATTTTCACGAACAAAAGAAAATCAACCAAAACAGTTTTTCCACGCAATTACATATTCCCAACCAGCAAAAGAAATCATTTGCAGATCAACTTGAGGATGAGTTGATTCGAGTTCTTTGTTTTAAAAGGAAGGAACAACGGGAATATAAACTTACACAAAAATAACCCCTACAGAATAAAATAAGTCCTTCCCTTATTTTATTGTTATAAAATAAGAATTTGAAAATCAAATGATAAGAAACGAACAATTAATTCAATGAATTAATTGTAACGATTTAACTTCCCAATTTAATGAGGCATTTCTTAACCAAAATAAACGCAAGGTTGACTTTATTAAAAAGGGGGGTGCGGGTGTGTTACTTATAGGGAAAGAAATGGTGGGGCTCGTATGGGCCCCACCTCACAAATATCCTACCATGTGGGTAGGATATTGTGGGTCCCATATTATCCGCTTAACTTAGGTTTATTCAGTTTAAGTAAAATAAAATAAATTGTCGCACCAAATTTATTTTATTCCTTAACTTTACCCCCAAAATTAAAAACTACACCCGAGCAAACGCAACTCCGAAAAAGGCGTTTCTAAGCAATTACCGGTGCTGCGATTCAATCGTTTCCCTCAGAATTCGATTCCGAGCACCAGTTCAAAAGTTAGAAAAACCCGCTCATTTGTTCCCTGAACGTACCCGAGCTAAATTTCGAAAAATGATTCCGGGCACACCGGGCCTCGGAATCAGGTGCCGTTAGAAAATTAATTCTTGTAAAATCACGTTGAAAATTAGGAAAAAAAATTTCTTTGAAATTTCTGGGTCTTTACAATACTTCCACCTCAGGGATTTACGTCCTCATAAAGCTTTAACACAATCTAGGGTTACAAAAGTGGTACTGAGCACGCATATGAGCCTTCCGCTCCCATGTTCTCACCTGGAGGTTCTCGTGCTTCCAATGAAAGTGCACAAGAGTAATCGACCATCGTCGTAGGACCACTCCTGTCGATCCTCAACTCCTACTGGAACCCCGCAAAAGTCACCCCATTGCCAAAGTCTAGCTCCTCATGGCCGATGATATGCGTCGGGTCAAGCACGTATCTCCTTAGTTGAGAAACGTGGAAGCCGTCGTGCACCTGGTGCAACCGAGGTGGATGGTCAGACGGTAAGACACCTCGCCTACCCTACCGAGGACCTGAAAAGGTCCACTAAGCCTCATAGATAACTTTCCTCCTTGGCCACATCTCCGTAAACCTCATCGAGATGAGACCCGTATAAGGAAGTGATCGTCATCCTAGAACTCTAGAGGTCTCCAATTCCTATTAGAAATGTAACTCAAAACGACTGCTGCCACGAGGGTAAGGTTGACCGACTCAAGAGTGATCGGTCACACCCTCCTGCATGAGTTTATCTTATGCTGCCTGGGGTTTCCTTTTCACCGACCAAGGAAAACCCATCCCATCGTCGTAGTTAAACCACAACCTTTTTTCCTAATACCGTCAATTTGTGTATGAGTTGTGATTTCCCAGTCCATACTCAAACCAACGTCGTAAGGCCTCGATGCTTCCACCAAGAGATTCCAACCGAAACTCTCGCCTTGAGGGTCTTACCACACTATCGGCATAAGTGTGATTATCGAGTCTTCTCCCAATGTATCTCTAGACATGAGGGTCAAGTCTTCGGCTTACCGGAAACTCTAGTTTTGGAACAAGATTCGTGTAAGGAAGGAATGATTCATATCACCGTCTGTTACTACGACAGCTAGTAGTGGACACAGACTGTCCCTTGAATCATTCTTAGAGCCATTGGGTCACTCTCCTTGACCGCATGTAGCCAAACTCTTCCTCCGCCCTCCAGCTCCCTAAGCCTAGTGGGGACAACTAAGGTGGGTGGTTGTAGCATGTTAAAATGTACACCACCTCGTGCTACTCTCCTAGCTCTGCCTACATGTCTGCTTCATTGCAGAATCATATCTCCTTTAAGCTTCATCGTCTTGAAACATTTAACATGCCCGAGTCTCTAAGACTGGCACCAGTTTCCTGTTCCTTACTGCACTGTGCAGTTTTCATCGGCTCCTGGATTATCTACACCTTCTTTGCCTACAATCTGAAAGAGCTGCTAAAATTTCTCCTTTGCTGAAAAGAGAAACTCGCTCTCATCCCTTGGATGAACCACGCTCATTGCCTAATACAGTCAATCCTGACATGAATGATGCATTCATGCCATGGATGACGTCGTAAGGCCTCGACGTAACTACCAAGAGATCCAACTGTCACTCTCGCCTCCAAGGGTCGAGTAATGCTATCGGAATCAGTGTGAGGTCACTAGATCTCCTCCTGTAGAAATCTTGAAAGTGAGGGCCAAGTCAATAATTTTAACCGGGACCACTCAGTATCAACCAAACAAAAGGATAGGAAAGAAAACATCACAAAGATAAGTGTCTTTTTATTATTGTAGCTCATAGTACAAAGACACAAATACAACAGAAACATGGAACTAGAAGTACAAGGGACGTGTCCACTAGTTCCTCTCCTGACCACCTGATCCCGGAGCTCTACTACCTTGTCCACTGCCCGGATGTTGCTCAAGCACCCGCCGCTGCTTCTGCCTCAGTTGCTCCTCCAAAGCCTGAGGATCAACTGTGCGAGTATTCGGACAGTCATGTACCATGTGACCCTTCCTGCCGCATTCATAACACTTCATGCCCCTCGTACGGCTGGCTTTGGTCCTCTTGGACCTCTGCATCATCTGTCTACTACCCACAAATGACTCGTATACTGATCGAAAATCCTGCGGCAAAGGTAGCAGCTCCTATACACACTCTGGGTGTAGAGCTACTGGCACAAACTCCACCCTGAAGAAGGTCTCGAATTCTTCCCATGTGAAGGTCATCCCGTCGCAAAACTGGAACAAGTGTCTCCACCACCTGCCTGCTGCTGCCTGAAATGGCTGGAAGTAATGATCACCATAAAGTCTGTCGGCGTCCCCACTAGCCTGAAGACTCTCACCACAGCCTCCAGCCAATCCTCAGCCACCTGCGGGTCCGTCTGTCCCCGAAACCTGGGTGGCCTCTGGCGCTGGAACTCATGCAGTGCGCTCAAGTGGCGTGCATCACCTACAGCTAGGGATGGTGGCATTAGTGGCCCAACGTATGGTAGTACCGCTGGTGCCTCCACTGGTGCCTCGACTGTAAGAGGGTCCAGTACCGAAGCCTCATCGCTCGGTAGGCTATCAGTACGCACATCCCTTTTGGATCTAGCTGGTCGTCCGTGAAAAGGCATCCTGAAAGAAACAACGTGACACAGTCAAATGATTATACCTAGTGAGCTGACCTGGTTTGAGGTGACTTTTAAAATAAAACTTATGGAAACACACACACAATCAGTGTTTACATGCACAAAGTCGGAAATAAGTTGTCAGGGTCCTGGTGTAAGGATACGTCGGTCACCTGCACCAACACTGGCTCCCTGAACTGAAGTCCACACTTGGTACCCTTAACACTATTTCTTCACATAAAGAAAAACAATCAGAGTTATAAGTTCTACGGTAGAATTGACTCCTCTAATACCAATTTGTCACGACCCGTCCTCGAGGCCCATGTCGTGACTACCCCAAGCCCGCCTTCCATAGGTCAGGGGCTGGTGACTGGCACCAAGGGCGTAAATCCCGATAATTGGGAACTCATTTCCTTTATAAAAGAAAACAAACACCACAGAGTAAAAGCAGAAGTAAAACACTAAGTACAAAAGAAAGTGTTGAAAATTAAATGGGAAAGAATAAAAATCCAACTGAAAGTACAACTACAACTGAAAAAAAGTACAAAAGAAAAAGACAACAGCTGGAAGAACGGAAGCGGCTCCTGGTTTGTCCTCCTCGGATCCTACCTGAAGGGTAGGTACAGATGGCGCAGCTCCTGGTTCTTCCACCACGGATCCTACCTGAAGGGTAGGTAAAGATAGCCACCACAAAACTCTTGCCCGCCAACCTCCTCCATGTGTCGTCTCGTCGTGAAGTCCACCTTAGGATACTGACTCATCATGTGGTCCACCTCCGGGAACTGACTCGTCGTGTGGTCCACCTCTGGGTACCGTCCAGTCCTTGAACACTCGGCCTCTGTCAGCACTGCCCGTCGTCTGCAACCAACACAACGAGGTGTGGTCATATCCCGTGCAGGGGTGAGTATAACGATTCTCAGTAGGGACCCCGAGACCCTCAAGGTCTCACTAAAACCAACATGGATAACCACAAAGAAGATCTCAATAGATAACCTCTACTTAGGTATATGCCCATACATATACCTAAGTTATCAAGTAACCCATCTCAATCATGAGGAAACACAAACCTTATGAAATCAACGGATAACCACTACCCAGGTATATGCCCATACATATACCTAAGTTATCAAGTGACCCATCTCAATCATGAGGTAAACAAAAAGGTCAAATATTCAGCTCAAACCAAGATTTTAATTATCAAAACCGTAACTGCTGAAGAGCCCCATCTTTGGAGTGTACAGTGGTCATGTCACGACTCCGAGGTACTGCTCACTAACCTAATACTGCTGATGTACTCCTCCTGTCGAGTACCACGGGTCAGCCACCCAAACACAGTAGTGCTTCCCGCCGGGGTATGCCACCCAAACACAGTAGTTCACACCCCCTATTAGCCTGCAGAGGTACTCTCCAGACGAGTACCGCGGGTCTGCACTGTCACACAGGTAGTTCTCCTTCCACCATGGGTCTGCACCCAAACAAAGTAGTGCTTCATCGACTGGTCTAGTCGACTCACTCCAAGTCGAGTCGGTCATGCAGTCGTCAGGTCTCAGTCAGCTACACGGTCTCCGTACTCCACGCGATCGTCCCTGGGAGGGTCTGCTCCACGAGCTACAGGTCGATACTCCAAGTATCTCAAAGTCCCATGAATAAGTATCTCAATGGACCGCCTCGTCATAGGGGTCTCAACGCAACAGACGATGCGTCAATCGGACGCCCGGTCTGTGAGTTACTAGCCTTTTCGTCCCAGGGGGCCGGTTGGTTTTGTGTGCGAACTAACATGGTCGTATCTCTACTGTACCCCCGAAATATCATAGGGTATGATCAGAGGAACCTTTTCTCAATGTGATCACCAACACCACTGACGGTTCGTCAAACGGACGTCCAGTCGAAAAGTTATCAGCTTTTCCGTACCAGGGGCCCGGTTGGATTCGTGTGCAATACAACCCGGCCACTATCCAACTATATCCAAATCTCAGGAGAAGTATTCCAAAAGTTCTGTCTCATCATGAGGAATTCAACGAGACAAACGGTGCGTCAATCGGACGCTCGGTCTGTGAGTTATTGGTTTTTTCGTTCTAGGGGCCAGGTTGGTTTCGTGAGCGAACCAACACGACTGCACTCAGACGGCGTCCAAACCTAGAGCGGAGTAAGCCAAAAGTTCCGTCTCATCAAGAGGAATTCAACAAAGTCGAAGAAATGTCAATCGGACGTCCGGAGCTCATGATATAAGCGTTTCTGCTCCGAGGGCCCGGTTGGTTTCATATCTGAACCAACCCGGCCAAACCCCATGTTCTCCAAAACCTTGAGTGTAATATACAGAAACGAACGCCTCGATCCAAGGATTTCTACGCAACTGACGGTGCATCGATCAGAGGTCCGTACCCCAAGTTTTGGGCAAAACACCGAAGAGGTCCGAAAACAGGGGTTCTGGGCCCGGACCAACCCGGCCCGACCCACCTAGGTCGGCCGGAACCGGGTCGCCCGACCTGGGTCCGGGTCCGACCCGACTGGGCGTGGCCCGGCCTGGCGGTCCGGCTGGGAGGCTCGGCCCGGCGCGCTGGCGCTGGCCAAGCGGCCGCGCAAGGGGGGACCGCCCCCCTGGACGAAACCGCGGCCCCCGCGCGGGGGCCGATCCCTGTCAATGGACACGGTGTGCCGTGCGCCGCCGCCTCCTGGCAGCCGGTCGGTGCCGGCCGCCGCCTCTGGCCGCTGACACCACTGTACCGGCGTGCCGCACCGGCGGAGTCTTCCGCGGGCCCCCGGACGTGCTCCGGTGGTCCGTTTTGCTCGTTGCCTTCACCATCGGTCCTCCCGGGACCCGACCTTCACTGTGGAGGTTTCAAAATTAACTTGCGGCCCCATTTTTCATCGCCCATCAATCCGCTCTCAACGTTCAACCAGGGAGTCTTCGAATCGCCTCCGCGGCCCTGACTCCGGTCGCGGTTTCGTTCAGCCTCAACGGCACAGCGTGACGGCGCCACACTTCTTCGGCGCGTTCTTTCTCATGTCCGCACGGTGCCGTTGCACCGTGCCGCCTTTGTTTGTGCCACAATGAATCAAAACAACAATGGGGGAGGATAGTCGGCCGTGTTCGTGTGGTCCGACGTCCTCCTGTTAAGTTGGTAACAAGCGGCCCAAAAGACGAAGAACAATAAGGAATTTTTACGAACAAAAGAAAATCAACCAAAACCGTTTTCCCTGTAATTAAATATTCCCAACCAGCAAAATAAATCATTTGCGGATCAACATGAGGATGAGTTGATTCGAGTTCTTTGTTTTAAAAGGATGGAACCACGGAAATATAAACTTACACAAAAATAACCCCTACATAATAAAATAAGTCCTTCCCTTATTTTTTTATTATAACATAAGAATTTGAAAATCAAAAGATAAGAAACAAACAATTAATTCTAAGACTTAATTGTAATGATTTAACCGCCCAATTTAATGAGGCATTTCTATACCAAAATAAATGCACGGTTGAATTTATTAAAAAGGGGGGGTGCGGGTGCGTTACTTAGAGGGAAAGAAATGGTGGGGCTCTAGCGGGCCCCACCTCACAAATATCCTACCAAGTGGGTACGATATTGTGGGTCCCATCTTATCGGCTTAACTTATGTTAAGTCGCTTTAAGTAAAATAAAATAAATTTTTGCACCACATTTATTTTATTCCTTAACTTTACCCCAAAAATTAAAAACTACACCCCAGCAAACGCAACTCCGGAAAAGGCATTTCTAAGAAATTACCGGCGCTGCGATTCCATTGGTGCCCTCAGAATTCGATTCCGAGCACCGGTTCAAAAGTTAGAAAAACCTGCTCGTTCGTTCACTAAACGTACCAGAGCTAAACTTCGGAAAATGATTCCGGGCACACCGGGCCTCAGAATCAAGTGCCGTCAGAAACTGCGTTCTTGTAAAATCATAAAAAAAAATTAAGAAAAAAATTTCCCTTGAAATTTTCGGGTCTTTACATCTGCTCCAATGATAAGGTACTTCTTATCATCATCATTAATTGTAACCTCCTCCTTCTTACAATAAATTATCGCACCATGGTCCAAAAGCCAATACATACTGAGGATTATATGAAATTAATTCATGGGTAAGACGATGAGATCAGTAGACAAAGAACGTTTATATTCCCTAATGGGAACTGATTCACAAAACATTGTTGCAATTATACTTCCCTTATGAGTTTTGATTGAAAAATTCCTTATTAAAACAAATTGGAAATATCTTGTTTTCTTATCAAAATAGGAACATATATAACAATTTGAAGATATAAAATCAAATAGTGCATTGGATAAACTTTAGGAAACCATTAAATTACCTGACAAAATGTCATTAAGATCCTCAACCTCTGAAGTAGTGATCACATAAGCTTGACCAATCTCCCTTGGCCTTTTTTGAGGTATGATTTCCTTAACGCTTAGGAAATTAATTTTCATAATACCACATTTATATACAATTGTAGCATTCATCAATTCTAGCCTCTTTATTTCCCTTCCAATCACGAGTTTGGTGGCCTTTTTCAACACACTTGTAATAGACTCCCACTCCCTTTAGGGAAGTTCAAGGGTGTTTCTTCACACATTTACCGCAGGATAGAAATTAAACATTTCCCTTCTTCCTCTTATTTCCATTTCTATAGTGTTCAATAGATCCCTTCTTATATTTCTTTTTTTTTTGAAGTCATAAGACTTAGAGAATTTATTTTATGTCTTGATAGAACATAAGACAATATCTTCATACAATGATAATGATTTTGAGACTAATTCTCAATAGAGAAATGGTTTTAACCCATCAATGAATCGATAAATATTACTTCTTGGGTTACGTATATAATCAACTTCATGTCTTTATAATCTTGTAAAGTTATCCTCACACTTTGTGACATTCTCATACATTCAATATTTGATACTTCTTAATCTTCATTTGTGATATTAATTAATGTCCATCATTGATCTACATCTCCCATGAGGCGATAAACTACCATGACAAATTTTTCCCTTTTGCTACACCCCAAAGCATGATATACATTCTCTAAAGAACTTATCCATTTCTCAGATACAAATTGATTTGTAGTCGCATTGAATGTTGGTGGTTGTTGCCTCATGAAGCGGTCTAACATTGATTCTTTGGGTTGTGGATCAGGGTGGCCCCCTATGGGTAAGGTAATTATTCATAACCTTAGTGAGTTATCCCAGTATGGTAATACGTTTTTACGCACCAGTTGCATCACCCGGTCCACTATAATTGTCATTAGTATGAGGGAAATCCCTACATGGATTATGTGCATTGATACGGTTTCCAATCCTTCCACTAGGAATCTTTTCTAAAAAATGGAATACACTATTAATTTATAAATTGAAATACATAATTACAAAATACTAAAATATCTAACATAATTTGAATAGATTATGGATATAACCCATAATCACAAAATTCTTTCTTTGAGGAGGTATATACACATAAATCCTTCAAAATATTGTGTATAGAAAATGTTTATTATCCTTAGCATATCCCCCAGGACTGTTTTAACCAAGAGTGAAACAAAGCCCATTTTCATGTATTCGGATACCACGAGTCATGCCCAAACGTCCCTGGAAGAGTTTTCACTCCTAGGTACATCTATTCCAGATCCGCCTCAACCTTCTCATATCCAGAAATGGATGTATTGCATGGAAAACTCACAAAATCTCAAAATTACAAAAATTCTAGGAATTTCTTCTATATTAATCCTCAACGTCTATCTTAGGGTAATGTTCTATAATCAATGTTTTTTTTCAAAATCTAGGTTCCAAAGTTTGTATTGAACTTCCTCTAATACCAACTGTAATGCCCCGACCCTAGTTACCATGAGTTGGTGCATCATTACATTACATTGATATGATCACAAGAGATCATATCTCGAAATACCTATTAGTTTAGTATCCTTGGATGTGATAGATAAATACATAAGTTTTAGATTACATCAGGAAAAAACAACATTATGTCCCCTTTGATCACTCTTATATCCCTTATCCTATTACTACAAGTTAATCGTAATATAATTCTTCACATCCTGGGAAAACTGAAACATAAGAAAGGGGTGAGCTCAAATTTTCAATAAGGATACCAATATAGCGAAAACTATCATAAATAACCATAAACATTTAAGGTAAAGTGTAAGACTAAAACTCATGGAATTTAAACCTAATATTCAGCATAATATGACAAAGCAAAATCATATAATTCCATTTAAATATTCACATGGATATTCTACTAGTTGAATAATTGCATGTAATATCAATAACCAATTTCATAATGATGGAATACATAATGTCGAACATCATAACCACATAGTCAAGGCCTCGTGCCCAGAATACAAATAATGATTTATCTGGGCCATATGTCAACACACTAGTTTGTCTCATTAGAGCTACTGAGACATCGAGGATCTATAGAGGACTCCCCCTGTCACTTATTAAGTCCAATGAATTCCTCATACAAAAAGGTTGAAAAATAACATTAATATTCGTATTAAAACTATCATTCAAAATGTTAATACTTTATCCATAACCCATGAATGTTATAAAAATAAAATATCCATAGTCTAAAATATCAAAAAACCTTAAATACATTATGAAATATTATATCATAATAAATCAACATCAAACAAGTGTAAAATCTATCAAAGGATGTTCATATAGATGAAACTAAAACTATTTGAGCGAAATATATCTTTCTATGTTGAAATATTTGAAAAGTCACATAATTATAAAATAAAACCATTATTTTGAGAATATTATTATAATATTTTAAGGGAAGCTTCAAATGTTTTATAATAGCAGAAAATAGTTGCACTCACTATATAAGTTAAAAAACATTCATTCCTTAATTTTGTCGAAATGGTCGTAAAGGACCATGTTCGGAAAACGACAGAAATATTCCTTTATAAACATTTTATAAAAATTCAAAAAAGGGTAAAAATTACATTAACCCATAGTCTAGGAAATTGTAAATTTTTTTTGAAATATATTTTTAAGAAACACGGTGTGGATGATAAAGAGGTCCCAGTAGATACTCGCGTATATACAACCTCGGATAACGAAGTGATTATAGAAAAAACCCTTACTTTGTACTTTTCCTCAATTGAGGGTATGTTAAACACATTTATAATTGTTAAATAATTTTTATTAAATTCTAAAAGAACCACATACATAAATATTATATCATATATGATCTTATAATTTTGCTTTGTTAATAATATTTCAGTAGTATTGTTGTTTCAGGTGTTAAATGATTTGTTTTCCTTTATATGTTTTGTTACATAAGTCATGTTTGTTATAGATAAGATGTATTTGATTTATATCCACGATGATATTAAATTCGTAAAAGTTATTTTTAGTCATAAAATTAATGTTATTCATGAATGGGTATGATGAGAAAATGAATCTTATCACATTCGTGCATACGGTAATCTATATGTACGCACGAGAGAAAATATCATTATATTGATGGTGAAATTGTAAGTAGTTGGATGGTATATCATATATAAAAAATCATTAATATGTAAAATTTATTATTTACATCAATTATACTCATTATTATACCGATCCAAATAATGAAGTGTTGAATAACAAACTACACCTTGACGTGGAGACGATAAGTCGTACGTACGCACTTATAGTGACATTGTCATTCATAGGATGGATAGAATAATTAATATGGTAGTAACATATTTATAATAACATCATAGTATGTATAATATACTAGATTTATTATATTGGTATGGATACAACAAAGAAAGAGTATGTGGAAGAAGAAAAGAATTTTGAAAGAGGTGATGAAATTATTACCTCTTCTTCAGGTGCTTCCTTTTGAATTGATCAAAAGGGCTCCTTAGGTTGTATTATGATCAAAGTAAGGGCTCTAGGTATAATTGAGTGTAGTTTAGAGGATATTGAATTTGGGTTTGGCTAATCCAAACGGATTCGGAGGTGTGATTTTGAGATAAGGGGAGGCACCCATTTATTAGAGATGTGAGGGTTACTTTTGGAAATACTAGAAATAATATTTTATTATACAATCATATTTGATTTATAATGGTACCAAAAGGATTTATTTTGAGGAAAAGGTGGGTATGGGTCACGAAAACCTCAACCAATAGGTTTTAGACAGGTTTAGATCACCATATTAACCTTAACTTTTATATTTAACTCTTTAATAAATTAACTTTTACCATATATTCTTGTATTATAATAATAAATGGTTAATAAAATTAATATAAAAACACATGTGAATACAAGTGGTAAGTTATTGACATATATAACTTTATCTAAGTCTTTTTTCTGAACCTTTTATTTTTAGGAATAATATATCATTTAATTATAAATATTTGTTTTAAAAGCTCATTTAAGTGAATTTTGACACTATTTGTTTTTTTTGTTTTTTTCAAAGTCATAAAAACTTTATCACTTCAAAAACAATTTATTTAATCAACCATAACATGTCATATAAACCTAGAAAATTAGTGCAATGCATCAAAGGTATCAATTTACATTTATTTGGATATTTATTTTATAAATTATTTTAATCATTTATTAATAAGGTAATTAATGCATCATCATTGTGTCACAAATAAACATAATTATTTAATGTATAAAAATAATAAATAAAATACCATTATGAATGAAATAGTTTCATGTTTCTAGTGAATATTTATAGTCAAATTTATCTAATTTATAACACTATATTAAAAAAATAGTTATTAAACTTTGAATTTAATAATTTTTACTCTTCTTTAAATAAAATAACAATAAATGTCCTAATCTAATCCATGTATACAAAAAAGATAATATTTTATTCCTAATATTGATTTTGGTCTATTTACACTTTTACAATAGAATTATGACATTTGGTAAGGTGATTATAATATAATTTTTACCTTTAATAACCCTATTTACATTTAATCTTGGCAAATAAAATTCAAAAAGTACAATTCATAAAACATAATTTTCATCCTATTGAACCACATTTAACTTTATGATTTAATTTTGGTCACTCATATTTTTGAAATTCAATAAACATAAGCTATAAAATTACGTTTTATGCATATTTTCGAATGTGCTTAGAAAGTTGGTAAAAGATGTTAAAAGATAGATAAAATATAATATATCTAATCATATTATAAAATGAATCCATTGAATTTAATTGAACATATATTGGTATTATGTATCTATTTTTACCTAAAATAAATATTAATAAAATAAATTATTATTTAAATAAAAATTCTGTTTTAAACAATAACGTAGTGTTTTTCACTATTCATCCAAAAATTGAATGTTTTCAGAAAAATACCAAAAACCACCCTAAGATAATTTTTATATTCCGAATCCAAAGAAGAATTACATTTTAATAAATTATAATTATAAAATTTCAATAAGTGGGTATTACAATTCATAACGGCTTGTTTGATTGGTCGTGGGGTGCTGGAACTCGATGTTGCGTACAACGCAAGCTATTGTATTATTCAAAGAGAAACGAACCATGGAAGCTTGAGGTGTTAAAAAATATTAATATTTAAGACATTTTAATCAATTTTTTATTAAATTTACTATAACAACTTTATAACCTTTTAGATTGTTTTACATAAAAACCTTTATGGTCATCCCATCTGTGGTATTAAATTTTAAAAAACAAATCCACTTATGTGATTTTTAATTTGGAAAATGGATTCCATATTTTTAATCATCATTATTTATAATGTCTAATTAGGTACACTTATATTTTTAAAATAACTATTATTTAATGTAATTAAAATTAATTATAATGATTAAGATAAAATTAAGCATAATAAGAGACTAAACCAAAACCATATAGCCCAAAAAGACATATAAACATGTACAAAATAACTTTTTTCCAAAAATTAGACCCTGTACAATATTTTCTTTACTTTTTGGTATTATTAGATCCACTTGAAACATGGAAAATGAACTAGGAATTTCATTATCACAATATTACAACAGTGTCACTCTTAATCCACAATAAAAGGCTGCCACTTCTCCATATTCCTCAAACAAATTTTTATTGGAAAATATCTTCCCAAATAAATTCCCAAAATCACTCTCCTAAACTATTATTACACTATTATACCATGAAACCTTCCAAATAATCCCTTTGGTATAAACCAAAAGGAGTTACCTTATTTTTATGGGAGCACTTTCCAATGATCTATTTTCATTCATTTATGTTTCCACCACTTAAAATATTATTATTCCATTTTAACATAGTGAAAAACTTGTCCTAAATATACCGAGGTTATGTTATATTAATGGATATAATTACACTTTTACACACTTTCATCTAATGGGTAACGAACATATTATTTCTGTGTAGGGTGAAGTACTGCCTCACAAAATGATGATTGTTCAGCTTTCCTTTACCACCACTCATGGTTGAAATTATGATGGAAACTATATTTATAAATGATATATGTTATATTTAAAAATTCCTTATACTTTTACAATATCTTTATAATATATTCCTCTATAAATTCCATTTTTTGTTAATATGATAACATCATTTTTTAGAATTGTGGACTACCACCTCCTCAAAGCGATGCAATTCGTTCATGCTATATATGGAACATATTAAAAATTATTTTAATAAACATATGTAACATATATTACATATTTATAATATTATAATTATAATATAAATATATATCATTTAAATTTCATTATTTTAAAACAAAAAAGAAATGAATGCAGCGTTCATGCATACGTATGACCTACCGTCTCAATGAACATGGAATTTCATTTCTTATATGATAAATTTATAGAATTTAATAAATAAATATTTTATATAATAAATAAGATAATTAAAAAATGTTTTAAATTAATTTTATGATGAAATCATGATCTAATTAATAGAAGATGCGAATAACAAGTCAAAACATTCTGGAAAAAAACATGGCAATTGAAAACTAAAATAGTGAAAATAATGGAAGATTATTATGAAAATGGAAATAAGAGATTTTAGGAATATGATATCAAAAATTAAAAATATGATTATGTTTATTATATAAGTTTTAATAATTATTTAAACAACTATATATGTGAATAAAGAAAACACAATAAAAGGAAGGATAAAATAAGTGATTCTGTCTCCATTTTCATTCTATTGAGTCTTATTTGTTTTAATAAACCAACTCACTTTTATATGGTGTATATACTAGGCTTTGACACATAATATAATGAATATACTTATTATCATGATATTATAAGTTTAATTTATTTTCATACCATCATGGGGATTATTATTTTAATCTTTCAATGGGGTTTGTTACACTTTTTTATGTTTAAAGATTATTCTCCTCAAGAATGGTCTTAATGATTATCATTGAAAATGTTACTCCCATTTATGACTGTTATCTTTCTCTTGAAAAAATATTTTATTTTAATCATTTTTCATGGTAAAGTTTCATAAATATCCATATTTTCATACAATTTATATTATTATTTCCTAAATCTTATATCATTTCACATACAATGTTTACTTTGAAAGTTATATGATTAACTAGGGAATTATTGATAAATCTATATCATTTATTGAATATTTTTATTTGATAAGGCATATTTTATACTGATTAAATTTTTATTCTATATGATGAATTATTTTTACATGTAATGACGGGTCGAGCCCAGACTTTATATAGATCTTTGAAGCATTGAAAAGTTCTCATCAGATGATTACGTTGGCAAATTAAATAGGTTTATACCTATAGTTTTATATTGTACGGAGGATGGATCTTGACAGTACAGGTCCCCATGCGCCTAATACATGAATTCCAATAATTATTAATTTTATTCATATATATTTTAGTTATTATTCATCCAAGACATTTTGTATCTACATATATATGGATACATTTAATTTTCAATTCATTGATTATATTTCATGTGTTTCTGGTTTTTACCTTATCCTGTTGATTTTTTATTATATATTTATTTTAATGGAATATAGTATCAATTATTTACCTTTACATGTTATTTTATTTCCATTAATTTATTATTTCTTCCATTTTACTTACCCTTACCAAGCATTTGAACTGACCCTAATTATATTTCCATTCCCTAGGTTATAAAGACAAAACATTTGAAATTTCATTCAAGGATGTATATTATTAATTTTTTAAATATCATGTTTTTATTTTATATTTCAAAATTTATTATCAGTATCATGTATATAATATGGAATTCCAATACTCCAAAACTGGTTGTTCATTTGGGATTATATTCTTGTAATGAAGATAATGTAATAAAATAATGCGATGGAATTGGGATTTTGGGGTTGGGGAATTATAAGCATGTTGATGAATTCAATAATGTTATTTCCCTTTAATATAATTGATTATTAAAATTAAATTGGAAGTTAATGAGTATTAAACCTAATAAATACTTTATCTATGGTATCCAAGTTCATTTTTTCGAGATGTATCTGATGATTAATGCTAATGAGTCATAATCAGAAAAAGAATAAGATGATGAGATATCTCATAAAGACATATTAGATAAGAATAAAAATAATCAATACAATATTACAAATCTAAATATCATGATCAGATATAATATAAATTAATCACCAAGTTGTTCTTTATAAAATAAAGTTTTTTTTCTTTTCTAATTCAAAGATAATAATTAATTCTTTTTTTAGAGATGATAATGAAGATGAAAGAATCGTACTTGAGGTGAATCCATAATAAAAATTATACTTCATGAGATATATCATATATCTCAAGAAATAAAATAAGAATATTTTAGAGGAAAATATAAGTGTGGACACTAAAAAAGAAGAGGTAATTACGAATAAAGCTGGTTTTGTTGATCAGATTGATAAATACAATCTTAGAGAATATAAACATGAAACACTTTTTAGAAATATCAGAAAGGAACTACATGTAAATGAATAATAGTTGTCTTAGATGGAAGACATATGTAGCATATTTAAATATTATTTGAATAAGGGTAGAGAATATTTTAATAAGTTAATTTATGTAAATTGAGTATCATCTGTATATGGATAGAAGGAAGGTATAAGTGACTGTAATGATCCTATTAGAACAATCATTTCTATTAATGAATATGTGAAAACTATAAATGAGTACATTAAGTCTAATAACAATTAGTGGCAACATTCCATCATAATGTAAGGTAATAATATTTAAATAAGCCCCTAAGAAAATTAAGGCTCAACATGAAACAAGACAAGAACCCATGGATTTGTATTCATCGATACTAAATTTGGAGAATATATTTTCAAGGATATTTTTGTTGTTGTAAGAATTTCAAGAAATACTATTCATTCTAGTTAAATATGTATTTAACATGAATGGGTAAAATATCATGGTGGAGTTTCAATGAGAATATTAAGAAATAATCTTAGATAAAAAACATGTTAATAGATCTACATCACAAAAATATACACAAAAAATTACATATATTAGAAGATGTTTATGGAATATGTTGTGCAAAAGGTCACACGGATATTGTACAAATGAAATTATTGGAATGGGATATTTCCTATGTCATGGAAGGGAATTGGTTAAAATTAAAAATGGTGAGAATTTAGGTAATGATTTTCAGAATACCAATAATATCAATAAGGACTGCCCAGTTGGTTGTCCACATTATTTGAAATTGGTTAAAACATTGGAAGAAATTGGGAAGATTGGTAAATATAATGAAAATGAAGTGGTCTTAAAAAATGATGTTAATGTTAATGAGAATTTATCCATAGATAGATACTTGAATGTCTATAAAACTAACGTTGAAACTTTTATTCATTACAATAAAGAATAACAGAAGAGAGAAGAGAGTCTAATCAATGAGACTAAAAAAATAGTTTTAAAGAAATAATCCAATAGTGATATTGGTAGAAAATAATGGCCCAAATTATGATGAAGTTTTTTTTTCTTAAAACTATTTATAAGATACCAAAATGACCATATTTATTTCATAATATTTTATATTCTATAAAATAAAAATCTTGGAATTAAAGGAGAATTTTGAGACTATAACTTTTAGAAAACATGAAGATAATTCAATTCATTGAGTATACTAACATCGATGAAAATGGAAGAAGGATAATGTTTTCCATAAGGGGTAGAAACCTTGAGAATAATTTTTCATTTGAAAAAAATCCAATGAATATGAATATTATTAGTAGATTCCAAACAAGAAGATTGAGGTATGATAATCACTCTTTCATCTTTGATTTTTAATTTTATAAATCTTATCAATTATGGGAGAGTTCTTGGTTTATTACAAGCTGAGTTAAAATTTGAGTTATTTATTTTCACCTAAACATTATGATATGTTTATTTAAGTGTGTTCATGACTTTTTATTTCATTAAAAACATTTATTATGAGAAACCCCTTAAAAGGTACTTGATAATTTTTAGGTGATTTTTAATGGATGGTATTTTATAGATAGATTATAAATCCTTGGTAATATCTATATTTTTTTCTAAATTAGGATAGACAAAATATACTTACAGGTGATAAAATATAGGTTGTTTTCTAAAATAACCATGTGGTATCTTTCCTCCATCAAAACCATGATAATATTATAGAAAAAACAAACTTTCCTTTTAATTTTATTTTTAAATTTTGGGTAATATTTTGAGCACACATATTGATAATTAATTATGAGAAATTATAATGAAAACAAAATAAAAAGGGGGGTTTTTGGACTAGTGTTTAATTCGTTTTAAATAATTATTCAATATGTGTTTGGGGAAAAGTTGAAATTCTTAATTAAGTTTTATAGATTCATTAATTGAAATTAGATGTCAAATTTAAAAAATTATTCATGTAAACTATGAATTTTTTAACTGCTCTCCAATGATAAGGGACATTTTCTCGGGAGAATAAAATGTTGTTACAAGTGGCCATTCTTTATTTGTATGATTAATAATAAAATAATAGAATGAAAATATCCATTTTCTTGATGAATTGTTTTAGGAATAATATTACATGGTTTCCATGTGAAAATAAATTATATATTGAATGAATAAGAATTTATGTGATATTAGAATTGAAACTCATGCTTAAGATTTTATTATGTAAATGAATTGTCCCTTAGTAAATAATAAGGACCAACCATTTCATGAACACAATGGATAGATCTACTACCATAGATAAGGGTCTCGAGGGTCAAATGAATGGGAGAGAAAGCCCCTACATCATTGATGTTAGTGTATGTCCTTAAGTGGGATATGTATATATGCCTAGGAACAAACCCATGAGTGCATATTGGGTTGCTCATGTGGTCTAATGCAGGGAGGCGCCATCTCATGAGGCCCATGTGTTAATGGTGTATTCGTGTGCTAATCCCCCACAACTATGTTGAAGAATTTATGGATTCAGTATATTTATAAAGTAGATAAATAATTATTTGTTGAGTGATGTGGGAAGTGGTACTTGATACACTGTATCTCCATCACTTTAATGATATCAAAAAAGCATGACCATATAATTGTGTTGATCTGAGTCATATAATCATTACAAAATGTCATATCCTACCTATTGATTCCTCATGGGCATATTGTGAATTGTATAGGATATTTAAACCACTGATGGTAAAAATAATTTATCCATTGTTATTTTGTTGATGATTTTATTAGGTGATGAGGCATTTAACCTATATGCATGAAATCACTATCATGCATGAAACCATGATCATGCATGCATGAAAATTATTCAAAGAATATAATATTATTGTATGAAAATTAATTTTTAGTCGGTTGTTCGTGAATATGTTATACATTTATTACTTGGTTCTCATAAATAAGGATAATAAAACTATTATCATCACATGAATGTATAAAATAAAATATAAAATAATGTTAATAAAGGTGATATTATTTTTAATATATCAGATTTTGATAAATGCATAATGTTCTAGTGTTTATTAAAGATCCTAGAAACAAAATAAAATATGGTGACACGATATGACATAAATTGTGGATTTAAGGTGGTGTTAGTAAGTGATCCTTTATATTAAATGGAGATGCACCTAGTTCATGGGTTTTTATATTAATATCATGAGATATCTAATTTTTTGAAAAAAATGATTCACTTTAATTCAATTCTCTTAAAACACTTACAAAAAGGGGAATAGGGAACTGGGGAATCATTTAATTGTGCAAAGAAAAAAGATGAGATCCCTCAGGCCTTTTGACTTGTATATAACAAAACCAAAGGCTTCATGGGGAACTATTTCTATGATAGACATTGAATTTTATTAATCTCATTGAAATTTTGTGAGTTAGTGTCACCCAAACTATAAGTTATGAGGAAAAAGCTCAACTTTTCGTCAAGGTATACACAAAGATAGTTTATTCATTATTCAACGCATTATAGGAAATTATGTGTGAAAAGAAGTTGTGGATAGTTTGTGCACACCCAGCCCATCCAAAAGGATTTACTATAAAAATTCATACGTTAAAAACATGAATTAAACCTAAATAGAACAAATAATTATTGATAAGAATCCCATAAAATAATAAATATGTATATATATATATATATCTGTGTGTGTGCTTGTTTTTTTAAAAAATGCATGACATATCCCAGAATAATGGAAACGTGAGATATATTGATTTAGAGTTTATGAATTAATATTATTGATGTTGTTCATGTATTATTCTTTCATAATATAGTTATGAGAAACTTTGCACACCTCATGAACACATAAGGGTGTGGCCATGTCCTCATTAAAAGAAAAACCCAGCACAACCCAGGCGTTTCTTCACTGAGGTGACTATCCAATATTTGTTTTCATGTTTATGGAATTACCAATAGACCATAATAGGGTATATTGATTGTAATTTAATAGGTACATGTTGAAGTTAGATACTACAAATTCACTAAGGATGTTCAATAGTTATCCTATAGTGGATCAATCCATGAAGTATAGTTAAGTCTTCTGGTTGGTATCCATAAAAGGTGAAGTGTTCTAATTAGATCCATGAGTAGGAGTATCCCAATTAGAGATATAGTTGTAGATTTCTTTAAGTTGAATAAGAAAGGAGTGGAATTAATTCATATGGAGATGAAAACAAATATAGAGTCTATATAGGCGATGAAGTATAAGAAGACTCTTAATTGATGTTGTGAGCATTAAAACCACTTGTTTTATAGTGAAGAATTTATAACCATGGGGAATAACCAATTGAGATAGAGAGTTTTATTTCTTATAATCATTAAAAATATTTTTTGGTAATTTATCTCTTATTATATATTTACATGAGGTGATGTTGAGAGTTAATATTGAGTTGATCAGGAACCTTAATAAGGTTCAAGAAGTCGAATTCAAAAGAAAATGAATTCAAAAAAATAATCCACTGATTGTCATCTCCCATTTTAGTGGTAAATATATCCTATGGAATTGAAATAATTTCTTAATTTATGAAAAATATAAAAAGGTTCAACTTAATATAAATTTATTTATAAATTCTTAGGAAATAAGCCCTAAATTTTTTAGAAAGGAATTTTATTCTACAACAAATAGATGTTTTCATCAAAAAAATATTTTATTGGTTTTAGTGGGAAAATATTATAATTAATTTCATAAAATTTTATAATTACTATTTTATAAAATTAAAATCATTTTTTAATGTGAATATAAAAATTTTCATTGGTTGATATTTTTATTTTTCTAAAATGGTTTATTTTTTGTGAATAGTTAAAATTATGAATTTTTCAAATACTATCATTTTTTTCAAAAAAACAACGAAATTTAAAAGTACATTATATATTATATTTAATGTTAAATTTACATATTAACCATTTTATTTACAATAGTCTAATTAATTTTATTATTCGGTATAAACTTATTTTATTCCTTAAAAAAATTTGGGGAAAATTGCATTTATTTGCATAATGTTAATCCATTTTAATTAATTAGAATAACCCCTAAGATAAGAAAATTTAAATGAAATTTATATATTATATAAATATATTCTAATTTATAGTAACATAATATTGATTACTAGTCATAGAGTTAATACGATATCATCAATTGGTTGAAAATCTCATTTCTTGAAAAATAACTTCTCATCACGTCTTGTGAGTATAATTTTTATTTAAATTCTACCTCATAAGTGAATTGATGTTGATAAAATGGATTCCATAATTTAATTTATAATAATTAATATTATATAATATGTTCAACTTATATTTTGGTAATAATTTTTATAAAAATAGTTAAAATTAATTACCATAGTTATCATTACAACTCGTTTACTGGGGGATAAACAAAAAGATAAGTGCTAAACTGATCATTAAATGTGAAAAATTTCTATTTTATGTATATATGGTAACCATAATTCATATTATATTCATTATATGTATATTTGGAGTTGTTATCTTCTAATAATATGTTTTTACAATGTTTTATTTTCATGAATTCCATGTGGGTCCTCTCCCCAACTTGTAAAATGGATCCTCCTCTCCTATCTTCTACTAAAATAAAAAGCATTTTGGTTTGTAAAATACCATCCCAAATCCCTTAATATCATCCATATAAAATGTAATAGGGACCCTTTTTTATAATAAAAAACTATTGTGGATGCTTTTTGTGTAAACCTTAAAAGGTTTTTTGAAGAAGAGGCATCATTCTTAATCTCTAATTGTTTATTTCTTCATTCACCTACATGAAATTTTTTTCAAACATGAGGAAATAAAAAAATAATTATATAACATTTAATAATAATTTATAGTGTTAATTACATAAAATAAATACATCATATCATCCATCATATGGTAAATGAACTCGTCATTCATGTTTTCGGCGGTCAGTCACCTTGCGAACTTATTTAATTTCATTTCCATCACCAACTCTCAAATACATTTCAAATGATAAATTTATTGAAAATATAAATAACTATATATTATTCATGAGTTTTTTATTTTTATTTAATATTAATATATCATATATTTTCTTACTTTTACCTTCATCGAATGTTGATAATGATGTTTGTGAATATGTGTTGATTACCACCTTCATAAGGAGATGTGATTCATTTTTCATTATCACATCACATGGAAGGAATATATACGTTGATTTTAATAAGTAATATATCTTTTATGATATAATGATAATTCTATATTGATAAAGTAACACTAACATTATTTCTACCTTAATCCTTGAAAAATAAAAATGTTACCCATGCGTACGTAGGGCCTACAGCCTTCATGATTGCAACATCGTTCATTTTTCATAAATATATTTCATTGTTGGCATAAAATTAATTATTTATGTATAAATATGATAATTATTTCATAATTATTATTATAAAATGGATATAATAATGTCTTTATTAACCACATTCAATCTATTAAATTGATTTTGGACATTTGTGATGAATATCATCAAAAGAATCTGATATAAAATTATCTTATCAAGTAAATGAATATGAAACAGTAATAATAAACCTAAAAATATCTCTTATGAAATTAAATAATTTACATAATATTCTTATTTATGAATATAAGTAATTCATGTTTTGATTCAGGCACAATTCAAGAGATCTCTCTAATCTTCATTTTTCAATGGGTTATAACCATTTATTCTCTATATCACTTCCTCTCTCTCATTAATGTCATAGAAGGCTTCTAAATCATATACAAATGATTCTCAAGTATATACCTAGCTACGTTTTCCTATACTTTCATATTTTAATACAATAAATATGTTAATTTCTCATATTCTTTAATTATGAAATTTTCTTTGGCTATGATATGTCACAAGATTATGCAACCCATTTCTTTCAATGGTTAATTTTTATGACAATGACTTATAACTGTCTCCCTTTTATGGAACAAAATAATCCTAAACATGTAATGATAGTTGTGCCAATATTTTACCCTAATTCATTTGGTAATTTATTTTTCTTATGAGACATTTTATATTGGATTCGGGGAGTAATCAAAATCAACTATGGGAATTTATCCACTATGAGATGTTGTCTTAGTAGATTGCATTAACATATTATTATGTCAGGATAAAATTGAATGGATTTTTAGGTTAAAACCCTATTAATATGGTCTTCCAAGGATATCCTATATCGAAACCTAGAGGATCATAATTTAGTATATACTTATCATTTTTATGTTTTATACTTTTATGGTTAAATGATTCTCCTTTCAATGTAAATTTATTCTCATTTTGGACTTTTATTTTTAGTTAATGATGTGAGATTAGATAAACCAAGACAATAACCAACATAATGGGTAATCTGATGATTTATCCAATGATATGACTGACATTATAGAACTGGAAGATGTGTAATTAATGGTATTACATGATGAACTATATCATGTTATTAATGATAACCTGAATCATCTGGAACACCCACCTTCTCCTAAGAAATACTAACTTTTAGTGAAGTATTTAATAAGAAAAAGTCCTCATTTATTTAGTAGATCTTATAATTCCCTCATAAAAGAACAACATAATAACTCCATTGAGAATATCTTCTGTATACTTCAATGATTAGAAATCTAGAATATTGTGTTGGCCATTTATCACATAGAGGGGGAAGCCAGTCAGTGGTGGGAATTGATCAAGAACATGCTGTCTAAACAGGATATGGATTCCCCCGAATTAGAAGAAGTCATGAAAATATTTCTCAATAAATATTTTCCGAAAACACACAATATTAAAATATTTAGTGATTTAAAACATATAATGTTATAAATATATATTTTTATTCCATAAAGTATTAGATGGATATTGGATACTCTAGTTTGTCTCAAGTAGTTGGATATATATTGTATTAAATGGAGTTTTTCATTCAGATAATCAATAGATAAATCCCATAGAAGAAAGAAAACCCAACATAGGAATTGTAAAAAGTGTGGTGACATTCATATTAGAAATAATCTAAATGGAACCCGGAGATTTTTCAAATGTGGAAAATTGGGGCATTAAGCTAATAGATACCAAAGGGAAATGAAGAAAGACACTATTTTTTGAAAAAGAAAATAAGGTGCATATCAATACTTAGTCTAACGTGGAGTGTTTAAACTACAAGGGACAATAAAATTATGCAATAAAATTCTATAACCTAGTATTTTTTATATATTATATATGAAAAACCCTCTATGTACTTGAGGTTATGGAGGTAATATGTTATCACTATTACTGAGGGGGATCCTGACAATAGTGTGGAGAAAGGTACACTAGTTATTTATTCCATATTTTTTATCTTACCTTATGATTTTCCTTCAATACAATCATTAATATCTATCTTTTTTATTATAACTATTCCAAAACTACCTTAGAACATGAGGTTGAGCTATATGTGAAAATCTAAATCATAGAAAAAATTTCATACCAAATATATAACTACTCCCTAATCAATATTTATGGACTAAATATTATTGAAAATATCATATTACATATTTTATTGGAGTTTGATTCTAAATTGGGAATTAATTAAATATCTATATATAAATCCAGCATCAATAGTCAGGAGAGGGAGACCACTCTTCACATTCCAGGTTATCCTCTGATTCTATACAAGCATAAAGATGAGGATGAATCTCTTTTGGATTCTTATTTTCAATCCATGATATTATTACTTATGAAAAAGAATATCTAAAGAAAATGATAACGATAAAGGAAAGAATAATTCCTAACACATTCCTGTTGAGATGAATTAAACTTATGCATTACCCAAAGGAGTTTTTTTTCTTCATCTTGATCAATTGATTGAGTTCTCAATCGATCTTATACCTAGAACTCTACCCATATCCAATACTCCTTAGAGAAATGCCACCATTTGTTTAGAAGAACTAAAACTATAGTTAAAATAGAATCTAAAGAAGGGTATTATATGCTCAAGTGCTTCACCAGGGGTTGTGTTAATCCTCATTATCATCAATAAGGATTGGTCAATTCACCTCTGTATCAAAAATCATAAACTCATCAAAATCACGGTAATGATAAAGTTTCACATTCTATAGAAATATGACTATTATGCAAAACTATATGGGGGATAATATTTCTCTAAGGTGGACTAATGATTTGGATAGCACCAATTAAGGGTGAAGAAGGATGATATTAAAAAAACTACCATTAGAATAAGGTGTGGACACGATGATTTCATAGTGATTCAATTAGGTATCACTAATTCTCAAGGAATATTTTTGTATATAATAAATAGATTCTTTATAGATTACATCAATAAATTTTTGGTAGTCTTTATAGATTCTATAATTGAGAAGGACATAATATTCATAGACATAAAAAGTATGGACAAGGAAATAAAATAGAAAGTAAGATCATATTTCTTTTCAGAAATGAATACTCAATCATCAATTATATAATAGAAAAATGATTCCCAGTGAGATAAGGTGGAAATTCAAGAGCATTTTGATGCTATTGGAAAAAGGAACCCTTTGAGTTCAAAATTAATGATGTACGAGTTTTAATATTTGGGTAACATATATTTGTAACATCATATCATAAGATAAGGAATTATATGTTGAATGATTCTCATTGCTTGATGTTATCTATAAAATTTGGGATCTTGAATATGTATTGAGATCTCTAGGAGAACTATTTGTGGGACAATATAAAGAAGGATATCATAAGACATAAATCAATTTTTTTATTATGTCTTAAAGTAATGGCTAAAACAAACATGTTTATTGTGATGATGATACTATTTCATATACCTATATAGAAATGAGAAAAAATCAGCATGTAATTTTTATTTTGTATCCTGAAGACATCAAATGGAAATAATGAAAAATGGGTTGCAGTGGGGCCATCATACAAAAACTACTGACTTCATTATAATATTAAATGACATGTAACTCAATAAAATTGTATGGATATACATAATAAAGGTGGGAGGATATATAAAACACCACAATCGATTACATATGAACAAGATCTGATATTTATCTCCATTTTTTGTAAGAGTCGTCGACATGATCTTAATACTGAGTTGAAATTCAATATGTCTTATCATCCCCAAACTAATGGGAATATGAGATGAGTATTCAGACACTCAGATAAATTTTTGACATCAAACTCGAAGGAAAGAAAGGGTGGATGGGATTAATATCTTCCTTGGGCCACCTTTTCATAAAATAATACACTTCACTCAAGAATCCTTGTGGACCCCTATAACTCCATTTATTGAAAGATATACAGAACATACATGTGTTGCAATAAAGTTGGTGAAAAAATATTTTGGTACCTAAAATGGTTGAGAAAATATTATAAAATCATTCAATAATACATTATGAATTCTCTGAGTCAATATAAGATATATGATGAAAATCATTGATTAGGGATGGATTTTATTGTTAGTGATAATGTGTTTCAAAAAATATCCACATGGAATAGATTAATGTGTTTTGGTAATTAGGGAATGATATTCCACATGTACTTGGGTCCATTTGAAATTCTTCATAACATTTGTGTTGTCTCTAATCAACTATCACTCCAAAATAATATTTCCCATGTACATGATGTATTCTATATATCACTCTTGATGATGCACATAAACCATCCCTCATTTGTATAGTACATAGATGTGTTACAAATGTAAAATTATATCCCTTGTAAATATTATCCATTTAAGATCATCAATCACATAGATGAATTCCAACTCAATAAGAAAACTTAAATAGCCAATGTACTACAGAGGAACCATAAATATGAAGAGGAATCCAGGGAACCAGAGGAAGATATGAAGATAAATTAACCTAAACTATTTTCAACTTAGTATGTAAAAAGAGATTTCATGGGTGAAATTTCATAATGGGGTACGAATGTAACATCATGAAATTTTGAATAACAAATTATGTTCGAATTCATATTCGACACACAACACCAATCCTAACCAACCCATGCTTATTTAAATATGTCCATTATAAACATGATATAAAATTAGGCAATATTAATAGAATTAAAATATTTATAATAAATATGTAATTTTTGATTTCAATAAAATATTATTGATAAATTATGATGAAGCATGCTTTCAGTTTTTAATATTGACATTTTATTCTTCTAAAAATAAGTTATCTTAAAATTTTCATTTTATTGATTTTATTTCTGAGGAAATATTATAATTAACTCATATAAATATTATAAATATTATTTTATAAAATTGACATAGTTTATAAATTCGTAATCTCAAAATTAACTTAGGTTTAAATTTCATTATGTTTTTTGAAATGATTGATTTTTCAATAAATAGTGAAAATTATCAACTTTTCAAATACTATAATTTTTTCATTAAAAATGTAATTTAAATTTCACTATATATTTTATATATGGTATTAATGTTATATTAGAGAAATTTTATTATAATAAACTAATTCATTTCATTTCAATACATTTTTTCCTTGAATTCGGAATAAGCATAATTTTATATTGGTTTTCAAAAAATGTTTTTTTAGATAATGTTTTAACATTTTAATTAATTAAAATAACACCTAATAAATAAATATTTCATTGAAATTTATATATCAAATATATTCTTATGAATATATTTTCTTATAATGATAATTTCTTTTCATATAGGTAATATATTATCATCTATTTCTTGAGAAATGCATTTATGTAAAATCTTATTTACCTCGAATATTATGGGTTTAATTTTAATAGAAATTCTACTAAATCTATAAATTTATTTTGATAAATTGGATTTAATATAATTAATTAGAATAATTAATAAAATTTAATATATTCAACTTATTTTTTTCTCATAATTCATAGTAAAAATATTAAAAATTTATTAAAATAGTTAAGGTTAAAATTGGTTTTGGGTGGGTTAAATTAAATTAGAAAGGGTAAATAAGATCTAATAATATTTCTAAATTTTATTGTATGTCTAGATTTTTACCCTATAAAATCTTATATTTTTTAATGGTTCATTTTGAAAAAATTCTTTTTGACTAATATATATATATATATATCAATTTTAAAAAATTCCATGTGGGTAATATCTCTAACTTTGCAAAGGGAACTACCTATCCAATTTCTTACAAAATTAAATATATATTTATTTTGGATAATAACTTCCCAAATGTCTTCCTAAATTCACCTCACAACATATATTTTACTTGGTTTAAAAATAAAATTATCCTAGGAATGCTATTGGCGTAAACATAAAGAGTTTTTCTGAAGAAGATGTAATGTTATTAATCAAGAATTGTTTATTTATTTACTATTCCACCTACATCGATTATTATTCACCAATTATTATATCTAATACACTAGTATGTTATAACATAAAATAAAATCCAACATCAATCACCACTTCTATCAAATGGGAAATAAATCCATCGTTCATGTGTATGATGGACAACGACCTTACAAACCATTGCAGTTCATTTTCCAACATAACATCTCATAGGTATATGTGATGATGTATTTAATATATATATATATATATGATATTAATAAAATATTAATCATTATAGGAAATTAAAATATCATATATTTTTTTAAATTTCCTTTCATTTTAGTACAAAAACATTGTTCGTGAATACATGTGGATTAACTCTTCCTTGAAGGAATGTGATTCACATTTCATTACCACCTCACATAGATTATATATAAATGTTTATTTAATGATGTAATATTTTATTTATGATATAATTATCATTATAGAAAGATAAAATAATATTTACCTTATTTTCATTGTGATCGTTGAAAAAGGAAATGTTACTTATGCGTACACACACCCCACTATCTCTATGATTTTAACATATTTCATTTTTCAGAACCATATTTCATGGTTTTTTTAAATTATAATTTCATTATAAATATTAAAATTATTTCAGTATATTTATTATTTATATTCGTAAATAATAATTTCATTGTCCATATCAAACCTACTGAATCCCTAATAGACATATGAGTCAAATATCATCAAAACATCCCATGAAAAAATAATTTACTCCGTAATTGAATATTAAATTATAATAACAAACATGAAAGAATTTATTGTTAATTTTATAATTAAATGATGTTCATTGTTCAATAATATATGTGACACACATGATTATTTGGGTGTATGGCACTAGATCTCTCTGAACCACCATTTTTATTAATGTTATGACAATTATCTCTCTAACACATTTTATCTTCCTCTATTTAATTTTTTTTTCATTTTTATAATTTATTTATATAATTTAATCTCATATATAAATATATATTTATCTATTTTATTTGGAAATACATGCATTATATGCATTTCTCAAATTACTTCATTATGAATGTTTTATTAATTATGATATGAGGGAAGATTATGCCACCCGTATTTTCAATGGGATATTCTTATGGTTATGAATTTGAAATGATTCCATTTTGGGAACACATAATCAAGATAATGTTATGATGTGTGGTCCCAAATAGTTATTTTAACACCTTGATATTTTATGAGAATTATTTTTTGTATGTAATATGTTATACAGAATGGAATCTTCCACTACACACAACACTAGCTTGGCTTGCACAATCTCGACCTTCCTCGATAGCCTGTGTAGTATGCAATACCGAGTTTCACTAAACAACGATATATTATAATATTATAAACTAGCCGTTATGAATAGTATTAACTGAATTTTTAATTTTATAACATTTTAATTCATCTTATACATTTTCTAGAATGAGGTATGAAAACAAAATCAGTTTTTTGTAGAAAAGAAGTATTTTTAAAAAAATGCAGTTTTACCAACATTTGATGTCGCACCCACATTAAATCTAGTTTTTGAAAAGTTTATAAGTTCAATTTGACAAAATAAAATTCTTCTTTCGAATCAGGATATAAAAATTTACTTTGGATAAATTTTTCATATTATTATGATAACTTTCATATTTTAATGAATAGTAAAAACACGCTATATTTTAATTAAAAATGATTTTTTTCATCGCAATAATTTATATGGTTAAATTATAATATTGAATTTTTTTAAAGTATAAATAGAATATATTTTTACCATTTAATATAATATATGTCATTAGCATTAATTTTACATTGAATTCATAGGTAAAAACTTTTCAATCTTTGGGAATGTTTTAACTTTTAAAAACCATTTTCTTAACAACAGGATTAATATTAAATTAATTACTGCAACGTCTGTGTTTTGAATTTTTAAAAATGGATTCCATATTTGGAATCAATGGGTCCAAATTATGTTAATAGGATACTTTTATTTTTTTTATATGTGAATAGTAACTACGGTAATTTTTAATTACTACGGTTAAAGGTAAACAGGGTAATTCAAGGTTAAAAGAACATTATAATAATTCACAATTACATTTACACTTTTCCTAACATTATTAAATGAGTAGTAGCCAACCATGGTCATCCTTGGGTCAATTTGGGGGCCCTATTGAGCCACTTGGTAGTGACAATGACAATTTGGATTAATTAATTTAATGTAAAGACAAAATTGACATTAACAAAACTCTTTTAGTAATTAATTTTTATAAGGGGTTATATCAATTATATATTAGACGATAAATATTAATTGGAAAGCTAAAATGATTTCCTACATTATGATATTTGTTTTATAATTTTTATACACCAAATAAATTTAATTATGTATGACACAATAATGATGAAGTATTTACCTCATTAATAAATGATTTAAATAAATAAGATTATAATGATTAAAATATTTTCCAAAACATGTCCAATTCTAATTATATGATTTTATTTCGATCTTGATTCATCTTATATTCATCTGTAATTATTTTTGGACCTTTTGAAACCGATGATAAGTTTATAATAAAATAATATTTCCACACTTTCCAAAGGTGCCCCTCTCCTCCCTTATAAAAGGCACCTCCTCCCTCTCTTCCTCACACCAATTTGAGCCTCCAAGCTCAGCCAAAACCTACCCATTTCACCTCCCCACTTCCATAGAAACCTACTAGAGATATTGGTCTTTGCAAAAGACCAACTCTAGTTCCTTAAGAGAATGTCTAAAAAAGGCACTTCGAGAAAGAGGTAATACCTTCTACCGTTTTCTTCAAGTTCCATTCTTCTTCTACTCCCTCTTATTTAGTTGTTTCATTATGAGGTAATTACATCAGTATTCCTCATATATGATTATGTTATTATAAATATGAAACAACCCTATTTCACCTCTTATGCATCCTATGGAAAAATAAATCATCACGCGTGCGTACGTACGGAATACCGGCTGCACGTCGTGGTGTAATCTATTTTCCACCACCACCTTACATGGATGGGTATAATTGTCAAAATAAATAACTATATATGATTATTATAAAGTGGAATTGATTCTGAAATCATATACATACACTCAAATACAATTCCATGATCATGGGAACGATATCATCGCTCGTGCGTACGTATGGCCTACCGTCTCCACGATGTGATGCGGCTCGTTCTATATGATCTTCATTGAATAATGATTATATAAATGAATTGAATGAATTAATATGATATATATTACACTAATAAGATTATGTAAATTATGCATCTATATCCTATAAATAGGAATAAGAAATTATTCGACAAAACACGCATAAGAACAAAAAGTAATAAACACCTGAATAACAAGTAGTAATGAAATATTACTAATAAGAAGCTAAGAATATGACCATATATGATATCATAAAAATACGTATGATTATGGAATAAGACAATAACATTATTTAAATCATTATACAGTAGGTTCAGACACTTACGAAGAAAATCAGACCTAAGGTAAGGGACAATCTCGCAATCTCAATTTTTATCCGAGATTGTTTATACTTCAGAATTTACTGGGGAATATTTATCATCCACATCCATGTTTCCTCAATATGTGATATTATTTATATCCTCCTAAAATTGTTGAAATCCAATTTTACCCTTATGTGACTTTTTAGTATAAGATATGAAAGGAATCTTTTGTCGTTTTTCGTACGAGGTACTTTTTGACTTTCCTGACAAAATTACAAGAAGAATGTTTTTTTAACTTATACGGCATGAAGTGATTTTTAAAACATTATTTCCAAGAATCTTCCTTTACAAGTTTTCAAGTTTATTTTTAATCAACTTCTTTTAGTTTAAAATTGTATGACATGTTAAGAAATGAAAAATGTTTTTGAAGTATAAAGGATATTTTCGTCAAGAATGGAGTTCAAGTGTTTTATCAAAATTATTTTCCATATAATATAATATTGGGTTCTGTTTCTATCCCTATTATTACATTTATTTGATTATGTTGTGATGGAAATATTTTTATGAATTCCTTTAACTTGTATGAATTGTTTTATGATGTCACGATGTTTAAGATTCCCATTTTTATTACATGGGTTATACTATGATGTATGGTTTATGATTTTATGGCACACATAAGAATGGTGTCATTATGAGATGGGTGGGACCTATATCTACCTCCAATTAATTGGGTAAAGATTTTATGTGACATAAGATAGGCAAGGCTGGAACGACAGGTTAAACCGGTTCAGTGAAACGGGACTGAAACGAGGAGTGAACTCGGTTCAGAAATGGACTTTGACGACTAAGATAGTCTTGGAAATGAGTCTTGAAAAATAGGAAATTATTCTCTATGATTTTGTGTGTATTCCAAAAAGTTTCATGTTTTAAGTTATTATTATTGGGATTACATTTCACTACCATGATTTATCCCATGTTATGAAATTATGATCTCTTTTGCGGTGTAAGATTTCTAAAATGTTATGTTCTTATGAATTTGATGTGATTGATATTTATTTTGTTTACCCTTACTGATCATTTGAGCTCACCCCTTGGTATGTTTTCTTTCCCTAGGTCAGGAATAAGGTTATTAAGTAAGATATGCCAAAAAGGGAAAATTGATATTGTAACAGCCCAAGATTTTATAAAAAAAATATTCTTTTTAATTTTATTAATGTCTTGTGTTGTACGCTACACCAAAAGGAGCTTGCACAACACACATCCTTGACTTGTCTTGCATTACACACAATCGCGACCTTCCTCGATAGCGTGTGTAATACGCAATACTGAGTTTCATTAAACAACGATATGCTATAAAAATATTATTAAAACTAGCCGTTATGAATAGTAATAACCACTTTTTGAAATCCAGTAAATCTTATTTTTCAAAATGAACTTTATTTTTGGATTCGGAGTATCGAATTTAGCCTAAGGTGAAATTTTGGTACTTTTCGGATAACTTTCATATTCTGATGAATAGTGAAAATTACTAAATTATAATTAAAAACAACTTTTTTAATCGAAATAATTAATAGTGATAAATCATTAATTTGAGTGGTTTTAAAGTATATTTAGAATATATTTTTACAATTTAATACAATGTTGGTCATTGGATGTAATTTCACAATTAAACTAGACATAAACAAGTGTCAATCTTTTGATAGATATTGTTTCTTAAAAACACGCTATTTGTTTTAACAGCGGGATTTAATTATAAAATTAATTAATGCAACTTTTATGTTATGAATTTGGTAAAATAGACTTCATTTTTGAATTCGGAATATGAAATATAGCTTGGGATGAAATTTTGGCATTGTTCTGAAAAACATCAATTTTTGATGAATAGTGAAACTACTATGTGGTAGGTTAAAAACTGAATTTTGAATAAAACTTAATTTTACCGCTTCTGTGAATGGAATTTCGAAAATCCGAGAGACACGGTTAATATCAAGGACTAAAATGTGGTTCAATGAGATGAAAATAATTTTTTGGTGAATAGTAACTTTTTACTTTTTTTTACCGCGGTTATTAGTAAATTGGGTAACTAAGGGTAAATATGGTATTAATAATACCCTAACACATGTCCTAATTCTATTGGACAAGTGTAATTCGACCAAAAACAAACTTAGGAATAAAATATGACCATTTAGGCCCACATGGATTAGATTAGGACATTTATTATTAATTTATTTAAAGAAAGGTTAAAATAGTTAAAATCAAAGTTTAATAAGTAAATCATTTTTAATATGGGGTTATACATAAGATAAATTCGATTGTAAATATTCATTAGAAATCTAAAAAGATTTCCTACATGATGGTATTTTATTTGTAATTTTTAGACATCAAATAATTTAATTTATTTATGACACAACGATGATGCAGTAATTATCTTATTAATGAAATATTGACATAATTGATGTTATAAACACCAAAATAAATGTAATTTGAGATTTTTTATTAATTACACTAATTTTCTAGGTTACTATGATATATTAATGTTGATTTAATCAACTTGGTTTGAACATTTAATTCTGTTATGACTTTTAAAAAAATCATATATCAAATAGTGTCAAAATTGACACAAAATAGTTTTTAAATCAAATATTATATTATTAATTGTTATTGTATTCCTAAAAATCTAAGGTTCGGCCAAATGACTTAGATAAGGATATATATATATTAATAATAAACAATTTGGGGTTCGTTTGGCATGTTATAGTAAGTTTATTAACCATATAGTGAAAGAAAACAAAAAGACATGGTAAAAGTTAAATTATTTAACTTAGAGTTAAATCTAATTGATAAGGTTAAAATAATATCCTAAACTTGTCTAAATTCTATTTGTTGATAGGATTTCGACCCATCCCCACTTTAGCTTCGAAATAAGACCCTTTGGAACCATTATAAACCGATTTTGACTTTAATATAAAATAATATTTTGAGATATTCCTAAGGTGCCCCTCTCCTCCCCTATAAAAGGACACCTCCTCCCCCTCCTCCTCACACCAATTTGAGCACTCAAGCTCGGCCAACCCATGCCAAAATCAATTCTCCACTTCCATAGAAACATCATAGAGGTTCTGGTCTTCCTCAAAGACCAATTCTAGTGCCCTAAGAGGAGGTCTCAAAGAGGCACTTCAAAGAAGAGGTAATTACCGTTACCAATTCTTTCATCTTTATTTCTTCTTCCACTTCTTCTTCTTAGGTTGTTTCATTATGAAGTAATAACATCTGTATCACTCATATACTAATATTTTATTATAAGTATGAAACAACCCTATTTCACCATCTATCCATCCTACGGAAAAATAAATCACCGCGCGTGCGTACGTACGGAATACCGTCTCCACGCCGTGGTGTAATCTATTTTCCACCACCACCTTACATGGATGGGTATAATGGTGTAAAGAATAACTATACTTAGTTATTACAACATCATATTGATTCTGATATATTGTATAATCCACTCCAATTCAGTTCAATATTTATGGAAATGATATCATCGCTCGTGCGTACGTACGGACTACCGTCTCCACGACGCGATGAGATTCATTCTCCATGTTAACCATTTAAGAATGATTATAAAGTATATATAAGAAATAATAATGAAATATATGACATTATAAAGCTACTGGATTTATGTATATATATATATATATATGTATGTATGTCATCTACTTACTTCCATTTCAAGACAATAAGGAAAGGAAAACAGCGTTCATGCGTACGTACGGACTACCGTCTCCATGAACGGTGTTTTTCATTTTATTTATCTACCTATTATATATATATATATACTGAATATATATGATATATAAATCATATTTTATATTCTGGAAGTAAGTAAATCATGATATAAGTAATAACGATGTCAAGAACAACAAGTCAAAACACCTACGATAAATGAAACGATTTTACCCAAAACGCTTCTTTAACATGGAATTTACAAAAGAACGGGTAATATAATGTCATAAGTGAATCATATATGATATCATAAAAATGAATATGATTCTGTAATAAGTCAATAACATGATTTAAATCATTATACAGGAGGTTCGGACACTTACAAAGCAAGTCGGACCTAAGGTAAGGGAAATATCACAATCTCATTTTTATCCGAGATTGTTTATTCGTAAGTATTTACTGGGGTGTATTTTATCATCCACATCCATGTTCCCTCAATATGTAATATTATTTCCATCCACCTACAATTGTTTAAATCCAATTTTACCCTTCTATGAGTTTTTAGTAAAGGATATGAAAGGAATCTTTTTTCGTTTTTCGTACGAGGTACTTTTTAACTTTTCCGACAAAAGTACGAAGAATGTTTTTTTTAACTTATACGGCACGAACGGATTTATACTGTTTTATAAAGCCTTATTTTCATGAAGCTTCCTTTAAATGATTTCATGACTATTTTCAAAAAAATCTCTTTCTTTTAAAATTGCATGATGTTTTGTGAAAAGAAATTGATTTTGAAGAAGAAAGGATATTTTCCTCAAGAATTCAATTCAAGTGTTTTATCAAAATTATTTTCCATATAAGATAATAAAGGGTTCTATTTCTATCCATATTTTTACATTGATTTGACTATGTTGTGATGGAATTATGTTTATGAATTCCTTTATCTTATATGAATGGTTTTATGATGTCATGTTGTTTAAGAATCCCATTTTTATTACATGGGTTATGCAATGATGTATGATTTATGATTTTGTGGCACACATAAGAAAGGATTCATTAAGAGATGGGTGGGACCTATATCTCCCTCCAATGCATTGGGTAAAGATTTCATATCTCATGAGATAGACATGGCTGGAATGGTAGGTTATACCGGTTCAGTGAAACAGGACTGAAACGAGGATTACTCGATTCAGAAAGGGACTTTGTCCACTAAGATAGTCTTGGCAATGAGTCTTGACTAACAAGAAATGATTCTCTATGATTATGTGTGTATTCCACAATGAGTAATGTTTTAGGTTATGGTTTCATTTTCACTACTATGATTTATCCCATGTTATGAAATTATGCTCTCTTTTGCAGGTTAAGATTTCCAAAAGCTATGTTCTTATGTATATGATGTGATTTATATTTCTTTTGTTTACCCTTACTGAGAATTTGAGCTCACCCTTTTATGTTTTCTTTTCCCCAGGATATAAACAATGATTTTAGGTATAAAAAGGAAGATCTTTATGGGAGATGTTGAAGATCTTCCACCACAATTAGAAGTTTACGTTCCGAGTTTCCAAAGACACTAAACTATTACGATCCTTGTGTGTGTGTTTTTGTTATGTACTAAGTATTCCGCAAAAGTAATGTAATGTCAATGTACGATAAGCTTCGGGTCTCTACTGTTGGTATCAGAGCAAAGGTTTAGCCAACCTTTGGAAACTAGGATGCAAAAACGTTAGTGAGATCCCTAGAGATATTTCTAAGGTATGTCTAGGGATGTCCCTAGGGATAAGTATACGTATAGGTTATAGTAATAGAATTACGCTAACGATCATAGAATTAAACCTAAGATGTTGGATATTGAAGGTACTCCCCCTTTATTATGTTGTTTTCCCTAGCATGATTTTTGCCTCTCACACTATTCTTTTTGGGTTTTAGACGATGGCTGGAACCCGAAGGAATCGTGTTGATCAATGCAATGGACAATGCAATGATTGCCCTCCTGAACAAACAAATGTTATGGGAGATGGAGTGCAAAATCTTATTGCTATACTTACACAAGCTATGAATCATTCTGGACTTCCAAATGAGCAGAGAAGGGAACAATATTCTATTGAGTCCTTCATGAGGCAACGTCCACCTTCTTTCAGTGGGTCTTCTGATCCACTTGTGGCTGAACAATGGATCAGTACTACTGAAAAGATATTTTCAGTTCTTCAATGTTCCGAACATGATAAAGTCATCTTAGCAGTATATCGTTTGGAAGGTGAAGCTGATCAATGGTGGAATCTTATCAAGAATACGAGGCCAAGAGATGAAATTGAGTCCATGGAATGGGACGAGTTCAAGAACTTATTTTTCAATAAGTACTTCCCTCGTATTTTTCGAACAAAGATGGAGAAAGAGTTTCTTGAAGTGAAGCAAAGGGACAATGAATCTGTTGGTACCTATGAAGAAAATTTTACAAGACTTGCAAGGTATGCTTCTGGAATTATCATCCAACCTGAAAGTAAAGTTGATCGATTTTTCAGTGGCTTAAAACCAAGTCTTCGAAGGGCATTAGCTATAAGAGACTTCAGTAGCTATGAAGAAATTGTGCGTTGTGCTATCAAGGTAGAAATGGAAGTTGATGTTACATATCCATCTCATGGTTTTGACAAGAAACGAAAGATGGAGTTCAAGGAGAAATCTCAGAATAATGGTGAAAAGAAGATGAATGTTTCCTTATGCACAATGTGTGGAAAGAAGCATGGTGGAGATTGTCTAAAAGGGACTAGAAAATGTTTTAAGTGTGGAAAAGAAGGTCATCGAGCAGCTGAGTGTCGAAGTAATGGAAAAAGGGTTTCTAATGATGTGAATAAAGCAAACACTGCAGAGAACGCACCGCCAACACTTCAATGCTTCAAGTGCAAGGAAATGGGGCATTATGCTAATAATTTCCCTAATCCAAGGGTTAGTGATGATCAACATGAGCAACCACTGAAGGAAAAGGACAAAGGGAAATCACATGCGATCACTATTGGCAATGTTGAATATGACAACGATGTGGTGGAATGATTAAGTGTTTATGTAATGTAATTCCAAAATAATGTTGTATCATTGAGTATTGTAATATTTATTGATGTAGTATTCAAAGTGATTGAGATATTTTTTTGGAAATAAGATGATATGCGCATAATGAAATGTTTAATAGTATTCATGAGCTCATGATTGATATAAGGACTAAGTGATATCATGGTTTGAGTATATAGAATTTTGAGGGTTATGTGGAAAGAGTTAACTTTTAATAGAATTCATGTTTTCAATAAGGTTCAATGGGTATTCAAGAGAGTACAAGATTAAGGCCTTTGAATGTTTGGAATGTGACCAACAAGATATATCTTATGATATATGAGGATCAACGATGGTATTAAATCTCTGGTAATCGTTGTCACTATATTATGAGAGTGGACTGCAGTATTATGTATAAGCCTAAAGATTAGACTGGATTATGTTGGACATAAGTTAGTATTGTTTAAGGATAGAAGATTTTCGATATTATTGATGGGATGTTATAGTAACGTAGTTTTAGAAAAAGGACAACCTGCAGGACGGGCAACAGCCCATCGCTTCGTACAAGGCTGTAGGAATCGAACCCACAACTGAAGTGCGACTGGCCTTTATCGCCTACCACTGGCCTACAGGAAGTCCCTGTTTATTAGAAACTAGTTTTATTATATTAAGCAGTATAATATATGAAGTATAAGCCCATTTTAGGAACCATATATGATTAATCCCACTATAGATCGACTTATGTATATAAATTTTGCTAACCTTTTGAGACAGATGGAATGACCCGTCATTCTATCACATGATCTTCTAACACTTCACAAATAACAAATTCAACTTCATTTATTTAAGAGATGAAGTAGAAATTGTTAATGACACGAACAACAGTGAGATTGTACCAAAATAAAGTAAGTATTTATTCTAATTCAAATTCTTTAACTTTAGGGAAATGATCTTGAAAACCAAAAATGTTGTCCTAGTTCTCTTATACCTGATGAATCAGATGGTACCTTAGATCGTCACAAATTTATGGATTTGTGATTACTGGCTTTTCCATAGCCATGTTCTCTACCACTCTCCATCAGAACATGATGGTTAGATTTCTCTTCCATATCCATATTTTCACCTATGTGGAAACCCAGTGATTAATTTATTTGGGTAATCGTTACATTTCATACTTTAGTTTTTAAAGCCAAGTTTTGGTATTCCTTTTTACGATGTGGGTTTCTATTAAAGAAACTTTCGAATAGTAAACCATTTATAACCCCGACGAATTTCGAGGGCGAAATTCATTTTAAGGGGGGTAGAATGTAACAGCCCAAGATTTTATAAAAAAAATATTCTTTTTAATTTTATTAATGTCTTGTGTTGTACGCTACACCAAAAGGAGCTTGCAAAACACACATCCTTGACTTGTCTTGCATTACACACAATCGCGACCTTCCTCGATAGCGTGTGTAATACGCAATACTGAGTTTCATTAAACAACGATATGCTATAAAAATATTATTAAAACTAGCCGTTATGAATAGTAATAACCACTTTTTGAAATCCAGTAAATCTTATTTTTCAAAATGAACTTTATTTTTGGATTCGGAGTATCGAATTTAGCCTAAGGTGAAATTTTGGTACTTTTCGGATAACTTTCATATTCTGATGAATAGTGAAAATTACTAAATTATAATTAAAAACAACTTTTTTAATCGAAATAATTAATAGTGATAAATCATTAATTTGAGTGGTTTTAAAGTATATTTAGAATATATTTTTACAATTTAATACAATGTTGGTCATTGGATGTAATTTCACAATTAAACTAGACATAAACAAGTGTCAATCTTTTGATAGATATTGTTTCTTAAAAACACGCTATTTGTTTTAACAGCGGGATTTAATTATAAAATTAATTAATGCAACTTTTATGTTATGAATTTGGTAAAATAGACTTCATTTTTGAATTCGGAATATGAAATATAGCTTGGGATGAAATTTTGGCATTGTTCTGAAAAACATCAATTTTTGATGAATAGTGAAACTACTATGTGGTAGGTTAAAAACTGAATTTTGCATAAAACTTAATTTTACCGCTTCTGTGAATGGAATTTCGAAAATCCGAGAGACACGGTTAATATCAAGGACTAAAATGTGGTTCAATGAGATGAAAATAATTTTTTGGTGAATAGTAACTTTTTACTTTTTTTTACCGCGGTTATTAGTAAATTGGGTAACTAAGGGTAAATATGTTATTAATAATACCCTAACACATGTCCTAATTCTATTGGACAAGTGTAATTCGACCAAAAACAAACTTAGGAATAAAATATGACCATTTAGGCCCACATGGATTAGATTAGGACATTTATTATTAATTTATTTAAAGAAAGGTTAAAATAGTTAAAATCAAAGTTTAATAAGTAAATCATTTTTAATATGGGGTTATACATAAGATAAATTCGATTGTAAATATTCATTAGAAATCTAAAACGATTTCCTACATGATGGTATTTTATTTGTAATTTTTAGACATCAAATAATTTAATTTATTTATGACACAACGATGATGCAGTAATTATCTTATTAATGAAATATTGACATAATTGATGTTATAAACACCAAAATAAATGTAATTTGAGATTTTTTATTAATTACACTAATTTTCTAGGTTACTATGATATATTAATGTTGATTTAATCAACTTGGTTCGAACATTTAATTCTGTTATGACTTTTAAAAAAATCATATATCAAATAGTGTCCAAATTGACACAAAATAGTTTTTAAATCAAATATTATATTATTAATTGTTATTGTATTCCTAAAAATCTAAGTTTCGGCCAAATGACTTAGATAAGGATATATATATATTAATAATAAACAATTTGGGGTTCGTTTGGCATGTTATAGTAAGTTTATTAACCATATAGTGAAAGAAAACAAAAAGACATGGTAAAAGTTAAATTATTTAACTTAGAGTTAAATCTAATTGATAAGGTTAAAATAATATCCTAAACTTGTCTAAATTCTATTTGTTGATAGGATTTCGACCCATCCCCACTTTAGCTTCGAAATAAGACCCTTTGGAACCATTATAAACCGATTTTGACTTTAATATAAAATAATATTTTGAGATATTCCTAAGGTGCCCCTCTCCTCCCCTATAAAAGGACACCTCCTCCCCCTCCTCCTCACACCAATTTGAGCCCTCAAGCTCGGCCAACCCCTGCCAAAATCAATTCTCCACTTCCCTAGAAACATCATAGAGGTTCTGGTCTTCCTCAAAGACCAATTCTAGTGCCCTAAGAGGAGGTCTCAAAGAGGCACTTCAAAGAAGAGGTAATTACCGTTACCAATTCTTTCATCTTTATTTCTTCTTCCACTTCTTCTTCTTAGGTTGTTTCATTATGAAGTAATAACATCAGTATCACTCATATACTGATATTTTATTATAAGTATGAAACAATCCTTTTTCACCATCTATCCATCCTACGGAAAAATAAATCACCGCGCGTGCGTACGTACGGAATACCGTCTCCACGCCGTGGTGTAATCTATTTTCCACCACCACCTTACATGGATGGGTATAATGGTGTAAAGAATAACTATACATAGTTATTACAACATCATATTGATTCTGATATATTGTATAATCCACTCCAATTCAGTTCAATATTTATGGAAATGATATCATCGCTCGTGCGTACGTACGGACTACCGTCTCCACGACGCGATGAGATTCATTCTCCATGTTAACCATTTAAGAATGATTATAAAGTATATATAAGAAATAATAATGAAATATATGACATTATAAAGCTACTGGATTTATGTATATATATATATATATATGTATGTCATCTACTTACTTCCATTTCAAGACAATAAGGAAAGGAAAACAGCGTTCATGCGTACGTACGGACTACCGTCTCCATGAACGGTGTTTTTCATTTTATTTATCTACCTATTATATATATATATATACTGAATATATATGATATATAAATCATATTTTATATTCTGGAAGTAAGTAAATCATGATATAAGTAATAACGATGTCAAGAACAACAAGTCAAAACACCTACGATAAATGAAACGATTTTACCCAAAACGCTTCTTTAACATGGAATTTACAAAAGAACGGGTAATATAATGTCATAAGTGAATCATATATGATATCATAACAATGAATATGATTCTGTAATAAGTCAATAACATGATTTAAATCATTATACAGGAGGTTCGGACACTTACAAAGCAAGTCGGACCTAAGGTAATGGAAATATCACAATCTCATTTTTATCCGAGATTGTTTATTCGTAAGTATTTACTAGGGTGTATTTTATCATCCACATCCATGTTCCCTCAATATGTAATATTATTTCCATCCACCTACAATTGTTTAAATCCAATTTTACCCTTCTATGAGTTTTTAGTAAAGGATATGAAAGGAATCTTTTTTCGTTTTTCGTACGAGGTACTTTTTAACTTTTCCGACAAAAGTACGAAGAATGTTTTTTTTAACTTATACGGCACGAACGGATTTATACTGTTTTATAAAGCCTTATTTTCATGAAGCTTCCTCTAAATGATTTCATGACTATTTTCAAAAAAATCTCTTTCTTTTAAAATTGCATGATGTTTTGTGAAAAGAAATTGATTTTGTAGAAGAAAGGATATTTTCCTCAAGAATTCAATTCAAGTGTTTTATCAAAATTATTTTCCATATAAGATAATAAAGGGTTCTGTTTCTATCCATATTTTTACATTGATTTGACTATGTTGTGATGGAATTATGTTTATGAATTCCTTTATCTTATATGAATGGTTTTATGATGTCATGTTGTTTAAGAATCCCATTTTTATTACATGGGTTATGCAATGATGTATGATTTATGATTTTGTGGCACACATAAGAAAGGATTCATTAAGAGATGGGTGGGACCTATATCTCCCTCCAATGCATTGGGTAAAGATTTCATATCTCATGAGATAGACATGGCTGGAATGGTAGGTTATACCGGTTCAGTGAAACAGGACTGAAACGAGGATTACTCGATTCAGAAAGGGACTTTGTCCACTAAGATAGTCTTGGCAATGAGTCTTGACTAAAAAGAAATGATTCTCTATGATTATGTGTGTATGCCACAATGAGTAATGTTTTAGGTTATGGTTTCATTTTCACTACTATGATTTATCCCATGTTATGAAATTATGCTCTCTTTTGCAGGTTAAGATTTCCAAAAGCTATGTTCTTATGTATATGATGTGATTTATATTTCTTTTGTTTACCCTTACTGAGCATTTGAGCTCACCCTTTTATGTTTTCTTTTCCCCAGGATATAAACAATGATTTTAGGTATAAAAAGGAAGATCTTTATGGGAGATGTTGAAGATCTTCCACCATAATTAGAAGTTTACGTTCCGAGTTTCCAAAGACACTAAACTATTACGATCCTTGTGTGTGTGTTTTTGTTATGTACTAAGTATTCCGCAAAAGTAATGTAATGTCAATGTACGATAAGCTTCGGGTCTCTACGGATATGATGAAACAAATGGGAGACAGTGTAGATAATTTATGAACTAGTTGTTTATGTTTCCATGTTTCTAAAGACACTATACCTATACGGTCCTTTCATGGTTTTGTTATATGTTGTAATATGTATGCTTAAATTTTGAAGTATTAACCATGTTTGTAAAGTATGGGATTCTATAGTTGGTATCAGAGGAAAGGTATAGTCAACCTTTGGAAACTAGGATGTGAAAGCCTTAGTAAGAAACCTAAGGATATGTCTAAGCATAGAACACAAACTTAGTGTTATAGAAATGGCCATGAACAACCTACGATAAGACCTTAAGTGTGAAATTTTATTCTTTATTATGTGGTTTTCCTATTATAATTACTGTGTCTCACACTATTCTTCTTGGTTTTAGTCAATGGATGGAACCTGAAGGAACTGTGTTAATGCGAAATGCGATGGGAAATGCAATGATTGCCCCCCTGAGAAACCAAACGTTATGGGAGCTAGAATGAAAAATCTTGTAGCAATTCTCACACAACTTTCTCAAGCTATGAATCATGCATGACTTCCAAATGAGCAAAGGAAGGAGGAACATTCTATTGAATCCTTCATGAGGTAGCGTCCACCTTCATTCAGCGGGTCTTCTAATCCATTAGTGGCTGAACAATGGATCAGCACCACTGAAAAGATATTTTTAGTTCTTCAATGTTCTGAACATGATAAAATCATTTTAGCAGTGTATCGTTTGGAAGGTGATGCTGATCAATGGTGGAATCTTATTAAGAATACGAAGAAACGGGATGAAATTGATTCCATGGAATGGGACGCGTCCAAGAACTTATTTTTCAATAAGTATTTCCCTCGTATTCTTCAAACAAAGATGGAGAATGAGTTTCTTGAGTTGAAGAAAAAGGATGATGAATCTGTTGGTACCTACGAAGAAAATTTTACAAGACTTGGAAGGTACACTTCTGGAATTATTATCCTACTTGAGAGTAAGATCGATCGATTCTTTAGTGGCTTAAAACCACGTCTTCGAAGGGCGTTATCCATAAGGGAATTCAATAGCTACGAGGAAATTGTTCTATGTGCTCTCAAGGGTGTGATGAAGATTGGTGTAACCCATCAGTCACATGGGTTTGATAAGAAGAGGAAAATGGAATTCAAAGGAAAATTTAAGACCACACTGAAAAGAAGATGAGTTTTCCCTTAATGCCCAAAGTGTGGAAAGAAACATGGAGGAAATTGTCTTAAGTGGACAAGAAAATGTTATAAGTGTGGAAAATAAGGTCATCGGGCAATTGAATGTCGAAATAATGGGAAGAATATGTCTAATGATGCAAACAAATGAAGGGATACACAGAATGAACCTAATACATATCAATGTTTCAAGTGCAAGAAGATGGGGAATTATGCTAATCAATGCCCAAATCCAAGGGTTGATGATGATGATCGACATCAACAAACTCTTAAGGCCAAAGACAAAGGAAAGTCACATGAAATTACTATCGGTGATGTGGAGTACGACAACGATGTGGTGAGAGGTACACTTACCATCCACTCTAAAGTAGAAAATGTTTTTTTTATTCTAGATCCACCCACTATTTTATTTCTGAATAATTTTCTAAGGTTATCTTCGTATTACCTCAAAAATTATATGTTGATTTGGCTATGACAACTCCTAATGGCACAACAGACGCATAAAAAGTTTACAATTCTTCTCCGATTGAAGTTTGTGGGAAAGTGCTTCCTGCAAATCTTGTGATCCTTCCTATAGTGGAATTTGATATAATTCTTGGCATGGATTGGATTTCTTTATATGGAGATCATATCAATTTCCAAAGAAGAGAAGTCACATTTCATATTCCAGATCAATCTATGATCGTCTATCGATGCAAGGATGAACATAACCTTCCATTGGAAATTTCTTCTATTTTATGGGTCTTGATTCCACTAAATGAAGGTTATTTATCTCAAATGGTTGGAGAGAAACTCACGATTAATAATATGAGCATTGTTCAGCAATTTGATGATGTCTTTCTGGAGGAATTTCCAGGTGTTCCACCAAATCCTGAAGTTGAGTTTTTAATAGAACTCGTACCGGGTGCTTTGCCTATTTCAAAGAAACCGTATAGAATGGCCCCAATTTAGTTGCAGGAATTGAAGAAGAATCTCCAAGAGAATCTTGATAAAGGATTCATATTCCCTAGTGTGTCACCTTGGGGAGAACCTGTTTTGTTTGTTAAAAAGAAAGATGGATCAATGAGACTCTGCATTGATTATCGAGAACTTATCAAGATCACTATCAAGAACAAATATCCTCTCCCACAAATTGATTCCCTATTTGACCAACTACATGGAGCTCAATACATTTCCAAGATTGATATTCGTTCAGGGTATCATAAATTAAGGGTTAAATGGAAATATATACCAAAGACGGCTTTCCGTACAAGGTATGGACACTATGAATTTATAGTGATGCCATTTGGTCTTACTAATGCCCTTTCTATCTTCATGGATCTCATGAATAGAGTCTTTAGAGACTATCTTGATCAGTTTTTTGTAGTATTTATAGATGATATTCTTGTCTATTCAAAGAGGATGGAATAACATGAAGATCACTTGAGAATTGTATTAAAAAAGTTGAGAAAGGAGAAGATTTATGCCAAATTTACCAAGTGTGAATTTTGGCTTAAAAAAGTTTCATTTTGGGGTCACATAATCTCAAAAGAGGGGATATATATGGATCCAGAAAAAATAGAGGTTATCGAATGATGGTCGAGAACAAGAACAGTAACTGAGATCTGAAGTTTTCTTGGTTTGATTGGATATTATCGATGTTTTGTGAAAGATTTTTCACGATTATCAAATCCACTCACCCGGTTGACTCGAAAAGGAGTTAAGTTCATTTGGACGGAGGAATGTGAAGAGAATTTCAAGGAGTTGAAAAGAAGGTTATCCAGTGCACTTGTTCTCACACTTCCTTATAGTGGAGAAAGGTTTGTGATCTATAGTGATGCATCCAAGAAGGGGTTGGGGTGTGTTCTTATGCAAAACGATATGGTGATAGCTTATGCCTCACGACAGTTGAAAATCCATGAGCAAAATTACCCAACTCATGATTTGGAGTTAGCTGCGGTAATATTTGCATTAATGATTTGGAGGCATTATCTTTATGGAGAAAAGTTTGACATTTATACTGATCATAAAAGTTTAAAGTATATTTTCACACAAAAGGAGATGAATATGCACCAAAAAAGATGGTTGGAACTGATTAAGGATTACGACCCCTCAATTCATTACCACCCTGAGAAAGCAAACAAGGTGGCAGATGAATTAAGTCTACAAGACCATGCTAGATTATCCATGATGAGGATCACAAAAGATCCAATATTTATGGATTTACAAAGGATGGATCTTGGAATTATAATTAAAGGGGAAAATCGTATCTTTCTCAAATGAATGTTCAACCATTTATACATGTGAAGATTAAAGAGGCGCAGAAAGAAGATGTCGAGTTACAAAAGAAGGTGAGAAATGTTCCTGAATTCAACCTTGATTTTGATGGGATAATAAAGTTTAGGAATAGGGTATTTGTTCCTCCCATCCTAGAATTAAAGAAGGAGCTGCTGGATGAGGCTCATAGTTCTTCATTCTCTATTCATCCTGGAAGCACGAAGATGTATAGGGACCTAAAAGAGTACTTTTGGTGGGATTGCATGTAAAGAGATGTTGCTGAATATGTCTCTCGATGCTTGGTTTGTCAGAAAGTTAAAGCTGTGAGACATAAGTTTAAGGGGATGTTACAACCATTACCCATACCTAAATGGAAATGGGAAAACATCACTATGGACTTTGTCACTGGACATCCTAAAAAATCCAAAGGCAATAATGCTATCTGGGTCATAGTTTATCATCTTACAAATTCTGCACACTTCATTGCTATTAGAGAGGATTTCTCTCTAGATCAACGTTACATGATATATGTAAAAGAAGTGGTAATATTGCATGGAGTACCACTTTTTATTATATCTAATCGGGATCTGAGGTTTACCTCAAAGTGCTGGAAAAGTCTTCAGCATACTCTGGATACAGAGTTGAGTTTCAGCACTACTTATCATCCTCATAAAGTCGGTCAGTCTGAGAGGAAAATTAAAACACTAGAAGATATGTTGGGAGCTTGCTCTATAGATTTAAAAGGTGGTTGGGATCAACACTTACCTTTGGTGGAATTTTCCTATAATAATAGCTTTCACTCCAGTATTCAGATGGCTCCTTATGAATCTCTCTATGGAAAGAAATGCAGGACTCCAAGTTACTGGGATGAAGTTGGGGAAAGAAATATATTATGACCTAATCTTGTCGATGAAATGGAAGAAAAGGTAAGATCTATTCAACAACACATAATAGCAGCTCAGAGTCGACAAAAAAGTTATGCTGACAACCGAAGAAAAGACCTAGAGTTTGAAGTGGGCGATAATGTGTTCTTATGAATATATCCTTGGAAGAGAGTAATGAGATTTGGAAAGAAGGGAAAGTTGAGCCCTAGATATATCAGTCCTTTTGAAATTCTGGATCGTGTTGGGAAGGTAGCTTACTGATTGGTGTTTCCACCAAATCTCTCTCAAGTTCACAATGTGTTCCATGTATCTCACCTAAGAAAGTACATACCTAATCCTTCACATGTACTCAGGTCAGAAGTTGTACCGCTGGAACAAGATCATTCTTATGAAGAATAGCCGATAGAGATTCTGGATTGTAGCAAAAAAGTCCTATAGAACAAGACCACTCGCTTGGTGAAAGTTTTATGGAGGAACCACCAATTAGAAGAAGCTACATGGGAACTTGAGGATATGATGAGGGAGAGGTATCCTCATCTTTTTGTTACGAAGTGACGAATTTCGAGGAAGAAATTCATTTTAAGGGGGTAGAATGTAACATTTTCATTCATCTTATACATTTTCTATAATGAGGTATGAAAACAAAATCTATTTTTTTGGATAAAAGAAGTATTTTTTAAAAAATGCAGTTTTACAACCTTTTGATGGCGTACCCACATTAAATCTAGTTTTTGAAAAGTTTATAAGTTCAATTTGACAAAATAAAATTCTACTTTTGAATCCGGATATAAAAATTTACTTTGGATAAATTTTTCATATTATACTGATAACTTTCATATTTTAATTAATAGTAAAAACAATCTATATTTTAATTAAAAAAAACTTTTTTCATCGCAATACTTTATATGGTTAAATTATAATATTGAATGTTTTTAAAGTATAAATAGAATATATTTTTACCATTTAATATAATCTATGTCATTAGCATTAAGTTAACATTGATTAATACGTAAAAACTTTTCAATCTTTGGAAATGTTTTAACTTTTAAAACCCGTTTCCTTAACAACGGGATTAATTTTAAATTAATTACTGAAACTTGTATGTTTTGAATTTTGAAAAATGGATTCCATATTTGGAATCAGTGGGTGAAATGTATGTTAATAGGTTACTTTTTGTTTGATATTATGAATAGTAACTACGGTAATTTTTATTTTCTACGGTTAAAGGTAAATAAGGTAATTCAAAGTTAAAAGAATATTATAATAATTCAAAATTACATTGACACTTGTCCTAACATTATTGGATGATTATTGGCCGACCATGGGCATCCTTGGGTCAATTTTGGGACCCCATTGAGCAACTTGGATGTGACAATGACAATTTTGATTAATTAATTTAATGTAAAGACAAAATTGACATTAACAAAAATATTTTAGTAATTAATTTTTATAAGGGGTTATATAAATTATATTTTAGACTATAAATATTAATTGTAAAGATAAAAATATTTCCTACATAATGATATTTGTTTTGTAATTTTTAGACACCAAATAAATTAAATTATTTTTGACACAATAATGATGAAGTATTTAACTCATTAATAAATGATTTAAATATATAAGATTATAATGATTAAAATATTTTCCAAAACATGTCCAATTCTGATTGGATGATTTTATTTCGACCATGAGTCATCTTATTTTCATCTGTAATGATTTTTGGACCTTTTCAAACCGAAGCTAAGTTTATAATAAAATAATATTTTCACACTTTCCAAAGGTGCCCCTCTCCTCCCTTATAAAAGGAACCTCCTCCCTCTCTTCGTCACACCAATTTGAGCCTTCAAGATCGGCCAAACCCTGCCCATTTCACCTCCCCACTTCCTTAGAATCCTACTAGAACTATTGGTCTTCTCAAAAGACCAACTCTAGTGCCCTAATAGAATGTTTAAAGGAGGCTCTTTGAGAACGAGGTAATACCTTCTACCGTTTTCTTCAAGTTCCATTCTTCATCTAATCCCTCTTCTTTAGTTGTTTCATTATGAGGTAATAACATCAATATCCCTAATATAATGACATGTTATTATAAATATGAAACAACCCTATTTCACTTCTTATCCATCCTACGGAAAACAAAATCATCGCGCGTGCGTACGTACGGAATACCGTCTCCACGCCGTGGTGTAATCTGTTTTCCACCACAACCTTACTTGTATGGGTATAATGGTGCGAATAATTAACTATATATGATTATTGTAAAGTTTTATTGATTCTGATATTTTATACATACACTACAATACAATTCCACAATCATGGGAACGATATCATCGCTTGTGCGTACGTACGACCTACCGTCTCCACGATGTGATGTGACTCGTTCTATATGATCTTCATTGAATAATGATTATATAAATGAATTTAATGAATTAATATGATATATATTAGACTAATACCATTCTGTATATGATGTATCTATATCCTATAATGTGGAATAATAATTTATTCGACAAAACACGCATAAGAACAAAATGTAATAAACACCCGAATAACAAGTAGTAATGAAATATTAATAATAAGAGGCTAAGAATATGACCATATATGATATCATAACAATAAGTATGATTCTGTAATAGGTCAATAACACTATTTAAATCGTTATACAGGAGGTTGAGACACTTACGAAGCAAATCAGACCTAAGGTAAGGGACAATCTCGCAATCTCATTTTTTATCTGAGATTGTTTATACTTCAGAATTTACTGGGGAATATTTATCATCCACATCCATGTTTCCTCAATATGTAATATTATTTATATCCTCCTAAAAATTTTTAACTCCAATTTTACCCTTCGGTGAGTTTTTAGTAAAACATATGAAAGGAATCTTTTGTCGTTTTTCGTACGAGGTACTTTTTTAAATTTTCGACAAAAGTACAAGAAGAATGTTTTTTTAACTTATAGGACATGAATGGATTTTTAAAACATTATTTCCATGAATAATCCTTTACAAGTTTTCATGTTTATTTTTAATCAACTTCATTTAGTTTTAAATTATATGACATGTTAAGAAAGGAAAAATGTTTTTGAATTAGAAAGGATATTTTCCTCAAGAATGGAGTTCAAGTGTTTTATCAAAATTATTTTCCATCTAAGATAATATAGGGTTCTATTTATACCCCTATTACTACATTTATTTTATTATGTTGTGATGGAAATATTTTTATGAATTCCTTTATCTTATATGAATTTTTTTCTGATGTCACGATGTTTAATATTCTCATTTTTATTACATGGGTTATGCTATGATGTATGGTATATGATTTTGTGGCACACATAAGAATGGTATCATTATGAGATGGGTGGGACCTATATCTCCCTCCAATGTATTGGGTAAAGATTTTATATCTCATGAGATAGACTTGGATGGAACGACATGTTAAATCGGTTCAGTGAAACAGGACTGAAACGAAGAGTGAACTCGGTTCAGAAATGGACTTTGTCCACTAAGATAGTCTTGGAAATGAGTCTTAACTAATAAGAAATAATTCTCTATTATTATGCGTGTATTCCAAAAAGATTCATGTGTTATGTTATGATTATTGGGATTAAATTTCACTACCATGATTTATCCCATGTTATAAAATTATGATCTCTTTTGCAGGGTAAGATTTCCAAAATGTTATGTTCTTATGAATTTGATTTGATTGATATTTCTTTTGTTTCCCCTTACTGAGAATTTGAGCTCACCCCTTGGTATTTTTTCTTTCCCCAGGTCACGAAGAAGGTTATTAAGTAAAATATGCCAAAAAGGACTATAGATATGATGAAATAAATGGGAGACAGTGTAGATTCTTTTTGAACCAGTTGTTTATGTTTCCTAGTTTCTAAAGACACTATACATATACGGTCCTTTCATGGTTTTCTTATATGTTGTAATAAGTATGCTTCAATTTTTAAGTATTAACCATGTATGTAAAGTATGGGTTTCTATAGTGATCCAATTCATTGGTTAATTATTTTTTCTAATGATATTTTATTAATGTAATTTACGTATTAAACCTAATTTTCTATGGGGATTTATCTAGCATGTGATGTTGTCTTTTAAGATAGCATTGACATACTCTTGTATCATGATCTGTGTTTTTTCCACATTTTCTATGTTTCCATGATTTTGTGTTACAATGTTATTTATTTATTCTCCCATGTGATTACTCATGAGCCTTATCTATTATGATACCATTTTGTACCATTGAATCACACATTATGTTTCCTTATCATGATTATTTTTTTAGTCTTCTTTTTTAAATCATCGATTTAGTCTGTGTGTCACCTAGTATATCCCATGAAATTTTAGGAGCTCAATGGGATTTTTAGATCTCATTTTGGAAATTAAAATCAATATTCATTTCATGTTGATGCGTTAGGTACCTAGTATTCTAAAGATAGTAGGACTTTTAATACATTTGTTGTATGTAATTCCTATTTATATAAAAATTCATGAAATAATAATAAATAAAGGGTATGAGTATCTATATATTGATCTACGTGGTTTGGTTTCTATTTTCATGTTTAGATAGTCCAACTATTATTCCATGTGCGAGTCCTAATATCTATTTGTCCCAAAGGATGAGGGCCATTTTTATTGTGTTGTGCATTGTAAAGATACATATATGTAGATATGGAATTTATTATAATTATAATTATTTATTTAATTATTTTAAAGATAAATATGGAATGTTTTTCATAGTTATATTTTAAATTTACATATTTGTGTTTCATTTAAAAATTTTCTTCGCATTATATAACACAATTATTTAGACATGATTTTCCATTAATCATTTTCTAAAAAAAAGGATTTCATAAATATTAGTTTTCAAAATATAACAATTTTTTTCATTTAGAATGACATTATATTAATTAATTCTAGCATCCTATTGAGATTTTACTCATAGCAAATATATTTCTTTAGGTGCATATAAACTTGATTATGTTTGATTCAAGCGAAGTGAAAGGAGGAATGTGTTATGGAGGATACAAAAATTACACAAAAAATTATAAATGAGGTTCCCTTTTTTAAATTACTAAATAACTTATTAAGAAATTAAATTATATAAAATACATGAATATATTTTCTAATTATTACCATTATAAGTTATATCATGTCAGATTTAAAGACCATCACGCTACATAACCATTGATATTGTATTGATTATATATAATAAGGATATGAATAATATGTATATGGGGATATTATAAATCCAATTTTCATAGAAAAAGGAAGTGATGTCATTAACTAATAGGATTGTTCACTATAATTCCAATTTATTAGATCTTCTATGGGATATAGAAACCCCATGATTTTCCATTGATCAACCCCAAGTAGAGATTAAAAAACTAAAGCCTGAGAAAAAATGTTTAAAAGATATGTTAAATCTCATCAACATCACTACCCAAACAATGTTTTTCAAATGACCCCATGAAAATGTCACAATCACACACATTACACTTAGGGAATTCACATGTGTAATAAAGGGATATGAATCTAGACCATAATAATAATAATAATATATATTATAAATTATTTATTATATTTATCTTTTATTATTTATTTTTAATTATTAATAGATAAGTTTGAAAAAATTTAAATTTTTGATAAGATGAAATAAAAAATTTATTTTTGGGCAATATAAAGTATTAACGATGACACTATTAGTTATTAATTTAAGGTTTTTTGAAATAAAGGTTATTAAAATAATATATTTTTATTTAATAATTTTAATTTTAATATAAATTATCATATAATTTTATGTCGAAAAATGTAATTTTAATATGGGTCGGAAAATTGTTATTGTTAAAAGAAGTAGTTTTCAATAAATAGTAATATTTGATATAAAATTTTAAATTAACATATTTTTAAAATTATTTTGATTAAATAAATGTTATTTTTTAAATCAATAAATTAAAATTATCCATTGAAATGTTTTTCTTAAACTTTGTTAGATAGTCGTATTTTTTGGTAAAAATTAAATACGGTGTAAATATATAGTGTGTATTATGAAATCATAAAAGCCTAAATGGTGATTTAACAAATACTATAAAGTGTATCAATGATAAAAATTTTGTTTCCACTTATAAAATAGGTTTTTATAATTTTATTTTATTAATTTTTTAAACTATTAATGAATCCTGTAAATAAATATTATATGTTATGGTGTTAAAATAAATTCTTTATGAACATGAAACAATTTAACATCACCAAGGGTATTAATTTAATGCGTTCAGATTATGGATTTATAAAATAATTAGATTCAACCATATTTCTGAAGAACTCATTGGTAAAAACCATGGTATGGTCTGCGGTTTGGATTAATTTTTTATATTGCATCCAAAACAAAAAATTTAATATTAATAATGTATTTATATCTCTTATTCTACATAAATGCACTAAACCTTCCATTAAACGTAACTAGAAACTGTTGGATTTTGAGGAAAATTTTAATTTACTACTATAAATACCTCATTATGTTCACCATTCTCTTAAGAATATTCTCTGAAGCATTTATGAGCTCCGTTTCAATGTCAGTGTTTTGGTCCTTCTCATTCTTATTTTTGAAACTTTATTATGTAATTCCTTATGATTTCGAATTATTGATGTTGGGATATGTTTTCAAAGATCCCATTTACATTAAATATGGTTTAAAAGTTATTAAAGACCCCTTTAACTTCAATTTTATATACTTCCCTTGCCCTAAACATTACATTATTTTTGTTTTTAGACAAGAAATTACTTTCCTTCACATTAGGGGTATTTTCAGGTTTCGAGTTTTAGAGAATTAGACTATATATAACCCATAAAACCCATATAATAAAAAGTGGTAACATCCTAATTGTATCAGTTTTTCTACCATATAAAACATTTGAAAATTAAATCATAATCTTATTTATGAAAACTCTTCATGATTATAAACTTTTCATCTTTAAACCCCTTACTCATCAATAAATCCTATGGGAAAAAAATGAAAAACTAGGGATGAGAAAAAAAATATCATTAATGTATATAAATAGAGGAATCCTATTTGTCCCTTGATAAATAATACAACTCATAAAAATCCCTTTCCTGAAAGAATATCACTTTACCCAAAATAGAAATATTATTCTTTAATAAATATCATTTATTTTACCTTTTAAAAAAATAATTTTCCCTAATAACTCATTTGAAAACAAAGAAATTTTATTTACTTACCTTGGCACATCATCACATTGAACCCATATAGAACCCTAATAGATTGTAATAACTATATGACTATCTTCCAGTATAATTATCTAAAGAAACCAATACCCAATGCATTGGAGCACCATTTGGGTGCATCCATCATTTATGATATAATGGAATCACTCAAAAATATCTGGGTACACCATTCCCATAACATGAAATAACACATTTCATCATTATGAATACAATTTGAAACTCGAATTAAAATCACTTTCATATTCTAAAATAACATTTTATGTCAAAAAACCCATTTTAACTATAAAATGAACCTTAATTTTGAAAACCCATTTCCAAAACTAAAATACCTAAAAAATGACTGAAAGGTTTTTAGTTAATAATACTTGAAATCATTCAAAGGAAGCCGAAAATAAAATAATGGCCATGGCGATGGAAAAGTCACAGTCACCATGTACATTAATAATAGAACATTCCTTTTGTAGTTTATTAAAAAATACATATAAAACATGTAAAACTATTCCAATTTTAAAAAATTTTAATGAAATTAAAAGTATTCATAATTTTTAATTTATACTCAATTCATATAAATAATATAAGGATTATTTGTATGGAGAAATTATTTGACAATTAAATCATAAAAAATCAAAGTGTCCAACACCATGTTGTACATTTAAATCATAAGTTCAATGAAAGGTTAACATCTAAAAAACCATAAATAACATGAATATAGAAAAATTATGTATATAAATGTCAAAGGGGTTTTATATAAACCTTAAAATTAATAAATGTTAATGTCATCACGAAATACCTCAATTAAAAGAGATTGAGACGAAATTATTTAACTTCATTATGACATGTCTCATGGGTCTTTATAAATCAGAATAACAAAATTATGTTAATTATTTACTAGATTCAGATCATTTTTCATAATTTTCATTAATTTTATTTCACATATTACAATTTTATAAACAACAACATAAATAATTAATTTTACATTGGGGGTTTTGACTATATTAGGTTTATGTATCGAAAAAGACTTTTGTGGGTAATCTATCATCAAAGGATTCATTTTATAAACATATATAGAATAATAATCATATAATAATCAAAATATTTATACATCAACTACAATTTTAAAATAAATCATGAATGATGGTTTAGAAAAAGGAACAAATGTTACCATCATTGAGATGGTATGTCTTACGTAGGCAAGACTAACATTCCAATTTTTTAAGGCTCATTATGGAAATAAGGTATCTAAAATTTAATTTTCCAAAATAATAATTATTTAATAAATACCATATTATTTAATCATATATAATTATATATATAATTCTTGTGATATAAAATTAATCACATCACATTGAGGAGGCAGTAGTCCACATGACCACTAATGACGTTATCACTTTTTTAGTGTGTGAAAGTGTAATAAAAGAAATGATATATTATATTTTTTAAATGTTAATTATTTAATGAATATAATATATATTTCATTTAATTGATATAATTTAAATTAAAGCCATCTATAATACAATTTGCGTAATGTGTGCATGTATCACATCAATTTTAGGAGGTTGTAGTCCACACATCCACAAATGATGTTATCGTATATACAACAAAAAGGAAAACATGAAGGTATGTGTGATATAAAAATAACAAAAGTATTGACACAACAAAAATATCATATTTATAATATAAAAATAGTGTTTCCATAATAATTCTCAACCATGATAAGTTTTAATGGAAAAATGAACAACATCATTTGGTGAGGCAGTAGTTCGTCATACAGGAACGATTATTTCATTTCCTATTAGATGGAAGTGTGTGTTGGTGTTGGTAAACCCCGTCAAATAACAACAAAAATATATTTTTTATATGGATGTTATTATATGAAAATGGTATAATAAGAAATTACAGTGTGGAGAAGGAAAGAAAAAATAAATGCACATTGAAGAATGACACCACTTTTTCGGATAACTTTTTTTTGTTTCCATCAATGGGTTTATTTGGTTTACTTTATGAACAATGTGAGGGATCTAGGTTGAAGGGATAAATTTTTTTAGATTATAAGTGTAGGTTTTGTAGTATTCAAATGGATTGAGATATGTGAATACGTAGTAAGGTTGAATACTTTTTATACTAAAGGGGGAGTATCATTCATTTAAATATAAAAATGTAAACACTATTGAGGGGTATGTCATACATATTTTGCCTCAATTTATTGTCTCAATTCTATTAAAGAGGTTATATATTATAATAATTTCCATTAAATTATTTTTGGATCAGATTATATTTCATTTAGACACTTAATATTAATGTTTAACCATAATGTAACCACATTTTTACCTTATTCACTATAATTAATTTTAATTACCTTCATCAATATATTTGGTAATGAAAATAAGTTGACCTTATTTGAAATTATAAATTTTAATGATTCACAATATGGAAGTCATTTATTTCAAATTCCCATAATAATAGTGGCAAAAAATAAATTAAAATTACTTCCACAAACAGTATGACAAAGAGGATTTTTAATGTAAATTGTTTCAAAACATTTCTATGTATTTATATATAAATTAAATGTATAATTTTTTACAATGAACTAAATTGGTATAAATAAGATAAAAATGAAATTATTATACTTTAAAATCAATCAAATACATTATTTAACTACATAAATAATTTTTATGAAAATGCAGTTCTCCACTAAAATTCAGAATTATTCACTATTCATCAAAATAGGAATGTTCTAAAAAAAGACTAAACAAATCATCCAATGTCAATTTTGATATTTTTATTTCAAAAGGTATTTTATTTTATCATAAAAAAATTATAAGTTTCAAAACTAAGTTTTAAAACTAATTCTTCCATTAAAAGGTTGAAAATGGTCCTTTTAAATAACAATATTAAAAGTATATTACTTTTCAATATAAAATCAGTATTCTATGAAATATAAGGCATCAGAGAAATCCAATTACATGTATTGTTTGTCCTATTTTACATAGTGTCTATGTTATGGTAAAATTAATATTTAATTCATGAATAGTAAAAAATATGAAAATGGTTTATTCTATCATTACCTTGGATGTTACATCCTTGCCCATTTTGAAAACTGTGTCCCCACAATTTTATTTACTTAACAGATAAGTGTGGATATTTTCCCCCCTTATAATTTTTACATTCCCATGTTTCCACTTTAACCATATGCTTTTCCATTAACGCGTTAGCCTAATGAATCTCTTTCTTTTGAAACACTTGATCTTTGCAGTCAAGAACCGGAACTGGTTTTTCTCATAAGGAAAACTCTTTTCAAGTTGAACTACACTAGGGATAAAAATATGAGATTAATCCATTTCATACTATAATAAAATTCAAACATCAAATATTTTGGGTACCCGGGATAAGATTGTAGGTAAATCCACTTTGTAGGAAACTGATCCAGCTATCTCAAGGATTTAATTTGGGAAAATGAACCATGGACGTAGCGTCATCTTTTAACCAAAATGAAATCCACCATCCCTTGGATAAAATTTTAAAAATACCTGATCACCTACCATGAATGAAATATCTTTTCTCGAGTCATCTGCGTAAATTTTATCCTTACTCCAAGTTGTCCTTATGTGATACTGAATAAACTGATCTTTTTCTTCTATTTCATCTACCAAATGTTGTCCCATTAACATCCTTTATTGTACACCATCACAAAAATGTGTTGTTTGATATAGATATCCATATAATCCCCCAAATTGCACAATATGTGTATTGTAATTAAAACTTTTATAATTAGAAAACTCTACCAAAGAAATATATTGATCCTAAATTCCCTATTAATTTAATGATAAAGAAAAAATAATGCCTTCTAATTTATGAATTTTCTATTATGATTGTCCATCCGATTGAGGATGAAAAGTTTTGCTAAAATTTAATTCTATACCCAAATAATTCTAAAGTATGTTCCAACAATTTAATGCGAACCTGGGATCATAGTTTGATACAATTGAGATAGACACTCCATGTAACATGAAATATCTTTCACATATAGTCTATAAATCTTCCCTAAAGACATCATATATGTAATGATAAGAAAATGTTCTATTTTATGGAATCATTTAACAATAACCAAAATCACATTATTACCTGGAGAATTCTTTGAAAATCCAATCGTGAAATAAATCGTTATATTCTACCATTTTTAATTTGGTGCTAGAACTGGTTAAAGAATTCCCTTTAGTAATAGTCATTCTACATTAACCTACAAAAAAGTCATACAATTCACAGTAAGGTTAGTGTTGTTTCTTGTCATTTAATCCCACTAGTAATACTTCCAAAGGTCGTTATACAACTTAGTACATCCCAAATGAATGGGAAAAAGATAACTATGAGCTTCCTTCAACAAATATTTCCTAAAATGTGAATCATAAGGCACACATATTCTTTTAAAAGAACATTTAAAACCTTCTTAATAAATATTATAATCAGGAAATATACCCGTATTAATATATTTTACCTATTTTTATAAATATTAATCAACCTTCTGATCCATCTTAATTATTTATGAAAATGTAAACTGCAATGAAACCTGAATAAAAAATAGGATGTCCGAATCCACAAAATACTATCCAAAATTCCTCAAATTATAAAGAAAATTGTCAAATTAAAAATGTAATATGGTTATTTTATCATTACTTTTTCAACATAAATAATCAAATACATTAGGTTTTCTTTTCACTGATGATAGTGAGTTAGGAAATCATAATCCTTTACCAGTTATAGCTATCTTCTTTGTCTCATGTTCAACACTTTTTGAGTGAATTAATTGTTCAAACATTTGTGATAAGCATATATTTCAGACTTCACACTATACAAGGGATGCCTCCAAATTTTTAATGAAAAAAACAACCGAGGATAATACCAAATTATATGTATTTTAATTTAACTCATGATTTTTCAAGTGATGTGAAGCATATGAAATTACCTTGTCATTCTATATTAGGACACAACCAATTACTTTTAATGAATCATCAATTTAGTAGAAATATATCACCATTTCTATAAGGAAGGTTCAAAACTAGGGCATTGTCCAACCTTCATTCCATTTCTTGAAAACAAACATCACATTTTCATGTCCAGATAAAACTAACTCCATTCATGATACCTTAGTCAATGGTTTAGATAACCAATAAATGTTTCAACAAACCATCATTACTAACTCAATAATCCATGAAAATTATGAATCTAATTGACATTGGTATGTCATGGCCACTTTTCAACAACATTTGTTTTAGCATGTCAAAAGAAATTCCATGTTTAGAGACAATATATCCATGGAATTAAATTTTTTCAACCAAAATTAACTCTTACTCAACTTTACATATAGTTTATTATATTTTAAGGTTTTAAAAAACCCCATATGTGACATCATGATCCTCATGGAAATTTGAATATACCAAAATATCATCTATAAAAACAACCACAAACATATCCATGAATTATTTTTCTATCCTATTTGGAACAACCATAGGAAAACCTTTATCAAATAAAAAATTAAAAATTTCATCTTATTAAAAGTAATTGAACATTTAACGTTATCATATATTCGTAACCATTGAAAACCAAAAATATTTTTCTGGTACAAAATTATTAATTTAAGGTGTTACCTTTTGTCGATCCAAATAACCTAGGACATAGAATAACTTTTCTAGGTCTGTAATACATCATTTAGCTAGAACATGGTCTTATGATCTTCTAAATGATAGGGTATGTTGTCTCATAAGATAAAAAATATTTTTATGTTTCTATTTGGATGATCTAGTTTCTCTTTTTCATAGAAACCTCCACCATTATAGCCTATATTAACTAAGTTATAACTACAATAAACTATAATATTATGTTCCCATCCATATTGGGATAATTAATTTGAAGGATATCTTCCTCTTGATTCCTCCCAACTATTACTTCATTGTTTTCTCTATAGAATACCATTTTTAATAGAAATTAACTATTTGAAGAAACATGGAAATCTTCAAATTCTATATCTTTTTAACATATCTGAAAAGTAAAGTATTATTTACATTATCTTAACCAATAAATTTATCGATACTGTAAATTTATATACTTTAAACAATATGTAATATTGAGTTTTATTCAACAAATCACTTTCTTTCACATTAAGGATCTTTTTAGTTTTAGAGTTTTATAGAATTAGGATATATCAAATAAATAAAAACAACAATATAATAAAAAGTGAACACTTCATAAGTGTATCCATCTTTTCCACCATAAATATTTTCAAAAAATTAAGAATGAATTGATTTATAAAAACTCATCATAACTTTTAATGTTGCCTCTTCCAATACCATAATCATCATTAAATTCTATGACAAACATTTAAAAACTTGTTATGAGCATAAAAAGCACAGTAAGGGATATTAGAGAAGGAGACTGTTAGTCCATTGATAATCATTCAAACTCATGGAAAACCATTTCATGAAAAATTAACGGTTTTCCCAAAAGGAATATATAATTCTTTCATAAATATCATTTATTCTATATTTTGAATGAAAATATTTAACAAACAATATTAGTAGACGTAGAAAATTCATATAGGTACCTTGGGTCATCATTACATCAAACCCTTACAAAACCATTATATATTGGGATAACTATACAACCAACATACAATATAAATCTCCAAATAATATAATCATTACCCAATGAATTGAAGTGATATTTTGGTGTACCCATCATTTAAGATATAACAGGCTCACTTAACAAATCTATGTACAACCATAACTTCTAATGACCAAGTACCGAAACCTGAAATAAAATATTTCATTATATGAAAAAGAATTTTAAAATTTTGTGAAAATGTATTTCAAATATAAAAATACTTTTCTTTTAAATATCCCAATTTCAATACAAAATAAAAATTTATTTTGAAAATTCATTTTCAATAACAAAATAACAAAAAAAGAAAATATTCCTTTTCATTTAAGAAAACTTTAATTCATGAAATGGAAGCCAAAAATAAAATAGTGGACATGATAGGAAAGAATTCATTGTCACTGTGCATGTCAAGAATAGAATATTCCTTTTTATATTTGTCAAAACATTCCATATAAAAAAGGTAAAAATATAAATTCATAAAATCATTTTAATGAAATTCAAAATAGACATAAAATTTCATTTTTAGTCCCTTTATATAAATAAGATCACGAAAATTAACATGAACCAAAATATTTGATAATTAAATAATTAGACATAAATAGTGTTCAATACAACTTTGATACTTTAAATCATAATCTCTATGAATGGTTAACATTTAAAAACCATTAAATTTAATGATAAGTTAAGAAATATGGATATTGAATTTCAAAGGGGCTGGATATACACCATATTAAATAATAAAGGTGCATATCATCAAGAAATTCCTCAGTGAAAGGATATTGAGACGAAATCCATTACCTTGAGTACAACATGACATGTAATCCATTCACTTTATTAATAACAAACATATGTTATTTATTTACTTTCTTTATAATGATTTCCAAGTGTATCGTTACATTTATTTCACAAATTACTATTTTTTAATAACATACTAAAAAATTAAATTTATGTCAGATGTGTTCACTATATTTGGTTTATGAATCAAAAATGACTTTGGATGGTCATATATAGTAAAAGGGGTCATTAAATAAAAAATATAAAGAATAATAATCATTACATAATTAGGAATTTTATAAATAGATTAGAATTTTATAAAAAATCATTATTTATGGTCATAAAAAATGAACCAACATTCTAATCATAGAGACGGTATTCTATACATATGCTTGAGTAACATTACAATTTATCAATGATCATTATGGAAAGAAAGTAAGAAACATTTAAATTTTCAATAATAATAATTATATCATAAATAACATGTAATTAAATGATATATATATATATATATATATTTCTTCTTATGTAAAAGGAATCACCTCGCAACATGGAGTCGATAGTCTACACATCCACGGATGATGTTATAACTTTTTCAGGGTGTCAAAGGGTAATAAGAAAAATGATATATCATATTTATAGAAAATATATTATGTGATGGATATCATATATATTTTATTGATGTAACACATTTTTAATTAAACCCATCCTTAATATATTCTATGTAATGTGTGAATGTATCACATCGCTTTGAGGAGGCGGTAGTCCACACATTAACAAATGAAGTTATCGTATTTACCAAAAATTGAAATCATGATGATATGTGTATTATAACAATTAAATAAGTATTAAGACAACATAAATATCATATAAATAATATAAAAATAGTGTTTTTATCATAATTCCCAGCCTTGAGATGTGGTCAAGGAAAAATGAGTGATATCATTTCATAAGGCAGTAGTTCACTATACACAAATGATAGTTTCATTACACATTTGATGGAAGTGTGTGTAGTTATAGGTGTATCCAATAATATAAAAAAATATAATTATATTTTGTATATTGTCTTTATTATATCATTGAATAACAATAAATTAAGGTGTGGATAAATATATAAAACATAAATGGACATTAAATAATGTTCCCTAATTTTCAAGTAATGCATTTTAGTTTTCACCAAAGGGATTCCTTGGTTAGATTTCCTCACAAAGTGAGAACTATAGAGTGAATTTAGGAATGTGGGGAGATTATTTGTTATGGTTTTGGTCAATAAAAATAGTTTTATATATTTGAATCGGGGAGGTTGAGTTCAATTTTATAGTGGATGGTGAGTTTCATTCTTTTAAATATAAAATGATAAACACTATTGGGAGGTATCCATTACAAAATGTTCCTCAAATAGTGATCATAATTTTATAAAATGGATTATATGGTAACATAATTTCCATACAATGGGTTCTTAACAATCTTCTAGGTGGGTCCAATTCTAATTATATAGTAAATCAAAATAATATAAATTAAATTAATAAAAAAATATTAATATCTTATTCATCAAATGATGTCATTTTAGGATCACATATTATTAATAATTCACATTATCAGACAGTGTTTCCATTCATTTCACTATAATCACAAATTGAAATTCGGATCATGTTAATTTGAGTTTATAAATAATCATTGGAATAATCTTCTTCTTTTAATTTTTTTAATAAATATAAATATAGTTCCATGTTTTCATTTTTTAACTTTTTATTACATTTATAGAAGATGTGATGTTTTTAAAATATTTTTCTTATATTAAACAATTTATGTTTATCAAATTTAATTGAATATTATGGAAAATAGTGAATTCCTTGATTGGATATAAAACTAAATTGTTTTTATATCTATTTTATATGAGGATGTGACCACTATTATGTATGTAAAACCATAATAAGTAATATCCATCACAAAAATACCACGAGATTATTAATTTCAATCATGTATTATTTATATATTTTTAATTATTATCTAGATACCCTTATTGTTAATATAGTTATGAAAATACATCACCAATACCACATGATGGTGGTCATTAAATTTTATAGATGTATCTACATGGCCTCGTACTAGGTTTAGGCCTAAACCACCATCTAATTTATAGTTATAAATAGAGAGAAAAAACTAGAAATGGAATATCATTTTTATGTCCTGAAGAAATTCATAAAGTTGATATATGAATCTTGGATTTGTTAAATGCACTTAGTAGACATGAGATACATAGTGACCAGAAAAAAACCTCACCTAAATAAAATTTTATTCTAAACAAGAAAGGGTCACTTAAATATATTTCCATAACCAAAACAATTCTTTTTACCTCCCCTATAATAATTTATAATATATGATGTTAAAATATGTGGACTAGTCCTCTTATGTAGACTTATACATTGTTACTGAAACTTTGTAACTCAAAATTTATTAGTTTTTATTATTTTTCTAATAGGGTATGTATATAATTTCTTTAAGGTTGAATCACAGTACCATTTCCACCATATCTCCCCATCATAAAGCAATATATCTTAAGCTTCACCATCCTTATTTTGTGATGAGATAATTTAACCAAAATCCATCTGTGAGGATTATATGATTCTATATATCCTGAGTATAGGATAACCCATCATTCATTAGGTGATGAGCATATGATAATCTTCCTTAAGATTCCTTAGGTGATGAGTGTAATTTGTTCTCATGGATAGAAATTAGAAAGATATAAAAGCTTACAATACAGTGTAAATACCAACTATTCACTTTTTAGATACTTACCAAAAAATTGGATAGACTATAAATATATAATTACTAATTATTCAAACAAAAACCAATGTTATAATTCATATAATTTTCAACTATTCATAATGTTAAATTTCCTAGAAGAGGAAATGTTATAATAACCTTAAATTAAACTACTATTATGCTAACCATAGATCTATAAATGGTTCAATGTTTCAGATTAGGTTCCACTTAGCAATGTGGGTTTCTATTCCAATCACAATGATACATCCTAATCCCCATTGATGTGATTGATTCTAACTCTACAATGCCTTCAACTTCTTTTCAAAAATCCCAATGCCTCGATTAATGGAATTAAATTCTAGAGTTCCTACCTATATAGACTAAATTATTATAGTAATGAAAAACATAGATCAATGATAGATATAATAATTCCCATGAATAATTTCATTTTAATTTCATATTTCTAATAAATCAATTTTATAAGGGTAAGCAGTTGAAGAACTACTAATTGTCTCCAATCAACTATTCAAGGGTCTGATGCTCTAGAAATTTGTATAACGACACTCAGGTCGAATCCTCAGTGATTTTAATTTTTTAATAGTCGACTTGTTTTTGTGATTTGAATTTTAATTGGGGGGATTGTTTGCAAATCTAAAATTAAATTATTTATTTATTTGATTTATATAACAAATTTATATGAGTTTTGGTGATCTCATTATTTGGTATTTAAGATTTTTTTTTATTCTTGATCTTTTCATTATATGGCATTAAATTAACACCCACTTCACAAGTAGACATTGAAATGAATTCCCAATTGTTGAGGCTTTAGTCCCCGACTTTATGTAACAGTAGGTTCTAATCTAAATCAACAATTGTTTATGGTAGTGTATTAATGGTTGCAATAATCCATGAAATCCATATGTTATGAAAAAAATTCTTTAATCACTTAAATATTATGTTCAACATACATAATGTTAAACTAATGAATTTTCCTCAAGAAAAAGCATTCAATAACTTCAAATCCCCAAATTATGACACATGTAACAGTAGATTTACCCATTCATTGATATGGTTAGTAATCTGGTAATTTCTGTTTATGGTGATTATATATAAATTGAATGAAAATAATGGTATAATAAAAGATTTTTTTGTCAAACACACTCCTGAATATTGATGAGAATTATGCACATAATTTTTATTGAATGAGGAAGAAGAATAAGGGACCAGTTTCTACTTGGTTTAAAAAATTTATGGAACATTAATATTTAATTATATATGGTGGATGATAAAAATATATACATGAAGAAGAAACATTCATTGAAATTGAAATGAAATTGAAAGTAGCTTATGTGATTACAAATGAAGTGAACGTAGAATAACATGAAAACAAAGAGAGGGGTAAGGGTATCCCTAGTGAGAACAATAGTTTGGATGGTCTTCCTAGGCTATTGGAAAGGATATTTTCATGCCAATATATCCACTTCAATTCTAAAATTCCAACCCTTTTCATGGATTATTGGGGAAGGTATTTATATGCGAAGGAGGTGGACTTTTTTCTTTCTTAATCTGCCCCTCCATTTGGCTTGCCAATTTGATACACTAGATAGTTGAATATAGAGAATTCTTCCTCATGAATGTTATATATATGAATTACAAAAGTCTTCCTTCAAAAGAGTTTGGTCGCCTTACTTATGGAGCCAATGTTATAGTACTTTAATTAAAAATATTTAATATTTCCTTTTCCTTCTAGACTTTTTCAAAGGTCATATTGTAAACACGTTTTGGAATTGGATGATTTCCTCAAATCCAAAACATTTATTGTACAATGAAGGACCCATGTATCATGGATTTCACACTGAAAAAATCAACACTAATTGATATCTATATTAGGAAAAAAGTCAATAACTATGTACTAGTTTTAAATTCCAGAAAAAATGGTGGGATTGACATAAAAACATATATTTGGCCCATTTTTATTGGATTTGGACCTGAACATTTTCATTCATGATCATTTTCGATAATAAAAAACATATTCTGGATTTTAATCAACATTGGGATTTTGGGTAGATCTTGCAAATTCAATCATTATGGATGGTCCAATTTATTCCCAAAATTCATTATCTCTTCTTGTGTGGATCATAAGACTCTTTAAATTGCTGAATTGGACCAAACTCCTTTCTATTTATTTGTAGGATATTTAATAAGGAACCCTAAAAAAATAATCATTCAATTTGGATAAGTATTTGGACCGTTATATTTAAAATAGTAAAATGAATTTATTGGATTAATTCAAATAATGTTCAAAATGATATTTAGTATTAAAACATTGGTATTTTAGCCCAATTATGCACTTTTACATAAAATTTAATCATGGTAGTAGAAAAAGAGTTGTGAATAAATTAATAACATAAAAACCCCCATATTTAGTCTTTTCCAGTCCCTCATGTGAAACAAATATAAAAATGTAACAAATGCATTTTAAAAAGATGGCGGTGAGTAATTATGACTCTTTTTTGATTTTTAGTTTTTTTTAGTTTTTTAAAAATTCACTCCCACACTAAAGATAGAGTAAATAAAATACGTGATAATGTGGTAAAAAATGAGGATAAAAGAGTGAGAAGAAGAGAGAGATATATAGATAGAGGATGATTGTATGGGAAAGTGGTTCTCCTTGGTTTGGATTTGCTGCGCTGCCACGTCCATCAAGTGGTGGGTGAACTATAGAATTTGTGGATCAAATGTAAGTCAATGTGGTTCCTAGGATGTGTGTCCTATCATGGTGATTTTTAAACCAATGTCGGTTAACCATGAATATCATTTTTTGAAGTGGGTTCATGGAATTTAAATACACCAAATGGTTACAAATTATTAATAATTAAAAGACCCTCATAACGAGAATTAAGATTACCTGGGTGAATCCAAAACCCAAAATTGAAGATAATTACCTTTTCACCTTCATAAAATACCTTTTGTAGGATGTTTTTTTTCATAGAGTACCATTGATTTTTCCTTATAGATATTTTAATTCTCAAATGAATCATGTCAAAGCTCCTCCAATTCTGTAAAATAAAATATTAAATTTTCACCATCTTTTTTAAAATAAAAATTACATGTTTTCATAGCCAAAGATGACTTATGTTGTATTTCAACTAGTAAAAGGAAGGAATTACAAAAAATATATCCTAAATAGAGAAATCAAAATGGGTGTTTTATAGACAGTTCTATAATCCCAAAGCGCTTCACTAAGTCTTTCAGACCAGTCATTTCTGGTGGTCTTCACAATTTTCTCAACTACACTTTTCACTTATCTTTTATAAATTTTTTCCATGTAAATTTCTTCAGGGTTATCTGAAGATGAAATATTATATAAAACCTCATTTTTTCAGAATATAATCAATGTTCCTATTATAGAAATGAATTCTTAAGTCACTTATCAAGACATGTGGTTTTCATAACTGATAGAAGATGTGGGTGTTTAGGAACTCATTAATAGTATGTCAATCATTATTTATAGTATGTTCTACCTCAACCCAGATAAAAACATAATCGACCTCATGAAGAATATATGAGTATCCTTTGGATGGGGGAAATTGTATAGGAAAGTTATTCCCCAAACATTGAATATCTCACAAAAAAATAATTTATGTGGGGAATTTCATTTCTTTTAGAAATTTAACCAATATTTTGGATAGTGGAAAATGATTTAAAAAACTCAATGGAATCCTTGAAGAGTGAAGACCAAAAGAATATAAAAATAAAGAACCATTTGGGAGGTCCTTTGTTGTACAATGTGGCCACCACCAAGCATTGAGTGAGTGAATTATAATATGGAGGAATGTTCATCTTCATCATAACATCTCAAAATTACTATGTGAGCCCCAATTTTCAAAGGTTTATTATCCTCCCAAAAATAGAATTTTTAATCACTTTTTAGCTTTAATTTTTATTCTTTTCAATAAATATGAGGAAATCCACAAAACAAACAAGTAATTTACAATTTAGGAATACCATGGTAACATTGGTTAGAGAGATGAAAGGTTATCAATGGGGAATTTTGGATTAATGATATCTGAATGAGAATAATTATAAATTCAACTCAAGTGATTGGCCACATGTTTTTATTTTCATATTATATCTTTTATTTCAAGGTAAAACACTTGTATAATTAGGATCCACCCTATTAGCCTCGGTTTGGAATCACATTTCATGTGTAAGAACTTTATAGTATAATGTTCTGTTATGAAGTATATTTTGGAACATAAGAGATAGGTTCAGAAATTATCTAAGGTAAAAATCACTACAAATAGTTCTGTTTCAGTCATAGTGTTGTGATATTGAGTTTCACCCAATTTTTTTGAGGCATATTACATGTCATGGGTAATAGTTTCTCTTCTTTTACCAAGAACATCCCCAATGGGACTATCAGAAGAATCATATATAAATTCAAAGGGTAAAGACCAATCTAGGGGTTGGATTATCGGTCTAGATGTAAGAAAGAGTTTGAGTTCAATGAAGGATATCTTGAAATCTTCATCGAAATGGAATGTGACATAATTTCTTAGTATCTGAGTGAGTTGCTGGGAATACTACAAATTTTATGGATAAATCGCTGATAAAAACAATCACGACCAAGGAATGAATGGATGTCTCAGATCGATGTGCGTTCAAGAAGTGATTTTATCAAATCAACATTGGAACTATCTACTTCAACATTGTCCTTTGAATCTACATTCCCTTGAACAATTCAATTAGTTAACATTTTGTGACATTTTTCAAAATTCAGAACAAGGTTACATTTGATGCACTTTTGAAGGATTGGAGAGAGTGAATTCAAGAAGGATTCAAATTATTCACTATAAAAGGTAAAGTCATCCATTAATACCTCCATCTAATTCTCAATGAATTATGAAAATAAATTCATCATACACCTCTAGAATGTGGTGTGAGCATTTAAATGACCAAAATGAATTATCTTATATACTTATGTTCTAATGGGGTATGAGAATGTTGTATTTTTTAGGTCATGGGTTTCTATTTGGATTTCAAAATAGTTGATGTATCCATTATGAAATAAATAGTGTTACTTTGTAGCTAATTATTCAATAATTGAATCATGGAAGGGAAGAGAGTGATGACCTATTCATGTTTTAGCATTCAATTTATTATAGTCGATGCACACACCACATTTTTTTCACTCAAGTTGTTACCACATCTCCCTATTCATTTGTGTCAATAGTTATACCTCCCTATTTAGGTAGAACCTGAATTTGGATAACCCATTTTCTATCAAACATTTGGTATATATTACATGCTTGAAGAAGCTTGGTGATCTATTCCCTATTTACATCTAGTATGAGTGGGTTGAGTCTTCTTTGTGGTTTTCGGATTGGTTTGGATGATTCCTCAAGATAGATGTGATGAATTTAATGAGTAGGGTTTATTCCAGTTATGACATATATGTTCTAAAATAAGGCATTTTTGTTTTCATCTAACACCTGAACATGTTTGGACTCATAAGTTTCAGAATGTGTGGCAAAGAAATTGACAGGCCAAGAGTGATCATGAAAAAGGAATTCATATTTTAGGTGTGCAAGAAGTGGTTTTAGATCAGTCTAATCTTTCATTTGATGGCCAAACCACTCAGATATAGGAGAAGGGATTTAATATTTTTCTATTCAATTTCCTCAATAATTTCCAACATGTAATAGTAGAGATTAGATTTGAGATGGTAATCAAGAGTGTTTTTAATATCCCTTATATTTATAAAGACTATGAAGGAAAGGTCAACATCAAATTCCCCATTTATAACTTCGGTAATCATGGTGGAAATTCTACAAGCTCCAATCTCAATAGAACATAATAAACATGATGAATTTTTTTTAATTGACTCTCAAATGTGTCCTTTGAAGAATGGATTGAGATTGCAGAGTGATCTACAGATAGGTATCAGATGGCTTGAAAAATGTTGAACATGACCAGTTGGTCATCAAATCGCATGGATAAGATTTATTCTTGGACATCAATCATAGTTCCGGCTATCTTAAGGAATGTTATTCCTAGAATTATGGGGGGTATAAAATATTTCATCTCACCTTCCATGTCATGGAAATAGAAATCAGCTTTGAAATTAAGAGAGTTAACTCGGACAAGGAAATTCTAAATAGTTCCCTTGTGACTTGTTATTCTTGTATTTTATAATTGGATGAAAACACTTTTTGGGTGTAAGGGACCTAGAACAAGGTTATATAATATTTTTTTGGGCATGAAATTTATCAAGGATCTTAGGTCTATGAGTATATCATCGATGTTGGACCTCCCTATTTGGCATGTAATAGTAAATTCCATGGGTATTTGCACATCATGGTTATATACATCTAGGATGAACCATTCTCAATGGTCTTAGGTTAACTTTTATGGGGGAATAACTCCTTAAGAAACATTACATACCTAGGGATTTTTTTGATGACATCTCATAGGGTAATGTTCACTTCAACACGTCTAAACATCTCAAGCATTTTAGGATCTGATTCATAGGAATTCCTTGGCATAGAGACGACTTAAGGAAAAAGAATTTGGTTACATATAGGAAGAGAAAGATGTTAGGTAGTGAATTAAGGTTCCATTTCAATATTTTTGTTTTCATTTTCTTGGCCATCATTTAAAGGGTAGTTTGAAGAATCATCATGAGGCATAGAAAAATATTTCCTGATCTAATTGTAATTGAACGTACATTTCCATTAGGATTGGGTAATGGTTGAGGTGGGAATTGAAAGAATTTTATAATTTCTGTTTGATCAGGTTAGATTCAAGTTGACAATTTTGGTTTTCAAGGTTTTTAAGGCAATAAGATGTGAAGGAGGCATGATATTCCACTTCACTTTCCCAGAGTTTCTTATAAGAAGAGGCTTGTCCCGGATTGGGATTTCCATGAATTTGGTTCTTCGGAAAGTGCTTCTATTGGGTTGGGAATTGAGAAGGCTTATTAGGATAATAAAATCCATGAGGAGAAAGGGGAGGATTGATACTGTGAGGTTTTGGTAAAAAAGGGTATTTTTTTGGAACTTACCCGCACTATTTCCATATTAGAATTGGTTTGGGTTTTGAAGAGGGAATTGAGGGGGATGACAGAATGGATTATTATACCTAAAGCATGGGTTGAAGGTAGAAGAGAAGGGCTCAGATTGGGGTTGGTCATTATGGGTTGGTTTTCCTCTGAAAATATTTTGTATTGAGCTCGATTGGTCTGGATGAATCAGATGGTTCATATTGAATTTGTGGACATGTGTCGATCAGATGATCTAGGGAGCTACATATTCCAAAATTCATGAATGTCTAGGGAATAGAGATTGTGGAGAAGAATAAGACTAGGCTTTGGCAGCCATCTCAAGTTGTCTCAAAAGTACTATAAGATCACTTATCCACTTGGTCATCTTGTTAGGATCTATGGATTGATTATATTTGACATGTTTTACATGATCATGTGCTCGTGTATGGAATTATGTAATGTTTTCATCCATGTTTCTTATAATATCTTGTGAAATTATAGGTGTTTTGTCAAAAATAGCACCACCACTTGTGGAATCTATGGGTATTATCCCTATCTCCAATAACCTCTAATATAGGCATTGGATTATGATTCAGTCATGGACTTGATGGTGTGGGAGTCTTTCCACAAGATTTTTAAACCTCTCTCAGTACTCATGGAGTGATTCTTTATGGAATTTATGGATAATACTAGTTTATTTTCAGATTGCAGAATTATGAGAAGAAAGAAATAATTTCTCTATGAATATTCGATTCATTTCATTCCATGTTGTTATGGAACTAGAAGGGAGGTAGTAACTCCATGACTTAAGAGTGTCAGCTAAGGAGTAAGGGAATGATCATATTTTGATTTGTTATGAAGAAAACCCATGGGGATTCATGGTAGAGCACACCACATTGAACTCATTGAGTTAAAGATATGTATCCTCAAAGATAGCTTGTGGAAATGTGGTAAAAGATGAATAGAACCATATTTGAGTATGAAATCAAGCTTAATGTTTCGATATTGAATTCCAAAGGGTATGTAATTCATATCAGGGGTCGTTATTTCTTTGATTGATTATTCCCTATGATTGGCCATATCTAGTTAAATAGGTTGGACAGTGACTATGTCTTGATTTATATGATTATCCCTAATTTCCCTAATAATTTATTGAAGGGTTTACTTTATTTCATGGTAAACAGATCTGACCAATTTTTTGGGACGATATGGGGCACTATAATAATTTTTAAGGATGAGGAAGGTGGGTTTTTCTTTGTGTTTTATTTTCAATTTTTTTGGTTATTTAAAAAATAAATAAAAAAATATAGACTACTTAAAGAACCATCCATATAAATGATTCCATTTTAAGAAAAAATTATTTTTCCTATTGAACATTTAGGAGTTCGTTTCTCTGTGAATGTGTATTGTGGCACTCAGGTCGAATCCCCAATGATGGTACTTTTTTAAAAGTCAATTGTTTTTATAAATTGTCTTTTTAATGGGGTATACTTTATAGAGATAGAATTAAATGATAAATTGATGAATATTGTTTTAAAATTTGAAAAACAAATTAGGATTCACTCAATATTATGTAATTTAGATTAGGGTATCCTTAATATTTTCTTAATATTTCAATAAATTAACACCCACATCACAGTATGACTTTGATCAAAATTCCCAAGTGTTTAGGCTATAGTCGAAGCATTAACATAATAATGGGTCCCAATATCAATAAAAAATGTTTCTTGTAGTTTTTTTATGCTTCCAATATTCCATGGAATCCACAAGTCCAACAAAATATGTTTTTAATCCCTGAAATTTTTTGTTCAACTTACACAATGTTAACCTCATGAATATTCATCAAGAAATAGATCTCCATCACTCAATATTCCCAAATTATGACTCAAAAAAATGGTAGATTTACACAACCACTAATTTTTTTAGTAATCTGGTAATATCCTTTTATGGTGATTAATTATAGTTATAATGAAAAGAATGTGATAATAAAAGAGTTGTGCATCGAACACACACACAAACGATGATGGGAATTAAACATAGAATTTCGACTGAATGAAAATGCAGAAGAATGGAAGGGATTTTATTTTTGTTTAAATATTACAAGACCATTAATATTTTAGATTAGAGGGTGGATTATAATAATTTAATATGATGAAGAAACCTACGTTAAAATTGAATGGAAATTGAAAATATCTAACGAGATTACAAATGAAAGGAATGTAAATGAACATGAAAACAAAGAGAGGCAGAAGGGTCTATCAAGTAAAAACCCTAAATTTGGAAGGTCCTCCCAGGCCTCTGGAAAGGAATTTTTTATTCCTATGTATCCTACTCTATTATGAAATTCCATCCCTTTGTATGGAGAATAGGGGAATGTATTTATAGCCCATGAATGTGGATTGTTTTCTATCCAAATTTGGCCCCACCACTTGATCAAAAACTGGATACTCCATACTACCGAATCTGGAGAAATATTATTCCTAAAAGTTGTAAATATAAATTTGTATAGTCTAACCTAAACATTTTTCAACCATTTTACTAACTGATATATTTTTATGGTGGTTTGATTAAACAATTTTAATCATTCCACTTCAATCCATACTTTTTCAATGTCCATAATGTGATCGGTATTTAGAATAGTAATATTACCTCAAATATGAACAATTTTTTATACAAAGATGGTTGGATCTATCTTTTATTTCACACAAAAAAAATTCTTATTGATGTATAGATAAGGAAACAATTCAATAATTGGTTACTGGTTATAAATTTAGGATAGAATAATGGGATAGACTTTAAAGCATATGTTGTGCCCATTTTTAGATTTTGTCCTTAAAAGTTTCTATCCATGATTATTTGATGTTATAAAAAAATATTATGGAGTATCATAAAATTTGGCTTCTGGATTGATCCCAAAAATTCAGTAATCATGGATTGTCTAGTTTTATGACATATTCCTTGGGCCTTCTTGTGTGGACCATATGACCCATGAAATGGACGAATTGGCCCAAACTCTAGTATAATTATATGTATGAAATTGAATAAGGAACCCTAAAGGACAAGAATAATATAATTTGGATAATTATGGTGAAAATGAAAATTATAATAGTAAACATACTCAATTGAATTAATCCAATAATGCTCAGACATTATATTTATTATATAAACATGTATATTTCCCACCAATAAAGAAATTTTAAAATAAAATTAATAAATGGAGTATACAAAAATTAATGAATAAATGGATAACATCATCGGTTTTATCATTGGCTAGGATTTATAGACATGTATTACATTTATTTTAGTATCATAGACTAGTAATTAGGACCCCTTATGGGATGATCCATTCTTCAATCATCTAGACCAATGACAGCCCCAATGTGTTGATACTATGTATTCACACGAACCTATATTTGGAAATTATTTATGCATCAAATCATAATGTGTAGATACAAGGGAACATCAAGAACAATCACCCCAGATACATACTTCCTTGTATAACAACATACCATCAAATATATTTTTAACCTATCATTAACGGTCAGTATATGAATGATCCACATAAAATATTTAATATTATACTGTGTGTAACATTCATTTATTCCATTATAATTTTTTTTTAATTTAGATAAATTTTAATCCTATATATCTTTTTTTCTTCTTCCCAATATTTTAAGAGATATCAAAATATTACTTTAATCATAGTTCTCATAACCATGGAAGTGTATTATTATCTACGGTTTTATGATGTTCAATTGAAGATAATATTACTAAAATAATTGTTACTTTCTTGATATCCCCTCCAAATATAATAATTTTACATTTCTGATAAATCTAAATATTAGGGAAAATTTAATTTTCTTTCAGCAAATCTACAAAATTGTATTTACCTTTCCAAATTATCCACATAATTAGACAGATAGTGATATTTTGTTCATATATTCTAATTCCACACATATTGAGAAATTATGTCCTTGAAATTAAAAGAATTACCATGACATGGTCTTCCACTTTTACAAATTTTACATAGAAAGTGCTTATGTCATAATTATCCAGGAAAATTACCATATACATTGTTTTTGTTATGTCATTAAAGAAGATACAATAGTAAAATGATTATTCTATTATTTTTCATTTCACATAGTGAGTTATATTCATATCCATACAAAATTTCCAACATTCACAATAAATATGTTTCAAAATTTATTGTATTCATGCACCATGGGTGTGGTTACCTCTTCCATGACCTGCTATTAAACATTAATGTAAAAAATTATCCAAATATTTTAAAATTCAATGGGACCCCTTAAGAATTTATTTAATGGATATTTCATGATGAATAATAAATAATTAATTTCAAAACCCGTTAAATAATTAAATTACATATTAATAATAAATAAAATATAAAAAATACAGTTCATGATCAAATTATGTCGGTAAGAAGATATCTATAAAGAGATTGTTTATATCACACTATAAAATATAATGGTGTTTTTGAAAGACTTACACCTCTCAGTAACATGTATTTAATTTTTCAAGGTATACACGATAGGATTAAGAATCCTGAAATTAATGAAATAATTTTAATTGAAGTTATAATTGTTTTAAATTTTAATGATTAATTATTTTCACTATATTATATATTTAGTTATATTTTTTATTATGAGTTAGTTATTTATTTAATTTATAATTGTATCAATTTTAATATTTAAATTATAATTTCAATAGTTACACAATTTTTTATTATTCAATTTTTTGGAATCATAAATACATGTCATGGTTTACCTCTAACATAACATTATTTGGATGAGAATATAAAAATGTGAAGAAAATGATATAATGGTTTTTAATGTTGTATTGAGATATGTCAGTTCATAAAGAAAAAACGGCGAGGGAGAAATATATCTTATTTGTATTAGAAAAAAATAAATGTTATAATTTTTTATTTCTCTTTTTAAAAATTATTATTGTAATGGATATAAAAAGACTCAAAATAACATTATGAATACATATTTTTGTTTCACCTAGAGTTTGATGTAATTTAAATAGTTTTTTTAGTAGTGATAAATAAATCACCGTTAATTACTTTTTGATTTCACTATAAAATATTTAATGTAATGCTATATAATAAGGGCTACATGATTTTACCATGTATAGTAAAGGTTTTCAAGGTAATTTCATTGTATAATTTGGATTAGAATGGTACATAATAAAAATCACATAATAACTATTGATTTCGTCATATTTTATTATGTATGGGATGAATATTGAATAATTGACATAACATTGGGTATTGTGGTGAGATTTTCATGCCATAATCAAATGTCGTCATTTAATGGGGAAGAGTTAATTTACCAGAGTATGCCGCAAATTTCATTGATTGGTTGACGTTAATTCTGAATTTTATGCGAAGGATTTTTTTAAAAAAACAATTGGATTTCATAAGGATTCTTATAATTAAATTTTAATTTATTTTATTGATATATTTATATATTTGGTCATGTTTAATAAATCAACATTAATACACCATTTCTGGATTGATTTTTGATGTGATATGGTATTTATAAACATTATATCATAATTATTTTGAGTGTGAGTACCCTATAACCAATTTGAATATTTATTTTTGATTATGTTTTCTTGGATAAAATTATTTACACATGATATTTTTTTACCCTAATTGTTTTATTACATGCATGTCCACTATTTACATTGTAATTTTCTCAAATAATTTTTCATAAAAAAGGTTATAGAAGTACCAATACAAATTGGTAAAGGTGGGATAACTAGAAAATAAACATAGATAAATATCATATGATATAGATACATTATACTTACCTAAAATAGATGATGTCTAAATATTAGGTTATTGGAGAACATAGTCATTGAGACTCCTTCCAATGATGTTTAAACTTGTGGTCTTGAGTAGAGGGAAACATTCGTACTCACCCTCTAATTAGAACACCACATGTCTTGGGGGCCATTATATATTCCAATATATGATAATCTGTATTGTTTAACTGAGTAAAAATAATTATATATGTATAATAATTGATCACAAACCTAGATTTATGATGAATGAAATATTAGTTTAAGATACATGATGTGTTCATAAAAAATTATGTTAGTGTGTGTATATGAATCACTTCTATCTAAAAAATAGCATAGAGGGATATATACAATTGTATTAATAAATTATACTAATTTAAATGTATTGTATTTTAGGAAAAACTGAGCAGCAAGTGTTTGATCTGGTAAATTTATTATTATAGATGATTGAAGTAAATAATTAAATATATTAAATTATATGGTATTCAGGTTTATATGTGACAATTTAGTTTATTTATAATGGTATTAAAATTTTATTTATGTATAAATTTGAATATGAGAAAAATTCATTTTTTATTTGAATATAATTTATTTAAGGTTCATTAAACTTATTTCGGAGGGACAACATGTGTTAATAGATAGTGTTTCATTAATAGAAACTTTACTATGTCAATATTTAGTGATGAAATATTTGGGTAACTAATACATGTTATTTTAGTCATTAGAGGCCAAATGGATCAGTATGAACGTTAACTACATTCTGAGGATATATAGAACTTATTAAGAGTTTAACTATACTATAAAACCCATTTTATATCCAAAATTATGAAGATGAAAACTAGGTTTCATTATCTCACTTACCACCCTTCTATTAAGTTATAGAGTTAGAAAATCCAAATACGAGAAAGATTAAATTGATTCTATCTTGTCATATTAACTCTGTATTCTTAATGTGATCAGAGGTGCATCATAAAGCACTTAAGTATCCTAGGATAGCACAAGTGTACCGTAGAATGATGAAATGAGAACATTTTGATACATTTAGGGAATATTTAGAGGGATATAAATTTATATTCTTCAACCTATGACTATCTGACATCTTACAAAGTGCACCCAGATAATTCCATCTATAAAGATGTTTTTTATGTTTTTATATATATTACCCAAGATTAAATAATTAATAAAAATATCCATGTGTGAAACAAGGAATAGATATGATGTTACTATATTGATTCAATTGAATTATTTTAAAACACCATATAAAACATTGTTCCACAATTTCCCATCACCTTAAATTGGTAAAAGAATGATCATGATTATTTTTAAGATAAAATTAAAAATATATTCTCTATAATTCAATTAGAGGGTTATTATATAGTTCTTAAATTATAGGAAATTCATGAATCAGATTCTGGATGGTTATAAATAGGAATTCAAAAGATCAAAAATTGGTTATAGAAGGTGAGATAATCCCATTTCATGAAACCCAATGCTGGTGGAGAGGCCACACACATCACACATGAGTAATTGTTATCTTTATAAAAAACTTTATGGCTACATCCCCTAATCATGATTGGAGTGTTTCCCCATTCCCGAATCGGAGACCAATCTATGAGGTTCCTAATGTTTTTTGGAACCCTTATTTGATTACATGTTTCATAATAAATTACCCAAGTTATTATTTAATTTATTTTATATAATGTAGGTTTTTATTGAATTATCAGCAGCTAAGATTGACCGCGAACTATTTTGTATGTTTTTTTCTATTTAATTATTATATTGTTATATAGTTTTGTAAAAATTTAAAATTTATTTTTAATTTGATTGTATATGTGTCATCCCAGATTCATTAAATTTCAGTGGAATTGTGTGTTCATATTTGAGTAAAAAAATTATTTTTCATATCCAATGTTCCCATAAATTATGTGGGATTAAACATTGTAATGAATAGAGGTCTTCATGATGAGATAATTCAAAATGAGAGATGGAATGAATCCAAATAAGAAATAATACATGGGAGATGATGGTTGTTAAAACATAAGATGATTAATAGATCAAGTATTTTCCCTAGGTTTTTAATTTATCCAACATATACTTAATCAATTTACTATTAGTGTACAAATCATTATCTTGTAATTTTAATTGTTTATGTTTTTCATTGATGGTTAATTATATTATTGTGTGAATTTGTAGATGTAACATGATCTAATATGACATTTAATGAGTGTGAAATATAAAAATAAACAAATTAATGATGAATGTTTTCTTATTTATATATGGTTGAATATGGAATTTTTATCAAATAGTATCCAATATGATAAATAGAAATATATATTATTCATGAATATAAGAATAAAACATAAAAATCACTAAACAATAATACTTTGTTATAAATACATTTTATCACTTTAGTTGGTATCAAACCATGGATCATGATTTTCATTTTGTATTCTAGAGGTTTCCTCATATTTTTGGGGAGTTTTGATAAGAGTAGTGGGTTTTAAAAAAAATTATGTAAAATGTGAAGAAAATTTTTGATTCGTGAAAATTTAGTGGAATGTTTTGATAAAATCAAATTCATGGGTTTATTAGAGATGAGATTCATCTGAACAGATCAATGAGTCATGAGTTATGGAATCCACTAAGAAAAAATACTATCTTAGAATCTCTTTTTAGTGGTTATTCCATAACTCATACTATTAAGAGAGGTTTAAGGATCCTTATTCTGAAGAATAATCTAGAAAATGGTATTGTGAATCAAGTAGTTGGGAACCACATTTCATTTAATAAAATATTGGGAGATATTTAAATTTTAATAAATCTATAATGTATAAAAATTAGAAATTAAATTAAATTTTCATATATTATATTTTTTGATTTTATATAAATGACTTATAATAATAAAAAATCCCTACAACCTCCATTAGAAAATAAATATGTTATAACTGGAATAAATTCCTAAGGGTAGTATATGAGCTTGTGACATGTATTATAACATTAATGTAAATATTATATACTTGTGTTCCCACTTCCCAATAATCCACCTAAAGAAAAAATTGAGGTTGAAATGTATTCTAACATGAGACACATAGATAATGAATTTGATGTTTACATTATAATGTTATCATTAATGTCTAATAAGTATAAAAGGAATCATGTGGTCCTGAATTTTTACACAATGCTGTATTTCATATTGGGAGTTTTTTAGGAGAAAATAAAGAAAGAAACAAATGAGATTATCTTTACATTAAACATGTCGAAAATTGAATGTTAAATCTTGGTTATTCCTCATGTACTCAAAATGATAGTGTACATTAATTAACTTGTATATTAGGTATTTAGGATAAATACAGATCTTTCAATTTATCCTATTCTCTAAAAATTATCTCCCACTTACGTAAATTTTATGGAGAATTATAAAACGAATAGAATGGAGAAACTGCGTCAATATCATTTGAATCATTATTTATAAGTAGAAAAGAACTTAGGGAAAGATAAATATAATATTTTATGATGAGTTTTAGTCATAGTTGGTTAAATTCCATGATGTCGGTGGGATTTCTTCATTGAATTATGGTATACTAGAATAATGTAAACATCCTTGTTGACCTTGTTTTATAATTAAACAAAATACTCACCTTAATTTGACTTTCAACAATATAGGATAAATTGAAATTCATGTAAGAGAATAAAATATTTCACTTACTTCACTGGAACTTGGCTCATAAAAGGATCATAAATACAAAAAATAAAAATTATAAATACAAAAGACACTCCATTGTCAATAAACACAAAAGACACTCCATTGTATTCTTTAATAGGTAAAATAAAAATTATAAATACAAAAAATTAATCTATATCAAAATTTTGGTAGTGGTTTTCCCACATAAACAGTTATCCAACTTTGGGCGTTTACTATACTCGGAGATCCAACAGATGCCTCTTAAATGATTCCTTTGGTAAGAAATTATCATAATATTCATGAAATTATTTTTAGGAAGAATATAATACAATTTCACAAACATATTCTCAAACTTTTACTTAAAATTTTGATCCCCAATTTCAATATTCCATTTTCTTAAGTGATGGATGAGATTTCACTCTAATATTTATAGAACAAGAATGGTCACAATTGATTCTGATAAGAGACTATAAATGAACACCAATAACTTTATATTAATACAACATCCAAAATAGTTGTTTGAAAACATGATTAGTCATAATATACTAATATAATGATGTTTTAAATGAAATTCAATCCTTTTTATTGTGATGAAAAGAAATACACAACCATCAATGATAGAATGCACCACTAGATGTTTAAGTTATATAATATGTAGGAAAAAACCCAATCAGTGTATATATATTAAAATACCAATTTCTTAGATGTAAATTAAAAAAAACATTTCCCCATTGATAGATCATAATAATATCTTCAACTCTAGTAGCTTTTATTATTTAAGAAATATTTAATATCTACCATTCTGATAAGTGAAAAAAACATTTCATATCATTTCAATCATAAGTAAAAAAATATCCCATGATCAACCTTTATTCAATGAAATTGACCTCCCATTCATATTTTTCACTCAATAACATTATTTGGGTAGTGAACCCTGATTTAATCACCATTGGATCCTCTATCCCATAATATTTTATAACTTATTTAGTATATTTGTATTGCGAGATGAATTTTTCATTCCATCATTACATCACTTATAGTAAGAGGAAAAATATGAAATATCCTATCAGTGAAATTTAAAAATCATACCTCATTAATTCAAAATTATTATTTCCATATTCTTTATCAATTAAATGAATAATATTTGATTAATATATATGAGAACCATAATTGTTTGATAACTCTATGATTTTATCAACTAAACCATGCTAAAAACTGAGATTCATAACATAAAAACAAATTAATAAATATTATTATATTAGTAGTAACTATAATTCATATTATTCCTCTTTTACCTAATTTTCTTTCTCGTGTAACAATGTTATTCCACTTTTTCTTTGTTTATTAATTGATTTATATTTTTCTTACATTTTTAGTATTTATGATGATTTTAATTGTTTTAAGAGGTCTCCTGAAGGTGCAAGACTATAATATAGAAATCCAAACTATAGAATCTAGAGGCCATGCTATAGAATACTGAATTTGGGTCCTTAGAAATACTTAATTATGGTGATCCCTGACATAACCCTGAGGTTACACCATGGAGGGATTATGGTGGAGGGCTACACACCATAGCATAGTGGGATTAACCATAGTGAATCCAATACTAGGGGTGGTGTCCCTTTCCTAGGGAGGTCCTCAACACCTTGGCAAAGAGTTTCAAGCCTTAAGTCTTACTAGAAGGGAACTCCATGCCAGAACAAGTTGTTCCATGACATGGTTGATGATTCCCTATTTTTTAAGGTGAATTAACTAAATTTACCTATTTTCTTTGACATAATTTTCACAAAATTCCTTTATCATTTTTCATGATTAGTGTTCCCAAGTAGATCTAAGGGAAATCATTATTCTCCCTCTTCAATTCATGGATCTTTTTCTCTATATTTCCATATATTTCTCAAATTATATACTTCCTTTATTACTCCATTAACATATCCACAATTTCGTATTTCATTTTTTCTATGGTTTACTTCATCCATGAATAAAGATCATTATAAAATTGAGATATATATTTGAGGTTTTTCCCCATATCGGGTTTTGATTTCATTGGTTCTATAGAGGGTGAGATTTCATGCTTGTTAATTTACCATATAAGGTGACACATTTTGAATCAAATTTATCTATTTTGAGGTTGGTGTTTCTATGTTATTCCATTATTTTGAAATTCATGATATAGTAGAGATTTTTAAATTATATTTTAATTACATAATTCCCATGTTTGACATTTGTAATGGATTTATAAATTATTTTCATGAATAAATATATTGTAATAAAAGGAATACCTTATGATAGTAATGTATCACTTTGTAATTAAATGTTTTATCATTCCAGAAATTTATAGAAATTTCTATGAAGAAATATAAAATGGTTTGAATGGTTATTTTAAGGATTTACTCATTTTTATTTTAAAATTAAAAAATATTTTTTGATGGATGATTTTATAGAAAAATGTGTTATTTTTTTAAATTGTTTATAATGGGGTTTTTAAAATAGGTATTTATAAAAAAAGAAACTGAATTTTATTCCAAGTTGTAATTCTATAAAGGCGTTTTTGGAAGATTTTAAAAATAATATATTGATTCCTATGATACCCTCATTAGTTATAGTTGTTTTTTACCTCTATAATACTTCCCCCTAGTGGGATGTAAGTTGTTATGTAATGATCATGTGATGTGAAAAGGGTGTGCTTCATCTGAGGGTATTGGAGGTGAGGTGATATATATATATCTGTGTGTGTGTGTGTGTGTGTGTTTGTCTGTGTTGACTCTTTTAATTATCATTGAAATATTTATTTCCAACCTAAATTTTGTTTTTTCAATGGTAACCTAGGTAGCTAGGTGGGGATATTGATTCATGGTACACTAGTTGACACATGTGATAATTGTGTATTATGATAGGCAGTTAATGGATATTCCCTTACAATTATTATTATTTGTTCTAGTTGTGTGGATTTTTATATTTTGGATATGACATTGGTATGTGTAAGAGATTCACACATTGTATGTTTTTACTTAATATTGTCTTCCAATAATACAATTTGTATTATTCACTTTTGTTGTTCTCTTTTGATAAATTGTTGCATAATTTTTTATTTTTTTTAATAATTGTTGTGATTTTTTTAAAAAGTATTGAAATATTATTTTCGAGAAATAATTAATAGAAATTAAAATGGATAGTTTTTTTGTTTGGGTTTTTCTGAATGGTCAGAAATGAGAGAATATGGTTTTACATAATTTTTATTAAATCAACTTCAATCATTTTAGGTTTTATAGTATTTTAAGACTATATGGAGATCCCACTTGATTTTATTTTAAAATGAATGTTTCTTTTTTAAAAGTGGGACTATTAAGTCTTATATCATTACTACCATATTAATAATGAAAACATTATTTTCGAATATATTTCAAAATATGACCTATGAATTGTTTCATTAATGAAATTTCATAGAATTATTGGTTATATACCCCAATTCATTCTACCTCAAACCATAAAAAGACAATTAGGATAATGTATAAAGATCACATGTATTATACAAGATCCATGTTTTATTTTATATTGGATATCATTTTCATGGGCCGTTGATTGGTTAGTTATGATGCATTGAGAAAGATATGATTGTATGGATGTGATATTATAGTTCTTTGTTTTATTTTTTATTCCATTATTATATCATACAATATCTCTATTCATTATACTGAATTCAGTTTTTTCTATTATCCCATATCGTGTTTTTTAATTGTAGATGATGTTTCATGTTTATATATATGTGTTAGATAAAATTCATTTGTTATGAATCATTTATTTTGGTTTTATATGTGTATTTATTATCTTGTATTTCATAGACATATAATATACAAAAATATATTATTTTTTTAATAAATTCATTTCTCTCATCACTTGAGATATGAGTATGATTTATTAGGTGCATGAGTGGTTTCCTATGTGACGATAGATGATTCCATAATTATTGAAGGTCACAATGTGTATTTAAAGTGTTCAGAATTAAGTTATTGGAACCAAGAGGGACATTTCCTTGATAAATGGTAACATAGTAGTCCTCAAATATATTCCCATATCTTTCATGAATAATTCTATGGGATTTTTTTAATGAGTTTACTTTGAGACTAAAATTTTATGGGAATCATCATTAGTCTTATAACCTAGTAGATCATTTATCTTTTTTGGATGAGTGTTCCTTATTCCTTTTATTATAATTTTTTAGGTAGTTTTAGGACTTATTATGGAATATGAGATTTGTTTTTTTTGTGTAAGGACAAACATTATTTAAGTTATGAAGTTAGTTGGATTTTAGTTTAACCTTAAAATCGATATATAGTATTATGATGGTTAAGACTTCCATTATACTATAATGTGTTGGTGGTGTAGTTTGGGACAACACAACCCATTCAGTTGTTATTTTTTGGTTAAATGAAATGAAACTTGTTCATGTAATATTTTATTATTAGATGAACTTTACATTCAATCTGATATTTCCTATTTAAGGGGAAAAAATTCTCATTTATATTTACAATTCTTATGTTATGGGAAAATATAGTTTTTTTGTTGTTAGATATAATATAGGATATATATCCCACTTATCTTTTGTTATGTCTGATGAGGGGTGATATGATAATTATATGATGAGCTCATGAAAGGGGGAAAATTCTCATTATATGGGTATTTAATTCCCCCCAAGTGATTAAACAAAATACACATTTGGTCGATATTGATTAAGGAATGCAATGCTCTAACGAAATATTTTCTAATACCCATAAAATAATTTGCATTAATTTTATATGATACTTCTATATAAGGTTATGAAAAGATTTATGTTTTTTGGGAGATCATTTAATGAACTCTATAAATAAAAAAATACATATAGTTAATTGAACTATCATCAACCTTTCAATGTATGATAGATGAAGAGAAATGAACATATTGATAATCAAATAACTCTATATTGTTTTCTCAATGCACGATAGAGACCATAATGAAACAAAAGTATATCCCCTTCCCATGTAGAACACCAATATAAATTCAAATTCATAATGAGAGGGAACATAACTATAAAAAGGGGTGTAACTATTTCATCCAATGAATAATAGTGGTTCTAATTAAAGAGAGGTCTTTATTTTTTTTTTAATGTTTTAACGATGCCCTAAAAAGTGGGATGATATCACATTTTATATCCAGCATCCATTTAATGAAAAGTGCTTAAAGCATCATCTTTTACCCCTGGTAGTTGAGCGATACATCTGATTGGATATTCTTACTCATTAGATCTTTCAATTAATATTCTAGACCATAAAATAATCATGTTATGTTTCATAAATGATGTAATCTATGTGAGAGAAAATTTCATTTATTCCTGAACTAGAATCCCATGAAACTCATATCATTTTAATATCACAATATATGATATAGTTGTAGATGCAGAAAAGTTATCAGTGGTTAAAGAAAGTTTCCAAACAAAAAAGTGAAGTCATATTTCGATTCGGGGACCCCATCCAGGGGGCCTGGAGGGGTCGCACGAAAAAAAATTCATTGGTGTGTGAAAATTTTTTGCCCTACGTGGAATGTTCTGGGATTCACGAAAATCCATTGGTGTGGGCACAAAATATTTCCTACCACGACCCACCCGGTTAACATTTCACACTGCCGCCTACGTCGCACAATTTTTTATGCGTTGACCCAGTTTTTGCACCCCCGAATGACTATAAATAGAGGGCGACCCCCTTCCACATCAGGGATGAATAATTTTAACTGGATCTCATGTGCGGAATTCTCCTTCCTCATGCACAAATATGGCCTTCAGGTACGGTTACTTTTGCACCAAGTCGCCCCGGCCTCCACCATTATACGAGATTCCCTTAGTTTAAAACTGAGTTCCAATCCCTTTGGGGTCCGCCCCTAGCATGCAATCCCTTTCACTTAGGTACATGCCATCCAATGGCACACAATTCCCTTCCATTGTGTGGACCCCAACCAATCGCACACAATCCTCTTCAATTCCACACACCTATGTCATTGCGCGCAACCTCTAACGACTGCGCGCAATTCATACTCCTTGCACACAAGCCTTCCTAGTTGTGCGAAAAACCTTGGCTCCATTTCCGCACAATCATCATTGATTTCATGCCAACCTAGGATTTTTCACGCAGACCTAACGATTTTGCATGCAAGCCTCAAAGGTTGCACGCAATTCCTCAGGACCACTCACCTCAGCCCTCCCCGAGTGCCCCCTTTCGCGAGTGCCCGATGTTCTTATTATGGATGCCAGTCGCGGGTGCCTCTCATGCCCCGGGGATCCAAATCATGCACCATTTTCCCGTAAAACCTTCTAAGCACATGCAAAGTAACTTCAAAGTCCCTTGGACGATACCGCCCGTTGCGTGGGTTTGCCTCATGCTTCTTGGCATAGGCACGTTAACAGCTATTGCTTCTTCTCATAGCCACGCTAATGTAGACCCCTCGATGGTTTGTTCCATGATACCCCCTCGCCAGGGCATTGCCAATGCCTTCCCTTACATAAGGAGCAGAGGGTACCGTTTATGTAAGTCCTAGGGGTGCGGAGAAAACCCGCCTCGTCCAAGCTGCAGGATGTTAAACTTCCCATCACCCTTGTCCTCAACACAGGATGTTAAACTGCGACCTTGCCTCGTGCTTCGCATTCAAGGTCCCCCAACTTGGACATTATCCATTCCCACTCGTCTTCAGGGGTATGGGATAACCCCTCACATGGGCTGGTATCCTCCTTATTGGAGTGGAGTTTGTCGAAGGGAAAGGGCAGCCACCTTGGTGTAAGCCCCAAGCTTCTTTTGCCGGAGGCAACATCCCTGCTACTCCTTTCATCATCAGTCCCCAAAGCCAGCGAAGGGCACGGTGGGAAATGGGGATCCTCCTTTCTTCAGTCCCAAGTCCCTCTCCCGCTACGCTTTTTCACCCACGACCCTCCATCCTGGAGTAAGCCTCGACTTCTCGAGCTACTAACCATGCATAAGCCCCTGTTTCCTCTTTGGTCCACTCCGCACGTAAGCCCCACTCCACTTCCTACAGTCGAAACCTTCGCGACATGATCATCGGGCCTATGCTATCTCTTGTTTCTCACACCAACCATGACTCACGTGATCTTAGAGCATGAACTGACCATGACCAACACCTTGGGGTGCCTCCGAGCGTAAGCCCCACTCCATCCCAAACTAAATATACATTGATCCATGTCAAGGAATGGTACGTGGGAATCCTCCACGAGGTTCAAGCCCACCACCTGGTCATTCCGACCATCCTCACATCGGTTCACCAATACCTTGGGCCGCCTCAGAGTGTAAGCCCCAAATACCATCACGAACTATGAAGACTTTGATCCTTGTCAAGGCATGGTATGTAGGAATCCTCCATGATGTTCAATCCCACCACTCGGTCATCCATTCAGGTAAGGTTTTCCCCTATCCCACATGTTGTTAAACCGTATTCACCACCCAAACTATGTGGACTTTGATCCATGTCAAGGCATGGTAAGTAGTAAACCTCCTGGGGGTTCAAGCCCACCATCCATCAAGACCCCAGGTCCACCTTCATGTCTGTTTACCGACCCCATGGGTCGCCTCAGAGCATAAGCCACAAATGCCACCTGAACTACGTTGACTTTGATTCCCTGCCATGGGGATACGTAAGAAGCCTCCATGAGGTTTAAGCCCATCCCTCTCGTCTCATCCTAATCTCACCCTCGAGCCTATGCGTCTCAAGAAGCACATGCACAAACCCAGATGTTCCATTTCCTCTCGGTCCCATCCACACATCCAATCTCACGGGTCACCTCCCCAGGTGTCCCATCGTCTCACCAAACAATGTGGACTTTGATTCCCTTCCACGAGGATACGTAGGAGGTCTCTTCGAGGCTCAAGCCCAACTTTTTCGGTGCCCTTGCAATGGTCCCATTTCATTCACCTTCCACTTCATTCATCCATCCATCAACCATCCCGATTCTTACTCGGGCTGCCACATTCTAGTGACAGCGTTCCATTCATCCTTACACCTCTCCTTGCGGCACCCGAGCAGCTAACAATGCGTAATCCCTAGAATTTCTCTGGGGTTTTTTCCTTTGTGTACACCCTGAATCATCACCCCTTTATAATATGTGGGTTTGATCCTTTTCCTCTACACAGGGTACATAGGAAACCTCCATGAGTTTCAATCCCAACCAATGGTAAACCTTGGTGTCCCCGATTATGGGGTGCACTCTCCCTGGTCCACCCTTAGTGGTGTTCATATTATCCATTACGGTTTGACATCTCCCCTACATGGGTCACACCACCTCGGATCCGTCCTCATTGGGATTTCTGATACATTCATCTTCCAGGTGTTCCCTCCTTGGGATGTACCAATCTAATCCATCTCTATGGTACATTCTGATCACTCTCATTCCATCTCCACAAGACGGTAAACGTGTGGCCTACCTCTTGTTAAACATTAGATGCCTGAAAAAAATCCTCAGAAGATATGCCATTGGTGTAACCGTCACTTATGGATATTAAACTTGTGGCATACCCTATGTTAAACATGGGAAGATGAGGAAAACCTCAGAGACATGCCTCCAACATAAGATACCCCACGACTGACATCGGATTCTTCAGGTTATGCACTCTTGAGATTCCCTCTTATGGGTAAGAATACAGGTTATCTTATGTTCACTCACCCAAAGAGACCCCGACATGCCTGATGTTGTCATCTACTCCGACTGAAGGTTTCTACCATGTCAATACCCCACTGAATGTCCTGATGAAAGTAGTGTAATTAACCAGTGTCCAAGAAGATATGGCACCTGGAATGAGATTCGCGAATCATGACTTAGTCTATGAGGGAGACCCAGACTAGGAGACGAGCTCCGAGGAGGAATCCACGGAAGGAAGAACCGACATCCCATCATCCCATTTCGATAATGGAGCAGACTTCCTTGAACAAGGAGTGAATTCCACCCACCTTTGGAAAGTGGGAATGCGGGGTAACAGTAGCGCATCCTCTGCATGACGGATGCACGCACCGTGGTGAAAGCATCAAAAATAGAAATAGTGAACTTGACATGAAATTATTCTACTCAGCATGGATACTAGTATAGTTTGAGGCACCAATGGATTAGCTTGACATCAGACCCAGTCATCCGGCACCGGGTCCCCAAAACAAATAGCGGGCATGACGTGAAACTCTCCAGTAGGGACAGTCAGGACATTGAGCATTCCATTCTGCGACATTGTCAGCGTGGATACCTTTTACCGGTCATGGAAGTCGGAACGAAGCTGGGGAACTGGTTGTCGATTTCATTTCCTAGTAGTATTAATGAGTTCATCTCCCTGCTTTCAGGAACCAAGTTGTTGCATCCGGAGCCCGATCACCTGCCCACCGACACAGGGGACGGGGCAATATCGACGCGTCAACCCCACGCGGTACTTCCTCCTCTAGGACGGCCTTGACTACTAAGACTATTAGGAATCCACGCCCCCTCCCCCTTCAGAAATTATCCTGTGAAGGGTAATTAATGACCTTATACGCAAGTACAAGGAAGAGGGGATCATCTCCACCAGGGATATGGCCCGCTTGGATCTCGAGGCAGCTGTGCCTTACCATCAACACTGTCCCCGAGGGCCGCACATGGAGTCGCTTCTCCCCACCCCATCATTAAATCATTTCGAGAGCTTGTCCCTGGAATGCCTTGACAGCACCCTCCCTTACGCCGATGAGGTTGGTGATACCCGGGTCGGCCCAATTGAAGTCCCACTTCAAGGGCACCAGGTGAGGGATCCCACCAGGTTGTGTCAGCGCCGCTGTTCGGTTCCTTGAGCCAAGGAGAAGGTAAGCCACATGCCTGCACCACCAGCTCCAGTTCATCTGACCCGATGCCAACTTCAGACGCAAATGGAAGAGGGCGCCCACCATGGGTCATCGACTTTAGTGACTACTGTGGCCCGAGCCACTGCTGACTCATATCCCCAACTCTCTGCATAAATCGAGTTGGGACAGTTATATGTTCGACCTAGATTGAGGCCCCAACCTCCCCACGGGTAGGTTGGGTCGACTCTCTCCATCTCCGGCACATGCGATGGCCATTGCAGACCAATCCACAGCAATGCCACCCAGTGTGGAGGCCTACTCCGTATCACCACTACGGACGGTGCATGTCCTCCATGTTTCCAACCTCGTCTTGGAGGTCTGTCTGACACCAACTTCAACCCAAGCGGGGGTCCTCCACATGACATCAACACTCCATATGGGGGTCTCTCTCCCGCTCACTACACTGATTACGGTATCACTCCCCCTGTCGCAGACCCTGAGTATGAAGACATTTAATGTCCGTTCACTCGCAAGCATGAAGGTCCTCAACATGTTCCTGTGCCAATCTGAGAAGGTCCACCTCACCATAGTGTTCGGAGAGGTGTAGGACAACTTCACTTCACCAAATCCCAGCATGGAGGTCCTCCACATGTCCCTTTTGACATCTTCCACATTGCTCCTCGCACCGCAGCCCACCCTAGAAGGAGGTCTCTCCACCCCAACACCAGTACAGATGAATGACCACCTCGTGCCGAGAATGGGACTTTCCCCAAAGAACCACCAAGGGGTAGGAGAGAAGGTGGTCATCGTCGCAAGAGGAATTCTAGGGAGGGTCAGGCACGAATCAAACCAGTCTGATTCTTTGAATCTGAAGCGGAGTGTTACTCAGCACGAGTGCCCTCTCCTCAGTCCTCCGAGTAATGGGCTAGGGAAGGAACGAGGTGAATCAACCTCGTACTCCCTGAATGCGAGGTCTATAGGATCCTTGCCTCCCTCCGAAGGTATATCCATGTGGAAAATAGCCTGGCGTGTCCCTAGGGACTGACCACACAGTCTTCACCATCATCTCCAGAAGTGCCCTCTACCTCGGCTAGAGACTATGGAGAGCAATTTTGGGGGAAAATGGTGGAAGAGTCGTGGAATATACCACCCTCGGAAGACACTAATTATATGTTATTATCCTTGGTCTCCGGTCCATCCTATCTTGATTTAGCGGCCAGGTCACTACAACCCTCATAGGACAACCCAAGATTCGGCGGCGAATTAGCCTGCTCGTCGTATTCTTCACTAGCCATCCCACCGTCCCAGCGGTCTACCTCAGTGCCACCACCTGTTCCTCATCCACCCCTAGTTGATGAGTGGGGAAATCAAGCGCCAGACTATGAATCTGTGCTAAGGAGATTCGGACTATCCTTGCAGCAGGCCACTTCACTAAGAAGTTTTGGCTGGTCACAGGACCAGGTTTTTGTACACCAGAATCTCGCACCCCGGAGGAGTTTGGATGTTTCCTGTAGACCCTCTGGGCAACTCACTTTCATCTTTTCCACCAGAGAGGGACTTATCCAAGGAGCCAAGTGCACCTTTAAGAGATTGGTGATGTCATCTGGTTGCCCTGGCCACACTCCCCGTGGTCCAGCACCCTGAGTCACCTGGTCACCACATGGACCTCCAATATCAATGTGTTTAGAGTTTCCAAGTACTCCGCAATGTTATTAAGGAGGCTACCCCACATGCACAAGTTCGTGGTTGGGGGAAGTATTCTACCCTTCTCTTCAGTGCTATTCGACGGCAGCCCGACTCGCTTGGCGACGTTGAGGACATGCCCCCGAGAAGAGTTGCATTCAACATGACCGATATGTCGAGTGGGGAAAACGAGCTGGAGCTTTTTGATGGTAACGTCCACCCTAAGGACATGCCACCACCAATGGACCTATCAGAGAAGATTACTCATTAGGAGGGGAACCTCCTAGGTCTCTCTCTGACCACTGAGGCATTGGTACTCAATCGGAATGTTAGCAAGGGAAAAGAAAAATTCGGAGATGTCCAGAACTCTGACCCATCCGCCTCAATGTAAAAGATGAAAGAGGACCCGAGATGGTCATGTTGTGTGAGAATCTTTCTGAGAAAAAGAAGTTGGTCGATGAACTTTTGCATGAATGCATTGCAGAGTAACGACCTGACAACGGTTATCCTAGGTCAGGGCAGGAACGACTACTCCTTTGTGAGCTTCCCTCATGCATCCTTGATCATGCCGCATTCGCTGACAGGGCAGAAGCCAGGGCTCACGGCAAGAGGGTAAAATATGTCTCTCAGAACCCTTCTGAACGACACAACAATCCAAGGAACCCCGCTCGGGCTCCTACGGCAGCCCCAAGGGTCGCTCCACCAACCGCTCCACAAGCCACTGATCTTCTCTACTGCATTGAAGAACCCGAAAATGCGCTCGTGGTTACGGAACCCCGTCAAAATATGGGCCCTTGTCCAGATGTTCCAATGGAAGCACTCATCACCCACCTAGAGGCTTTGGAAACATGATAAGTGGCCATCCCACCGGATGACAAGCCATACCAGGCATGGGTGGATGATATGCCAGCACCCCCAGGATTGGGAAACCCCACCTTCTCCCCTTTTAATGGGATGAGGGGACTGCCATAGCACCTATCCCACTTCAGCTCAATGTTTGGTTCTATGTTAGGGACCCCAACATAGCAAGAGGTCGACATGCTCTACTGTTTTATGCAGACGCTGGATGGGTCGGCGTTCGTTTGGTACAGCCAACTCCCTGTTGGATCCTTGATCAGTTAGGAGGACTTTCGTAGGCAGTTCCTTTACCAGTTTAGCTCTACCACCCAGAAGAAGAACATCACAGACCTCTTCATGTGCAAAAAGTGACCTGATGAGAGAGTCACAGACTTTGTCGCCTAGTGGAAGGGGCTCACATACTCCCTTGACAAGCCACTGACTCTGGGGTTATTACTAATGATGTGTGTAGGGAATGTAATGGTGGAACCGGATCCCTCCATGATCACTCAGAACTATCTCGGAGGGTTCGAGACATCTCAGATAGGGCCCAACACCTCGAAAAAAACATGCAACAGGCTAGCCGGGCACGTCTGCTCCCCCCAGTAATCCCAGCAATAAGGGCTGGCAGAGCCAAGCCCACCACGGTGGCCCAGATAGAGCCCCCCATGCAGTTAGAATTGCTACTAGTGGAGATTTCTTGGAATCCCCATAGAGTTCTTCCACCATGGGCATAGCTTCCATACCAGCAACGTCTGACTCAAAATGGGAAGACACCTCCGCGTAACGCGACGCCACCACCTAGGTGAGATAATCAAGTTCCGCCTCCTCGGCATTCTCCTCCAGCCCCCATCAGGTTCAGACTCCTAGAGCCCCCTTTTCAAATAGAATAAATTGGAACACCTCGTTCAATGAGTCCCAGGTCCCTAGTTACTTCTGCAGTGCCTTATCATAGGGAATTGTACAACAGCCTTAATGCAGAAAACCAGAGGAGGTGAATCTCACTGATAGCCCCAACTACGACCCTTATCACCAGATCCTGGGGAACACCCTCAATAAATGATATGTGTTCAAGGACTGGCTGCAATACCAGATTGATAACAACATAGTCAGGCTGGGCCCGACCCCAGTACAAGTGGCATGTGTCTTTGTGAGGTCAGACAGTAGTAGCGACGACGGAGTCGAGTGGCAGCAGGTTTCTAATCGCGGGTCCCAGATGTATAACGACTGGATGGCTCGCAAGATGGTCTCTCATGCTCATGGCATTATCCATGCATGCCTAAATCAGCCGGAGCCTCCAGAGGGAGCAGAAACCACTTTCGTATAATTATCTTAGTCGGCCTCTTCCCAGAAGTGCAAGCATTAGCGGCGTAGTAAAAATCAACGTGGTCCACCAATGCCATCACCGTCCATCACTCTTGGTGAAATTATGCCCCCAGAGATGGAAATACCTCCCAGAATTTTCCCAGTGGTGGATGACTCCTCAGGTGATAGTCAAGGGTATGCTTTGGTCAATACTGTTGAGTTGCTAACACCTATATGACTCCCGAAGAGGGGGGGGGGGGGGCGCCAGGAAAACCTTCCCAACGTCCCCAGCTGACGCCAACGTCGGTGGAGCAGCAATCAAATGGGTCATCGGGGAACATCAGTTCGCACCTCCAGCTAGGTCATGCATGCCAATGAGACCAGAAAGCAGTCCCAACACTGAACCCAGAATGCGCAGCTTCTTCATCCGGTGTTGACAGGCCCACCTCCACCATCGTTCATGCTTCTGGATCTGGAAAAACCACTTCAGTCATGCCACGACCAGCTCTGCCTCGCTACATGCCGATCTCATTCGTCTGGTCTTCATCTGACAGTTACTCTTTAGGCTTTGACTAGTGAGTAGTGGGATATTCCCAGTACCAGTCAGCCACTGGTCTGGCCGATGGGGCCCACCATGCCTTCTATCACAGAAAGTCTTCCTTCAAGCAGAGTTTCATTCTTGGCATGGAAGTACAATGTTCTCAAACACCTCTCCAGCATCCCAGTGAGAATTTGCATCCTTGAATCCCTTCTCTTGTCACCAGATATGTGTGAAGCACTCACCGAGGCTTAAAGGAGCCCCCTCCAGTTTGAGATGGAGATAACAGGTGCCAAAGGTTTCCTTGATGAAATAGTTGAGAATTCCGAATTTCAGGAAATCAATCCATTCTCCGGAGAGGATGAAGGCTCCGACATATAGAGGAACATCTGCCCACTGTATATCACCGACATATTTAACGGCGTGGAGGTTTGTCGTTGTCTCGTTGACACCGGCTCCGGGATCAACCTTATCCCAACATGAACACTACGGAAGCTAGGGTTATGTGAAGAATTCCTAACAACCTATGATTTAAGAATCCAAGGATATGATAGGACCGAGTAGACCCCAATCAGAAAGATACATTTGAAGACCCAATTCGCCAACCTATTTGTCAGCACCGAGTTCATGGTTGTCTCCCAGGACACCCCGTATAATGCATTGATGGGCAGGTTATGGCTCCACCTGGACGTGGCGGTCCCATCATCATATCACCAATGCCTCAAGTACTTCCTTAATGGTCGAGTAGGAATACTCAAAGGTGATGCATCTCCTTTCACCTCTTCTAAAGCCTACTACTTGGATGATGACTATTACAAGAGAAAGGATAGGCAAGACAAGGCATGTGATGTTGATCCCATCACCACTACGACCGACCCTTGGGACAGCCCTGAATGATACCTACGTCTTCTCGATCCATCGGTTTGAGGCCATGACCCCTGATATGGGGAAATGTTTTGTCATTTTAGGGAAAAGGGGAAACCATGCTCCCAAATCCTTACAGCGTCGGAAGATCACACTGTATTCTTATACAAACTAGGCCTTAGTGATTCTGGAGTGTACCACTCCCATCAGGTATTAGGACGCCTGACTCATGGAAAGAGCAGTACGTTACACTTGTCTGCTTCACCGGGCTGGAAGAAGCCGGCTCTGGCCGACACGCCACTACTACTTTGATATTTTCAAGCGTGGCCCCCTGGGCCGAAGACTAGATGGGATAGGGTCGACAATGTTAGTCTCAATGGTCTCGGCCCTGCCAGAATGCCCCGATGCAATAACCTCTACCACACAAGCTAGTACCAGCCTCCCATCAGGGACTAGTAACTCAGAATCAACTTCCCCCACAGAGGATCCCTCCATAAGTGGGGAATAGGATGTAGAGGATTCCCCCTGCCTTTGAAGAAGGCGTCTCTACCACAGTCAATGAGTTGGTACAGGTGAATCTCGAAAGTGAGGCAAACCCGAGACCCACATTGATTAGTGTCGTCATGCCCTTGAGGAGCCACATCAGTACATAGACTTCCTTAAATATCACTATGACGTGTTTTCCTAGAGTTATGATGAGATTCCAGGTGTACATCCTCAAGTAGCCACCCACCGCCTCAGCCTCCCAGCAAATCATCGGGGATTCAAGCATCATCTCAGAAAGATGCACAATTCTCATGGTGCCATGGTCGAGGCCGAGGTTGACAAGATCATCAGAGAGAACATCATTATGCATGTCCAGTACACTAAATGGTAGGCCAACATTGTACCAGTCAGGAAGATGAATGGTAAGATCAGAGTCTGTATTGACTTCTGTGATCTCAATCGCCATTGTTTGAAGGAATATTTTCCCCTTCCTGTGACAGAGCTCTTGATTGATTCTATGGAGGGTTTTCAAGACCTCTTCTTCATGGATGGGTACTCTACATATATCCAAATATGGATGTCCCTCGAGGATAAAGAGTCCACATCTTTTAGAGAACCCCAAAGTAATTTATGTTACCAGGTTATGCCCTTCAGCCTAAAGAATGAAGGTGACACTTATCAGCGGTCCATGCACTGTATGTTCAAGACAATCCATGGGACATTTTTGGAGTGCTATGTGGACGATCTGGTGGTCAAATCTCACCAGTGCTAGGACCATCTCAAGGATCTTGAGAAAGTGTTCAACTTCCTCTGTTCCCGCCCCCTATAGATGAACCCATTGATGTGTGCTTTTGGAGTCACCTTCGGGACGTTTCTTGTCATTTTTGTCAGCTACTGGGGAATCAAGATTGACCTAGAAAAGATCAAGGCTATCATCCAGATGCATCCACTGAGTAATATTCAGGAGCTTCGAGGTTTCCAAGGCCACTTGGCCGACATATGCCGATTCATTGCAAATCTGGCCAGAAAGTGTAAGCCCTTATCTTGGCTCATGAAGAATGGCACCGCTTTCAAATGGGACATAGAGTGCCAGACCGCCTTTGAGGAAATCATGCATTCTCTGATCCGGCCTCTGGTCGTGATGCCACCCATCTCTGGGAAGCCGTTGGTCCTCTATATCACCGCCCTATAATGATCCCTCAGCGCCGTTCTCACCTAGAAGAAAAATGAGGGGACAAGGAACATGATCTACTACCTCAACCACTTGCTCCTCGATACAGAGACCAGATACTCCACCATCGTGAAAAGATGCCTTGTGCTCGTGTTTTCCATACATAAATTATGACATTACCTACAGCACCCTAGGGTACACCTGGTATCTCGATTAAACCCGTTGAAGTACATCATATGGTGTCCCATGGTGACTGGCTGACTAGCATGGTGGGAGGTAATCCTCTAGCTGTTTGACATCAGGTTCGTGCCTTAGAAGGATATAAAGGGACATGCATTGGCAGACTTTCTAGCTAGCCATCCAACCTTTGCAGACCAGTCCCTGGACCTGTATTTTTCTGATGAGGCAATCTCCTCAGTTGATCAAGCCATCCCATGTTTGGAAATACACTATGATGGCACCTCTTAGAGCCCCACTGGTATGAGGCTCAATGATTCTCGACTCAACAGAGTAGGAATGGGTATAGCCTTTATTACCCTGGCACAAGCCATTTTTTCGTACTAATTTTTGTTGTCAGAAGGCTGCACCAACAACGAGGAAGGGTATCAGGCCCTCATTATTGGCCTCGACCTGGCCCTCGAGATCGACGTACCCCATTTTCATGTGAAAGGGGAATCCGAGCTTGTCATTAAGTAGGTCAATGGTGACTAGGTTTCAGGAAGCCAGAGCTCATACCATTTTTAGAACGCACTCTCTTGCTGATGGCCCAATTCCCTTCTCGACCAGAGGTTACCCATGTCCCTAGGTCATAGAACGGTTGAGAAGATACTTTGTCCAGCATAGCTGCATCACTTGTAGTGCCCAAACAGGACGATATTATTATCTACGTGGCACATCGAAGAGTCATAGATCATGTTACCTCGTATGGAGATGACGGCCCATAGGTAAGACATCTTACTGTCGACGCCTCTACGTCAGGACCCCCGGGTCATCCGGATGCAGTGATCAAAATGACTGCCAATTGGAAGACCCCCTTGGTTGAATACCTCCAACATGGTAATCTCCAGTTAGACCGGGCTGAGCACGAGCTAATTTGACATCGCTCGCTACAGTTTACTCTTCAGAGAGGTCCCAACCTTGAGTCAATCCTCTATAAGCACGGGTTTGATCATGTTCTCCTCTGTTGCATTCATGGGGTTGAGATTCCACAAGTCATGCTAGAGGTTCATGCCGGTTCCTATTGTGCCCATCAGGCTGGGCCAAAAATATCTCACTAGATCCAGAGATTAGGGTATTTTTGGCCATCCATGATCCAATACTGCATTGAGTTCGTCAAGTGGTGACAGGTGTGCGAATTTTCTGCTAACTTTGTGCATCGACCACCAGTGCCTCTCCACACAAACAAGTACTCTTGTCCCTTTGAAGTATGGGGATTAGATGTCATATGACTATACCCACCAGCAACGGCTCGCCAATGCAGATTCATTCTGACCACTATAGATTTCTTTTCCAACTGGGCAGAGGAAATTCCATTCAAGGAAGTTAAGGCCTATTCTATTTTAAACATCGTGAGTTCAAGTATCATCTATAGGTTTGGAGTAAGTCACGCTATCGTCAACGATAATGGAACCAACATCTGAGTAGCCAAGATGAAAACGTAGTACGCCAGGCACCACATCCGCTCTAACCATACCTCCCGCTATCATGCGTAGGAAAATGGGTAGATCGAGGTGTTCAATAAAACCCTCTCTAACACCCTGCAAAAAATGGTTGGTCAAAAAAACAATAGTTGGTGGATAATCTCCAAAATGCCTTCTGGGCTTATCGGACGACGAATCGTAATTCCACCAAGGTGACCCCATATTCCCTGGTGTACGGAACTGAGGCTGTCCTGCCCATCAAGATTCAGTTTCCCTCATTACACACAACAGTCTATGACCAGTAAGCAGCAAATAGAGTGGCAGAAATCCATCTAGCTGAATTCAAAGCACTGGGAGAGAATAGGCTTCGTCCCCTTCACAACCGAGAAAGGAATCAGAGCAGGATGGATCTAGGCTTCATCCATAAGGTTCACCTCTGTTGTTTCATGCAGGGAGACTTGGTATTCGCCCTCAGGTCACTAATGATCCCTAGTAGGAAACCACTCGTGTTGGATCCCAAATGGGAAGGACCTTTCATTGTTCATAAGATTTATCCCAATGGAGCATACTCCATTGTGACCATGGATGGTGAGGGTATAAATCCTCCCACCAATGCCAAGTTCCCTAAATAATACATTTCCAGACCCTTACGAGTCCTACTTGACCTTAAACTGGATTATAGTCCCATGTGACCAAAAATTTTCAGTCCTGCATGACCATAAACTATATGTCATCCCGCATGACATTAAACTGTATGTAATCCTATAGGACGTTAAACTGTATGTCGTTCCATACGACATTAAACTCTATGTCGTCCCACATGATGTTAAATTGTATCTTCAAGAACAATGTGTGGCTTGATTCCCATCCTTATGGGATACGTAAAACCGCCCAAACATTTAAAATTCAGGTCGATCCCCTCAACCCTTAACATTGATTCGCCAATGTTTCTAAGGGTACTCTGGTCTAGAACCCGATGTGTCAGATTCAACTAGGGAAAGTTTCCATCCACTTTTCAAGCATTATGTTCCCCTTCATTTGGGCCCCCGTTATCTTTCACTCCTAAAGGGACCCCCAAAATGGCACAGATGCTAGGATTAAGGGCTCTCCAAACATTATGGGCCAACATCCTCGAGGGTTTCAGACAAAAAATTGATACAAGTCACACGTTGCGAACATGGTCAATGGTCGATGCTCATTTGTTTGTCCCTATTTCAGGAAAACGCGACATGATGTTGTGTTGAAAACATGGTCAACAGTAACCATCCATCATCACAACAGCACCCTTCAGGCCTTGAATGTTGGTTACATGATTCACATTACCATACACACCGTCATGTTCATGTGGAATCTCGAAACACTTAGCACTATCCCTCAGTGCACCTCCATACGTTAGGCGGATAAAGCTTCAATACGGCATCCTTCGGGGCTCCCACAATTCGAGTGCTAAGACGATAACTGGGATCATCTCTATTATCTATGTACATCTTGATCCTCATCCTCACGGGATACGTGGGGTCACCCAAACATCGTGCTTTCGGGTCTTGCTCATCTAGGAGCTAGCTTCTACTGCCCCTTATCCTCTATGCCCAGGGCTCCTCTCCCGAAATTACACATGATGATGATGTGGACCTCATCCTCATTAATTTCAGGTATGATTTGTCACATTGTGTGCACTCCTTCAATTACAAACCATATGAACTTAAACTGTGCTGTTAGGTCCAATCACATGACCCTAAAATGTGATAGTATCGTCCCGGCCGCACGATGAAAAATGGCACTGTATTGTGATGTACTCATCATATGGGACATCATGTTGGGTATCAGTCATCAACCATACCATTTTTTAATGCATGTATATGTCTTGATTATTGTGGCAATGACGGGAATTTATACCCTAGGCCTGTCGCTTCATAATGAAAAACCACTCACCTTAAAGGACAAACATGATACATCAAATACCGCTTATTTTGGTTTGAGGGCCAGACCCGCATGCCCCTTTCATCCATTACACTGGTACCTTACCATGATACTTCCCATAACTACGTATTGCTTGCTTCTCATTCTTATGGGATACGTAGGAATGCCCAAGCACATCCCCATGGTCACAGCCTACCTTTCATGTTCGGTACCATGACCTGAACACTTCCCTATAAAACACATTGTAATTTGGAATTATGTCCTCATTCATGTCGGTTTTCATAAAAACCTTACCATCTGTCCCCTACATTCCTTACCGATCCTTGGTCCAAGTTCTAAGACCTTAAAATAAGACCCTTTCCAGAACTACATATCGCATGATTCCCATCCTTTTGGGATACGTAGGAATACCCTGACATTTCATCTCGAGTCCAGCCCTGAGAATCACAAGTCCCATCCTTTCTCACTGTTGGCTCCTTGTTCTGACACCTCAGAAAGTTTCATAACTGCAACATTTTCCCTGAACAAGTTCGGGATGCCCTATAATGACATTCGGAAGTGACAGTTACCTCCCCAGAGTGGTCCTATCTAATGGTAGGGATGATCCATTATGAGATTAATATGCCCGCCTAATGTGCCTCCACCACAGTGGCATAATTTCAGTAGTGCTGGATTCTGTTCAAACAAACCATCACTTCACTTTACACGATTTTCATGCCCCTTTATTTAGACCCACATCCCCTTTCACATCTGATGGGATCCCCTTACAGTATGGATAAATGACCTATGGCCCGCCTGTTATCCTGGGCCAATGTTCCGAAAGACTGATGGACGATATCTGAGTTAGGTCCTGTGTTGCAAACATGGTTAGCAGTCGACCCTCATTTGTTGTCCCCAATTCAAGCTAACACGATATGGATGTTGTTTTTCAAACACGGTCAGCAGTTGTCCTTTATTTCCACACCCCTCCCACTGTGTTCTGAATTTGGGTAACGTGATTTACATTTTTCATTACCCTATGTTCGGACTGATTCCAATACCCATGGCATTGCCCCGCCCGTGCGATAGAGCACATTGAGAAGACGATACATCATTTGGTCTGAGGTTCTATTCCTTTTATTAGACCTTCCTCTTCTCCTCGGAAATCCGGATTTGAATCTCGAATTCCCGAAGCTTGGTTGACTCTCCCATGATCAATCAAATTGATAGTACGAGCATCCCATGTTTCTGAAATCGGGAATGGACCACGTTAGCTTAGGAATAGATTACTATTTGTTTTGGGATTTTGGATGATCATGTTATACCAAAGGGACAAGTAAATAAATTTTTCGATACATATAGTTCAAAAAACAAGAATCAGTAAGGTGAAATAAGTTTATGGGTTCTGCCAAAACAGGGCCCTTAGGGGTCGACTTGTTGGATGGATATTTCCAATGCTGCTACCTTTTGGCTGGTGGCCTCCAGGACTACCTCTCGCCCCATGAGCACTATCTCTTCATCAACAGTCATGGAGCGTAGTTCACTGACCCTAGATCGTGCCCACGCCTGTTCAGTTTGAAGCACAATCATCTGGTGACTCACTTTCACTAGTTTCTCTTGGGTGTCTGCTATTTGGGCCCTCAACTACACCATGAGCTTAGAACAGTTTGCGAGGAATATCTCCTTGTCTTTCATCTGTTCTTTGAGACGACAGACCTCCTGCCCCACCTTCAGAAATGATTGGGTACTCCCAGAATCCTCCAGACACTAGGTGATGTTGGAACACTTACTTCTCTCACAAATCTTCTTGGACATGTAATCACGGACCGTCAGGTGAAGGCAATGGGCATCTGCTCTTCCAGCACATAGGAAATGAATCCAGGTGTGGAGTGACCCCATCTGCTTCAACCATTCCGTCTGAGGATGAATGAGAAAATTCCAAATGCACTTCCACCCCTTGCTCCGCATCATCCGGCTCTCCTCGGCTGCTTCCAAGTCTGAATCATCGATTTCCTTGGGGTCAGCGGTCCGATAGACAGGAAAGACAGCCAACAGGCTAGCAGCAGGGTCCTCCGTAGAGATTCCTCCTAAGGGAATATGCTCATCCACGTCTGAGTAACCTTACTCTCCTTCCTCGGCCCTGGTGGTGCCTTCTTCAACTACCGTCTATGCCCCGACAGCAGCCACACTGGTGTCCGTCGCTCCCTGCTCACCAATCCCATGGGATGACTTGGTTGGGAAGGAATATTCCAGATAGGGCAATACATTTTCTATAGGCTCTCTCATGAACAGTTCAGGTTCAACATCTTGATGATCCTCCAATGTCGTGATCACTGTATAGACAAGGAGCACCCTAATCAGTTGAGTCCTCTGACAGTAAGTAGTGGTATCAAAGAAAAGAACATAAAGCAACCCAAGGCACCATCCTCCAGTGTTCTGGATACTATAGGAGTTGTTGTAGTAGGGTATCCCTCAGCGCTCAACAGCATGATAATGAGCGTCGGTGCCCCACCTTGTTCCATTGGAGCTTCCACCACTCCATGGACTGGAGGCTCTAGATCGGCACCAGTGTGTTGTTCAGTAAGATAAGGAGGGTGAATTAAGGATTTTATAAGAGAGTGGATAAATAAGGTGTATAGATAAGGGTTAAATCATACCTCACGTAGCCTAGTAAAATCTATATCGAAGCCGACGATCTCGCCGATCTCCCGGGGATTCCCTTGGTGGGACGTCCCCTGAGACCCTTCACCTTCGGGCTCCTATTCTCCTTCGCCTTCGCCTTCTCCTTCTCCTTCTGCCTCCTCCTCTTCTATCTCACTACCCTCTGACTCATCATTGTTTTCATCATCCCCCGGCAGAATCACTTCCGGATCTTGCTCCTGGTCGAGCATCACATTCACCAGGAGAAGTGGATCCACACACTGACCCCGTTAACATGCGCACATGTCCATGGCTATCAGATACGCATTTCATCGATGGATGTTCACTCTGTCGACAACCCGAACAAGACCGACTTCTGGCAGCTAGATTTCGTCTCGTACTATCTTCTGCCATAGGGCTTCGGTGTTTACTCACTGTTGTAGGGTTAGCCAAGCCGACCATAGCGCAGGGAAAATGGAATCTTGAGACGGTTGAAGCAAATATCTTATTTGGTTCCCTGGAAGTTCTCTGGTCATCCTGTGGGACCCTCCTCTAGGCGACAAGGGTATAGCCACACCATGCGACGCCCCCACTGCTGAGGTCTCAGTCTGTGCAGTCCCTATTGCCCAACGCACTTCTAATCTTCCCCCTCTAGCAGCACTCGGCCTACTCTCTTGCCACTCGGGGTCTACACTGGTGACCTTGATTTGCCTAACTCACTTCCGTAAAATCCCCTCAGGGTATTCTAGCGTCCAATGTTTAGCATACTCGGTTGAGAGACTAGCATCGACTCCAGTGGGAGGAAAGGTGATGACGTTGCCGGAGCCATAGGTCGTGAACATCAGCCATAGTTGACAGAGAACACAGAGATGCATTTTTTCCTAGACATCTGTGTATAATTTCGTTGGCATTCTCTGGAGGCACCCAAACTACCTAGTGAACTGGGATATCACATAAGGCTCGTAGAAGATCTTCCCATCAATCCGGGCCACAAGCACCCCGCCTTTGATGCTCTGGAAGTCTCCTTCTACCCGAGTGATCCTTTCCCATTGTCAATCATCTGGCCAATTGGGGTGGGGAATGGGAAGAAGGAAAAGTTGGCATGGTTACCAATTCTGATCCTTTATCCCTCCCCATTGAGTATCAGCAGCATGACCTCAGTAATGTTAAGCAGAGAGGGTCGCAGGACATTGCCTGGGGGACGGATGGCATTCGAAAAGGTGTATCTACCACAATGAGCCGCAACCCAGCCATGGAAAATCCGGAAGCGGACACAAACGCTCCTTGGTGATCTCCCTCTCAAGATACATCCCAAAATGACCTACCATATAGAAAGAATGGGGACCCCCAGATTGATCCTTTTGTTGGCAGCCATGATGCCTTCCATCACCAGGGTTGCTGGATATATGCCCATCCTTGCGTCCCTCACCGGAAAGAGCCACCCGCTCATGAATGTAGAGAGAAATCTAGCATACCGAAGATTTGTGTCCCGACTCTCGTTTATACTGTAACCCCATGAATGGTAGTGCCCCACCTCCAGGATACTCCAGTATGATCCTCTCATGCTCCTCTGTGCTGTGGTTGGACACCATATTCCCCGCCCTAGCATCTTGACTTCTAGATCCATCTCGGAGAAAATTCTAAAATAGTCATTGTAGGTGATGTCCTTCAGGAAGTCCATGACCCCCAGCTTCTCCTTGTCTAGCTCCAGCAGGTGCCATGTTAGTATGGGGGTTTGTGATCTATCTCCACAGGTGTTCATCGGTTGAAAGAATTCATCGTATTGGTGTCCCTCTAAAAGGATACCCCTTATGCAATGAATGTCCCAGAGACTGATACCGACTTCCCTATGATGGAGATGGAATCTGTTGGTATCAGGGGACCACCGGGTGAACAGATCTTTCCCGAGCTTGTGATGGCAGTAGAAGTGAAATTGTGATGTCCACATCGCCTCGAATAAGCCAATGTGTCCTAGATAAACCCCAAATTGGTCACACGTATGGTGAACCCAGTACTCCCAATCCCATTTTCTGGTGAAGTTGCCTCTGGATCGCAGGTCCGAGTCCTGCAACCAACATTTAGTCTCGTCAGTGACGCTCTGACAAAAGGTTCTTGCATAGAGGGACGAGGAGCTCTCTGCAATATGGTTACCCACAACAATGGTCCTAGTCTTGCAATTTTGGATGTAAACGTCCATGTTCCTGGTTTCTATGGTGGGATGACCATTTTTGGTGATGTTGTATCGAGGAAGATCATCCTCATGAGTCACCCATGACCTCAGTGTATCCACCCCAAACCAGACAGAGGTACCTCATCCAAAATGCTGAAGTCCTAAATTGTAATATTTTTGGACAAGGAATACACCTTTTGGGCGAGGGTTAACATATTTAAGAGTGTATGATTATTGGAGACAATCCTTTTGGAATCATAAACCTCTTGGTTGGAGACCATTTCATCCCTACGAACAGTGTCTTCTCCTTCATTAACATGGTTTGTGGACATCATCTTCCAACCGTGTGTTTTAGTAGCTGGCGCAAAATGTGAGATTTAGGGCGCAATATCAGTGGGAATTGCAAAAAATCGGACTGCGGCATGAAAAAATCCAGGTTTTCGCATAAAAAGACACCTGATCTCGGTGGAATTACACGCGGCCGGAGCGGTTTTGCGAGTAGGACATGAGAACATTTCGCGCACAAGAGCTCAAATCTTGTCACGAGAGAAAAGTAATACGGGGCATGGGACTCGCGGAAGATTTTATAGGCTAAGCAAGGGTTCTACGCCCCCGCAAAAAGCTTATTCTGCACCTTCTTGAGTTTTGTGCGCCACATCAGGTTTTTGCGTGCATGAACCCTGCGGAGCCCTGCATTTTTGTATTTCCCTCGAAATCAGACCATTAAGACCCCTCACCGAACCAATTCTATGGGGGAATTTTAGACACTAAAAGCCCTCAAGGGTTGAAGAATGTTTCCAAACGACAAAGATAAGTCATATTCGGATATGGGGACCCTGTCTGAGGGGCCTAGAGGGGTCACATGAAAAAAATTCATTGTTGTGTGAAAAAGTTATGCCCCGCGTGGAATGTTCCCGGATTCATGAAAATCCATTAGCGTTGGTGAGAAATATTTCACGCCCCGACCATCGTGGTCGACATTGTGTGTCGTCGCCTACATTGCACAAGTTTTTACGTGCCGACCTGGTTTCCATGCCCCTAGATGCCTATAAACAGAGGGAGACCCACTTCCACATCGGGGCTGAAAATGTTGAACCGGCTCTCGTGCACGTAATTTGCCTTCCACGAGCACAAATATGGCCTTCAGGTACAATTCATTCCTCACCAAGTCACCCCGGGGTCTGCCTTCACTTGAGATTCCTTTGGTTTAAGGCTATGTTCCAATCCCTTCGAGGTCAGCCCCTGGTGCGCAATCCCTTTCATTTGCATGTAGGCTGACTAATGGTGCACAATTTCCTTCCACTGCGCGCACCCCATCCAATCACACGCAATCCTCTTCAATTGCATGCACACTAGTCATTGCGTGCAGCCTCTACCGATTGCGCGCAATTCATACTCCTTGTACCCAAATCTTCCTAGTTGTGCGAAAAACCTTGGCTCCATTTCCGCACAATCATTATTGATTTCGCACCAACCTAGGGTTTTTTGCGCAGGGCTACCAATTTCATGTGAATGCCTCTAAGGATGCATGAAATTCCTCAGGACCCCTCACCATGGCGCTCCCAAGGCACCCCCCTTTTACGAGTGCCTGATTCTCTTCTTATGGATGCCATTCGTGGGTGCCTCTCACACCCAAAGCATCAACATCATGCACCATTTTCCCGTACGACCATCTAGGATCGTATTAAGTAACTTCAAAGTGCCTTGGATGATACCGCCCATTGTGTTTCTTTGCCTCATGCTTCTTATCATAGGCACACTAACGACTATTGCTTCTTCATATATCCATGATAACGTGGACCCATCGATGGTTCCTTCCATGAAACCCCCTCGCCACGGAATTTCTGATGCCTTCCCTTCCACAAGGATCAGAGGGTACCGGTTATGTAAGTCCTAGGGGTGTGGAAAAAACCCACCTCGTCCGAGCTGCAGGACGTTAAACTGCCAAGCACCCTCGTCCTCAGCACATGATGTTAAAATGTTTCCTCTCCCCATGATTCGCACGTAGGGTCCCCCACCTTGGACATTCTCCATGCCTACTCGTCTCCACGTGGATGGGATCACCCCTCACATGGGATGGTATCCTCTTTATTGGAGTGGCGTTTGTCCACGGGAAAGGACAGCCACCTAGGTGTAAGCCCGTAGCATCTCATGCAGGATGCAACATCCCTGCTCCTCCTTTCTTCTTCTGTCCCCAGGGCCAGCGAAGGGCACAATGGAAAATGGGGCTCCTCCTTTATTTGGTCCCAATTCCGTCTCCCGCTGCGCTATGTCACCCATGGTCCTCTATCTAGGAGTAAGCTCTGACCTCTCGGGTTTTTAACCATGCATAAGACCCTTTTTCCTCTTTGAGACACTCCATGTGTAAGCCCCACTCCACTTCCCATGGACGCACCCTTCGCGATGTCATCATTAGGACTATTCTATCTCTTGTTTCTCAAACCCAACTTGACTCACGTGATCTTAGAGCAGGAACCGACCATGAACAACACCTTAGGCTACCTCAGAGCATAAGACCCACTCTATTCCATACTATGGAGACTTTGATCAATTTCAAGGCATGGTACATAGGAATCCTCCACGAGGTTCAATCCCACCACCTGGTCATTCCGACCATCCTCACGTCGGTTCACCAACACCTTGGGCCGCATTAGAGTGTAAGCCCCAAATACCATCCCGGTCTACTAGGACGTTGATCCATGTCAAGGCATGGTACGTAGGAAGCCTCCATGAGGTTCAATCACACCACTCGGTCGTTCCTTCATGTCAGGTTCACCCACATCCCTCATGACGTTAAACTGTATTCACCACCCGAACTACAACGAATTTGATCCATGTGAAGGAATGGTACTTAGGAAGCCTCCCCGAGGTTGAAACCCACCATCCATCAAGAACCAGGTCCACCTTCACGTCAGTTTACAGACCCCATGGGCCACCTTAGAGCGTAAGACCCAAATTCCACCTGAACTACGTAGACTTTGATTCGTTCCCACGGGGATACGTAAGAAGCCTCCACGAGGTTCGAGCCCATCACTCATGTTTCATCCTGATCTCTACCTCGAGCCTATGCATCTCGGGAAGCTCATTCCCCAACCCGGAGGTTCCATTTCTTCTAGGTCCCATCCATGCGTCCATTCTCAGGGGTCACCTCACCCGATGTCCCATTGTATAACCGAACGACATGGACTTTGATTCCCTACCATGGGGATACGTAGGAGGTCTCTTCAAGGCTCAATCCCAACTTCACTGTTGCCCTTGGAATGGTCCCATTTCATTCCCCATCCACTTCCTTCATCCATCCATCGCCCATCCTGATTCTTACCCGGGCCGCCACATTCCGGTGAGATCAAGCCATTCCTCCCAGTGCTGATCCTTGCGGCACCTAGGCAGCTAACCATGCGTAAGCCCCAACCTGTCTCTGGGATATTGTCCTTTGTGTGCACCTAGAATCATCTCCCTTTTGAACTAAGTGGGTTTTGATCCCTGTCCTCTACACAGGGTACGTAGGAAACCTCCATGAGATTCAATACGAACCAATGGTAAACCTCGGTGTCCCCCATTCCGGGGTGCACTCTCCCTGATCCACCCACACTGGTGTTCAGATTAGACATTACGGTGTGAAATCTCCCCTACATGGGGCGCACCACCTCGGATCCGTCCCCATTGGGCGTTCTGATCCATTCATATTCTAGGTATTCCCTCATTGGGATGTACCAATTTGATCGATCTCTATGGGACATTCTGTTCACTATCATTCTGTCTCTGCAATACGGCAAACGCATGGCCTACATCGTGTTAAACATGATATTCCTAAGGAAAACATCAGAAGGCATGCACTTGGAGTAACCATCTCTACTAGACGTTAAACTTGCAGCATACCCTGTGTTAAACATGGGAATGTGAGGAAAACCACAGAGACATGCCTCTAGCATAAGATACCCCATGGCTGACATGGGAAGCCTCAGGTTCTGTACTCTTGAGATGCCCTCTTGTGAGGAAGAATACAGGTTCACCTATGTCCACGAACCCATAGATGCCCTGACATGCCTGATGTTGTCATCTACTCTGACCGAAGGTTTCTACCATGTCAAGAACCCATGGAATGTACTGACATATGTAGTGTAAATAACCGGTTTCCATGATGATATGGAACCAAGAACGAGATTCACGAATCATGAATTAGTCTAGGAGGGAGACCTGAACTAGGTGACGAGCTCTAAGGAGGAATCCATGGAAGGAAGAACCGAGATCCCACGATCATGTTTCGATTAAGGAGCAGACGTCCCTGAACAAGGAGTGAATGTCTCCTGCCTTTAGAAAGCAGGAATGCCGGGTAACAACAGTGCGTCCTCTGCGTGACGGATGTGTGCGCCCCGACGAAAGCATTAGAAACAATAGTATATCAATATCATCATATACTCTTAAAATGTTTCATGTATATTATAACCTATAATGTTCAACACATGAATTCCATAACATATGACTTCATTATATCATAAATATGATATTCCCTTCATTTATGTCTGTATTCAACAATATTAAAATTACACTAAAATAGTCTCTTGATTTTATCTAGAAAATAATTTTTTTTAGGAATATATCCAACACTCCATTGGATGAATTTTTATCAATACATTCTTTATTTTGGAACAAAAATTATTAAAAAAACAAATAAATTATCAAAAATAATAACAATGTGACCGTATAAACCACATAGAATTGAATGTAAATATAAAATACTTATTATATTGATGTAATAATTGAGTATCCTATAAGTAATATTCAGTTCTACTAAATCTACAAAGGGGTCTAGTGTGATATCCATCAAATATACTCTTATCTTCATAGGAAAATGTCCAAAAAAAGATATATCATTTATATAAATCATATAGCTTATAATGCATTTTTTCTATGAAATCATGTAACCAAAAGTCATTGAATAATTTTAATATTTTACAACCCAACACATACTCTCTTTACTCTCTAAAAAATATATTATGGTCTAGACTTTTCTTTGGTTATTCTTCGGTTTCCCTTTGTGGGTGGTGTTTACTTTTAGAATTTTTTCATTCCTCATCATGTGACGTTGTTTTTTCCATTAGCTAGGGAAAGAACTGATGGTAAATTTATGGATAGATGCATTGTATTTCTATTTCGTATTGGTATAAAGATTCCACTATAGTGTTTTTCCATAAAAATTACAATGGTTCAATATTATGAGGATTTTGATCAACATACCCTGTTACGTTGATTGTGACACATAGTATAGAGCCCTATCATTTATTAATGAATCATGCCTCAGGTTCTTATTCTCCTAGGTTTTTATAAACCTTGAGTTTTGGGGAACTTATTTTTCATCCATGGGTATGTTAAACACCCATGCCTTCCTTGGGTAGTTTTTTTAATAGGTTGATTATGGTTGGATTTAGCAGGCGTATTTTTGTAAATTCCCTTTGAATATTTCAAGGACGTGGTTTCCTACGATCACTCATGTGATAGCCCACAAGACATATACTCCTAAAATGATGCCACCCATGCCACATGGATCACTCACTTATATTCTTTTATATTTGGTTTATTAAATCCCTAGGTAAGGGTTTCTGCCCTTCATTGAATTTCATTCTCTTTATTTCCTTTATCATTTATGTCTCCATGGTTTGGGAAAACCCTCTGGGTTTTGTGTGGGCCTGTTTTTGATATCTCCTTTTTTCTATTGTCTCCTTTGAGTACCTTGGTGCATCTTTGGGAATCCTCTAGTAATAGAGATGCATTTCAGAAAATTTTTGTTTCCCCGATTTTGTTTTGAGTTTGGTGTCTAAATATAAACCTATTATAGTACATGTTATTAAAATTATTATGTGTTGAAATTATTTTTATGAGTTTCGGAACATGTTTTATACTCATTCTGGGTTTTGTTTTTTGTTTGAGTAGTTTTATCACATGGAATGAGCATAATACCCATGCCAAGAACATGTATAATTTTCTATCTGGATCCTTTAAAATGATTCGCGTTTTTTATATAATAAACTAGTGCAATTCATCAATCAGATATACATTGTTGGTTTTTTGGGTTCCTTTTAAATTCATTAATGAAATTGTATGGACTTAGGTCACATACCAACAGTTATTTAAATGCCTTTGGAGTTATAAGAAGATATAGATATATTTTTGAAATCATTTTTAGTGACAGTTTCATTTTTGAATTTTGTATACATGTTTTTAATAGATTTTTTATAAGAGTGGGGGTGACCCATTTATGAAATGTAAAGGATATTACATTGAGATGATCAAGATGTGTTTGGTATGAATTTTGACTAAACTTTTATTATTTTATTTCTAAAAAAATTTCTTTTCATTTGATTTAAAGTCTATAAATATTATATAAGAAATAGTGAATGGATGGTTTAGAACTTTGTGGCATGATGATTGATTTATTAGTTTTTTTTATCCCTTATCAATCCACATTTTGTTTATTGATTATGATTTTGTGTATCAATGCCATGGATGTTTTTTATGTAATAATGGTTTGAGGATCTTCCAAAGGGAAGTGTGTGAGATATGAATGATGTGATTGTGTTTTATAGCCTTTGGTATTTTTTATTTTCATTTGATGACATTTGTTTCGATCATGGCCCAAATTCTTTACTTATTATATGAATAACCCTTGGCTAATAAGTGGGTTTTTATAGGAAATATATAGGGATTTTGATATTACACCTAGACTACTCACCCCATGTTGTATGTATTCCAATATAGAGGGATGGTCATCAATGAGAAAAACTAAGAGTGATTGGTTGACAAGATGTGTGAATTTTATCATGTCATTCATCAATAAAATGCCTTATTTATTCTATACAAATAATGTGAGTTAGTTAATAGTTATGTAATGTATGTGTTTAAATGTTATTTATTTTTGTGATTATGTTTTTTTAGTGTATTGTTTTCTTACGATGGTATTTATTCTCTATAATGCTTGAATTGAATCACCATGTATGGGACTATATTATGTTCAATTGAATTATTTTATAATGGTTTAAATGTTTTATTTTTAAATAAAATTGTTTTTGGAATTTCTCAAAGAGTTCAAATTAAATATTATTTCATTAAAATAGTTTATAAATGTGATATTTTGATGGAAAGGATAAAAATGGAATGGTGTTTTGGCTTGTTTACATTGGTTTGAATGTTTAATTTATGATGTTTAACTATCCTTATTTTTATATCTCAAAATAATAGTTGTTTGAATAGGAACATATGATTTTGTTTTATAATGAAATTGATATTCTAATTTATTTCTTATTTCAAAACTATAAATTAAAAAAATTAAGGGGTTTCCGTAGATTTGGTTAGTGGTGGGAACTACTATGTGACTTTTTTGCTAAATCCTATATAATTACATGTGTGTTAGGTTCCTAGTTCTTCTTCATACCACTCATTTATAATTTATTTATTGATGTAAATTTTTATTTTACATCATTAGTTTTGGGGTTCACATTTAGTGATTTTATTGGACCTGCATTTACTTCGGACAGAACAACCACTGTGTGGTAATTTATTTGATTTTTCATTTTCATTTGTTAATTTAATACTTTGTATGGAAATAGGGTAGCTATTGATTCTAGGGGGAGAATAAAATCCATTGGGTGGGAATCATTTCCTTACTAGAGTGGGATAATTGGGCGGTGTTAGAGGTTTGTATTGTTTATTATATTTACTTCTTTCCTTATTATTTATTTTTTTATTTCTACATTTTTCATTTAGCGTAGATGTCTAATGTATAGATAGATCTTAATAAATTATTATTTTATTCTTATTGTCACATTTACATTGATTATTGGGAGAAATTGTTCCCATGTGTGTTCTTGTGATTCAAAGGAACTATTTTCCATCCTGTGGGATTATCAACACCCTTCATGATAGTTTTAGGTGTGTTACAGAATTCATTAAATAGATGACCCATAGTAATTCATTACGCTTACTCTATTATCAGTCCCACAATGGTTGAATGGTTGGTACTCCAAGAACCCACATTTCCAATATTTTGGGAAATCCTAAAACATGATTGGTATCTCATATCATCTCCATTATAACATAAACATTCATTTATGTAACCATTTACACAAAGCTCATCCTCACATTGAAAGAACAATAACATATCCACAATGTTTCTTAAGTTATCATAGATGTTATTTATAATAATACACTGACTCCTACTAGGATTTGATTGGTATATATTAGAAATGTTGGGATAATATGTGAGATATGGTCGAGTATAAAGGATGAAATACATGATAGGGATATGATGAACACATTGAGAAATTTATCCATCCTCTCCGACTCCTTACTTATATCCTAATAATCCTGAGATTCATCCAATGAAACACTTTTAATGACCCCATTAAGGAGTTCCCTATGTTAAACCACTTTATCACATTGCCAATATAAGAATCCAATATGAATCCATTTAACCTCCTATAACTATCTATATTGATGTTTATATAGAGGTTTTAGACTACTTAATCTGTGTATTTCATAGAGAATCATTTTCCAAACCACATATTTATAGAATATAATTTTTCTATGAAATTTATGATAATTAATATTCCATCCTCATACAATATCAGAGAAAATATTACATTCCCACTATTAAATTTATATATAGAAGATTCATCTTTAATGTTTTGGAAAACTAAATCCCATGATTACATATTCAAAAAATATTTTCCAATACTGATAAACTATCTTCAATCTTGAAATAAACCATTGTAAAATACATAACTTTTAATGTTCATTTGGAACATTAAAACACTCAGAATATATTATATACAAATCCTTTACTAAATTCCCATTAATTAAAGTGGGTGTGAAAACCATTTGATATATCTCATAATAAAAATGAACCACTGTGAAAATTGATATATAAATTGAATTTATCATTTAAATGTGTTTAAATGTAGTCTTATAGTATATAAAATAACATTTTGGGTAGCCACATACTACTAGGTTTGTTTTTTAGGAATAAATTATACCATCCATTTCCATTTTATTATAGAAAATGTAATTTAACCATATGGGTATCACCCCTTTAGGTGTTTCCACCATTTTCCAAAAATTGATAGTCCACACAGAATCCATTTTAGATTCCATAGGTTTAATAATTTCATAGAATTATAAATCTTGATGCCCTCCAAATAGGTATCTATTCATCATCTTTAAAAATTTATACATCATTATTTTCCTAATGAAATATATATGTATTGGTATCATACTATATACTACAGGACCATACAGGTTCCTATGTAACATGAGCCAATTATTCATCTAAAACACTTTGTCTAAATAGATCAACCTCCATCTCATGGATCATTTCCTATTTTCTGGTATTAAACTTCCCCATGTTCAAATTTCATCTCACAAATTACTTGAATTATATATTCCCTCTCAAGAAATATTACATTCCATGAAATATCCACTTTGTGTTTAGTGTGATTATAGAAATAATATCCATTAGATTCTTTTCAATAACTAATAAATCTAAACTTTTCTAGGTTAGTTTAAATTTTCCTAGACTCCAAATGTTATACATGATCTTAAAAACCTCAAAAGTTTATAAAAAATTAGGAAGTTTCCCATTAAAATTATCATATTGTGTCTATATGATGACTTAATATAGAACACAATAAGTTAAGAATGAAACACTCTCAGAAGAATAACCCCAAAATGATATTTTAAAGTCGAACAAAGTAATCATCAATAAAACTATATTACATATGGTTTGATTCAATCTCTTAGAAACACCATATTAATAAGGTCTTACAGGAGGGTCTATTTTTTGGAACAATTATATAATACCTCATATGATCAATAAAATCATGGATAGAGTATTCACCACCTTGATATGATCATAGAATCTTAATTCATTTTACCAATTGATTCTAAACATTGTTCTGAAAATATTTAAACAACTCAAAAGTCTCATTCTTGTGTCGCATAAAAAACACATAACAATACCAAATAATGTCACCAATAAAAGTAATGAACATCTTAAACTACTACTTCCATGAGTACTAGTTGTTCTACATACGTCACATTGTATGAGATCCCACAATACCCTTGCCTTTCTCTTTTTTCTCTAAAATGTGTTTTTATAATTTTATTAAATAAAAAATATTTATAATTAATAAATGATTCTTATTAAAATGAATCCAAAAATCCATCTATACGTACTCATTTGGTGTGTTTCTCATTTATTTGTCCAAGGTAAAAATACCCAAGGTAATTTATTTTAGATTAACCATATCCTTCTTATAATGACTGATATAGAAAATATTATCCACGTCTATAATATATAAACAATTTATAATATTTTCAGTTCCTTAATAAATTATTCATATATACAGAAAATTTATTATTTTTAAATTGGAATAAAAATCCCATATTTTCCAAACAAGATACAAAATCATAATTTTATTTAAGGGGGATCATAATAATAGTTCCCTAATTCTAAATGTAATATTCTTTATAATTTTAATCCATAAGTACTGATATCCAATATATAAACTTGTTATCTATTAGTGACATTAATATATAATTCAACTTTTTTTAAATTACCACATATATCTAAGTTTGTGTTTATCATCACAAATGTGTGATTCAAACCTTGTATCTCATACCCACCAGTTAGAGTTAGTGAAATTTACCTCTATAGAATTCAAATTCATAATATCATAATTTGTCAATTTGAGAACACATATCTACCATTGATACAAATGTTGAACTATTTTATAGGTCATAACAATAAAGGGTTTGAAAATTATTGTCCTAATGTAAGACATGACCTACAAAAAATACATATGTATGAGATATTATCATGTTTTATATCATTTCATTGAGGAATTTAAATGAATTTACTCCCAATATAAATGATACCCCATTAATTATATTCATTTTGTGTTCTAAGATCTATAATTCAATAAGTTATTATTCCTCTATGGTTTTTCTCCAACCATTTATTTATTTCAGTAGGATAAAATCCCAACCATAATAGTTATGATTATTTCATAGTTTAGTGGATAACTCCATGTCCATCCCATTATATGGAAAATCAAACTCTATTCATTTTTTATCATTATTCGCATATGGTCTCTTGACAGGTTTAATCCAAAAAAATACTAATATTGTTTGTATAATCTTAGTAGGATCACCCATTACATGGTTTACATGAATAATATAGTCTATGGTAACACTACTATGTCATGAAATATCTGGTTAGATTATTGACATATTGAAATTTGATGCTTTCAATGAGTAAGAACACTCATTATTTGAGAGGTTTTTATTTAATGTCTCAACTGTTTAATTTACATCCCTTACATATTAACATAATTCCATCTAATTAAATAATTATTATCTCATGTTTTATTAAATTTTATATTCAATATTTAAATTATTTACTTTTGGATACCAATTAAATAAACAAAATTAATGTGTTTAAACCAAATTAATTTGTACCTTTTTTCAAATACAACATATTTTTGTTACATACCCAAAAATAATAGACAATAAAATTCAATCATATATGAATTCGTCTCATGTATAAGGTAAATGATCCATTAATACAAAAGATTTTAATTATATGATATTAAAAATATATACATGATTAATTCAGAGGTATAGATAACCAAACCCAACCATTATAGAATAATGCATGTGGCTATAGGATAGTGGGATGTATGGCCCCAAGTCCATCAGTTGGGGTAGAATTTACACAATTGAAAACCTAATTGATTGTTATTTTAAAACCAAATATTTAAAAACTATAATAAAAAAATTTAATCAATTTCATAAAATTAAAATCAAACTGAGTTCATGATAAATGAAAACTAAATTTTATAATGTAATACCTAGTATATAATATGGTTTATAAGAATCAACAAAAAAATAAATCCCATAATGTTAGGATTCAATATATTTATAATTCATAAAAATAATAAAAAATTTAATGTTATATAGGAATATATAAATAAATAAAAATGTTATTTTTTTTATTAAAATGAGATGAAATTATGAACTTCTTATATATATATATTACAGAATTTAAAAATATCATTTTATAATTCTCCATACTTATAGTTAATAAAATGTTTTTTAAACCAAATGAAAGTTTTCTAAAAAATTTATATTTTAAAAAATTCTTATAAAATAATTTATAATGGAATTTGTTTCTATATATCATAATATATTATACCACAACTCAAATATCAAAAATAGGTAAAAAAATATGTATTGTGTGAGTTTGTTTCATTATATGCATGTTTCTTTAAAAATAAAACATTACACATTATCTGAGTGTTTTCCCTTACATATATGCTTATTATGTTCTTGCTTAAAGTTTTTATAAATTCTAAAACATCATTCATTTATTATGGTTTTTATAAAATTCATACATACCAAAAAAATTATTTATCAAAAATAAATATAACCAATCATAAGTTATGATTTCTTTCTAACATAAAAATGTTATGATACAAGTTTTTCATAAAATTTAATATTGGGTCATATTTTATGAAATAATATTAAAAATATTATGAAATTCCTCAAATACTAGAGGATCCAAAATAATTTACCTTGAAATATATAACTATTATACACTATGAAGAAGATAAATAAAATAATTACATCATTTAATATTTAGTGATATAACATTAAATTTTTTACTAAAAACATGTTCTTTGAATAATACAAAGAATAACAGGCTGAGAAATTCTAGAAAATATTTTTTATACCACTGATGTGTTTAGGTAGATAATCTAATTACATTTATCCATATAAAAACCCAGTGAATTCACATAGTATATCTTCTATTATATGATATTTTGTAAAACGATAACACAACTGGAGTACCTATAATGTTCTATAATCCATCTAGTTATTTAAATACTTGATAGAGACCATCAAAGTGAAAAACATACATCAAATCAATAAGTATTAAAACAACATTTTAACCATGTTCAAAATGATAGGAACCTAAACCATCCAAAGGAATGGTAGTTGCTATATATATAAGTAAATGGTTTTTAGATTTAGTGATAGTTACAACCTAGTTTTCATGTGTCGATGATGTAACTATAAGAGAGATATTATACCATTTTATAGAAACCTATAATTTAATAAAGACTATTTCATGTGCATGTTATGGAATGTGATGTCACAATGTTTTGAATGATGTTTGAATAAGGAAAAAAAATAAAATGGGACATCATTGATAAAATTGAATTTGAAAGGGGGTGGGGTTTTTTTGAATTTGTTCAACGATTCAAGAATCCCTCCATCTTTTGTGAAGCATCCATTAATAAATCACCATGGTCATTCACAAGTCATTAATATTTTCAAAATCATACCATTTTATGTAAAAAATACACTAAAAACTAATGAGGCTCCAAAATCCTTCATCATTCACAACTCAGGGGAAGTTATTTTATACCCATCACATAATATATTTTCATGCCTTTGTTTTTTGGATGATCCATGAGATCATGTAATCCCAACAAAACCATACATTTCATAAAATAATTAAATTATGGTTTGCTATAAATACTTATAATCCACAACAGAAGAGACACATGATGGAATAATATAAATCCTAAAGGTGAGAGATTTGAGTATTTTAGAGAGGCTTTACGAGAGGTTTAGAAGACTCATCTTTCTTATAAAGATATTAAAGTCATTATTGTTAGTTATTTCTCAATCCTAGGACTAATAAAATATAATAAGGAAGGAAATATTACATTTAACGACCTTGAGTAATCTCTTAGAAAATCCAATTTTTGAGACTCATTCATATATTTTTTTGTGAGATCCCATTATAAACATGAAAAAATAAAGCATGTATGCAAGGCCTATTCATTGGGTAAATTTAATAATCATTCTCCAAAACTTGTTTTATGGAGTTTTTCTAGCATTAAATCCTTAAAAAAGAAACTTTCAATCATTCCTTCTTTGGGATAGTTAAATGTTTATAGATATTTTACACTTTGTTATGTAAGGAGATCCTTAGGAACATACTACCCTTTTCTCAATGGTTTTAGGATACTTCACATCTATCTTGAATATAAATACATCAAAAATCACAGTTTACATAAGAAATAAAGCCTCAATGATGTTCTCTTCCTCACACATTCAATCTACATTGGTTTGATTAATCTTAGTGACATCAACTTCTTACTTATTTTAATGTCAAAACCCTAAAAGGTATAATCAAGACCTTCACTAAAACCACTATATATACATTATAGATCAAGGGACATTAGTTTTAACCCCTTCATCCACATATTCAATTTATAAAAATTAAATTATGAACTATTTTAAATAAATGATAGGGCCCTAAAGATATTCATGATCACGTAATCCCTTGAAAATATATATTCCCTTTAAGAGTATATGAGTGAGAACTCTCTTGTCTCATGATTCTCAATTTGGAAACTCAATTCTCATGTTGTCCACCTATTGATCCATTCAATGTGACATTTATTTGGTAATGTGAGAATCCATTCTAGGTGTAATTCCAAAACTAACTTAAATGGTCTCCAACTATTTTTAATTCTAGACAGCCCATATTTTTATGACTCACATACCTGGATGGAAATCTATAGTTATAATCCACACCAGTTGTGTTTGAACCCATGATAAGTGATATATGAAAAAACCTCAACTTATTTCATTGGAGTCTATATTCTCTCTGGGTTCAATCTTCCTTCATTATATGACCATTAATACTTGGAAGGTATATTAACATTTGGTCATACAATCTTAATTGTATTCCCATACAATCATTCCCTTATACATGATTTCATCTCAATTATCCATTTTTGATCTATACCCAAATGAAACATCCATGCATAATCCCCATTTAATTATTATTTTTATCACTTTTGTAAGATGAAAATCCTATTCACACAATGTAAAAATACAAGGCAATGTCACTGCCATATAATATTAAATTATGTTCTACATTCCCATCACACAAATGTAAATCATAAAAATTAAAGTACATGGTATTTTATTCTTGTTAATCACGATGATTAGAATACCTATTTGAGGGTCATGATTAGAACCTAAAGTCATGTTAAACATGTCCATACTTATTGTGAAACCAATTTATTCACTATGTAATAGAACTTGTGATCCATACCACTAATGTTATTGGAATATATCCCTTGTTGTAACATATTATCAATTATCCATGGTCTATATACATTGTGAGATAACTTTCTTGAAAGGACCACACTCCTTGTACGATATACTTCTTCATGGAGCCACATTACCCTTTGATAAACCACATAAGATATCAATTCGATTGTCCCTCACTAAATATTACAAGAAACATTTTTTCTATTATTCAATTCCTCATGAAATTATGTTTCTCAGAATAGATCAAGTATATATGAACATTGAAGGAACAAATTTGGTCCTCATTACTTGATATTAAAAGGTAAGACATATCTAGTTATGTTGTGTTGGACTATAAGGGTTCAAATTAATTTCACAAAGATACATATGAAGCCTATATCATGGTCATGATCACAAATCCATAATCACCTACTACATTCTAGGAAGGAATGAAATTCAAAAGTGCATAAAATTTTATATTTAAAACAGAGTGTAAACACTATGTAAAACAAAGTTATGGATCCTCTAAAACATAGATATAATTTACCTTGTAAATACATAGATTAAGAACCTATGATATATTTATATGGATAAAATATGATATATATATATATATGTGTGTGTGTGTGTGTGTGTGTGTGGGTGTGTGGGTGTGTGTGTTCATAATAATGCAGTTCGATGATATATCCTTGGAACAATGGTAACTACACCCACAATTGGATTTTGGATGCAATCATGATCATATCTTTAATCGAATAATACCAACCTCCTATAATCTTGAGAAATGAATACTCATAGAGTTACTGGTCAAAATCCCAATGACCACCTACCTTTGGAATTTTGGTCTTCAGTAGTTTGAAACTATAATATTAGAAAAAAATGTTGAACCTGATTTGGATCCATTTTCCATGAATGTTCATGATCATACACACTATTACTTATGTGGTTTCATTAAGGGGTTTCTTGTTTCTGGATTAGGATCCCGTGTAGGAATATTTAATGAAATCATTTCAATGACCCCCTTTGATCCAAACGAATGGAATATTCATGGCAATAAACATATTACTCAACCACCAAAATGGATATGGCCTCAAAAAATAATATTAGGACATTACTCACTCCTAAACATTAATATATAGTGGTGATTCACTTGTGATAGAGTACCACCATAATGGTACTATTCCAATACTAATGGTAGGACAAAAATACACTAGGAATTAAAGCCTCATTAGTTTTCCCATTACTAACAGGCCATGAAGGAACACTTGGTGCCATGTAACACCTTTGATCACTTTATAAGCATATCCCCAGAGCATGACAAGTCATATCTTCGTTACCTCAGGGAGAGGGAGTTTAAGGGAGAGCTCATCCTCATGACCAACCACAAGTATCCTTGGATTGAACCTAATCACCGCTACCACCATCATCCCTAAATGGTTACATCCCCTTAGTGATGAACTAAGGATGCCTCTCTAGATATTTCTTCCCAAACTAGTCTTGACAGAACACCTAGGAGAAGATCTAACCATGGGTGAAATCTTTCAAGGATAAGCCTTATAACCATACCACTCCCCTCAATACTTCTTTCATACCCATTAAAAATCAAGAGGATCTTGTCTACATTTTTATATTACTATCCATGCAGAACTCTAATATCATTACTCTTACCCATATAACCACTCAGTATATTATAATAGATAATGGACGAATGGAGGAGGGAAATATCAAAACTATGTCTAGACAGAGGGATTGTATCAATATTTTAAATTAATAATCCCATTATCATATCCCAAAGATGATTAAATTGAAGGCTTATATCCCTACTCATATATTAAAGAGATGTCAGCATATATTTTTAATGTAAAAAAGGGGAAACCATACATATATCTAAATGAAAAATATGAGTAATTCCTATAAACCTTTTTCTCTCCATCATAATTTATTGTTAGTATACCTTCATATCTACTTACGAGTGGGTATATATAAAAACTATCAGTCAGAAGGATATTTAGAAAATCTGAATGAAAAATGAAGAACATGATAATGCCTATATTCCACTTCCAATTTAGGTTCACCAGTATTATTTGGAATTCAATTTATGGAAGGATCCAATCTCTTCAAATATCACAAGACCACACAGAACTACTAACAAATTACTCAAAAGTACACTTATACTTTTAATCCTCCTAGAGGATACTAATAAATAGTTTTGGAAACAACATAATAAGATTCTCATATTCTAGGAAAGATGTTTGTATCCCATTTGAATATCCTAGTGACAAATGTCATGGATCATAATAATATTCCTACATTCACCTAGTATGCCTTTCAACACATTTCAGAACTAACCAAAGATTACAAATGGGCTCATATCCCATTAACTTCTCATACATGCTAGGAATGAAAACATATTATAGTATTTATTCATGATATTTATCAATAGATTATGATGAATGGATGTAGGCATTTTGGGAGGAATAATACACATAAGGGGTTGTCCCAAAATTTCATGATCTTAATCATGATTGTGGTACTTACCTAAGTTACACAACTATAAATATCATCAATTTCATGTGATGGGGAATCTAAATATTAGGACAAGGGTGATATCCATTCCATTATAATCCATGATAATCTTGTGTCATTGAATTATATTTCAATTGGGGACCAAGAATATATAAATTCAACACCATCATCAATAGAAGTCCTCTATATGGAAGCATGGTGTTCAACTATAGTTATCCTCTCTATGGTCAATGTTACATAATTCATCCTCATAAAATGAATATTTAATTTAATGAAGGGTATCATATTCTAAATCATTAGATAATGGTAACCATAAAGGACGTATCTATGGAAACCAGTCCATCTACAACATAGGTCCTCTAACGTGTAGATTTTTTTGAATTCCTACCTAAAGCCATGTTTCGAGCAAGAGTTAAAGCCCCCCCATAATGGAAAATATTAACATTAAGATTTTGGTTCTATCAATAGTGAATTTTATTAAGGTTATCACACTAATAATATGTCATATCCACAATAATTTCCTCTCATTGTCAATAACACTCTGATACTTCCCTCACATCAAGAAATAATTACGAGCTTGAGGAAACTGTCACAGTGTAATTCGTAATAAGTTGGTTATAACTCGTCCAAATATAAGGACAACCCTTATAAAAAATAATATTCTACACCTCCCCTGGGAAAATTACCCTTTAACACATTTGAATAGATTCCAATAAATATGTATCCCCTTAATAATGATAATGTGTAAATACCACTTTGGTCAGATCATATTGAGGAATCCCTCAACGAGGAATAATGGAATAATATGGTTATGTGGAAATGACTTATTGTAGGAAATATCTCAATTATTTTTTGGACCATATTAAATTACTGGTATATCATTTCAAAGTAATTAAAAATAGGAATCCATATATAATCTACACCTGAATCTTGGATGACTCTCCTCCATATCAAGGAAAATATTTTTCTTATAAGGTTTATTCCAACCCTGATAATGTATTAAATGAGCCCTTCCATGAAGTTTAATTGGATCCCCTCTTAGATTCATGAAATATATAATCATAAAAGAAATTAAGGTACATAAACATGTATTCCTTAGTTGTTTAAAACCCCATTGTTTGATAGTTACTAATTCCCATATAATTGTGCACAAAAGGAGGTGTGGTGAATATAGATCTCTACATTTTACTCCACTCAATTTAAATCAATTTCTACAAAAAAAGCCATATTAAAATTAATTACCTCATGGAATATTTCAAACATGAGGTCCAAATATGATAACCGGTATATATAAAAGAATTTGGGTTTTCCTTAAACCCAGAAGTAACACACTCTCTAAATGTAAACCATTGATAAGATACCACATTAGGATACTAGAATGGTAAAATGAGCAACCCCTTGAGGAATGTGAGATCTATAACCACATATAAAACCATAGTGGTGATAAGATAATTATCTTAAAATAAAATGTATCTTTCTTTTCTTGTAGTAATGCATGAAGATCCATGAAAGATCAGAAATTTGTTTTTTCATTATTTTTATAAGAGAAGACCCACACCACAGAACAGAGGGGATATTTTCAACCAATTACACTACACATAGGATCATAAAATCCTCATTGAGTCCAAGATATGAAAGTGGTAGATTAACATTATCCCTACCACATTTGGATGAGGTTATTACCTCCTCCTCCTCCTCTATGATACTCAGTCCTCTCAAGATTGACGTGATCTTTGATGGAAAATCTATAAAAGTTCCTTTTACTATATGAGAAATCTTATTCATTGGGAAAACATTCAGTCATGTATCTCTAGGTCTCCTGTAGGGTTACCCTTATAAATCAATTCTATGGAAACATTAAAGATAAAAGGTCAACACTAAGAGGGGATATAAGAAAATATAGTATAATAGGATATATATGACTGAGGAGGACTGCGATTTATTTATGAATAGATATTAAAAGGATGATAAATATGTATACTGTTATAATGAAGATATGATTCTACTTGTATAATATGTATTATTGAATTTCACCAGTATCATCGAAATTCTTAAGTCAGATTATGGAATTGATATAGAATAACACGATGAGGAAATATATATTTAGAATATTATAACAACCCCCACCCCCCCCCCCCCACATGAATAAGCTGTGCATAACCATCATTAGAGGTACAAAACATTCTAAGATCTCTTCCAAATAATAATCTTCCTCTTATCTGATAAGATTCTACTAGAAACAAATAAGGTTGTGGCTATATCTCACCCACCAACATCGAATGCAGGGGCTCTCACCGCCCAAGAGATGCCAGCTGGATATAAATATAATTTGGATGAATTAAGGAAACTTAATGCTGAATTAAAAAAAGTAAATATTCTTATAGAGTATAATTTACAGAAAACTAGAAATACATCTTCTCAAATGAACCTTCCTCAACCTGAGAAACTGATCAAGTCATAAGGGTAGAGTCTCCGCATTCAAAAAGAAATAGATCTAAAAAATGATGTCTATAAAACTAATGTATAAGGACTCCAACGAATACCCTATATTAGGGGAGTATCCAGATATATGTTAGGAATGAAACCCCAATAATATTCATACATGATATAAATAGAAAACATTTTTAAAATGTTCATTTCATAATCATCTGAATAACTATACTCATGTCCCTGACTATCTATCAGTCCTTCTAAAGCTCCATAACAAGATTAACTATTTATATAAATGAATAAAATCCATATATGGGTTACACACATGAGTTTGGATAGAGTGGAATCCATATCCTATGTGGGTAAATGTCTCTACTCCTTCCATATTTGGGAATTTAACCATCCTTATCATTAGTATTAAAAACTTCCTGGACAAAATATCATACATTTCATTCCTCAATGTTGTCCCATGATTGGAATATGAATACAACAATAAGTAGCTAATTTTATTTTCTATGTATAGACCCTATATGTAGAAGAATTATTCGGGAATAATATTCTTCTAAATGGGAATTCTACACAGTAGTTGACCATTTATAAAGATTTATCATCCAATACAGCTACATGTTAATAAAGAAGATGATCCTAAATCTCCAAAATTACTAACATTTTGAGACAAATAGTGTCTAAGACATAAAATAAATATGTAATTGGATCACATATTCCTTGAATATGATACTCCTATAATAATAACCATTAGAAATATATATAAAAAACAATTCAACATGTTTTATATGTAGTTAATTCCACTAAAATACCCCTGTAGATTTTGAGATTTTTCAATAGTAAAAAAATTATTAGAGTATGATATCTAATGATAAAAGAAAACATGTTGTATGATGCCAATAGCTCAATGAAACATGCCTTCAAATCAGAATAAGAAATAATTACCATTATGCCACTAGTAGTGCCAACCCTAGCCACATAAACTATCCAATATCATTTCATGTCTCTTCCCAAATGAAAAAACAATAATAGTTCAACCTATTTTAGGGGGAAAAGTAGGCATGTAACCTGATGCTGGAATATCTAAATAATATTCATTATTCATTTCAATAGAACAAATTCCACTGATATGTCATCACCATAGATTATAATATCATTCACGTTTTTAAAGAGGATAGTAGAACTAATGAAGTTTCTATTAATGAACACCCTAATTGTTTATCCTTCCATGAGATACTGATACAAAACATCCTCAACTACATAATTATCTAAGAGAACCACTAGAATTTGGTTGATTATGGAAAATTCAAACTAGGATTCACAATGAAACAAGTAAATATGTCACCATTTTCCCTAAAAATATGATATAAAATGATAATATGTTATGAATCGATACTCACAAATAAATTTTTGACTATATGACTATAAAATTATTCAATTGTGTAAACACCATTATATAATATCAACTGACCATCCAGTTATGAACAATATCCCATCTAGGAAACTATAAGTGACATCTTCATCATCAAGGTCTTCCATGAGTTCATACAATCACTACCTATGAAAAGATGAAAATGATGAATAATTTCTGATAGTGACCAAAGCCTATCAAGACTACATTGGAATTTATACCTCTACTCATATGAGGATGAATATCATACCACCCTATAAGTAAATAAAGATGACAATTCAAATAGAGTTCTCTTAAGGAGTAATAAATGTGTCTCAGTAGATTTCATCCTCCAATAATACACCTAATTTGCTGATGATTCCATTTCTGAATGTCAGATTCCCACCCTAGGTTGTGGAAGAAGTTACAAATGTTGATGAGTTTAGGGAATATAGGGTCATTGTGGACCCTTATGAATACAAAATGTCCCTATTTAATCCATATATACTGCAAGGACTTGAAGATATAAACTTTAGCTAGATCAATTAAATATTAAATCCACCTATGAATCATTAATATAAAGTTTAGATCCCCTCATATTAGAAGACCAATTAGTGAACATGAATGTTTTATTCAATGTTGAAACCATGAAAGAGAATATTATCCCACACCACATGAAATGAAAATATCCCTAAATTCCAACTACGAAATGGAATATCAAACACAATTAACGTAAACCCCTACACCTATGAGCAAGGGGAAACATAATGAGAATAAGTGTAGGATCCTGGTCTAGAAGTATAAAATTATGAAATATATGGGTATCATAACTGGTATGCTCAAATATTGGATGAACATAACACTCTAATGGAGCCATGATATAAAGTTATTGAATCCTCAATAAGACCCCCATTGTTCTTGAATGAACTCACTGTGGCTATGGAATATCACACGAAAATTGGCCCCATGTAGTATCATACAATCATCTACTATAAAGACTCATATTGATAGAATATAATACAAGGACAGACCCTTCCATTATTTCTATATGAAAAACTAAATGACAATAAAATCCATCATTCTTGGCTTGAAAATGGTTCACCAATTAATCTCATACCAATAGAGACCCTCCAATGCATGGGCTAAAACAAGTATAATATATCACCTTTTAATATTCTGATATAATGGTATGATATGAGAGAGTAGTAACCACTTGAAAAGGTCAATATCAAATCCCTATTCGTTTACTTCATCTCTAACCTTGAGTTTATTGTTATTCGCCAATTCATATACTTTATTTCTCTGTTGAGAAGGATATGGCTCCATATGTACATGGAATTGGTATTATCACACAATTAGTGCCTTTAATAGTCAGTCGATTGGATATTTTGTGTGTTGTACGGTGATAGTTCCCAATTTATAGTTATGTAAATCTCACAATATGAACATATGATTCTATAAATTTGAAGGAATAAAGCTGATGATGGGTAACACCATCTACATTTCTACCACTAATAACTTTTATATGGCTCCTCCAATTATATTTAAGTTAATATAATGAAGACTATATATTTCCAGTCAATTTATTTAAATCTATAGCTTTTTAGTTGGGTAGTTATTGAATAATGTGAATTCCATTCAATATGTAAAAGTATTTGACAACATTTCTATTATATTATGGCCCAAAAATCATCCCCATTGAAAAATACACATCAATGTGGGAAAGGAATAATTCAAAATCCATGTGGATCAATCTTTATCCATATTTCCCTTACACATGGGATGATATAACATGTTTATAGAAAGATAATTCAATGATATTTGATAAAATAATTTTTAAACCTTAGAAATAGTTGTGGGCATGAGGCCTTGGAACATTCTTCCCCATCTTAATTATATCATTATTATCAATACGATATAGACATTAATAGGATTTATAAAACTATTGAGAAGTTAAAAATTACCTTGATGGTAATTTCCTGTCACTATCATCTCAATCCCAATATGTGAATTCATCTTCTCCCTTTGAAGGTAGATAATTTGTAGGTAATGATACCTAAGAATCCCTTGTTAAAGATGTCCCCACGTCAACATAAGTGGGATCTGGTTATGATTTTATAATCTCTAAAATCCCCAAAATTCTTCTTTATCTTCCAATTTCTATAATTTAATTATAAATTATGGATAATAAGATGATTAAAAAATTACATCAAATGTTTAGGGAAGGTTTTCCCACAACATTTGATAAAATCATATAAGCTAATAATGTTTCATGGTTATATATCTATCCAAATTGATTTATCTTTACATGAACCCCAAGGAACTAGAGGAATATACCTACTACTTAAAATAGGACCAAGTTAATATTTCTTGAAATAGTAAAGTTATTCTTGGGTTGGATCCTGATTTGGATAATCACCAATTGGGTATTCCAAATAATCATCATAGCTATAAGAGAAACCCTTGAAGAATGCATCTGACCCATGATTCCACATTTGAAGTAGACATTGAAAAGATAATAAAATCACACATCATTAAAAATATTTTATGCACAAAATGTATTTCCAATATAGTCCCTATTGAGAAAATAATGGGTGAATATAGGCCTACATTAACATTAGGTATCTCAACTGATTCGGATTGGAAGATATTTATTAATCTGAATCAACGAGTTACTGATTGATAAAACAAATAGATTATGTTCCCTCATTTATCATTGATTCATACTAAGGATAAACCCCTATTAAAATATCCATTTTCGGTGAATATTACACTAATTTTATTTAAATTTCAAGGGTATATTTATATCCTATAATTTCATTTTTCTTGAAGAATCTTTATTTCACATATAATTTTTCCATGCATAATTTCATTATGATAACCTTGGAGAGGACTGTAGAATGCTACGTGGATGATTTGGTCATCAAGTGTCAACAAAACATTGATCATATTTATGATATTGGGATATTTTTAAATAAATTATTACAATACTACCAAAATATAATATCCTTAAATTTTTTTTGGGGTACCATAAGAGAATTTAATTAACTCCATGTTATAATATACTGACAAAAAATTCAACATAAAATATGAAAGTTATGGGGGAAAGATATTCACATGATGGGGAATACCCAACATATAAATTCAAATATATGATTAATCAATGATTTACATAATGATAAATTCTATGATCAAGGGAAATAAACCAACGATCTATTGACAATTTATTTAAGTAACTAAGACATGGGGACATCAAGTATTATTTATAATTAATTTAAACATTTTATGAATTACATTGTGATGAATTATTTCTTCATTGGTGAATCTAACAACATATCTTTGTCATATAATCATTGAATTGTAGGAATAAATAGAAGATTCTCTATATGGGTGATCTAAATGTGTCTTAAAAACCTAGAAATGTTGTTGTAGGTGTATCGGAGTGACAGCACATTTGATATTGATTCTTGGGTCATTAACCACTAATTTCCTTGAGAATATCTATTTTGATAGGTCATTTTGAATATCTCAATACTTGAGAGTTGTGTTGGATGAGGATCTCTCTCTGTTCATGAGAGTGTTCTTAGAGAGGTAGATGTCAAAGGATTTAGGAGGATTCTCTTTGGATGATGTTTTCACAAAAATGAAGTGGAACTCTTAAGGAAATAATATAATTGGGTTTAAATATTTATTAGGTTAAGAAATAATAATTGCACATACACACTTTTTATTTTTTATAATTCATGCAGAACCCAATTTGTATAATAATAATAATAATATTTCCTAACATATGCATTACCAGCGTATTAAATATAATATTTTTATTTAACTAATATTCAATATATATTATTTATCAGTGGACTATCAAACTCTATCCACCATTCATCCAAAATATTTATCTGTACTTAAATAATAACAATTTTTTTAATAAATAAAATTCTCTTCATTTTATGCCATCAAATAAATATTATATTCACTATATTGAAAATAAATATTGGTTTGCTATTCTACTCGTAATAAATTCTGTGAAATTTCTGGTGACCATATATATGTGATCAAGAAAAAATCAATAATTATTAATCCACATGTTGGAATAATATTAATTCAACATGTAAAAAATAAATAATATTATTATTTATCTATGTTTACATATACAATAAGTATTTGGCCCTCTATGAATTATTCTCATTGGCATTAGACAAAGCTTCAAAAATTCCATGTCAAACATCTAGAAACATACCAAGGAGCTCAAATATAAATAAGTTAATGTCATGGTGATTAAAAACCAAATACCGACGCTTACTATGTAATATAGTAACTTTATGTCGACATCACTAATCAAGTTGGATGCATGCTAGTGAAATCAATCTTTGTGCTCAATATATCTTTATTTTACTTTCTACAACTAAACATTCCTACAAAACCCTTTGTAGTCGAATTTACATAGGTTATATTATTTTCTTCAAAGGGGAAACATTTATTAATTATGTGGAAAAATAATTTCTTATATTATTCATTACTGAAATATTACCTGTGATACACAAAACATATCTTAATTCCTAGTGAAAATATATTTTCCCATTTACCATCAATATATCAAAGTACAAAACTAATAACATAAATTATTGAAAATGATAATGTATAAGACAAAATTCAAAAGTAATCATATTATATTATTTGATGATAAATATAAATATAGACATCCTACTGGCGGGTCGCATTCCCATACTCTCATACACTAGAAATTATGATGGGAATACACTATGAGAAGGTTCCTCAATGTCAAAGTATGAAACCATGAAACCCTATATCATTTGTTTCCCTTAAATTATTTTAACCAAATATAGAAAATTTGTTTTAGAATATTTTCATGGTATATTTGGGTTCCTATCATAGAAGGGAACTTTTATAAACTTTTAGTACGATAGCTACTGTTAAGAATTTATCATATACTATGTCACTCTAGAGAATAATCATGATTTGATAATATGTTTATTAATATTGAATAAAATTAATATAGATTGCCTTAAAGTGCACAAAAATATTTATAGGGAACTGACTCCAATAGACTCCAACCTGCTCTAGGGAAACTAATAACAACCATCAGTCCGGAAGTTCTCAAATGATACTCATGCATATTATTATATGAGACTTTATTAAAGGGATCCTTCTCATCTTCTCCATACACCATTAATATATCCTTATTGGTTCTTAAATAAATAAGGATATCATTAACAACAAAAAAATTTCTATTCACCTGGATCAACTTGATATTTAACTTCCATACTCATTTAATAGTAAACAACGATTCTTGTACATAACATGGAATAAATGATTGATCTTATCACTAAAGAATATGGTATCTTACTCATAATCTCTTTCACCTTTTGTGTCTATGGACATATTTTTGTACAATGATGTATACCATGTAAAATTGGAACTAATCCACTCTTAGATTGTACCATAATAAATCTATCTAGTATTTAGACAATGTTTGTACCATGAATTAGACAAAGAAATCCCTTGGATCCATCATGAATGATCTTGATCCCTATAATGTAAGCAATTTCACCAATTTTCCTCACAGAGAAACTCCTTTTAAATAGTCCTTATATTAAGACTAGTATGTTGTTTCAAGTAAAAAAAATTCATCAACATATACTATTTGTATAATAACCTCTTTACTAACAAAAAATTTGTAAACACCTTGCTCACATAAATTCTTAATGTAAAAAAATCGTTTATCACCTCATAAAATTGAATATTATATGACCTAAATGCTTGTTCTAATCCATATATGGTTCTTGGGAAAATTAAAATATTATTACCCTCACCTTGAGTCACAAGCCCTTTTGGTTTTGACATATAGACATCATCATGATGGTTCCCATGAAAAAAATAAATTTCCACATGCATCTACCAAATTTCATAGTCATGTAATTGTTCTAAATAATGTAGAATTATGATGGATTAAAACACAGAAACTAGTGAAACAATTTCATCATTTATAATTCCATGATGATTTATAAACACTTTAGTCATTATCCATGCATTATAGGTACTTACTTTACCTTAAATGGTTATATTTTTTCTTGAATACCCTTTTCCCCCCAGCCATCATTGCATCATGTCGATGATACCAAACTTGTTTTGATATATGGAATCCATTTAATAATTTATTGAATATTTCCATCTTCCAACTTCTAATATATCTACTATCACATCATAAGAGAGAGGTTCATTATTGAAAACCAATAATGAGTCACAATTATAGAGACTATAAAACCATATCTATTTGGTTCTCTTACCTCTATTATTTTCCTATACGGTATTGGTGTTTTAGAAACCACTCCTTCTAGAAGGAACTATGGAATATGTTCCATTACCATATATAGTGTATCTTGAAATTCAATTTCATCTAATCGAGTTGTTCTCCTACTGTCATTATTTATGTTGTTCTCTCTCCAAATGAATATGGATTTTCTTGCAAAAACTTGTTTCATGTATGAGGGGTTTAATGGGTAGTATCCATTTGTTTCCTTAGGATACAATACAAAGATAATTTTTTTTCACTAATGTGCTTGTCTATTCTTTAAGAAGGCCTTCAAAATGCATCACAACCCAATAATCATATATGTTAAAAAATGTTTCTCTCCACTCAAAAACCAAATGTTAATTCCATTTTATACTTTACATGGAACTGAATTTAATGTGTGTTCCACCTTTTGAAATAAATATCCCCAAAAGGATGATAGAATATCTGCATGACTCAACCTTAACCATTCCATGTCTTCTAAGGTATAGTTTATCCTTTTGCTAAAACCATTCCAATATAGCGTGAGTGGTGTATTGAGTTGATATTAAATCCCAAACAGCCATTGAATGTTGATAAACTCTTGGTTAAGATATTCACCAACCTGGTCTGATCAAATCTTAATTATATTATTTCTAAATTTATTATCTACTGAATTCATGAATCGATTGAATTTATCAAATGAAATAGACTTATAACTCATCATGTAAACACATCAATATCTAATGAATTCATGAAAAAGTGTTTTGATACAGGTATATTCACTTTTTAGATTCTATAGGAAGTTGTCCACACACATCAATGTCTACCAATCATATAGGTTTTGTGGCCCTTCATCCCGGTCCACCAAATGGTTTTTTTCATTTTTCATTGTAATCAACCATGGAAACTTTCACCTGATTTTACACAAGAGAGTCTAAATAACCATCTTGATAGATCTTTGTAAAAAACATCTTATTAACATGACCAAGATAGTGATTCCACAACTGGGTGTTATATGAATCATTAAAATGGTCTTTGATCTCAATTTATAGCACTTGATTTTTAGAATTTAATACATAAAGGAAATTATTTAAATCTTTCATTCCATAAAATATTCTATATTAATAAAGGAAGCTAATTTTATTACTAAATTGGAAAATAAAACCATCTATATATTGGATGTAAATGAATTTGTTTTCTTAGTAACAGTTGGTACATATTAACAATCATTTAAGACCAATAACATTACTATTAGAAAAGAATACGATTTTCTCTAATGTTTAGAGAAACCATCCTTGAAGCATTGGAATCATTAAATTCTACCGCACTTCATTTAATCATTTAGAATCTTGGTTCCTAAATATGGACACATATAAGAGAACAAAAATTTATATATAATACCTAGTTTGTATATATTGAATGATTACACTTGATAACGAAGTAACCTTTAGGATCCTCCTACATATATGTAATGTTTATCTTCTAATGGCCCATATTTCCATATAAAAAACATAATGGTTATTTTTTCCATTCCCTGCCTCTAGATGTTTCACTTCATGGAGTGATTTTCTTGGGGAAATTTAGACATATAATTAGTAGAGGGCCCTATTTCCTTGTTCTCCCTTTTCTTATTCAACAATAATATTGTAGGATTTTCACACCCTATGTCCTTGTCAAATTAGAGAATCTTTGTATGAAGTTATGAAAAAATGTTATCATTTTTAATTTTATAATTGACAATAAAATTTGAGATGGATTTGGGTTTTGACGAATTCATGAGATATGTGTGAAAGTTATCTATAAATTTATCCATATGATATCTAAGTATTTAATATATCCAATAATCATGATCACATAAGGCCAAACTGGAATTGAATCTCAAGTATTTGTTGTTAACAAAGCATTGGTGATCTCTTATCTATCTTTTATATCATTATCTTTATAGAGATAATGAGGGAGAGACATTATGGTCTATTTTTCAATTTCCTCATTTTTCATTATACGATCATTGATTACAGATGATATCATCAAAAAATGACCATATGTGGAATAACTAAAATTTTTCTCTGAGATATACAACTCTTCTTAACCACCATGATTACTATGTACTTTAGGAATGTGTTTTTACTACACATACAATTTTAATTCATGGAATTGGATAATATGTAATCACCTTTTCAATTCATGGAAATTTGTACCTATGATATGGTTATCCATTTCATGTATGGATTATAATTAGATGATTGAAGTCATATTTATTATCATTTCAAAAAATAATAAAAACATAATTTTAGTAATTTATTTGATAAATGTAGATAAATTAATATTATATAAATTTTTCAATCACCCAATATTGTTTTTGAAACCCAATAGACCTCACCATTGGCTTTAGAATAGCCTATTTCTGGGACATTTAATTGAATTGGATTGATATTCATTTTCTTATCACCCTGAATGCCTACTGTTAATGAATTTCAAGGGTTTTAGGTAGGAATTCCAAATTACACTATTGAAACATATATTTTTTTACAAATATATATTACATATTATTAAATGAATATTCATATCATAACATTAAAATACATGAAAAAATAATACAGGTTTAGTATATTTGGATACTAGGACACACAAAAAACTGATTCATAAATAAACTACATCATCTGTCACAAAGTTATTCATAAAAAGAACCCTTATTAGACACATCATACATAATAACATGCTTTAGAAATTGGGGAAAGCAAAGATAAGATAGGGTTATCCCATATTCTCGGTAAGGGTAAACAAGGGAGATATTAATGGTCACATAAAAAATAAAATTAAAAGTGTATGAGGACATGATAACAATATTTAAAAACCTTTCTATTCATATTAAATATTGTAATATTGAATCATGGTATAATTATTGGCATTTAATGAGACATGATTCCCAAAATGATCATTGAGAATGGGACATGAGAGTATATAATCATCATAAAACTTGAGTTTATATTATAACATTGTGAACAAATAATCATTTCCATCATAGTCAGAGATCATTTAAAAAACTATCATTATAGAATGGGTTCACTCTGCAAACCATTATAGTAGTCAAGGTTCACTCCCTAGACTATCATAATGGACAAAGATTCATAAGGAACTATTATTACTACTGATTCCAGTCTTATTAAAATCATGATATATTAATCATTTCCTAATATATTGGTGGGAGATATAGGATTAAACAATCCATGTTTAAAACATAACCACCATCCATGGTTATAACATGACCACCATACTGGGTGATAATGTAATTACATACCTTGGTTATAACATAACCACTACCCTTGGTTATAACATTACCACCATCCTTGGTCATAATATAAACATCATCCTTGGTTTTCAAGAAACAATTATCCTATGTTATAACATTGTAACCATCTTTGGTTAAAACTTAACAACCAACAAAAATTGTAAAATATTCATTTTTGTTGAATAATATTATAAAACATTAATCATATCATAACTCACGAAAATAAAAGGGTTTTATATAAATTTAATCATAGAAAAAACTAGGGATAGAAAATATGTTTCATAAACATCTTTTCATCATAGGCATAAAGTATCTAGATAAAGAATAAATATGGTGTCATTGGATCATATACCAATTGTAATTTTTTTTGTAAGATCCTATCCTTTTTTGAGTTGACTTGGGCTTGATTTTGAGGTAATTTTTGTTTTTATTTAAATAATTTTTGAATAAGTTTTACTTTCCGGTGTGTTTGGTTAAGAATTATGTAAAATGAGATAAAAAAGGTTGTACATTATTGGCGCATGGTTAGAGAAAACCATCTCCCATCCCTGAAAACTATGTGACCCTGGACAGTGAGGGTTGGAAAGGCTAACGCACAGTCATCTAAACCATGTTCCATAAAGAGAAAAATTGTACACCCCAAAAATAGCGGGCGCACTTATGACACATGGTTGGGGAAAACCATGCACCCCTTGTGGAAATAGTGGGTTCCCTAGACCCAATTATGCAGTACTATTGATTACCATATCAGGTATACATTTAGTTATACATGATGAAATCTTACAATTATAGTGTAAATAGTTCTACGTCCACTATTGAAATGGTAATGTCCAAATATTAATTGCTCTATTGAGTAGTTATAACAGATCCCAGACTATAATGAGAACCTCGAGATACTATGTCATTAATCTTAAATATATGTTCCATAGTCTAGATATTTCTTACTTACTAGACACATCAGATGTTTGACTATCAGGTGAAAGGGGATCATACCCATTAAGAATTCTTCTCATGGAGTTTTCACTTAGTGATATCTAGTAGTCAAATCACAAGGACATATCCACCAATAGGAACACCATATGTTTTTTGTGTCATTGGTCATTCCTATCTACCGACATGTGTATTGATCTCTTGACTTGATACCATTTACAATTTATATCATTTGATTTAATACTTTTAGTCAAGTAAAATCACATGGTATTGAAATCGTGGAGAGGTAGGTTGTGTTGGGTGAGTCGTTAGTGGAATGAAATTGGTTGAATGGTCAAGAAAGGATTTGTTACTTCCATGTTTATGAAGTTGTATATCTTAAGCTTGGTAGATCAGGATGGTGATTCCTTCAGAAGTCTTTGGGAAAAGAAGTCAAAAAGAAAAATCCATCTAGATTGATCAACAACTAATAATGAATGAAAAAGGACGATGACACATGTTTGTGTCTCGATTTTAGATATATTTAATAAAAAAGGGATTATAGTACACAGTCAGTGTTCAGAGGTTGGTTGTCGTTGCAATGTGAATCCTTATCTCCTTAAGTGCCATGATGGGTTGGTAGACTCTGCTCTTGGTCTGTGGATTTTATTCCCTGCTATTAAGATAGGGGCCTAGAGGGTCACTCCCTAGAGAATAATAAAAAATCTACCATATTCAGTTGAATAGGTATATGGATATGTGGGCCCCACCTTGGTGTCAGAGTGTTGTCCAAGTTTTCAATCACCAAAAGAAATAAATAAATTATTAAATATTAAAGTTATGAATATTTGGGATTGAATTTATTAAATATATTTACATTTTTTGTAAATACGGGATAATATTAATCGAAAAAAATATTATTTTAATATTAAAGGTACGTTTAATATTAAGAGGTATAGCCAGTCAAGATAAATAGAACCATTTTTATCATGTAGTATTATATATATATATACACATATATTAAAAGTATATGATAAAATAATAAATAATATTGATGTAGTTTAGTTTGTTATAATCCTATATTAAGTGGATGTTGAAATAAATAGGGGCTTGTCCTCCCTCGTGGTCGCCCTGTTGCATAGCATGCAGCCATTGTGGAACTATCCCCGTCGATGCCTCCAACCAGCCAGCATCCCCACCCAGGACTGTCGTCTTTCCGTAAAAACTTTTTCTTTTGAGATCCCCAACCGGATATGGTGGTTCTATAGGTCTGCACCCACACTGAGCACTTCCTCACGCACTCCCCAGCAAGGTTCCACTAACCTCACCAGGTTTCATCATTCTGCCTTCCACAGAGCAGCTGCCCACTTCACTTTTTCCGCCTGTAGCAACCCCCATCTGGGAAAGACCCTGGAGATGATCCACATTCTTCCTAGCCTACCACCTTTGGTAGGCTATATGTGAGCCTCGCAGTCGACACCATTCTACCGACCATGCACCACCATCCTCGCCTTCCCATCTCCCAGCGTCGTCACCTCGGGCCACCGCGGCGACCGCTTACATTGACTACATTGCCTCCTGCCATTCCAAATCTTGGAACTAGTCGGACCAGGGCCGTGACACCCTTCTTTCGAGGACCACCCCCATACTCTTCCCTGCCGATATCCTCTGGTGTCCTTTCTATACTAAATCCACATGTTGCACTGGCGTCACGCCCTCCTTGGCCTCATCAGGTAGCCTCTTAACCTGGTTCTGACTTCCAGAGTCCCGTCAGTCACTACAAATTGGGCACAGTCACCTCAAGTCTAAACCAGGAGGTCCCCCTTTAGCATGCAGGTAATGTTTCATAGGAAACAATTGGCCCCGAAATGGTCTGGGTGGATATTCCCAACTCGGAATGGGTTTGGAAAGATCGTTCTAGCCCAGGTTGGCCCTTCACGACCGGGTATGGCCCTACGCAGGTTTGGCTCGACCCATGTGGGCCCTGTAGTGGTTTTTTGAGTAATAAAAAATTTAAAATAAAAAATAATAATTAATTAATTTTATTTACTTTTAGTATCTAAATTAAATTAATTAAAATTAATTTTCTTTAATTATTTTAATACATGAGGATATAAATTAAATTAATTTTATAAATTAAATTAATTATTTAATTATTTATTTTATGGCATAAAAATTAACTTAAATGGAAGAATGATTAAAAATTAGATTATTTGAAGTTATTAATTTATTAAATTTAATTTAAAACCCTCCTACTTATTTAATGTAAATGTTTTTATCATTATTTATTTTACCAGTCTGCATGTCTTGAGCACCGACCCTTGTATGTCTACATTTAATTAATTATTTAATTAATTATTTAAGTGTGTGTGATGTCTGTAATTAATTAAATAGACAGTCTGCTTATCGTATTTCTTTTTAGTTAAAATGTATAAGGGCTTGTCCGCCCAATTTTATCTATTGTACATATATACCCCTATTTCCCCTCGCATGCGCGTGAGTGTTTTTTTATTTTGGACAAAGATGGTGAATGATGTGGACCCCACCAAGATGAGATATTTTAAGTTGATAATTCCAGTACAAGATGACACGTGGATCCCTCAAAGATGAGGCAGTACTCCAAGACATGATGTGGACCCCGCCAAGACGAGGTGATACTTCAGAGGAGAAGCAACCATACAAGATGAGGGAAAGTTGCATTATGAGTCAAGCTTCGACTCAGGTATGATTCCATTGTTGTTTTGTTTCCCTAGACCAGTCAGGTAATAGTTTACCTTTAACTATTTGATTATTATTGTATGCATTTTAGAACCGCGGGAAAATATATAAAATAATAAATAATGAAATGCATAAATAAGTGAAGTGTGTTTTTCAATAAAAGTTCATTTTTGAGCATGGAAACATAGATAATAAAGATTAATAGAAATGGATCACATTCATAAAGTTATTAAAAACCCTCAAATCAATATTAATTCATTACCGACTTCCATCATTCATGTTTGACCAAAACCCAGCTTTTGGAGTGTCGGTCATTCAATAACTGAGGGTTCCTCTTACTACCGGAGAGTTCTTATTAATTTTTTGGGTTGAATTAACTAAAATTGCAGCAAATACATATCCATATCTTACGTTTTTTAATTTTATAGTAAAGGGTTGAGTAAATAAAGTGATTATTTTTGATTTTGGGGCTTAACTCAACAAATCAATAAACCATGAGTTAATGTAGTTGGCCAACCAAAAGCCTACCATAAACAATCCAACTAGTGGAATAGCCATATCTTATATAATATGGGGAGGTTCTGGGAACCTTGACAATATAATAATCAAATGATAGAGTATTCTGATTCTTTTATATAGGGTTCTTAGAAATTAATAAATTAGCTGGAGACATTTAGTGATTAAATTAATCGAAAATGTCACATTTGGTAATCAAAATTAAAAGTAATAATTTTCTAAAGTTTATTTGTATAGAATAACTTGTAATACCAAAATTAAAAACTAGGATTAATATTGGACAATGTTTATGTCCAAAAAATGATTAATTTTTAAGTGTAGTACAGACGCTTGCACCTAATATTACTATATCAGAAATTCAAGGTGTTAGTGTCCAAACTTGTTAGCCACCACAGGAAGAGAGTGTGTAAAATTGCTTATAGGAGACTCATGAATTAGGAATATGATGGTTCTATCATAATTCAATTATCCACTTCTAATTTTAGTTGCGGTCGCTACATCCTGAAATGGATGATGATGCCAGTAGTCTCATCTCCAATAAGTTTCAAAGGAGAAAGTGAATCCGGATTTGAATGTAACGATTGCACGCACATTGTGTATTGTGAAAGAAATTTAATAAACATTCATGGAATCTCATTTTTGTTCATTTTACACACCATTAATCTAGTATCGTTTAAGGATAAAAACAAATGGTATATATTGAGCACTTTATTACCTTAATGGTAACATTCGACATGTAATAAGAATATTAAAGATAACACCTTCTTTTGTTCTTATAGAGAATATATTGAAATGAAAGGAAAAAAATGCCTATAGAAAGTTACAACAAAGACACCTTTTCATGTCCTTCAATTAATAAAGGATTCTGGTTTAATATGAGGTTATTTTGAGCACATATTATTAAATACATTTATGGATGTTTTAAAACGCAATGAACTGAAATAATAGAAGCAAGTACCCACTTCTCATTCAGGTATGTTCATTTATATAAATTATTGTTTGTAACATACTTCTTGGGTATTGAATAAAATATGAAAATAACATATTTTTATTTAAATATAGTAACCATGTATGTATAGGAACATTATAAAAACTAAATTTCCTTCTCCAAGTTGCTGAGAAAGGATTATTCCTAAGTCAGTGGTGAGAAACTCATAACTTCTATTTTCCAAGTGAACGATTCTAGATGAACAATTTTTTGAGTATAACCCAAACATTTATCTCACATTCCCTTTGGACATAATGAGACATTATTCTAATTTTTGTAATGAATGTTATTTTTCATTTAATATACTCAAAAAATAGTTCATTCATACTTGAATCAAAGCTAATTTATGATGAATATAAAAATGTAACACTTATGCAGTTGTATAAAGATTATTCTTTATCATGTAAAACTAATAGTGGATGAAAATAATATACCCAGTATTGTATTTAGGCTCAGAAAAGATAAACACCATTGTTATTATTGAAATCATTAGTTTAGACAAAGAAACATTTACAAATAAATGTATGCCACAAAGATTTCTGGGTTACTTCAACGAGAGATTGTCAACTATTACAAAGGAATTATATAGGTAAATATACTTCATTAGATGATTCTATGTTATTAAGGAATGTAACAGTGAAGTATATTCATGGTCAGATGATATGAGTTGCTTCAGATTGGCATTAAGAAGAATATCGTGACCATACATTCATCGATCATGATAATGTAGCATGTCATAATTCTTAAATTCATGTTACCCTATCTATATCATAATATTGATGTTCGTAAGGAGGATCTATGATAACATCTTAAATATAAGAATATATTAACCAAATGCAATGTTGATCAATTCCTAAATGCACATTTTATACATCAGAGTTATGTTGTATGGAGTATCAATGTTTCAAGTTGAAAAAAAAATCAATTATATTTTATGACATTAATTAAAATAATGGATTAATCCAATAACCAATATTCCAACTACTAAATGATAAATAGATATCATATGAGTTGTAGTGTGATGAAAATACATTATGAAATAGATCATATGTTAGGATGAAAAGAGTTTGTTAATATATAAACAAGCATGCATCAACCAAACAAATGGTGCATCTAAGTAAATATCCTAATGTCACATAGGATATTACCTAAAACCCTAAGATGGAAAATATGTGGTCAAATGACAGTCAACTTTTATATATAAGGGTTCACATCTCCATTCGAGATAGTGGCATCTGAATTGAATTGGAATTAGTTAATGCTCGAGATGCACAAATGATTGACATAGGAACAAGTTCAACAAGTACATGTGTAAGATGCATGTTCAAGTGACACATATTGCATAGGAAGGATAAAACCATGGTGATGGTATTATATTCACAACCATGGATAATAAATTATTAACTGAGAATAATAAATCCTACAAGTTGGCATTATATGGAAATTACCTAAGATTGTAAATATCAATTAAAATTCAACAATGAATTACATGTATAAAATTATAAAGGGTATTATAAACTGATTACTATGGTGGGTATTGATATGAGATGATACATGGAAGGTACAAGCTTGGTATAAATAAGGCTAGATTGGTAATACCAAATTGGTATGCTTAAATCCATTAGAATTTTACTTACCATAGCTAACCTCTAAAATCATAGAATGGGTCATGGAATGTCATGATCATCTTTCGCGGAAGGTGTCTATATGACGCACCCAAAAATGGATGATGACACCATCAATGGCTAATGTAGGATCCATGTTACTGAAATATAGTTCTAGATTAATGTATGAAACATGATCTTAGATAATTCATTTCAAATGAATATTTTCCTTATTTCTTCCAATGATTACTGGGAGCGCAAATTTCTTCCAAGAGAAATATGTTCAGGAACATATAGAAAAAATATTTTGGTCTTCAAGTTAGATAAGAGAATGATAAAAGTAATTCTCTAGTGATTGAGTTAAAGTAGGAACGTGTGTTCTGGGGAATAGGATATACTAAGGTAGATCCATAGGTTTCTTGGTCCTAAGTCAATCATTCATATAGTGACATTGTATTGAAAAATAAAATTGGGAACAACTCAAGAGAATAATTTTTTTCAATGTCACATGGCATAATCTCTCCAGGTTCACATGTTCGTAACGTGGGAAGAGATTGATGTTGTGAGTTGAGTACTATATGCTTCATCGATGGATCAAAAATGTATGCCATAATAAGTACAATAATTGAAAGTTCCAGAATATACAATATATTAGGCATATATTAATTATATCCAGGATCACTAAAAGTGATGTAGTCACAATTATGATCTTTTACTTCAGCGAGAATAGGTGATATGTTCCTGGTATATGGGGAAGAAGGTATACTAATATTTTTGGGACAAATCTAGTAATCCTTAGATAAATTTGAACTAGTATCGCAGTTAGGAAAAGGAAATGAGTGAGTCAAGATCATAAAAGCCAGTGGTATCCATACCTACAATTAATGAGTATGTTGCATATTATAAGGCTATTAAGGAGAAGTTATTAATCGCAACGATTTTTTCTAGTTCTTTTATTCACACCTAGTGAAAAAATTATTATCATAATTTAAATTATGATATTCTTACGAGCCATGTTTTCATGTTATGACAATGAAAAAAGTGATATACTCGGGGAAACCTTATCATGAGATGTTTTACTAAAGAAGAAGAGGTCTCATACAATAGATATTCCACATGGAGAAAACGTGACATGCCCAGCACTTAAATCCATAACCCTTTAGAAGAACGATCTTTATCATGTGAGTAGATAACAAGTTAATGTTTCACGTTGGCTCTAGTGCAAGTGGGAGTGTTGAAATAGTGGGTGATATAGACCCAATTATGCATTACTTTTGATTAACATATCATGTATACAGTTAGTTGTACATGATGTAATCTTACCATTATAGAGTATATTTTTTTGTGTCCAATATTGAAATCGTAATTTCCAAAGATTAATTATCATATAAAGAGGTTATACCTGATCCCAGGATATAACGAGAACTTAGAGATACTATGACATTAATATTAAATATATATTCTATGTTCTAGATACATATTACTGGCTAGACAAAGTAGATGTTTAACTATCAGGTGTTCGGGGCTCATATGCATTGAGAGTTCTTCACCTGATGTTCTCACTTGGTGATCTCTAGTAGTGATATCATGAGGAAAACCCCACCAAAAGAAACACCACACGTTTTTGGTGTGATTAGTTATTCCTATCAACATACATGTGTATTTGACTCCGGACATGAGACCATTACCTATGTGTTTCATTTGATTGTGTACATTAATTCCTAAAACACCCATGGTATTTAAATATTTGTGATGTTACTTGTGTTGGGTGAATCGTTGGTGGTATGCCACTGATTGAATGGTCATGAAATGATTTTTCACTTCCATGTTTAGGAATTTGTATATCTAAGTATGGGTTGGTCAGGATGGTGCTGCCTTCATATGTATTTGGCCAAATTATTTAAAAGGAAAATCCATCTTGATAGATCAACAAATAATAATGAAAAAATATGATGACACAAGTGTGAATCCTGATTTTTTAGATATTTAATTTCAAAGAGATTATAGTACACTATCGGTGTTTGTAACGCCCCGACCCCAGCTACCCAGAGTCGGTGCATTAATTACATAACATTGGCATGATCACAAGAAAGATCAAATCTCGAAAGACCGATTGGTTTAGTAGCCTTGGAAACACTAGACATATTCATAAGTTTTACATTACATCATAAAATGAAAAACTACTACAACAACATAATGTCTGAATATTTCACACTCATATCCCCACATAATATCTTTGGAGGTCATTCATAATTTACTTCTTCACTTCCTGGGAAAAATAAAACATAGAAAAGGGGTGAGCTCAAATGCCCAGTAAGGATAACAATATAGCGGAAACTTTCATAAATAAGAATAAACATTTAAGGCAATGCATTACTAAAACAAAAGCCTTTTAAAATTGAACTTCAACATAGTATGGAAAAAGTAAAATGAAATAATTCCATTTACTTATTCACATGGATATTCTACTAATCGAATAATCACATGCAATATCAATAACCACTTTCATAATGTTGGAATGCATAATGCTAAACGTTAATTTCTTTGTCTAGGCCTCATCCCAAGACCTAGGGGTTACTTCTAACCGGAACCCAACCCGGAGTGCCTCTAATAACCGGACACCAACCCGGAGTGCCTCTAATAACCGGACACCAACCCGGAGTGCCTCTAATAACCGGACACCAACCCGGAGGGCATACTTTTACCAGTCCCTAACCTGGAGGGCTTACTTTTACCAGTCCCCAACCTGGAGGGCTTACTTTAACCAGTCCCCAACCTGGAACATACTTGTCCAACACATTCATATGAAGTAAAGATTGAAATATAACATAAACATTCTTATTGGAACTAGCATACGAAATGTCAATACTTTCACCATAAACTATGAATGGTATAAAAATAGCACATCCACAGTCAAACATATCACAAAACCTTCAATACAATATAGAAGTTTTGTATCATAATAAATCAACTTCAAATAATCTTAAAATCTATCAAAGGATGTTGACATAGATGAAATCAAAATTCTTTTTAAAGAAGTATCTCCTTTTATTTTGAAATCATTTAATATCCATATAAAATAAAACATTTTCTTTGAAAATATTCTTATAAGCTTTTATGGAAAGCTTCGACGATTTTATAACGGCGGAAAATAACCGCACCCGCCGTATAAGTTAAAAAAACATTCTTACCTCAATTCTATCGAAAAGGTTAAAAAGGACCTTGTTTTGAAAACGACGGAAAGATTCCTTTATAAACCTCTTATAAAAAGTCAAACAAGGGTATAAATGACTTTAACCCATATTCTTGTAAATAGTAAAAATGTTTTGAAATACATTTCAAAGAAACATGGATGTGGATGATAAAGAGATCCCAGTAGATTATTACGTATAATACAACCTCGGATAATGAAGAGATTGTGAAATAACCCTTACCTTGTACTTTTCCTTGGTTGGGGTAGGTTAACCTCCTGTATAATGGTGAAATAGTTGTTATTAAATTATACAAGAATCATATATAATAATATGATATCATATATGATCTTTTAACATTGATTTGTTAATAATATCTTAGAATTATCGTCGTTTCGGGTGTTAACTTACTCATTTTCTTTTATATGTTTTGTTACATAAGCCATGTTTGTTGTATCCTATTCATATCCATAATGATATCAAGTCCTTAAACATCATTTTTAAATCATAAAATGATAATTATACTTGAATGGATACGATGGAGAATGAATCTCATCGCGTTCGTGGAGACGGTAGTCCGTACGTACGCACGAGCGACAATATCATTCTTTTGATATTAAAATAATATATAAATGAATGGTATATCATATATACAGAATCATTAACATGTTATATTTATTATTTACATGAGTTACACATCATTATTATACCCATCCAAATAATATTATATTGAATAACAATTACACCACGACGTGGAGACGGTAAGCCGTACGTACGCACGTATGGTGACATGTTATTCAAAGGGTGGATAGAATACTGAATATGGTTGTACCATACTTATAATAACATCACAGTATATGTGAGATACTGGAGTTAGTATTTTAGAATGGTAATAACAAAGGAATAAGAAGTGGAAGAAGAAATGAACTTAGAAAAGGGTGGTGAAATCATTACCTCTTCTTCGGGTTCTTCCTTTTGATTTGATCAAAAGGGCTCCATAGGTTGGCTTTCTGATCAAACTAAGGCCTCTAGGTTGTATTGAGGGATGTTGGGAGAGTATTTGGGCAGAGGTTGGCCGAACCAAAAGGCTTTAGAGGTGTGAATAAATGAGAAGGAGGAGTGCCCTTTTATAAGAGGGGTGAGGGGCACTTTTGGAAAAGCTAGAAATATTAATTTATAATAAATTCATATTAGGTTTCCAAAGGCTCCAAAGTTGACTATTCAAAGGATTAGGTGGGGATAGGTCGAAAACAACTCATCCAATAGAATTTAGACAGGTTTGGGTACTTATATTAACCTTATCTTTAAGTATTAACTCTAAGTTAATTAGTTTCACTTTTACAATGTCTCTTTGTATTTTTATATAATATGGTTAATAAACTTACTATATACATCCAAGCGACCCCCAAGTGGTCCATTAATGATTAACCTATCATAATATAAGTCTCTTGGCCGAACCTTAGATTTTTAGGAATTTAATATCAATTAATAATATAATATTTGTTTTAAGAACTCTTTTATGTCAATTTTGACACTATTCAATAGTTGATTTTTGTGAAACTGATAACAGATTGATTACTTCGAACAAAGTCAATTAAATCAATCCTAATATATCATATTATCCTAGAAAATTAGTGTAATTCATTAAAAGGTTCATATTATATTTATTTGGGTATTTATAATATCAATTATGTTAATTTTTTACTATTTTAGTAATTACTGCATCATCATTGTGTCATAAATAAAATAAATTATTTAATGTCTAAAAATTATAAATAAAACATCATTATGTAGTAAATCGTTTTATCTTTCTAATGAATATTTATAATCGAAAATCCAACATGTATAACCCTATGTAAAAATTGTTCTTCTAAAAGATGTAAGCTTATGCCATTTTTATTTTTATTTTAACTTTATTAATATAATGTGTCCCTACCACATACAAGTGGCTCCAAGGGGTCCCCAAATTGACCCAAGGATGCCCATGGTCGGGTATGTGTCCACCAATAAGGTTAGGACACGTTTTAGGGTAATTTTGTATTATTATAATATTATTTTTTTTAACCCTTATTTACCGGATTTACCCTTTAACCATGGTAAATAAAATATTTACCGCAGTAATTATTCAAAATGTCTAAAAATAAAAGTTACCTATTTACACAATTTGAAAATCCTGATTCCAAATATGGAATCCATTTTTCTAAATTCAAAACACAGAAGTGGCAGAAATTAATTTAAAATTAATTCCCGCTGTCAAAACAAAAAGCGTGTTTTTAAGAGATAATAACTATCAAAAGATTGACACTTGTTTATGTTCGGTTTAATTGTAAAATTATGTCTAATGACCAACATTATATTAAATTGTAAAAATATATTCTAAATATACTTTAAAACCACTCAAATTCATAATTTATCACTATTAATTATTTTGATTAAAAAAGTTGTTTTTAATTTAGTAATTTTCACTATTCATCAAAATATGAAAGTTATCCGAAAAGTACCAAAATTTCACCTTAGGCTAAATTCGATATTCCGAATCCAAAAATGAAGTCCATTTTAAAATATAATATATATATATTTTCAAAAATTAAGTATTAGTATTCACAACGGCTAGTTTAATTAGTTGTGGTGTGTGTTAGAACTCGAGGTTTCGTACAACACACGCTATCGCATTATTCGAAGGGAAACATACCGTGGAAGCTTGGGGTGTTTCATTTTAAATTTTTGATGTCCCCATTTAGTCAAAAAGTTTAAAATATTGTATTTAAAAAGGTTTCACTATTAGAAGTTGATAAAAGTGAAATACTGAAAATGAATCTGTTCTTGCATTATGACTAAGAAACTCATAATAGGGATTCTAAAATTATAAGGATTATATAAAGTTCAAAATGTAGTTAATACTATTCATGACCTCTTTTAATGGTGTGATTGAACTCGGGGTTGCGTGTAGTGCAAGTTATTGAATTATTTTTAAGAAGTAACACACTATGAAATCTTGGGGTGTTACATTCTCCCCTCCTTCAATAAATTGCGTCCTCGCAATTTGAAATTGTTCTTCAAAAATAAAAGTTTGAAAGTAGAAAATATATTTGTGGGAAAACCCACATCGGAAATTGGGTTACTAAAATTTAGTCTTAATATGAGGAAAAGAGAAATTAAAGGGTCACCACCAAATTATGATCTCGATTAGGAGAACATTGGTGGCAATTAGAGACATATGATTGGAGGAAAAACGTAAATATTTATAGGTAGTGATTGAGGTCATCAATCACAAACAAGTATAAAATTGAGGTCCTTAAACTCATCAATCCATGATGATTTGAAGTACCATCGGTTCAACAAAATATATGGTATTGGGACAACACATTTTTGACGTTTCCAAATATCTTAGTTGAAATCCCACATTGAAAAATGAATTAATGTGGCCTCTATTTAAAATAAAGAGTCGAAAGTATGAAGATTACCGAAAATAACACATACTAGGGTTCCATGTAGGAAAATATGGATATGGAAGAAAAATCTAACCATCAATTATCTGATGGAGAGTGGTAGAGAACATGGCTATAAAAAGGCCAACAATCCCAAAGCCATAAATTAGTGATGATTTAAGGTACCATCTGGGAAAACATTTTTGTTCAAAGTTGCTTTTCTTAATATTGAGGAATTTATTTATGAGATTGGCTAATATCATAAGGAGATATACTTACTTTATAATTAGAGTTTTATCCATTAATAAATTTCTACCACAAACTCATCTTTCACTCTAAAAGATAATAGAATGTAAAAAAAATTCTATTTACACTATTTGTATAGGGTTCCAAAATAAACGAATTTATAATTCATCTACATGATCTTTTAATAAAAACTACATTATTTAATCTAGGACATCTCATGGGCCAGTGGTAGGTGATACACCCTTGTCGCCCTTCGGTTGCGGGTTCAAGTCTCGCAGCCTTGCCGGACGCGACGGGTTGCCGCCCGACCTCCGGGTTGTCCTTTTATGGCAATCCAAAATAATCCAAACTAGAACTATCCAAAATACTTCTATCCAAACTCACAGTCCAACATTTATAAGTAAGGTAAACATAATGTAGAACCTTTTTACCCCGTAATAGCATATGAATACCTTCATCATGTATTCTTTTAATACACCGAAACATCCTGAATTACCATATTCCTTATTGATTACATTCATGCTCCCTTATTCCATATAGAATGCTGGATATACTTCATTAATCCAAAAATATTTTAAACCCCAACAATGTTGGAATATACAAATCATTAATCAGTTCCAAGGTAGTCAAGAATATCCAATATAATTTATCCAAAACAATCACATATTATTCCAAAATCACTACCTCAGTATCAGAACTATATTATGATTTATCATTCTCTCAACCATATATTTTCCAAAAATTTATCCTGCTATTGAGTCACTTTTCTTTGTTCCACACAATCTCAAGTCCTTAATGAAATAGTACTGCAGTACAATCGTTATATACTCCATGATTATTGTAACAAGTACATTGTTGATACAACACTCAATTGACATAATCAACATAAGAACTCTAATCATCCCTCTTCATCTGGGGTAGTATCATAACTTGATTATTATCCAATAAAATCATTTGCGGCATAGTCTGATGACTGGGACATAGGTTCGCGTAGTGTCCAAACTCCTTGCAAATGAAGCATTGTACATTTGAAACCATTTTCTTACCCTTGCAGTCACGTACTTTGTGCCCTTTTCCTCCACACTTATAACAAACTCCCATTCCTTTCAGGCAAGTTCCAGGGTGTTTCTTTCCACAGTTACCACATATGTGAAAATTCTTCTTTTCCCTCTTCCCTTTATCCATCTTTATCTCTTCCATCCTTTTCTTCTCTTGCTTCCCATCAAAGCCATAGGACTCAGTAAACTCTTTACTTATCTTATCAACACATGATATTATTTCTTCATATGATGATAATACATGGGAGACTATTTCTCTTATAAATTCTAGCTTAAGACCATGAAAGATATGATCCTTCCTTCTCTTTGGATCATGTGCATTTCTGGAGTTCTCATTCCTTCTACTGGGCGCCATTTCTAAACAATGGCATACACTAGATCAGTTTATGAATCAAAATACATAATCCCATACTTATAAAACACTTAACATAAATTGAACTATTTATGGATATAATCCATAATCATAAAAATTTCTCCTTTGAGGATGTATATACTCATAAACCCTTCATAATGATTTGTAAAGAAAATGAGAGTTATCCTAAGCATATCCCCCGGGAGTGTCGTAACCAAGAGTGCAGCAAGGCCCGTTGTCGTGCACCAGTTCCCGTTTGAGTCTAGCTCAAAGCGGTGTTTTCGGGTTTTACCCCTAGGTACATCTGTGCCAGAGCCGCCTCTACCTGCTCGTATCCAGACAGGGATGTATTTCTTGGAAAACTCACAAAATCTCTACAATACCAAAATTCTAGGAAGTTCTTCTATACTAATCCTCAAGTTCATCTTAGGTCTACGTGCTCTAATCAGAGTTTATCTCAATCTAGCTTCCAAGGTTTGTACTAAACTTCCACTGATACCAACTGTAACGCCCCGACCCCAGCTACCCAGAGTCGGTGCATTAATTACATAACATTGGCATGATCACAAGAAAGATCAAATCTCGAAAGACCGATTGGTTTAGTAGCCTTGGAAACACTAGATATATTCATAAGTTTTACATTACATCATAAAATGAAAAACTACTACAACAACATAATGTCTGAATATTTCACACTCATATCCCCACATAATATCCCTGGAGGTCATTCATAATTTACTTCTTCACTTCCTGGGAAAAATAAAACATAGAAAAGGGGTGAGCTCAAATGCCCAGTAAGGATAACAATATAGCGGAAACTTTCATAAATAAGAATAAACATTTAAGGCAATGCATTACTAAAACAAAAGCCTTTTAAAATTGAACTTCAACATAGTATGGCAAAAGTAAAATGAAATAATGCCATTTACTTATTCACATGGATATTCTACTAATCGAATAATCACATGCAATATCAATAACCACTTTCATAATGTTGGAATGCATAATGCTAAACGTTAATTTCTTTGTCTAGGCCTCATCCCAAGACCTAGGGGTTACTTCTAACCGGAACCCAACCCGGAGTGCCTCTAATAACCGGACACCAACCCGGAGTGCCTCTAATAACCGGACACCAACCCGGAGTACCTCTAATAACCGGACACCAACCCGGAGGGCATACTTTTACCAGTCCCTAACCTGGAGGGCTTACTTTTACCAGTCCCCAACCTGGAGGGCTTACTTTAACCAGTCCCCAACCTGGAACATACTTGTCCAACACATTCATATGAAGTAAAGATTGAAATATAACATAAACATTCTTATTGGAACTAGCATACGAAATGTCAATACTTTCACCATAAACTATGAATGGTATAAAAATAGCACATCCACAGTCAAACATATCACAAAACCTTCAATACAATATAGAAGTTTTGTATCATAATAAATCAACTTCAAATAATCTTAAAATCTATCAAAGGATGTTGACATAGATGAAATCAAAATTCTTTTTAAAGAAGTATATCCTTTTATTTTGAAATCATTTAAGATCCATATAAAATAAAACATTTTCTTTGAAAATATTCTTATAAGCTTGTATGGAAAGCTTCGACGATTTTATAACGGCGGAAAATAACCGCACCCGCCGTATAAGTTAAAAAAACATTCTTACCTCAATTCTGTCGAAAAGGTTAAAAAGGACCTTGTTTTGAAAACGACGGAAAGATTCCTTTATAAACCTCTTATAAAAAGTCAAACAAGGGTATAAATGACTTTAACCCATATTCTTGTAAATAGTAAAAATGTTTTGAAATACATTTCAAAGAAACATGGATGTGGATGATAAAGAGATCCCAGTAGATTATTACGTATAATACAACCTCGGATAATGAAGAGATTGTGAAATAACCCTTACCTTGTACTTTTCCTTGGTTGGGGTAGGTTAACCTCCTGTATAATGGTGAAATAGTTGTTATTAAATTATACAAGAATCATATATAATAATATGATATCATATATGATCTTTTAACATTGATTTGTTAATAATATCTTAGAATTATCGTCGTTTCGGGTGTTAACTTACTCATTTTCTTTTATATGTTTTGTTACATAAGCCATGTTTGTTGTATCCTATTCATATCCAGAATGATATCAAGTCCTTAAACATCATTTTTAAATCATAAAATGATAATTATACTTGAATGGATACGATGGAGAATGAATCTCATCGCGTTCGTGGAGACGGTAGTCCGTACGTACGCACGAGCGACAATATCATTCTTTTGATATTAAAATAATATATAAATGAATGGTATATCATATATACAGAATCATTAACATGTTATATTTATTATTTACATGAGTTACACATCATTATTATACCCATCCAAATAATATTATATTGAATAACAATTACACCACGACGTGGAGACGGTAAGCCGTACGTACGCACGTATGGTGACATGTTATTCAAAGGGTGGATAGAATACTGAATATGGTTGTACCATACTTATAATAACATCACAGTATATGTTAGATACTGGAGTTATTATTTTAGAATGGTAATAACAATGGAATAAGAAGTGGAAGAAGAAATGAACTTAGAAAAGGGTGGTGAAATCATTACCTCTTCTTCGGGTTCTTCCTTTTGATTTGATCAAAAGGGCTCCTTAGGTTGGCTTTCTGATCAAACTAAGGCCTCTAGGTTGTATTGAGGGATGTTGAGAGAGTATTTGGGCAGAGTTTGGCCGAACCAAAAGGCTTTAGAGGTGTGAATAAATGAGAAGGAGGAGTTCCCTTTTATAAGAGGGGTGAGGGGCACTTTTGGAAAAGCTAGAAATATTAATTTATAATAAATTCATATTAGGTTTCCAAAGGCTCCAAAGTTGACTATTCAAAGGATGAGGTGGGGACAGGTCGAAAACAACTCATCCAATAGAATTTAGACAGGTTTGGGTACTTATATTAACCTTATCTTTAAGTATTAACTCTAAGTTAATTAGTTTCACTTTTACAATGTCTCTTTGTATTTTTATATAATATGGTTAATAAACTTACTATATACATCCAAGAGACCCCCAAGTGGTCCATTAATGATTAACCTATCATAATATAAGTCTCTTGGCCGAACCTTAGATTTTTAGGAATTTAATATCAATTAATAATATAATATTTGTTTTAAGAACTCTTTTATGTCAATTTTGACACTATTCAATAGTTGATTTTTGTGAAACTGATAACAGATTGATTACTTCGAACAAAGTCAATTAAATCAATCCTAATATATCATATTATCCTAGAAAATTAGTTTAATTCATTAAAAGTTTCATATTATATTTATTTGGGTATTTATAATATCAATTATGTTAATTTTTTACTATTTTAGTAATTACTGCATCATCATTGTGTCATAAATAAAATAAATTATTTAATGTCTAAAAATTATAAATAAAACATCATTATGTATTAAATCTTTTTATATTTCTAATGAATATTTATAATCGAAAATCCAACATGTATAACCCTATGTAAAAATTGTTCTTCTAAAAGATGTAAGCTTATGCCATTTTTATTTTTATTTTAACTTTATTAATATAATGTGTCCCTACCACATACAAGTGGCTCCAAGGGGTCCCCAAATTGACCCAAGGATGCCCATGGTCGGGTATGTGTCCACCAATAAGGTTAGGACACGTTTTAGGGTAATTTTGTATTATTATAATATTATTTTTTTTAACCCTTATTTACCGGATTTACCCTTTAACCATGGTAAATAAAATATTTACCGCAGTAATTATTCAAAATGTCTAAAAATAAAAGTTACCTATTTACACAATTTGAACATCCTGATTCCAAATATGGAATCCATTTTTCTAAATTCAAAACACAGAAGTGGCAGAAATTAATTTAAAATTAATTCCCGCTGTCAAAACAAAAAGCGTGTTTTTAAGAGATAATAACTATCAAAAGATTGACACTTGTTTATGTTCGGTTTAATTGTAAAATTATGTCTAATGACCAACATTATAATAAATTGTAAAAATATATTCTAAATATACTTTAAAACCACTCAAATTCATAATTTATCACTATTAATTATTTTGATTAAAAAAGTTGTTTTTAATTTAGTAATTTTCACTATTCATCAAAATATGAAAGTTATCCGAAAAGTACCAAAATTTCACCTTAGGCTAAATTCGATATTCCGAATCCAAAAATGAAGTCCATTTTAAAATATAAAATATATATATTTTCAAAAATTAAGTATTAGTATTCACAACGGCTAGTTTAATTAGTTGTGGTGTGTGTTAGAACTCGAGGTTTCGTACAACACACGCTATCGCATTATTCGAAGGGAAACATACCGTGGAAGCTTGGGGTGTTTCATTTTAAATTTTTGATGTCCCCATTTAGTCAAAAAGTTTAAAATATTGTATTTAAAAAGGTTTCACTATTAGAAGTTGATAAAAGTGAAATACTGAAAATGAATCTGTTCTTGCATTATGACTAAGAAACTCATAATAGGGATTCTAAAATTATAAGGATTATATAAAGTTCAAAATGTAGTTAATACTATTCATGACCTCTTTTAATGGTGTGATTGAACTCGGGGTTGCGTGTAGTGCAAGTTATTGAATTATTTTTAAGAAGTAACACACTATGAAATCTTGGGGTGTTACAGTGTTCATAGGTTGGTTGACATTTCTATGCCAATAGTTATCTCATTAGGGTCTATGATGGGTTTCCATACTCCATTTTGGTTCTATGGATTTTATTCACAACTATTGAGATAAGTTCCAAGAGGGTCACACACAATAGCGTATTCGAGAATCATCCATATTCAGATGAATAGGTATATAGACATGGTGGGCCCCGCTATGGGGTCTGAGTGTTGTCCATGTTTTCAATCAGAAAAAGAATTAAATAAATTCATTAATATTCAAGTTATGAATATTTGGTATTGAATTATTTTAATGTATTTACATTTTTAGTAAATATGAGATAATATTTATCGAAATAATATTGTATTTATATTCATGGTTCATTTACTCTTATGTGGGTTAGCGAGTCGAGCTAAATGGATCAGTTTTTATCATGTAATATATTATATATATATAAAAATTATGTGATAAAACAATAAATAATATTGATGCACCTTAGTTCTTGAGAATTATTTATTAAGTGGATGTTGAAATAAATTTGGACTGAGGAACCCAAAAGGTTACTTTTCAACACCACTATAAATAGAGGTGAGGCCCTCTCTACATGTAACAATTCATTCATATTCATGGAATAAAAAATCAGAGCCTCTCTATCCTCCTTCTACCAATAGAGAGAAGCTGTTGATCCATGAGTATGAATCATGATCATCCTCATGCATCGAATGGATATCGAGGAGGTGATCATCGCGACATCGAAGACATCGTGGGATCTCCATGCGAGAACTGAGAATTTGATGATTGATGTTCCACCGGATTTTAGAAGTGCATGTGGATGATAAAGAGGGATTCAACTATGGATCCTTCAACCGAAGATCTTCGGAGACATGTTGTAGTCGACTAAAGCTTCATATTTGAAACAGATATGTTTTTAGTTTATTTTTGTGCTCTTTATAATTTATGCAAGATCCACAGACATTACCGGGGCTCATATCGTTAGTGACGAAAAGTTATGTCATCTCATGAATGAATAATTATAAAATCCCCTACCCACCAGCTTCTATTGCGGGCCCCATAACCTTTCACCTTTACCGAAGAAATTATGTGTGGGAATTAAAGTGAATCAAAAAATAATTTTAAAATCCATCTAACCTCTAAAACTCAACCATTCCAGCCCACAATAAATCCTAGGTGGTATTCCACGATTTTTGGAACTCTCATAATTAATTCCATGTCTATATCACCTTGGTTCTTCACAATTAGAATCCCTAATCGAAGATCCACTTCTATCCAAATAAATGAATCTCATCCGGATGTTTTCCCATTCTTCCTCTTTTCTTCTCTCATTTCATTGATGGAAGTAATCCAATTTTTTTAGATATAAACCTATTTGGTGATATATTTATCTTTGATTGTAGATCTAGATCTAAATTTATAGGATCTTTATGACTTCAATCTTGATATAGGTTTCTGAGATCCGTATTTTGATCTACATCGTTGTGCTTCTCGATTTTGGGGATTTTAATTTGTTCAATGGTCATCAATGAATCTAGGTTGGTGGTTTGAAATTAAATTTCCATAGTCATGATTTTGATTATGTATATGAATATTTTATAATTTCATGAGTTTTTTTTCAAATTGATATTTCAAATAGAATTAATTAATGTGATAAATTAATTATTTTAGATGGTTGTGAAATTGTGTGATTTTGGATTATGAATGAGATAATTAATTGGGGAATTGATTATGAGATTCTATAAAATGTTAAATTAAGATAATTAATTGATGAATTAATTATAAATACATGAATTAGGGAATTGAGAATTTGGTTGAATATTGAGAATTGAGGAGTTGGGATAATTAACTAATGATTTAATTATCAAGGTATTGAATTGGGATTCAAGGATAATTTATTGTTGAGTTAAATATCAAATTGTTGAATTGTAAATTGATAATAACTAATTAGTGAAATAATTATTCGATATTGAGTATGTTAAGAAATAATTAAATTTTGAATTTATTTTTGGAAAAAGAAATGTGATTAATTAATTGCAGAATTAAATAATAGGACTAGATTAATTAATTTATGAATTAATTAATCATTGAAAATGGGGATCTAGACATGATGATCTTGGCCAATTATGATATATGAATATTTTTTAAATGTGGGATAGACATGATGATCTACCCTAATGATATATTTATTGGTATGGTCGATAAATAGAGTAATAGAAATATCTATCTACACCAATGACATGTGAGAATAATTGATAATTGGGGTTCCATACCTAATGATCTAATCCAATGGTATATATTCATAATTAAGAACTAGGGTGATAGACTTGATGTTCTATGACCATGATATATATGTGTATATATATGCATGTTTGAAAAACAGGGTACTACACATAGAATTCAACTCAAAAAACATTAGAAATGTAATATTGGGATATGAGGCCAAAATAATGAAATATGAATTGATTATGTTATATGATTTAGACCCGGTGTGGGATGAAGTATGTATTGATGAATAGTTATCATTGGGAACCTAATGGTTTATGTAGTCTAAAAAGTATTAATTGATAATGTGATAACTGGTTACTCATTAATTTTAATTAGTTCATTATACAATTGAAAACAATTTTTATTTACTGAATTTATTTTAGACATCGTTGGTGGTGGCCTACTGATTTCTACTCACACCCTACTTAGGCCGCCTGGTCAATAACCAAATAGATTTCATGGATTCTAGACTGGTAAAGGGAAAGGGATCAATGTTAGATGGTTGAGTCAGGATGGAGTATGGTACAGGGATCCAAACGTGGTTTTGGAACCTTTGTGAGCAGTGAATCTATTTCTTCTGGGTTTTCATTTTGGACACATGACATGTAGTTTTGCATGAAGTGATTTCATGTTTATTTGGTAATTTTAGTACCTATATTTTTTATCATGATATTGTTGCTGTTTATTGTAATATATTTGAATTTTTTATTTTTTATTTATTTCTTCTTCTGTTTTACTATAATAAAATAGGGTATTGTCTCCTCATGATTGAATTATCTGACCCTCACTACTATTTGGTAGCCTCTCGCATATGGGGAGGTGCACTTGAGGTCATATTAATGATAGGATTGGGGTATAGGTGTGTGGTACCTGGGATGGGACATTAAAAGTGGCATTATAGGTCCATATTTCTTTTCTTATTATTTTGTCTTGCTATTCGGGAAAGGTATATAGGATACTAGAAAGAGTTGGGGCTTGGTAATAAGCTTGTTCATGGGAGTTTTGAATCCTTGTTCGGAGGAAAACCCAAGTACTCAGGGTGGGAATGTTATTACTGGTCGGAGTAGATTACTCAATATGGGAGTGGTGAATTGAGTAACTTTAAAAAATTCTGTTTAAATAGGATTTCCTCAAAAGATTAGATACAACCTAGTAAATAAAGGCTATACTATTATAAGAGTTTGACTATTGAAATAACTTCTTAGAAGATTGATTAATTCTCAGTAATAAGAATATTAGTTATTAATATTACTTTTGAAGATATTCTACTTAGAAAAAACAGTTATAAATTCATTCCAATATTATCTATAAAAGTGAATTTAGTGATTTCTATGTTATATAAAAAAGTAGTAAAACAGAGAGAACTAAATTAAGTATCATAGCAGATATAAAAAAAGTGGTTCATAATCAAGCCGAGAACAAATCCACTCCACTTCATGATCACCTGTCACCAAGAAGTTTATATATATATAAACTTTGATCCACACCCTTGATCAGGGTTAACAACATTACGCATGACTATCTAGGCCACACACAGACCTCTTGAGAAAGGTCACACAGGGACATCTTTCACTCTAATCCGTGCGTACACACAAAAGTAAAAGAATTTTTGAGTAAGGATATCTTGTATCCTTAAGTTTAATGATGGCGATAGAGTGTGTTATATATGAAAACACACACTACTCGAATGTTAATAAAAGATACTCAATAGAACAACATTATTGAGATAGGTTTAAAAATTCTCTGAGTGTTAGTCTTTGTAGCTTTGGACTTCTGAGATGGGATAGATGCAATTCTAAAGTCCTCGTATGGAAGACAGAGTGTCATGATTCATCTTGTTTTCTTCGTGATGATTGAAAGTGCAAAGATTTTCTCGATTCTGTGATTCAAATATTCCTCATGTTCTCTTGCCCGCTTTTTTTCTTTCTCCTGCATTATCTTCTTTATGGGAAGCACATTTCTTTTATCTTGGAGTGCATGCATTGGGGCCGACTGGTTGCAAGTTTTATGCACCTCGAACCTCATACTATCCAAAGATATGTCTAAAAATAAACATTAATTATGATAGTGAATTAAAATCTTCAAATATGTTTGTTATAGATTAAGTTGAAAACAAAAATATATATATTAGGAAACTGTGGCACAATATGTCATGTAAGTGGTGTATCCTTCACACAATATCTTGTTCACAGTGTCTTGTTGTTCACTGTGTCTTTTTCATGGTGTCTGCTTGTTCACGGTGTCTTCTTGTTCACGGTGGCTCCTTGTTCACGGTGTCTGATTGTTCACGATGTCTTCTTGTTCACGGTGTCTGCTTCATAGTGTTTGCTTCACGGTGTCTACATCACAGTGTCTCAAGGTTATGGTGTCTCATTTCATGGTGTGAGAAAGACATAACCAATGTAAGACTCACGGTGTCTTAGACTTTTTAAAATAACAGTATTCATACTTAAGAAATGATGATCATATAATGGATTAGACTTAATCATTTTTCAAAGAAGATATTATAAAATTAAATCAAGGATAGTACACAGTAATTAAATAGAATGTAGAGAAATTGAGATCTTGAGTGGATATTCTTAAAGGATGAGAATACTTAAAAACTAATACACTTGATTTGATATAATTTACTATATTTAACCAGGTCGAATAGGATTTGGGATCCTTAAACCATGATTTTTACATGAGAGGTCCAACAATATCCCCCTTTTTGATGATCATGAATCATGTAAATTTAATGTTTATATTTGATCCAACTATAGATATAGAGATAAATTTATATCATATAGAGACTTCTCCCCCTTTTGGGATTACCAAAAAGATGGAATAATAGAAGTCAGGAAAGGTGTACAGTTCATTAGAGCAAGGAAGGTTCGGTACAAACAGAAAAGATCGAAACAAAAGAAATATCATTCCTATAAAAAATTAGTAATCACTATTCTTCTTCATGGACTAGCCATCTCATTGACTTTAGAATTATTATAAGAAGAAGAAGCTATAAGAACTGAAGTGGAGGTAGAAGAAGGGAGTGAGGTGGTTCATAGAGAAAGTAAAGGTAGGACTTCAATAACAGATGGAGCCATAGTAGGAGTAGTAGAAGATTAAGGCATTTGTTGATCAAGGATCACATGACTGGTCTGACTCAGTCCTGTGGGGTTGGAGTAACAACAGGTTCTAAATGAGGAGAAACAAGATTTGGTTTAGAATGCATCTCTTTCTTCATTTCGTCGATCATACTTCTCAGAGTCTTCACTTCATCACTAAGAAGCCTATTTTAAACTCTAACTTCATGAATCTCATGAAGCATTTTAGGTAAAATCTTCCAAATAACATTGTCCGACAATAATGAGCCATCTTTATCACATAGATGTGTCACATAAGAAAGTTGGTAATTCAGAACTTTTTCAACACCAGACAAAAGGGTAGAACCAAATTCTTTTAGATCATCCTTGATCACCAAGGATGATTGGTCTGATGAAGGTCCAGAAATAGGTATTGATATAGTTTCAAGTTCCTTTGTAGGGGCTATATGAGAGACTGATTTCAACTAGAACAAAGAGGAAATTTCAAGGCCTTTGGATGAGATTTTCTGATTTTCATCCACATCATAGAAACTGGGGAACAAATATTGAGTGTCTACAAATATCAGATCAACTGGATTTGGTATTTCAAGAGATTCCAGATTTGGGGGTTTCTCCCCTCAATGGTTGCATCCTTCTCAGGATTGAGAGGCTTAGGGTCTTAATATAATTCCACAAAAATAGCTCTTGGTTCCTCACTCATTTCATGACTAGCCAGATGAAAAGCTAGCTCCAACATTTCTCCAGCTGAATGGATGATTTCAAGAGCATATTGTTCCACTGGGAGTTCCTCAAGATTAGCTTCTTTCATACCAGGTAGCTCTTCCACTATAGGTTCTTCCACATCATTCTTCTCAATTTATTTGGCAACAGAGTTAATTTTAGACTCAACTTGAGCTTCCAGAGTAACAACTTCTATTGGGGCCGGGAATTCTTCTTCAATAACATAAAGAGGAACAAATATAATATCTTCCTCAATAGAAATAGTTTAGCTATGAGGCATAGTAACATATTCTTCTTCATTAGAAGAATAAATAACAATATCATCTAGTTCAAAACCATGATGAGAAATATTTATTGGTCTTGAGGGATGTTCCAATAGATTTCATTTCTTATAAATTCTATCATTGTCTTCCACCCATTCCTTTTTACAAGGATTCCAATTAAACTTCATTCTATTGATAGTGGATCTTGAGAGGTAGAATTCACAATCCTTAATTACTTCCTCATTAGGTCCAACCATACCATTGGAATAAAGCATGGTTGAGATAAGCTGAGAGTAAAAGAGGGAAGTTGACATGGATGTGACTTTGATCATCTCACACATAAGTTGTATGATATACTTGCACAGGTTGATCTAATGCCCATTTTTCATAAGATGAATCAGAAACACATCGTGATATTTCAAAATAGAAAAATCACCTTTTCTGGGACTAACTAGATTATGTATAAACTTGAACATAATCCTTGATTCTCCATCTAGTTCGGCAGCAATGGCTCTCCTTTTGAGGCCATTTCCAGTAAAGGCATTCAAAGCATCTTCCAGACTAAAGAATTCGGTCGAGGGTGGAGGTCCTCTCTGATAATCCTCACAGATTCTTTCATGAGGTATCTTAGGCATGAAACCCATAACCTCGAAGAGAATGAGAATATTTTCCAATTGATCTAGCTTATCACAACATATCCATCCTCAGACTCAAAAGATAACTGAACATATTGATAAACCTGATCCAACAACTTAGGATGGACAGGTCTATCATCCTTCGAAAACCACTCTAAATAACCTTGCTGTTCTAACACTTTCAACACAATAGACTTACTAGATAAAAGCCACTTGGGGTAACCTCTTTCTCGGGTACAACAAATCAGTTTACTAGATTTGGAATTTGAGGTCCTTCAAGATCTAGCTTAGGCGCAATCTTCTTCTTCTTTACGCTACATTTCCTGGGAGTCAACGATGCGTGGAAATTTCATCCTGGGCATCTACCAAAGGTTCGAGAGAGAGAAAAGGATTGCAGGGTTGAAGAAGGATTTGAAAGAGTGAAGAGAATAAATCCGGAGTGAAGAATCGATTTATACATTCTTTATTTTATCATTTAATAATAACAATCATCGCAAAATTAAAAGTGTGGGAAAATGAGAAAGGTAAAAAGGATAATTACCGTGATACAGGTATTTTACAAAAACAAAACCACAAAGTGTTTTTATGGTGAGACCATGTTTGGTCATTACGGTGATATAGTAAACGCACGTTACGGTGAGACAGTGAATGAACTTCACAGTGAGACAGTAAACATCAACTTTACAGTGAGACAGTAACTGTCAGACAGTAATCATGAATCACTAACTTAGAAGCGGTAATCATTAAACAGTAATGTATAAAATAGTAAGATATCAAAAAAATAATAAATTAAAAAGAAAGATATCAAATAGTAAGACATGAAACAATAAGATATCTAACAGCTAGACATGAAATAGTAATATATAGAACTGTAAGAGATGGAATCGTAATATATCTATTTGATGTTTATCATGCCTAGTTCATGTATGATGCAATCTATTATTTCAGAGGTTAATGGTTTGGTGAATATATTTGCAAGATGATACTCAGTACCAATGAATTACAAAGTGATAACACCTTCTTGATAATGATCTCTCAAAAGGTGATGTGTTACATCAATTTTCATTGTCCTAGAATGTGAAACAGGATTTCTTGAGATGTTAATAGTACTTGTGTTGTAACAGTTTATATGTATGCCTGAATTGATATCCATAATATGGTAATGTGTGTTTCATCCAAAAAAATTCTATATAACAACTATCAGCAGCTATGTATTCAGCTTTTACAGTAGATAATGCAACCAAATTTTTTTCATACTACACCATGATACTAGTGACTTGCCTAAAATGTGACATATTCTAGTGGTGATTTTTTCTATCTATCTTACAGCCACCAATGTCATCATCAGAGTTACACACTAATTCAAATGATTTTTCTCTAGGATAGAACAATCCTGAATTGGGTGTATGCTTGATGTTTTTGAAAATTCTCTTTGCTGCATTTAAATGCGATTCTTTAGGATTCTCTTGAATGCGAGCACACATAAACACACTAATCATAATGTCAGGACGTCTAGTAGTTAAGTATAGTAAACTTCCAATCATTCCTCTATAAGTGGTTTGATCAACAGATTTTCCTTCTTCATCAAGATCTAAGTTACATGTGTTACTCATGGGAGTGTCACTATATTTAGTGCTATCCAATCCAAAACGTTTTAGAAGATCTCTAGTATATTTTCTTTGAGTTGAAATAATTACATCATTATTTTAAAGGAATTCAAATCTGAGAAAGAATTTCATTTCACCAATTGAACTCATTTCAAATTCATTTTGCATCATTTTAGAAAAATCAATACATAAAGAATTTTTGATGATCCAAAAATAATATCATCTACATAGATTTGAACAACTAAAACAACATTATAAATTCGTTTTATAAAAAGGGTATGACCAGCTATTACTTTTTCAAAACCATTGGAAAAAAGAAAAGTACTCAACCTATCATACCAAGCTCTTGGTGCTTGTTTTAAACCATATAAATATTTTTATAGTTTAAAAATAGGATTTGGAAAATTGGGGTATGTAAAACCAGGGGGTTGTTCAACAAAATCATCCTCATCTATATACCCATATATGAATGCACATTTAACATCCATTTGATATAGTTTCAAATTCAAATGTTCATCATAGGCAAGCAATATTATGATGGATTCAAGTCTAGATACTAGTGCAAAGGTCTCTTTAAAATCAATTCATTCTTATTTACTATATCCTTGTGTATCTAATCTTTCCTTGTTTCTAATTATGTTACAAGCTTCATATACCTTATTTCTGAACACCCATTTAGTGCATATGGTGAATGTGTCCTTATGTCTTTCAATAACTTTCTAAAATTTGTACCTTTCAAAATGATTAAGTTTTTATTGCATAGAAATCACCCAAAATTCATCATTTATAGCATCATTAATGTTTTTATGTTTAATTTGTGACTAGAAGACTTGATGTACAACCTAATTTCTAAGAGAAGCTATAGTTTGAGTTCTTTTGTATAAGTCTCCTACAATAGCATCTAAGGGATTGTTCTTAAGAGTTAAAACTGCTCTAGAAAAGGAAGGACTAGTAATTTTAGGTTCATCGTCAGGTCCATGTTCATTGTGACTTGATTCTTGGGAATTTATAAAACTATATGTTTTCAAAGATTCTTTTACAGAATGGTTTGACGATTTTGGATTGAAGTTCATCTTTGATACATAATCCTCTAGGTTCTCTAGAATGATTTTAGGCTCATGTGGATCTGTTTCATCAAATTTGACATGAACAGATTCTTCCACAAATTTAGTTCTTTTATTGAACACTCTATAGGCTTTACAAGACAAGGAATATCCAAAAAAGATACCTTCATTACTTTTGGATGCAAATTTTTCAAGATTTTCCTTGGTATTAATGATATAGACTTTAAAACCAAAAACATTGAAGTAGATAACCATGTGTTTTCTATTGTTCCGTAACTCATAAGGAGTCCTCCTAAGAATGGGCTGGATTAAGACTCTATTGATTATGTAGCATGATGTATTGACAACTTTAGTACAAAAATAGATAGGAAGGTCATACTCACTAAGCAATTTTCATGAAATCTCTTGTAGGGTTCTATTTCTTCTCTCCACAACTCCATTTTGCTAAGGTGTTCTAGGGGCATAGAAATTGTGACTATAACCATTTTTTGAGGAAACTAATTCAAACTCTGGATTTTCAAACTCATAACCATGATCACTTCTTAAGGCTTTAATTCTAAGTTGACTAAGATTTTCTACAGACTTGGCATATTTAGTTAAATAAGAGAAAACTTCACTTTTGTGAGCCCTAAAGAAGGTCCAAGTATATCTCAAAAAGTCTTATACAAGAACATAAACATAGTGTTTCCCATTTAAACTAGAAACTCTATATTGTTCAAAAAAATACATGTGAACCAGTTCGAGAGGTTGGAAAGTTGAATCTTCTTTCTTTAGCTTGAAGGAAATTTTGTGTTTTCCCCTTTTGACAAGTATTACACACTTGGTCATATGGAAACTCATGTTTATGTAAGTCTTTAACTAATATTTTTCTAGTTAGCTTTCTAAGGGAGTGAACATTACTGTGTCCTAGTCTCATATGCCAGAGCCAAGACTCTTTAGGAAATACACTCAAACATGATTCTTTTTGAGAAGCTAAGGAATATTAGTTAATAGAGTAAAAATTTTCATTTCTTAAAGTAGAAAACAATAATTCATCTTTAGAATTACTGACATTTCAAGCATCATTTTCTAATTTGACATGAAATCCATAATTACATAATGGTTATATAGTAAGAAGATTGTATTTTAATCCATCAACAAATAGTACTTTAGAAATTAAAACAGAGTTAGAGTTACTAATTTGGCCGAGCCCAATAATATTTCCTTTGGAATTGTCCCCAAATGTGACACGTCCTCCATCTACTTTTATTAGGTTCTTAAAGAATGAGTATTCTCATGTCATGTTCCTTGAATATCCACTGTCCAAGTACCATAGACTTTTACAGGAACTCTTTATGAATCATTACTACAAAAAGATTATGCAAAAATATACTTTGGTACCCATACTTTTTTGGGTCCAGTAAATATTAGTGACAAGTGCATTAGGAACTCATACTTGTCTCGTAGGTTTCATATAAGCATTACACAGACTATTTGAAAAATAAACTCTATTTGGTCTATTAAAATAAGAAACATTAGAATATGTATCATCAATTAAAATAGTTGATTTGTGTCCAAAAGTGGGAGTAAAACCGTATGTCCTAGATTTGGAAACAAAATTTGTTCTACCAAAATTTCTTTTTCCAAGTTGATAACCAATGCCAGTGTTGTATTTAGGGGAAATTTATTTTCCTATAATTTGAGGAAGGGTATAATTCACATTTGTAAACTTTTCTAGATCACTCTTCAATTTATCATTAGAAATGTTTAAATAATTGTTTTCTTTGAGAAGTTGAGAATTTTTCTCCTTTTCAGTTGTGAGTTTAGATCTAATAGTCACAGTAAGAGAATGTTTTTTCTTCAATGATTTATCTTTTTATTTTAGTTCATTTCATGTTTCTTCAAGCATGTTAAATTATTCAAACATCTCTTCATTACTCATGTTTTTAGAGTCACACTCATCTCTAGAATAGTATGAATTAAGTACAAGAGAATCTTGTGTTACCTCAGATCTGTTTGTCATAAAACACATATTGTCTTTGTTTTCCTGTTCATCATGTGTTGTTTCTAAGTCACTTGAACTATCCTCAGAAGCACTCCAGGTTGCTTTCATGGCCTTTTTATACTACATGTCCTTGTCCTCATATTTCTTTTTGTACTTGACCATTGGACAGTCAGTCTTGATATGTCCTTTGCACTTACACTCATAGAAAACAATTTCATCAGTCTTGTAACTTTTTTCCAGTCCTTCCAATTTCCTTTTTGGTCATAATTTCCCGTGAAGATAGGCTTTCTGAAAAAATTCTTCTTCTTGTAAAATCAAATGAATCATCTGGCTAATTGATCCATCTTCTCATCACTTTCGGATTACGATTGTTCACCAGTGGAGATTTACACAAAGGCTTCCATTTTCCCGTTGTCAATGTGCTTAGAGGTGGTGGTCTTGAATGCAACATATTTCTTTTTTGGCGCATCTTACTGCTCCTTATAGACTTTAAATTCATCCTCATACATCATCAGTTTCCCAATGATTTCTTTTAAGGGTAGTTTGATGATGTCGCATGATTCGCTAATAGAGACAGAGGTTCCCCTCCATCTTTTAGGTAGACATCTGAGAATTCTAATGATCTGTTCCTTGGAAGATACTTCTCTTCCAATATAAATAATTGTGTTGACAATCTAATTGAACCTAAGATACATGTTAGAGGTAGGCTCATCAGGTTTCATCTTAAAATTATGATATTTAATATTATAAGTATTAAGTCTCATTTCTTTTACACTAGATGTTCCTTTATGTCATAAAGATATGGTATCTCAAATTTCATGGGCAGTTTTACAAGAAGAAATTCTATTGAACTCTTCATCTCTTAAAGAGCATTATAAAGAATTCATATCTTTGCAATTATTATTGTAGGAAGTTTTTGAAGGTTTATCCCATGTGGTTCTATCAATATAAGGAATCTTAAATTCATCTATAATGGATGGCCAAATTTCAAATCACATACTCTTTAAGTGCATTTTAATTTTAATTTTCCATTGAGCGTAGTTGATTCCATTAAATAATCGTGGTTTGTTGGTTGCAACACCTTCCAATCTATTATCCATAAGAAAGAATTACTGTAAAAGAGCTATAAATTTAGAATTAACAAAAAATTATTGATCTTTAAAATACAACTATAATGACAGTTGAATAAAATTACACAGAATCCTAATAAAAAGCCTTATGATATCAAAAGTTGGTCGGAGTAGATAACTAAATAGGAGAGGGGTGAATCGAGTAACTATAAAAATTTATTTTTAAAAAGGATTTCCTCAAAATATTAGATACAACCCAGTTAATCAAGGTTGTACTGTTATAAGAGTTTTACTATTGAAATAGCTTCTTAAAAGATTGATTAATTCTCCATAATAAGAATATTTGATATTAATATTACTTTTTATGATATTCTACTAAGAAAAAATAGTTATAACTTCTTTCCCAGACTAACTATCAAAGTAAATTTAGTGATTTATGAGTTATATAGAAAAGCAGTAAAACAGAGAAAAATAAATTAAGCAGCACAATGCATATGAAACAAGTGGATCAGTCTCAAGCCGATAACTAAACCACTCAACTTGTTGATCACCTTCCACCAAGTATTTTATATAAATAAACAATTATCCACACCCTGGATCGGGGTTAACAACAATACGCAGGACTGTACAGGCCACATAGGGACTTCTTCCACACTTATCCTTGGGTATACACAAAAGTAAAAGAATGTTTGAGTAAGTATATCTTTTATCCATCATTTTAATTCTACAGATATCATTTTTTATATACATAAATACACATTACTCGAAAGTTAATAAAAGATACACAATAGAGAAACAATATTGAGATAGGTTCAGAAATGATCTTAGTGTTAGTCTTTGCAGCTCTGGACTTCTGAGATGGGAAAGATGTTGTGCTCAAATCCTCTTCTGGAAAAAATAGTGTCACGATTCAGCTTGTGTTCTTCGTGAGGTTTGATAGTGCGAATATTTTCTTGATTCTGGGTTTCAAATATGATTAATGTGTTCTTTAGCAGTGTCGAGTTGCATTCAATGGTCTTTTCTTTAAAACTTTTCTCTAAGTGTGTTCTTCTTGATAGTTCTCCTGCCCACATTTGTTTTTTTCTTGTGTGTTATCTTCTTTCTAGGAAACGAGTTTCTTTTATCTTGGAGTGCATGTGTTGGGGCCGACAGGTTGCATGTATTCTGCACCTCGTACCTCATATTGTCTGATGATATGTCTACAAAGAAACATTAATTATGTTAGTGCATTAAAATATTCAAATACGACCATTAAGGATTAAATTGAAAGATGAAAAAATATATATTAGGAAACGATGTCATAGTATTTCATGGAGACAATGTCTCCTTCACACGGTGTCTCATTCACTATGTCTTGTTGTTCACGGTGTCTTGTTCATGGTGTATTCTTGTTCAGGATGTCTGCTTGTTCACGGTGTCTGCCTGTTCAAGGTGTCTGATTTTTCACGGTGTCTGATTTATCACGGTGTCTGCTTGTTCACGGTGTCTTCTTTACAGTGTCTGCTTCACGGTGTCTTCTTCACGGTGTCATCTTCATAGTGACTACTTCATGGTGTCTGCTTCACGGAGACTCAAGGTTACGGTGTCTTGTTTCATGGTGTTAGAAAGACATAACCAGTGGTAGACTCAGGGTGTCACTGACTTTTCAAAATAACCTTATTAGAACCTAGGAAATGATGATCATTGAATGGACTAGACTTAATCATTTGTCAAAGAAGATATTATAAAATTAAATCACGGATTGTACACAATAATTAAACTAAATCTAGAGAAATTAAGTTTTTGAGTGGCTCTTCTTAAAGAATGAGAATACTTAAACACTAATACACATGATTTGATATAATATATAGGGTTTAACCAGATTGAATAGGATTTTTGATCATTAAAACATGATTAGTACATGAGGAGCCCAATAGTTATTAATGATGTTTTTTATTTCTATTGGATGCTAATTAATCTTGAGTGATGCAGATGATGTGTTCGGTGATATTTATTATTGATATTTATGAGAATTGAATCATGGAAAAATATGGAATGATAGTTAACTCTGTTTTCATCATTCTAGGCACTCGGTATTATTTTCTGGCATGCATCATTTTAGGCATGCTCGGAAAATGGGTTTTGGGTAATTTTTTTAACATAAACTATTTTCCTTAATTGTGAAATAAAACTGAAAATAGTCCCTAATATTAAATTGGATTTTGTATAATGATACACAATGATAATAAATCGGTGTTTAAATGAGAAACATAAAGATAAAAATGTAAATTCCTATTGATAACATAGGCCTTGGTGTATAATGGACAAGTGTAGTTATAGAACCTTTGTTCTAAACATGTGGTGAGGTTTGAAAAAAATAAATTTTGGAACTTTTTATCATTTTCCCTAACGTAAATTTGATAATATTGTGTTTTGAGTGCTAGATTTGTGTCTAGAATTATGAAGATATGCCTCCACGATGATGCATGTTGAGAGGACGGAAGGAAGATATTGCAGGAGAGGGTTTAAAATAGTCGAACCTGAGAGACTGATAGTGATGGGTGACGAAGAATGTGAGATGTTCTGATATAAATTTTATCACTTCATGATATTTATGGAAAGTGGCCTAAGATAGTTTGTGAAGTGTATATCTATTCTGAAGATGAAGTTTCAGTTACATAACCCTCCAACTTATACTAGATAGGGTAGACTAGAGGTAGGTGAGTTCCGGGATGAGTTGATCGAGACGATACTTGACCATTTGGAGACTCCTAATGAAAAGTGGTCCAAGTTGGTTTGTAATATTCTATAGGGATCACCAAAGAATTGGTGGGACATCTAGGATTAGATTAGAAAATTGATCGTATGATATGAAAATAATTCATAGAGAAATTCTTGGAGCACTTCTACCATGATATTCTGAGGCAGGGGAGAGTAGCTGATTTCATGTAGTTGAATCATGGGATCATTTCCATGATGAACTATGTTAGATTATTTATTGATTTTAATTCTTTTCTCCTACATTGGTGTAAACTGAGGAAATGTCAGAAAAATAATTTCATGATAGAATTATGTGTTAAATTATATCCCAGGTTAATATCTTCAGGGCGATGGATGACTCAGAATTGGTGAATATGGATCTCATTTTAGAGGGGAACCCTAAAAAGGCTTTCAGTGCTGGACATGTGGTTTATTATAGATGATATGGAGGTATATATTTTGAGATAAAGAAGTATCGTTACATGAAATTTATCCAGTGAAGTCGGAAGAAAAGTGGGAATACAGGAGCACCAGCCGCTCAGGATCTTACCCATGTGATTTTTTACTAATGTGGTATGTCGCGACACTTTCATATATATTTTCCTCAACCATTAGTAGATTGTCGAGCCTGCATCAATGTGGCTCAGCTTTAGATGTTCTACAATAACCCGAGATTGACTACTAGTGATGGAAGTGATATACAAATCTAGTGTGAGAGAAAAGGATGTCTCATACCATATCAGTCTAGCAGCTAGAGTTTTACAGGTCATGGTGGTAGAGTTAACGGGATTGGTTCTTTTAGGTAAGAGGGCCCATTAGTAGAGTGGTGAAACTCAGGAAAGTCAAAAAGAATCAAAGTGAAGAGGATAATCACAATTACATGTGGTGTAGTATACACTTGTGGATTGTAAGGCTATGGCATTAATGGTGTGAAGTACAATACTTGTATCTTATACATTATCAAGTCCCTTGTTTGATATGAGTGCCTCTAATTCCTTTATATCTAAAAAGCAAGTTAATGGTTTGATCATGTCAGTGGAGTTCATTAGTGGTGTTATGACTACATATATACTATTTGGAGTATGGTTTAGTGACATCTGTCTATGCAGGGGATTTTCTCTTGAAGTAGGGAAATATATTTTTCTCTGGGATCTCTATATTCTTGACATGTTAGGCTTCGACCTAATTAGATTTATAGATTGGTTAGTCTCATACTGAGCTCATATTGGTTTTTACCATAGGAGAGTGAAATTTATGTCTCTTAAGGATGAAAAATATATTCTCCATGGAGAGTGGGATATCCAAGCAGGCTGAGTGGGGATAACTACTCAGGAATTGGGAGTGCTCAATGCCTAGGATGTAAGTATTTTTCTAAATTGTGGAGGTGTAAATCTAGATGTCTTTATACTAGTGGTGGAATAGTTTCAGGATGAATTTCATAAATAAATCTCAGGGATGAAACCTAAGAGATATGCTATTGATCTCATTTTGGGGAATGATATAGTTTAAATTCCACCATACATAATAGAATCGATATAGCTTCAAGAGCTCAGGACTAAGTTGGAGGAGTTAAAGGTTAAAGGGTTTTTCTATTTGAGTATGTTGTCTTGTGGATTTCCTGTGTGGTTTGAAAATAATATTGATGAGAGTTTGAGATTTTTTTTTAAAACATGATGTTGAAAAAGATTAATGTGAAGAATTATTATCATTTTCCATGTATCAAAATATAGTCTGAACAGTTTAAATGATGATGTGTGTTCTAGAAGATCGAATTGTGATTAGGGTATCATCAACTGAGTGTTCGTACTTATGATATACTAAGGACTTCTTTCAAAATTAGATATTTCATTTATGAGTTCATAATATTGTTATTTGTCGTAACAAATGATCCAATCGTGTTTATGTCCTTGATGAATAGAATCTTACATCCTTACCTAGATCAGTTTGTATTGGTTTTTGTGGATGGTATCTTGGTGTACTCCAAGACTCCTGACGATCATTCCCATCATCTTGATATCATCCTGAGAACACTGAGAGATCATCCTCTATATGACATGTAAACTAAGTATCAGTGTTGTATTGACCGAGTATACTTCTTGGGACATATCATCTTTGAGGATGGTGTTTCAGTGGTCCCAAAGAAGGTTTGGGTAGTGGTATCCTGATAGAAGCCCATGAATATTTGTGATATCCATATATTTCTGTGGTTTTCTAGATATTATCAGACATTCTTCAAGGAGATTTCCCATTTTGAGGAACATCTCTTGGGATTAACCAGGAGAGTTATAAATTTGTTTGGGTCAGAATCATGTTAGATTTCATTCCCATAGTTGAATAAGTGCTTAAATCAGCACATATCATGATGCTACCTAAGTCGGGTGGTGAGTATACAGTGTAATGTAATGCTTCTGGTATAAGACTAAGATCTATGTTGACTTAAGGAGAATGGGTCATGAAATATGCTTCTGGATATCTAGGGACACATAAATATTACTGCCCTACACACGAATAGAAGCCAGCGGTAGTGGTTCATGCTTTGAAGTGTTAGAGGAACTATCTATTGGGTGAAAAATTTAAGGTGTTTACCAATTACAAGAGTTTAAGGTACATATTCTTGTAGTGTGATTTGAATCTTCAGTTGTGAATATGGGTTGAGCATATAGAGTCATTCAATTATGAGCTGGAATATATGACTGGAAAATGGAATGGTATTGGAGATTCATTGAGTAGGAAAACTCAGACTCAGATTGTTTAGAAGTCTAGTACTGAGTGGAATACAATGACAATGCAGGCTGAAATGCATGTAGTGGTTTAGAAGAGTCATGATTAGATGAGTCTCGTACCGATTGAAGTGGGATCTATTCTTTTGGGACATACCTGAGATAGAAATTATAATGATCTGGGATGTTTTTCCTTATGGGTAATCCTTGGAGGTGGGAAGTTTCCTTCCGATTAGAGCATAGATGATGATGATATCATCTATTTCAAAAATTGGGTTGTTATGGATACAAGTATGCTAAAGATGATCATGAAAAAATTTAATGCCTCAATTTTTGTGGTACATCTAGGTGTAACAAAAATGTAACGTTAAATACAATGATATTTTTGAGGGATTTTCCTAAAAAGGATATTGTACGGTTCATGACACAATGATACACCTATCAGTAGGTTAAGGCATAGCATCCACGACTTGGAGGTTTGCTACATCCATTTCCCATTCCGGAATGGAAGTGAGACCATGTGAATATGGAATTTATAGTGGGTTATTTGAAAATTATTTGGAAGAGTGATGATATCTAGGTTATTTTGGAACAATTGATTAATGTTGGGAAATTATCTATTATACAAGATACTTTATCAGTTGTGAGGCTAGAAGATTTTTATGTTCAGAAGATAGTCAGTCTAAACTGAGTTCTACAGACTAATGTTTCTGACCATGACCAACATTTCACTTCAAGATTCAAGACGGCCTTATATAAGGCACTAGGAATGCATGAATTATTTAGTATGGATTCTACCACAGATATATGGGTAGTCATAATGTATGGTACAAGTGCGTGAGGATATATAGAGGGTTTTTTTCTAGACGTTGATGGGTCTTGAGAGATGCACTTGGATTTAGAGGATTTTTTCCATAAAAATAGTTATCATGAAACTATATAGATGGAACCAAATGAGGATCATTATAGGAGGTCTTATAGATCACCACTATGTTGGATAGAGGCTGGTGAATTTGATTTTTTGGGACCGAGTCTCGTGTTGGAGACATGAGAGCAGATAGAGCTAATTTAGAAATGTATGGATTTGGATCAGAGTAAGAATAAGCTCTATGTTGATAGAAGAAGATGACCCCTATAGTTTACATAGGGTGATCATGTATTCATTCAGGTTTCTCTTAGGTTGGTTCATCTTAGGACATAGAGACATGGAATGTTGTAACCTTGGTTGGTTTGACTGTTTAAGGTTATGGAGAGAATTGAGCCAGTGGCATAGCGATTTTATATTCCACTAAAATACAGTGCTATTAATGATATTTTCCTTGTGTTTCAAATGCCACAGTACCACACCAAACGTCATCATGTGATCGATTTGGATGAGGTTATCCCTGAGAAAGATGCATCATTTGAAGAGCATCAGATACGTGTGTTGGATCATATAGGGAAAGTGTTGTTGGAAAATACCTTGATGATAGTTCATGTGTTATGGAAACATGGATGTGTGTCAGAGGAACCATGGGAAAGGGAAGATGATATTGGAGCTCAATGGCCCAATCTTTTTGGTACATAATAATTGAGAAGCTTGTGAGTTCAAGTAGAGGATGACTTGTTATTATGTGGGGTGATTCTAATATCCGGACCTTTTTTTGAGTTGACTCAGGTTTGAATTCCATGTAACCATTTATTTAATAATCTTTTAATTGGGTTTAACATGGGGTGTGTTTTGGAAAAAATTAAGAACACTGTAAGAAAAAGAGGTTGTACATGGTTGGTTTATGGTTATGTAAAACCATGAACCCCGCCCAAGAAACCATGTAACACTGGATAGTGAGGGTTAGCAAGGATGGATCTTGATTTTCTAGACCATACAACATAAAATTATAAAATGTGAACCCAAAAAATTATAGGTTCAAGGATGGTTCATGGTTAGGGAAAATTGTGTTCCCCTTCCCAAGAAACAATTTTTAGGAATTAATATGTGCTGAAAATAAATTTTAAAATTCCAAAAACCCCTAGAACTCACCAATTTCGACCCCCTATCAACCCTAGGTGGTATTCAATGATTTGGAGATCTCTAGTAATATTACAAGTCCTTATAATCTCATATATTCTTGATTCAATGCCCGAATTGTAGATCCTCTCCTCTCTCGGTATGTGGATCTCATCCTGATGATTTCTCAATCATCCCCTTTTTTATCTCATTCATTTGATAGATCATATCCACTATTTTGTGAGATATAATCAAATTCAGTGAGATCTAGATATAGGGTGATAAATTTAGGTCTATATTCATAAGATCATGATCTATTTAGTTTGTATATAGGGTTTTGAGATTCATATTCCAGTCTATGCTGTTATGCTACTCTATATTGGGGATTTTTGTGGGGTGAATGTTCATCAATAAATCATTGTAGGTGGAAGAAAAATCAATTCCCATAGTTTAGATTTTTATTATGTATATATTAGTTGTATAATTTATATAATTTTCTATTAAATGATATTTATAATTGAATTATGTGTTGGGTTAAATGAATTAATAGAGATTGTTGTGAAATGGTGAGATTTTGGATCGATGAATGATATAATTAATTGGATAATTAATTATGAGATTCTAGAAAATGTGAGATTAGGATAATTAAGTGATGAATTAATTATTAAGTAATGAATTGAGGAATTAGGAGTTTTATTTAATATTGGGAATTGTGGGGTTGGTAAAATTAATTGATAATTTAAAAATCAAGGTATTGAATTGGGATTCGGGAATAATTAATTGTTTAGTTAATTATATAATTGTTTAATTGTATATTGAGAATAATTAATTGGTGAATCAATTATTAGATTTTGACTATTTGAATTGTTAAGTAATTGTTGGATTGATTAATGGAAAAAAGAGATGCAATTAATTAATTATTTAAATAATTAATTGTCTCAGATTAATTAATTTATGAATTAATTAATGGTTGAAAAGGGGTGCTAGACCTGACAATCTAGGATGATGATGATATACATGCATGGTTGTTAAATTGGGACTCAACACGATGATCTAATCTAATGATATATATATCTGTATGGTTGATAAATGGAGTGCTAGAAATATCGATCTACATTAATGATATGTGCGCAAAATTGACAATTGGGCTGCTAGAGATGATGATCTAGACCAATGGTATATTATCATTATTGAGAAATGGGGTGCTGGATATGACGTCTTATTCCCATGATATTTAAATATATATTTATATATGCATTTTTGATAAACGAGGTTTGAGACATGGAATTCTACATCCAAAACATAAGAAATAGAATATAAGGCTATGTCTCCAAGATAATGAAATATCAATTGATTATGTTATAGGGTTAAACCCCAATGCGGGCTGAAGTAGGTATTGATGAAAGGGTGTTCTAAAGAGCCTATTGGTTTATAATATTTATTAAACATTAATTAGTAATTGGATTTCTGGTTACATATCCATTGTAATTAGATCTTCATACAATTGTATATAATTGTTATGGATGGGATTTATTTTAGAAACCATTGGTGGTTACCTACTGAGTTTTTCACACACCCATCTTAGGATTCTTAATATAAACCTGAATAGATTTCCTAGATATAGGATATGTTATGGCAACGGTACCCATGTTAGATGGCTGATTTGGGCTGGAGGATGGTTGAGGGAACTGGACATGGTTCATGACTTGTTGGGAGTAGTCAGTGAATTAATTTTAGGTTTTCATTTTAGATACCTGATCGTACTATAGCATTACATGCTTTCTACTTTAGTTGGATATTGTAGTTACTGCATTGTTTATCATGATATTTGTGTTTTTTATGGTTATATATATGATTCAACTATTTTTTATTTATTTATTATGGTGTTTTACTCTGATAAAAGTGGGTATAGTTTCCTCATGAATGACTTATCAGACCCTTGTTTCTACTTGGTGGCCTTTGGCATATGGGGAGGTGAACTTGAGGTCATGTGGTAGATCAGATCGTCGTACTGGTGCGTAGCACCCAGACCTGGACATTACAATTTTCATTGAATATAACATTATAAACATGTAAGAAAATTTAAAAATTAACGATTAATTATGAAAATGGGGAAATAAATTCATTCTCTATTTTTTAAAAAAATATTACTTCCATATTTTTTTGTAAAATTCAAATTGTTCCTAATTTGGAAAATGATAAAAAGATTCTTTTCAAAACATTTTATATAAATTCAAACATAGGTGAAAATGACTTCTGAAAATTTGGGAGAATAGTTAAAAAATTATATAATTTTTTTAAATTTCGAAATTGAAGTGAAATATTCCCCATTGGAGACATAATCATAATCAACCAAAAATGTTGATGAGATTGTAAAATAATCCCTTACCACTTGGTATTATTTGAATCATATTCCCCATGAATAAATAACTTTATATGTTTATTTAAATACCCATAAAATTAATAATTTATTTCGTAAAACATATTTTTGAGACGTATATACAGCACACACAAAAAGAAATAATTTGTTAATATGACATGTGTTAAATAGAAATAAAAGTGAGATAAAAATCCCTTACCTCAGGATCTACAAGTTTCAAAGGACCTAGAAAATCCTATATAATAAATTTAATTCTCTTATAATAATATAAGTGAATCATTTAAATTAATATTATATCACATATATTCAATATATATATATATCTCTTCAAATATAATGATAGATATTGAAAATGAATTACATCATTCCTGGAGAGAGTTGTTCTTACACACACCTGAACATTATTTTCAATTTTTTGATAGATGGAATTAAAATAGGAAAATAATAATTCCACTTTCCATGATAATCATTATTTCATATAAATATATATTAATTATACCCATTATTATTACAATCCATGTAAAATATAAATAAAAAATAAATCACATTTCTTTGTGGATGTGGTAGTCCACATGTATTCATAAATGATGTTGTCATTTTCCAATGGGTTTGAAGGAAAGAAGGTAGATATTAAACTATCATTCTAGTTGAATAATAATTTAAAAAATATAAAAAAATTAAACCCATCAATATATCTATCTTTGAATTATAGTTATGGAAAATTAATTGTATCACTACCTGGAGACGGTAACTTGTATGTATGCACGAACGACACTTTCAATTCAATTTTAATAGAAAGAGGGTGAATAAAGGTGGTTTCATAATCATATTAATATATTATTATATTAATGATAAAATATTATGTAGAATATATCATATTTATAGGAGTAAAATATTAACAAAAAAGGAAGTTATTGATCGAGAAATTAATTCTTCTTTGAAACAACTCTTATAGATTTCCTCTTAAGGGATCAAGGGTTGGTCCTTTAGGATGAAAGAAACCTATAAAACGAATATAAGGAAGTTGATAATGGATTTTGGTATGGTATGGTCAATCTATAAATAAATAATGAGGTAATGAATAGAATGAATGAGAATCCTTTTATAAGGGAGGATAAGGACACACTTAAAATTTCATAAATTTTTTAAGTGAAATAATGTACTTATCAAGAGTAATGATTCCAAATGAACAAAGAATTCATATGGAATGAAATTATAGAACATATATTAACCACTTTGTCTTATTTTAAACTTTTTAGGTTTTTTAAATAATTTAATCCAATATTAATTTTATAAAATATCAATAATCTAAATTGTATCACTATTCAATTAATCTTACTAAAAATGCATAAATAATGAAGAGAGAATTAGAATATAATTCTTTAAAATAACACTAATATTTAATATAAATATTGAAAATTATGTTCAGACTTTAAATAACTCAAATTATTTTAATTTTAATATTATAAAAATCATTTACAATTTTCTTACTAATTGGTGAAATACTACATTAGTGTTACCTAACAATTTAAGGTAACTATATAATTACTCAAAAATTAAGAAAGATTTCTATAATGAATATAATTTCATTAATATCACAATTACTATAAATATTCACTCAAAACTATTTTTTTTCACTATGTTAATATATAATGTTTATTTATAATTATGATAGTGACGATTTGTAATTTTCTTGGATTTAAAGAATATTTAAATGTTTTCCGGAAATAATTTCCAATATAAAATTCAATTTAAAAAATGAGGTGATAATTACAAGGTTAGTTTTATTAATAATAATTACGATGAAAAATATTGGGCTTATCGCTTAATTTTAAACTAGATTAACATGTTTCACCCTTTAGAGAGGTGATAAATTTTACCACTGTTACTATACATATTGACCTAAAATAAATGGAACCTAATAACCATATTTTTAACCTCTAGATTCAAGATATTTAATTCATTTTATCAAAATATTTATATGTAATTAGATTAATATAATATTAATGTGGGATAAATGAAATACAAAATTCATTTTAGAAACGAAATTTTTTAAGCATAAAACTAGATTTATTCATATTCTATCGACAAAATAAATTTCTGATTTTTTAAAACATTTGATCAAGTAAATAATATATTTTATTAAAATAATTCAATAATATTAATAATTACATTTATTTTTATAAAAATAAATTAATTGCTTAAAAAATTCAGAAGAACTACACTTTTATTTTCAAATAAGTTTTTCCTTTTAATTCTAATCTTTTTATAAAAATGAATTCATTTTATAAATGATTATACCATAGAATTTTAATAATTTATCTATTAATATTCTTAATTTTCAATCCAAAAACATGTTGATGATGAAAAGATAATACATTAACAATGATAAATGGTTCTTCTAAACGTGTTGTTGCATGTACACCAAGATATCGAAGAAATAGAAATATTTAAGAGAAATGATACATAAAAATCTCAGGGTGTTACATTATACCTTCATTCATATTGACTTCCAACTCTAAATTTATCACTATGATAAAATTATATGAGGATAATTCTTCCCCATCACATCTTCAGGTTCCCATGTAGCTTCCTCATTTTGGTGGGTTCACCATAAAACATTAACCATATAAGTGTTCTTATTTCGTATAAATTTCTCTATAAAGTCGACACTCCCAATCAGGTTTTTAAGAAAATGATATTACTCTATAATTATGAACATTGAGTTCAATACATGTGAAGGGTCATTTATTTACTTCCTTAAGATAGATACATGGAACACATCATGGACCTGAGAAAGATTAAGTGGATGTGTTAATCAATAAGCTTCCATCTCGATATGACCAATAATTTCAAAAGTAATAATATACCTAGGGTATTAATTCTCTTTATTTCAAAATATCATCATCCTATTATATTTAAATATTTATAGAAATGCCTTTTCACCAACCTTAAACTCTAGATCCTTCTAAACATATTCAGAATAACTTATTTTTGACTCTGTGTTTCCGTTATGTATTGTTGAAGAGATCATTCCTTTTACATTTCATCATATTTGTTGGGTCCTCATGTATCTCTTTATCCAAATATATTCTTACATATTGGGGTTCATCACTTCATCTAGTATAAAAATTCATAAGGATATATCTGAGAATTGGAGTGAATGAAATTATTGAAAAACAATTCCACCAAAAGATGGTGTTGATCCCGACTACTTCGAAACACATAGATAAATATATTAACATTCCTTCTAGGGTTTTAATTTTCCTATAATAATATCCATCTATATTAGTATTATAAGAAATACTGAATGTTATCTCTAAATCTAGATCCAACTAAACAATTATCTAAAACATTGAGTAATACCTCACGTCTTAATCAAATACAATTGATAGTGGTACTTGATGTAGTCTAACCACTTCATTAATATAAAATATATCAAGCTCATAAAGAGAGATATATTCTCTAATGGTAATAATATTTGATAATGTTTTATGTAAGTGGACTATAACCTAGACATAATTATTCACTTTAGATGTTTGGAGGAGTGTGCCAGAAAAATCCATGGTGACATTTATCCGATTCTATTATGATATTGGTATTGGTCGTAACATTCTATTAAAATTATACGTCTCATCATTAATTGGCCAACATAACATGCACTAAAAACATACTCTGCAATATCTCTCTACATATCATCACGCTAAAATTATTTTTAAACTCTCTAGACATCTTCATTATTATAGTATGAATAGATAATGAATAACTATGAGATTTAACCATCATATCAATATAATAATCTAGTATTATATGGATAAACATTTGGTTCCTAAACCTTATTATTCATTTACAATCAGTGTTGAATTTGGGAAAATTTCCCACCATCTTGTGTAACAATACATATTGCTTATGTGCCTCTTTAATCCTCACATTGAGAGATCGTTGAACACTCATTTTAAGAAAGATAATATTTATACCATTTCCTTCAAAATTTATAGATCTACCCTTTTAGGTCAATAAATATAAAAACTTTTGAGATCCTCACTGTGGATAAGATATAATTATTCTTTTAACTTAGAGCATCTTCCACCATGCTCGCTTTCCCATGGAAGAAGTGTATTGAGCATTCATAATCAATAATCAGATCCAACCATATTGTTTGGAATATATTAAAATATTTTTGAGATAATATATTATTTAATATTTTATAATTGGTATGTATGCCATAACATTCTCCATAAAGATAATTCCTTCATGTACTTAATTTAAATATTATCATAGATAACTATAAATACAGAGCTGGGTGATTTTTCTCATGGACCATCAATTTTTGTGAGAAATAGTCTATGACGATGTTGTTTAGAAATTGGATCCGTACTTGTCCCTTCATTTCGGAATTACAATTTATAAAAAACCCTTCTCATGTATTGGGTAGTGTGAGAATAGGTGTGTTGACCAACATTATCTTTAATTACCTAAACGATTCCTCACTTTCATACGAAAAGGAAAATGGATCCATTTCGAGTTAATTTGGTGATTAGATTCAATAACCATGAATAATTCCCCATAAACCACTAAAAATATCCAACCAAACCAAGAAAAATATAGATCTCAATCACAGTGGTCAGTCTTGGTTTCTATTCAATAACGTTTTTCATCAAAGGGACTACTAATATACCCTCACATTAGATTATATTATCTATGAATGAAATTTTTTTATAAAAAATTTCAAACATGGTAAAATTTTTATAAGGATTCTCTATACTTGAGGTCTTCAACAAAATGTACAAGTGATCTCCATATTATTCCTTTAAATTTGAATATATAAGAGTATCATCTGTAACGACTATCACAAACTGATCAATATAATCTCTAAATATTATATTCATTAAATCAATGAATATAGTGGGGGAATTAGTAATACCAAATGGAATTTCTACATACTCATACTGTCCATACCTTTTTCAGAATTTTTTCATTGATATATCCTCCTTCCAGGCCCTCAATCAATGATATCCAAAATGATGTTAATTCTTGGAAAAGTATTAATCTCTATGAAATTGATCAAAAAATACATCAATAGAAGATATAGGATACATAATATTGATAGTGATATTATTATGTTCTCAATAATAATTTCAGAGTTACATTGAACCATATATCTTCTTAACAAATAGAATAAGTGGAACCAAAGGTGATGTGATTTTCCAAATCATTCTATTTTAAAGATTCTTCTAGAGATTCATCTTTAATTCCTACCACTCAATCTGATCCATTAATTATGGAGTCTTTTAAATAGATGTATAACAAGGTATCAATTCAATTCAAAATTTTACTTCACAATTTGGTGGAAGGAAAATAATCTACAAAAAAAATACATGCATAAAATATCATGCAATAGTAATATCATCAATTCTTATTTTCTACCCAACAATATGAGATAAACACTACTTTGGAATATGAATCATGACACATACCATGGATGTAATTTCCATTGGGATTTGATTTACTAAATCTCATTAAAAGGAAATTATAGGTTGGTTTAGAATAAAATTTAAAACTTATAATCATCAAGAAATTGATGTGATAATTACGTAGAGAAATCCAATCAATTACCAAAATAAATTCAAACTCAACAATGGAGAGAATAAAAGTATTTTCCAGAAGAAAAGTTTCATAAAATTCATCCAGATAAGAAGAATTATCATGGGATGAAATAATCTAACCATTGGGTGTTTTTACTAATAACATAACATCTAGTATTTGATGTGGAAATTAGATACACTTATCGAATTATTCAGATATAATAGATTTGGTAGATCCATAATTAAATAATACATTTACAGTACTATAGTGGATAATAAGTGTAACATTCACCATGTCATTATCTTAACACAATTCGATATTTTTGATCACATGGAAATTCCATTTGACTTTATGCTTTGGATGTTTCATCATTGAACACCAATAACATTTTGACTCATGAACTGATTGGAATAATACGTATAATTCTAGAATTTGAATCATTGGAGCATGGGTAGTACATTATTTTGAATCTTCCTTTCCTATATCGTATCAAAAATAATTATCACGGCCTCTCGACATTCACTTGATATATTACAAGACTTAACACATCCACAATACATCATAGTTCAACACAAAAAATTCATATGATACTTCTTCCCATATTCCTTTCAGGTAGGTGACTGTAATTTATTTCCACCATGTGATTTATTTGAGTTTTAATGAGTCTTGATCATCATTTTCTTATTAAAACTATGGGAATATTGGGAATATAAAATTTTCATTTCATCCTTGAGTTCACATTGAATGATTTCATTATATCTAAAAATGCATCTTATAGAAACATCCTTTCAGATATATTATTTCAAGACACCCATGAATCGATAAATGTTTCAATTACGGATAATGATTAAACTATAATCTTACCTTTCATGTCTTGTAAAATTTGGTTCATAGGTACTAATAGATTTCGCTTCCTTCTTATTGAGTTCAATTAATTCTTTCTGCATAATTTTTTGAATAATATGAGTGAAGTATATATTAAAAAATATCCCCTTAAAATCATCCCCCTCTATAGTGTCGATTTCATCAACTTGTACTATATTCTTCATATTATTCCATAATTAATCTACTTCACCCATATAAATATAAACAACAACTAAATATTTATGAGGATACAAACATTGTAGAATAGAATATATTATTTCAATGGTACTAAACCATTTATCATTTACTAGTGGATTAGTGGACCTACTAATAGAAGGTGGATGTTGCATCATAAAGGACTCAAAAAATTGTTTTCTATCCTTTTTCCATTTGGAAACACAACATTATTCATATATTTAGAATATTTTATGAACATAGAAACATGAGTTTTCATTCCATATCCCATAACATTCATCTACTTAGGTAGTAAAATCATTTCATTTTATATCACATTCAACATTGGAATAATTCCATCAATTTCCGTCCATTAACTAAAACTAAAAAACATAGTGTGAGAAACAATAATCATGGTGGAATACCACATAATCACAAAAAAAATTATAGGATACTTAAATTTTGAAATATTACTCTATGAACCAATAGGGTTATAGTAATTCAATCATGACCATTAACAAAACATTAGTATACTACCCTATACTTAGACTTATCTCCAGGGTTCATACTGATGTTTTATTATCCTAGTTTCAAAAGGTTAATAGAACCTGTCTGAAATACTAACTATAGAAATCCATTCATTTTATACAGAGATATTACATCTTATTATATAAATATTCACTACATAACAATATAATCTAAACCATAAACATATCAGTCTAGTATCTTTGGGGATGGCACACATAATAAACCTTTTCTTAAACAAGATACATAGTATCCCACTAATTTCTTCCTAAATATCACCCCTACAATACTTATCCTACTTAAAACCCTTATTTATAACTTGGGGGGAGGAAATATTAGAATGGGTTAGCTCAGATTCTCAATAATGGTAAACAAGGGAGCTATCAATGACAACATAGACATAACATGATAATAACAGTATGAGAACGTGGAAGTAATTTTTTATAACTATAACCATCAAATGAAATATCACTAACATGAATCATGTAATAAATATTGTATCATCTTTATACATGACTCATAAAGGAATCAAAGAACATGACTTGTGAGAGAATAACATAAATCTAGAACATGATTTTATCCCATTATCATTAGAATAAAAACCATATACTTAGTATTCAAGGCTCATTTCAAAAACTATAATTGTGGAACTATTTTCTACCAAATCCATCATTTTAGTCAAGGTTCACTACAAAGCCTATCAAAGTGGACAATTTACCTTATTGAACTTGTTTCACTCCCCATTCAAGTCTTATTTATTTCATAAGATATTAATATTTAACTAGTGGAATGGAGGGAGATATAGGTCCCACACATCCTCATTTATAACATAACTACCATCCATTCTTATAATATAACCACATTCTATGGCTATAACCTAACCACCATCCTTGGTTATAATGGAACCACTGAACAATATTTTAACATAAACATCGACCTTGTTTATAATGTTATCACTGTCCTCGGTTATAATGTATCCACCATCCTAGGTTATAACATAAACACCATCCTTGGTTATAACATAACTACTATAACATATGGAAAAACCTAAATATGTCTGACCCAAGATCTCAAAAAATTCATCACATCAGTGCACATGAAAATAAAAGGGTTTCATAAACATTTTATTATATCATAGCTAGTGGATAAGAAACAGGTTTCATAAACATCTTTTCATCAAAAACCTAAAACATGTAGAGAAATAATAAGGAATATATCATTATATTATAACCAAACTATATCTTAATTATCACCAAAACATTCCATCTTAGAATGAATGTGATCTTGGAAGATCGCTTAGAATGATTCTCGTTCAAAATACCGAGTCCATTTTGAAATCACTTATATCAAAAAACAATTCATGTATGTAGTAATGAATTTTTTTTTTTAAATAACCATGTTAACTTCTGATTTAATTTTTAGATAAATTATTATTCATGAAAGTTGAAAAATATAATAATTCCATATATTTTAAAGAAATAATCCTTCAATATTTCGTCAAAAACATCATGAAGTACATCATTTGAAAAATAATAAGAATATTATTTTCAATTTTTTTTAAAAGTTCAAACATGAGAAAAAATTACATTCAATAGCCATAGGTGGATAGTCAAAAATATTTTGAAAATATTTTTAGATAAAATCTATATGGAATAGATGTATTCCCTTGAATATGATTAAACATAATCATTATTGAATGTTGATTCAATTAAAATATTGAGAATTTTGTGGATTTGTAAATAAATATAAAAGTAATAATACTTATAATAAAAATAATTGTTGGTAATTAAATTCACCACAAAAAAAACAATTATTGAATATGGTATGAGTCCCATGGAAATAAAAGTGAGATGAAAAAATCATACCTCGAATAGAACTTTCTTTAAAATCTCTCTAAAATCATGAATAATAAATTTGAATTTATTATAATTCTATTCTAAAAACATGTAAAATAGTATTATATAATCTTCATTCATTATATATATATATAGTTAGATTCATATATAATGATAGAGATATAATATGAATTACAACATTCGTGGAGATAGTAGGTCATACATATGCAAGAACGTTGATTTCATTTTTCTGATGGATGGAACATAAGAAAAGTAAATAATAATTTACCTTTAAATATAATTATTATATAATATAAATTAAATATATTAATCATATCCATTATCATTTCCATCCATGTAAAATTTAAATGAAAAAAATCACATCACTTCCTGGATGTGGTAGTCCACACATGTACACAAACAATGTTATAATTTTCAAACAGTTTGGAACGTAATAATGCAGATATGATACTTTCAAAATAGTAGAATAATAAATTTATTAATATCATAAATTAACATTCAATGCATCATAATAAAAATCTATGAAAGTTGGTGGTGGGAATTGAATTGTATCGCTATGGGGGACAATAATCCATACATACACACAACTAATACTTCCACTTCCCATTTGATGGAAAAAATTTGAGAAAAGGTTGTTTCATAATCATGGAAATATTTAATTATATAAAATATACTAATGATATTACTTTATAAAGAATATAACTTATTTATAAGAGTTAAATAAATAAATATGAATAATGTTATTGGTTAAGGTAATTACATATTCTTTGAAACACTTCCTATAGATGTTCTTTTAAGGGCTGTAGAGTTGGTCTATAGGGAAGATCATAAACTATATAATGTGACTAAAAAAGATAAGAATGTACTTTTACAAGGGATGGTTGATCTATAAGTATCAATTTGGTGTGATTAGTGGAATGAAAGGTTGTCCTTTTAAAAGAGATGATAAGGAAACAGTTCGAATTTACTAAAAGATTAAAATAAAATAAATTATTTCTCAAGATAGATGGTCCAAAATGGACTATAAATGCACAAGAGATGATATTTTGGACCATATCATGTTCCGTTTTCTCTATTTTAAGATTTATATGACTATAAATAATTTAAAAAAATATTATTTTGAAAAAAATATCATTAATGTCATTTTTATCACTATTCATTTAATTTTAAATAAATTACATGATGAAAATGTTGGAATTAAAATATAAATATTTATCATAAAATCTATCTCTCATATTAATATAAATTATTATTGTAACACATTAAATCACTCAAATAATATTACTTTTAAAATTTTAATGTTCAATAATTATATGTTTGTATTAATTGGAGATATAAAACATCAGTGTTGTATAAGAATTTAAGGTCATTATTTGTTTACAAAAAATAAAAATAATTATTAATCCTGAAAATAATTTCATTCATATCAAAATTTATATCAAGATTTGTTCATAATATGTTTTTTACATTATTTTAAGACATAAATTGTATTTTAATGTAAGATAATGACACATTGTAGCATTCATTTATAGAAAAAACATACATATAATTTCTATGGAAAAGTGTCTATTAAAAGGTTAATTTAAGTTAAAAGGTGATAATTAATGAATTAAATTCTTCCAATAAGCATTAGGATAAAAAATAATGTCAATGTCAGTTATTTGTAACCTATATTTACTTGATTTACCTTTAATAAGAATAATATGTTCACCACCATTACAATTCATATTGACCAAAAATAAAAGAATCATATTTACCATGTTTGAACCTCCTAATGAAATATATGTAATTTTATTTATAATATTCCATAATTATAATTTTCATAATTTAAATTCAATGTAATTTCAAAAATTGCAACAAAAACTACTTTTAGGAAAAAATTTATTTTTAATCATAAACTCTATTTATTCATATCCTATTCCAAGAAAACGATTTGTTAAATATTCAAAAACATTGATCATGTAAATAATATATTTCACGGAAGGAATACAAGAAAGGATATTATTAATTTTATAAATATAAAAATATACCACCTTATTATGATCCTTTGTTATAGAAAAACGTCACTTTTATATCCATATAATTTTTTTGTTTTTAGTTCTAATAATTTGATAACAAATTAATTCAGTTTATAAATGTTTCAACAATATGTATATTTTATTTTTTTGATACTATTCATACCACCCAATCCAATGGATTCACAATAATGGAAAGACAATAATTTAGTAATGTTATGAAGTTCATCTAAACTCAATGCCACATGTACCACAACCTATCAAAGAAATATAATTATTTAAGGAGAAATATTTCATAACAAATAAAGGTGTTACACCAACTACATTAACTAAATTTTGATTTATCTTTTGATTTTACTCCCCAATCCTAAAATCATTAAATAATATTTCCATAACATTTTCATCTTAGCTTCACAATGTCCTCCTTTGGAAATCAGCCCTTGATGTGATCAATGTTGAGTCAACCCAAAACATCATCCCTTTATGGGATCAATGTAGTTTGATTTTATATTTATTTTTAGAAGGATATGCTAACTTAATGAATATATAATAGATGGATTTTTTTCATTATGTGTTTGTTTCCCATTTTATATCTATTACATTCTAATTAATATTAAGTCAATTTACTTAAGTGATTAACCAATATTAGATAAAATTTATGGAAAATAAAATATATTTTAGTTAAATATTTTATTCTCATTAATTCATTAATTCATGTGATCATGAGAAGAAATCCATAAATAAATAACCATGAAACAGAAGAGAAATAATATAATTAAATCGTATGATCATTATATTTTATTAATGGTTAGTTAATCGAGTGAATGATAAAGATACCCTCAACCTCATGAAATCATCTTGAACAAAGAAATGGTTCATGATGCATATTTTTCCCTATCCACTTATTTATATATCTTTGATTGGTTTACCCTCGACTCCAAACTTAAACCCCCTCTACTAGCATGGGATCCCTATCCCATATAAATTCTTTTACTCACTCACAGTTTAGTGGAACAAAAGGATGGGTTAAAGGGTTTACATAAAACAAACCATGGGCTCACAGGATATTACAGAATGAACGGAGAGATGATTCTTAGACCCTTAGATTAATTTGATAATTATTTAAATGGAATCCAATCACAAATAAAACTCTAGTCTATGATTAGGATAAACCACCTATATGCAATGAGTTAATAATTTAATAAAAATATATTTTAATCAAAATAATTCTTAATTATGTTAAATCTCACTTGAATTAATTTTTTATCTTCTTTTACTAATCTAATCTATTTAAATTATTTTTCATATTAATTTTTATTTATATTCTCATCTATCATTATTTTAAATTAAATGTGGTTAAAATTTTACCTTGTAGGTAACATGGTGAACCCTTATGAACAACCCAACATGTATTATTTTCAAATATAGTTTACTCAAGTGATAGTTGCAATACACATTTTAACTTGTAATTTCATCAAATGTATTATCAACTTAATTGAACACATACAAAAACATTTATTGACATATCTTGTTGTATTTCAATGGGTGTAATGTAATGAATGTATTATGACATATACATGATATATAATTTTCAAAAATTATATTGCAATTAATTATTCATTAAATATTTATATAAAACCCATTACATAGTGTGTAATATCAACTTAATGACCAGATGGAACACATGTTGATAATGTTTAAGCAGTATAACAAATTAATTATTAATTTGGGTAAACATTAAATATAAATTATGTTCACAAACCCTCTACATGACATGATTATTTCTCATGATCTCTCTAAGGGACATGCTTATGGACTAGACTTGTAATATTTCCATGGGAAAAATGGATTACATGGGCGGTACATGTACTAAAAATGATGTTGTCTCTATGTTACATGGTAAATATTCATATTGTACATTTTAGAGAATACACAACCCTTCGTTGACTAATAGACTACATTTCATGTATAGTGGTATCATGTTGTGTATACTAGCTCATCATGAACTAGTATATACTTTTCAAAACACAGTGTATAAAAATATAAAATACATTTAGCAAATTCACGCAGGTTGAATTAATTTTAAATTAATTTTTTGTGCATTGAACACTAGTAAACATCATGTACTAATGGGACACACTGTGGGTGCTCTAATTTTACTTGGAAAGAATCCTTGACACCTCTATAAGAGTTATTATAAAGTTATTCATGTAAAAAATAAATCTATTTGATTATATTTTTGAGAGATAATAAAAATAAACGAATATCTCATGATTCAGAATAAAGAATGATTAATATAGGATTTTCAATTGATGATAAATGTATAAATCAATCAATGAACTTAAAATAATTATATATAATTATTACACTTCTCTGATACCACATGAGGGTTCTGGGAATAGTGGAATAATTTTATGGGGAATTCTTTAATGTTCTTTATACTTTGATCTATAATAGATCCAAGATTAACATGATGATAAATACTAGTATGAATAGATATAAATCAATTATTTATTGATGATTAAATGTTGGAACCAATATATAGTATCATTACCTATTATTTATAATTAATTTAAATAATTAATATGTTTACTTTTGATCAATTTTTTATTATTTGATGGTTCTAAAAATGTCTCTACGTCTTAATGTCGTTACATTGTCAGAATCATGTGTAGACTCAGTCCAATGGTGATCCACACATGTTCCATGAACCTTTTAACATCTTTATGTGAATTATCGGTTGCTTGAGTAGTAGATATTGATGCTTTCATTGTTCTCGTTTCATCATCCAAAGAATCTCTTTATGTAATTATTTACTCTAATCTTTATAGACTTGAGAGTGATGGTATAGGATCACACTCTATTCTCGAGTGCATTTTAGGAGAGGGTTATCTCTAGGTATTTGAATGATTTCTCACTTAATATCTTTGTTATCAAATAATTCAATGTAAATACTATAGAAATAATATAATTGTGTTTACATACCTCTAGGTATAGAAAATAAAAATTTTCCATACTCCCTAATTATTATTTTTAATACATGTAGAACCAATTTTCTATAATAGTAATAAAAATATTATTATTTCCTGGCATACATAAGGCTATTGAAATAAGTTAAATATTATTTATTCATATAACATTCATTATATGTTCTTTCTCACAAAACAATTAGACATAGTTCGTCATTTATGTGAATAATTATTGTTTATTTAATAAAGATATGCCATATCTTTATTCACTAATAAATAATTACATTTTATATTCACTAAATAAAATATAATTTGTTATTAAATATTATTCAGAAAAAATGTTCTTTCAAATAACTGGTGATGATATATATGAGAAAAAATGAATAATTATTAAACCACGTGCAGGAATAATATATATTCAACTTGTCAAATAATAAATAATATTATTACTTAACTGAGGTTTTGGATACACTTATTTTGTGACCTTCTACGCCCATTTCTTAGTGTAATTATAACACTCATCCCAAAGGCTATGTTTAGCAACTAAAAAAATTCCAAGTCACCCATACAAAAATAAGTTCATATTTCAATGACATAAATCCACACAAAAACACTTATTTTGTATTATAATCCTTTTATCTCGATATGTATAATTAAGAAGGTTTCACGATATTTTCATCAACCTATGTTCTCAATATATATTTCTTTGAATTTCCATAATTTAACATTCCATCAGAAAACCATGGCCTTGAATATATTTAGGTTATATCATTTTCATCAAAAAGAATGTGATATCAACTTTTGTTAAGGAATAAAAAAATCCATTATCACATTTTTTCATTACAGAAATATTACTTTTCACACAACCAATATATATTATATCTTTATATACACAATTCATCATGGATTTCATCAATACCTAAAAGTAACGACTCATAACATACATTAATAATAATATTAATGTTTGATAACCATTAAAAACGTTCTTAGATTGGAGCATCCAATGACACATATAAATGATGATTTCATACTCGCATGTCTCATTCTCATAATATTCTATGCATAAAAACACCAAGGGTGTAAACCATCATATGTTTCCTCAAATTCCAATGAGTCCCCACAACTGATTGACTATACCAATAATTTCCCGAAAATGACTTCATCTTACTATTGAACATATATTTTAGAATATTATATTGGCAGTTATAGGATCTCAACAATGTGGGGAACTTCTATGATCATTCAATGTTACATCTACACATAGGATATTATCACAACTATGTCATACAGTGGAACAATCATGATGTAATAATAAGTTTAATATAATTAAATATAATTAATACATGTTGTCAAAAACAATATAAAACTTGGTTCTAGGTAACCAACTCAAATAAAATAGATGATGGAGATCCATGAAAAGACACATAATTTAAATCATAATGTGTTAAGGGGGCTCCAGGGAAATATTTTTGGAATTGGATACTTAACTAACCTCAATATAAGGTGATTTACATTTATGAAGATAATTAAGAAAGGGATTACAATTTTTGGTTTGCAAGTTATCAGTTTTCTTTTGATGCTCCCAAGAGGTACCTCTTTACCAACCAATTTTAATGGGATATGAAGAAGGAATGATTATCATATTTTATATGGAAACATGGAGTGATCACTTAACAACCTCTAGGCTCAAAACAAATATCTTGTCAAGGATATGTTTTTTTATTACCTCAGTATAAAACATTAAGATACTGACAACAAACACATAGATTTTAAGAAGAACCTCCTCAGATTTATTTTTGTAATGAAAACTATGAGGCACTACCAACAACCTCATTAGGTCCACTTGGTCTCCCATTGACCCTTTTAATTGTATCATCTATCAGAAAATTCTAACTGGACATCGAGCATTATGTTTTTTATTCTAATGTAGTTTTATGTTTACTTTAGGACAAAAAATTTCCACAAAGGGTATAATTTAGTAGATTTCCTCACAACATACCCTATCCCATAAAGTGAAATAGTGGACATAGAGCTTCCTAGAGAAGTGGTTTTCTCCATTCATGACACTCATATGACATATGATTTTGATTCTGATTTTGATTCCAGAACCACTATAGAGAGAAGGATATATAATCTAAATTCCAATTGAGTTTCTTGGGTGTTAATCTCATTTCCTCAGTGAAGGTTGTTTGATCATACTCCTTCCTACTATCAAAAGTTTTCAACAACTATGAAAAAGAGTATCGAGTCCTCATTTCAATGTTTGATCTTGAACATAAAATAATAGCTTCCTGATTAAATATCAAAATATAATCATATTTAGTGATAATGGAATTTAATAGCAAATGTTTTTTTATAAATGATGAATCAGTTCCCTTTCTTGATTATATAATAGTATTTATGGTGTCCTTCCAATCTAATCCAACATTATCTTATGTCCCACATTCACATAACTACCATATAAATGTGTTAGATAAACCTAAAAGACCCTCATCAGGAATATATAATCATTATAATTATGAGACTCCAGGTGTTATCTCCATTAATCAACAATAACATAGATTAAATCAACTAATTAAACACCAATAATGAACATAGTGATCCAATATCCTCACTAGATGAACTTTTAATTGGATAGATGTCCCCCATGATGGACTAAATTAAAAATAGGATCCTTTAATAATGATGATTGAAGAGGGAAAAATCATGTATATTGAAATAATGTTCACCGATTATGATAGACCCATATTCCAGAATGTACCCTATAAACAATGAATTGATTGGGTCCCCATCAATTTCACCAAAGGAGGAGAAACTCACAGTGTCATAAAGGATGTCCATATTGATTCCTATTGTTCCCATATGTCAGGAACAAATATATTTCATTATTTAATGATATTTTTATAGTTCTATAAAACAATGATACAATATTTTATCAAGCTTCATATGAAGTGACATGCTCACCAGAAAGATTCCAATTAAATCCATCAGCCCCCAGAACTTCTACATACTACAAAATTGTAATGGAATTTTTTTATGTGGAACCAATGTCATTGGTCCATATACCCTATCTAAATCTATAATTTTCAAGAAAAACCCTACTACTTTTGATTTTTTATCCATTTTTTTGATTCCATATCCTTTCATGAAGTCGATACAAAGTGTATCATTAACTTCATAAAGTTAAATATCATCACCAGATTTGGTATCTCTCATAAAATATTGGAATACAATAGTACCAAAATGTGAGATTTTGAATAAAAAAGTATATATATTAAATAAAGTATTTTTTCCAAACACTCATCCCACTATTTAGAGATGTAAGATATATAGATAGAAGTTTTTTAAAAAAACATCATCAATCATCCTCTTAAATATTATGGTAAAGGGGAAGATGTATTATCTTGAAAAAATATTTTTAACTTGGTGGGATTATCTCAATAATACCCATACTTCGATAAATGTGACTACATATTAACATGTACATGGAATAGAGGTAGTTATTCCCATTGAAGACCAATTGACTTCACTTTTGATTTCCATATGCAATCGGTTATCTAAAGATGAATCGTACTATCTCAGATCAGATGTAATAAATTGGATTTATGATAAAATGAAACACTATGCAAAATATTGAGGTTCAAAAAATAATATAATCATGATCATTTTATAATTAATTCCATGTCCACTCATTTCCTCTTGATGGATTACTTTTCGAATTGATAACAACCACACTACCAGGGAAGAAGCCTCCATAGATTAAAAAAATATAAAGGGCCATATGATATAAAAATCATTACAACAATAAATCCTAATTTCAAATCATGATGTTTGGAGGGTTTATCATACCAAACACCAATATAAGGGTTCTCAGAAAATACATTGCACAGCTCCATGATAGATCTATTCATCTTAGCTAGATAACATAACCCCCCACAATAATGACTTTTTTGAGTGATGCAAAACAATAGGATTCTCCATCATTGAAATATAATGTTAAAATGTATAGTGAATATATACCATCCTAAAATCCCTTAAACAGCTTAGAGTGTCCCATTCATTGGGTCCTATATTCCTTATGTATGGGCTTGATATGTGTTAGAGTCCATAAAATAATATTTTTCGTCCAAAAATTGTTACAAATAAAAAAATGTTCATCATCCTTTAAAAACATTCCTTCCTCGATGGAAAATATTGATTTTCACAGGGGGTCCATTATATTTCCTTGGGAACCCAATGATATAAATACATTGGTCCATCCCCGTGACATGATTCTCCTAATCTATGGTGACGATAACACAATTTCCACCTCATATAGAACAACTCTAGTAAAAACTACATATTTCTTGATTACTAATGTCTCGGGATATATAGTGACATATAGAGTCTATATTAAATGTATAACTACTAATTTCATTGAATTATCCACAATTTATTTCAATTTTCGTGTTAATGGAATTCTCTTTTATGTTGGATTTATTCTAACAACCTAACACTCTAGTTGAATGATGTTTCCTTACTGTTTATTAAATCTTAATCAATGTGGGGACCTTAAAAAACATCAAGTGGATTAGTTATGATATAACAAGATATTTTTTACACCTATATTATATATCCTAGACCCAATGAAAAATTATATTCAAATTACTACTTTTTATTGAAAATTCAGCCTTCTAATTTATGACCAATTTCACTTAATAAGCCCAAAATATAAATAATGCCATATTATATTCAATATGATCCATATCTATACAACGCTCTCATATGATGGCTCTCATCATATGAATGTAAATAGTGGATCACGTTTCTCATTTTCTCATTATGTATAACATCATGACATATTTTTCACCATACAGAACATTTAATTCTACTTCGATTGTATATTAGTGAGATCCATTATCCTCATTCGAGCATCTGATCTATTTAATAGTCTATACCACAGGTGATTATCAACTCCTTTAAATTCACTAGGGAAAATAACCATATTTATTATACAAACTATTTGAGGCTTGATTTCCATGAATTGTGAAATATAATGATTCATGTATCCCTTATCATAGGCCAAACTATAGGGTGCATTCAAACCCTACATTGTCTTAATTCCACAATAATCATATTTAGGAATCCTCCACATACTCAACACTTGAGTAGGGTTTAATAATTTAGTTAATGGCCCATATCTTCCTAAATACCGCTTCATAAATTTCCCCACTATACAACCCCAACAAATTTAAAATATATGTGATAGTTACTTGATGTTGAAATGAACAACACCTAGTCCACCATACTAGACCTTTCATTATATTTTGTAAGGTATATTGGTGGGACCCTTACTTTTTGCAGGTGAGTCAAATTGATGGATGATTATATAGTTCATATTCCATTCCTCCAATTACCTTTGTGGAATAAGATAAAATTTACTCACCATATAATGAATAGGAATTTCTTGATTCATGTTATAACAAGATATATAATGACATAGTGTCTATAAGACCAACCCCCAAATTCAATTCCAATTATGCCCCACATAATTATATTTCTAGAGTCATCTCTCTATTCCCATTAGGTTCTCTCTCCCCCTATGTAACTAATTATACTTGATATATTTTTACAATCTATAATGGATCAAGAAACCATGAATAAATTGCATCATTAGATGACACTAATCTACATGGCATGTTCATTTTTGTTTTATGATGTTAATTTTTTGAATGTATGCTCCACTCTACATTACCCTACTACTTTTTGACATAGTCCATTCCATGATATAAATCTACTTTATATAGAACATATATCTATGTGAGAACCCTAACGTGTAGTTATTTATTCATAAACTATGTTAAGATAAAAGTTTCTCGAAATTTGATAATTTTATCTTGGTTTTTTACCATATTAATTCAAGAAATTATTTTCCTCTAAAATATATCACTTGGTTTATATATTTTATTTTTTCACAAGAGTGTGATCTATGTTATATATATCATATAAATATACTCATATTAAAAACTTAAACTACAAAACAACTGAATCCTCATTTCACATTATAAATATAGATGAAATTTGGGGCACTTAAGTAGGATAACATTCCCCTTCTAAATTAAAAACATAAGTTTTTTGGAATCCCTAAATTCATATATTTCTATGAACATGGTCATTTCCATCAATAAAACTGTATGGTATCTCAGAACATGACTCGGTGTTACAATAATGTAACATTTATTAAATATATCATTTTGATCTAGGAAGATGATGTTTTATATAAGAAGTATATATAGATTGATTCTTGTTACATCTGAATGTGTAGTTACATCCAAAAAATAATAATAGGGTTATATGTAAAATATATTTCTATTACCTCTCTTTTAAAAAGGTCACCTTCAACCCAAACTTGGTTATGTTAGAACTAAGATACCTAGATCAGCTTATCAAGTGTCGTGTTTCCATGAATCACATTTCACATAATGAGTATTTTAAGTCACCAAAACCTCCTATGTCTATCAATATTGATTTAATTATTCTACAAAGGATACCACTTCTTGGTTATGGTTGTGAATAAATATTTGGAGAGAATATAATGTGTTGTATTTCTTTCTAAGTATAAGATCGAATATAATATGTATTCATTAATAACATTGAAACAGAACCCTTCATTAATACAAGTTCAGTTGTCATCATCTAAATATTTTCCCATATAATCATTTTCTAGTTTAGATACCTTAGTTCATGATATAGGACATCATAGTTATTTATTCAAAAGTTATAAATAACTCTTATCCTTGGATCCCAGTATATTTTTTCATTATACATCGCCATCTGAGGACTCATAGAGAGAACCTTTAACATTGAACACCCCTCTCCAAGATGATAGATAATAGTAGTAGGATATTTACTCATTTCTATTTTATCTCAAAATTTTCAATGTATACTATCTCAATATTTGGTTAAGGATTCTTGACATTAAAACATATAAACAATAGGTATAAGCATCATGACATTAAACATTATCTATTCCATCCCGAGATAATCTATTTTAGCTTGGGGATCTCTGTAAATTTAGGTTTTATCTTTCCCCAACTATACAAATTGTCCCAATTTTTTGTCAAAGATGTGAGAAAGTTAGGACAAAAAATATTTGGTCAATGTTTTATGTCTTTAAACACTGTCCCTTAATAGTTCAAATTTCCATACCCTGAAACTTCAAAAAAGAAAAGAGACTCGAGGCTTGTATGGTTGAAAACAAAATTCAACTCTCCAGTAACAATATTATCCTCCTCCATGAAAAAGTTTAAAATAGTTTCCAAGATAGAGAATTTAAGAATCTTGTAGGTCCCATAAAACTTCTATAGAGAATGTTGAGTTATGCTTGTGTGACCAATTATTCTTAAAAAATGTTAGGACAATTTCAGGTCACATATTGTTCAATAAAATATGTGTTCAATACATGGTGGTGTTACCAATAGGATTCCCAAAGCCTTATTTAATAACATTCTCTATATTACCATACTTCTTTAATCAGATATTCTAATCATTATAAAACCTTTGTGGATATCATAAATTAGTGATTTCGACACTAAAATGACACATATGATTTACAATATAAGGCTTCCATATTTAACACTACTAGTGTGGAAATATTCCATTATTAAAATTAGTTCCTTTAATTTCCATACTCCCCAAAAACATAATTGAAAAAAAATCATTGTAATATGATCACTGATCATCCCACTTTACATATTTTATTTCATAATTTAAAAGTTTAAAATTTTCAGTTATCAATTAAAAATTCCACAATTCAACTATTCAAGATGATTTAATTCCATTGATATATCACGAGTATAAATCATACCCATTTTCAATATAATAAAATTAAATCCAATCCTAGAATATTGTTATGTTCATCATTTATAGGCCCTAAACTAAAATACATAATGGGAAAATCATCATGACCATAAACTACTAGCACTTTCCCCTAGGATAGTATGTGTTCGAACCAGGATCTCATCCATTTCATGTTTTCCTCACCCATGTTGCTACGTGGGTTACGTCAAAACGTTTTTAATATGTATTTGATTAATGAAAAATTACATCGATCTAACTTAAATCACCTTAAGATACCATAGAAAGATATATTCAACTCATTTTATTGAAATCTTTCAAAGGGAATTGAATGTTAATGTTCAATCTCCACTCATTGGGCCTATAATATTCATATCATATAAAAAATATTTATAATTATAAAAAACAATAGGGGGAAATGTTTTTTGTAAAAATAAAACAAAGGGAAGAGGGAGAAAATTCAGTGTTCTTTCTCACTAATTCTCTCCCATCATAGACTTATGAAAATTATTTTTAAATAAAATAAAAATAAAACAATGCTTTTAAAGTCCCCCATAAGACCGTAGAAAAATTCCATTCATGCTCTCTAAGTACATTTTTCAAGGAAATATTAGAGAACCTATATGCTTCACCACCATTTTTGCATGGTCGATATGTGGGAAACATCAAAAGATGTGATGTTTGGGAAATTGGTCCCTTTTTAAAATAGAAAACCTCATTCTAAATTCTCTATTATTGATTTCCATTATACTAACTCGGCCTTCATTTAAATCCATGTTGACCTAATATAGTATATGGGGATGATATATATATATATATATATATATATTTGTGTGTGTTTGTGTAATACTAAATACTTCCTTCTTATAGACTTTCATGAGAATACTTATAGGAGGAAGTTAGCTCCATATCTGAATAGATAAACTCTAGAATAGTGGTGAAGGTTAACAAGCTAATACCTATATGTGAGAACACCTATGGGGGAAAATATCAAATGTATTATTGGAACAGCTCTTGTGTTTTTATGGTATGCACGCCAATATATGGATCCATTATATACCCATCCTTGAGAATATTCCAATGTAGAAACCATTTAATCTTCAAATCAAGTATTAAAGAATTATGATTGACTCCACCCATATCTGTTTGAAATATATATTTATTGTTTTAATTACAATTATTTTAATCTTTCATTCTATAATTTTCATGAAATGATGATTGGGATTGTATATTAATTAGATAAAACAATTCATTGAAAACAATGACCTGTTTTTCATTGGGAAAAAAATAAAGGGACCTATGTCAACTTATATTGGCGTAATGTTCATGGTGGACCCCATAGAGTTCATGTAGGACAATTACTACCTCAAAATTAAGAATTACATATATTGATATTATACAATTCTTGGTGTTCATCCTGTATTACCTGTGATTTTTAATTTCATTAATGTCCTTGAATATAATATCAAATATAAACGGTATATCAATGATCAAATTGAAATTGAAAAAATGGGTGATTTTGATGGCTTAGTTCAGTACCTCACAAGGCCCTGAAAATTTATAAATCCACTATCATTAAATCCCCATGGCCATTTACAAAAAAAAATATTCAAAAACATATAATAATAGAGACCCTATATGACCACTAGTTCTTCATAATAAATCATAATCATTCAATAATTTGAGATAGAGATTTCATAACTTCTGTATAGTCCCTTTGCGAGACATTATCATTCACAACTGTGCTATATGATAACATAATTCTTATATGGATTCCCATTTATGGAAGGAATTTATTCATATAAATATATATATATATATATATACGTATGTATGCATGTATATATGTATGTATTTATGTATGTAACCCAACATATAATAGACACATGAAACAATTATAATTAAGCCTTTAAGGATAACATTTCATATTTTCATGAGGTTTGAATGAGAGATTTTGATGAATCATATTTTATAAAGTGACATTGAAGACATTCATGACAGTTAATTGTAAAACCAGATTCCATGAAAAGAAAAATTATAAGAAAAGAATATAGTGAATGGAATTGAATAAGGTTATTCAAAATTCATAATTTTGAAACTCCTTTTTAGACCATATTCGTGATATTTTTCCCATATATTCATTCATAATCCTCATCTACAAGACATCTCCATGGGATCCCATCATATAGAATTCATGTTAAATTTATTGACAAAGGCTCTATCATGAAAAACGTTTCATGAAAAAAACATTAACCATCCACTACATGGGTTTTACCCATTTTCATAACACATTTACCCTATGAAAAGAAGTAGGCACCTAAGGTACCTACTTCATTCTTCTAAATGATTTCTGTGTGCATAACATCTAGCCTGACTAGGGACACATCACAAATAACCCTTTTAATGAGTAATCCAAACTCTCTAATTTAATATGCCTCACTAATGATATGTATCTTGGATTGATTAATTAATTTGGACATTATGTACTCTTTCTACCATATTCTAATCAGTGAAAAGGCAAAATGATGACCTTACCTAAAATAACTAGGCATACATGATTGGGACATTCATGACTGAGTTCACCCCTATGATCAAATATTCCCTTGATAAAATTTTTCTTTTGAATTTTACTCTATATATAGATACATCAAGGTAGTGATGATCTTGTAATCCCTTGATAATGTGGATTCCTATTAGGAGGATCCTAATGAGACCTCTTTTTATTGAAGATGATCAACTTGCCTTCCCATATTTCATGTTGGAATACCATTAAAACATTTAATTAGCTTAAGGTTAGTTAATATTGGTATCATTTCTATGATAATGTACCAACCATTCAAAAAGGGTCTCCTACTAGTTGTGAGCCCCAAATTCAAATCATCTCTTAACTCATGTACTAATTGAGGAATCTCATGGAAACAACCATCCCAATTGTTCCTAATCACTAGATAAGATACATATGGCTATGCCCCAAATTTATTTTCATGTTTCAATATTCTAAATGGTTTTAGTTGTTATTAACCGCAAAATAATCAATTAACATTAATTATATTCACATGTGGACATCCTTTCTCAAGTGAAATCCCCAAACAAACATGCCCTTGTTAAGGATTTAATATAGATGATCCATTAGTGAGCCTTACTTTTATGGAAAACCAATTTGTAATCCCAATGAAATTATTTTTCTTTAACCACTTTCATGATACAAAATTCCTTATCATATGATGTAAAACTGCATAACACTAACCTCACTGCTTGATTCTAAAATAAAGTGTACATTCCATCCACATAGCATTAAAATATGTAAATAAAACTAGATGGAATTTGATTTTTAATAATAAGGTTATGTTGGTATCCTCTTAGAGGTTCACACCCAGTGCTTATAAACTATTAAAACTATTTCATAATTATTGTTTTCCTCTTTTACCACCATGATAAGCTCCTTATGAGCCATACTAGTCATTCTCAATGGTTTACATCCCCCATCAAACCATATTGTTAATTATCCATGGGAAACATTCCATGTGAGATACCCTTACTCAATTGGCTATATTCCCAGTGATACATCCTTCCCCATTATCCAATATTTTCTATAAAATTAACAAGAATGATTTTTATTTAAATAAGTTTCACACTAACCATTGATATGTACCATTCTCTTAGTAATCAATTTTACATGATGATAAACTACTTAAAATTGGTCATGGTTGTTCAACCATAAAGGGGCCACACTATTTAGTAACACATGACTATAAAATATAAAAACTTTATATTAAGTGGAATAAAACTACATGAGATATACTTATTTTGACAAGGATACATAGGAAACCCATATCATGGGCTCGATCCCAACTCCACAAGCACCAAAAACTTCCTTATATTGTGATAAATTAGAGAGAGCCCAACTATGTATCTTTAAACCATATATTAAAAACAAATTAAAATAATCATAGAAATCCAATAATATATATATATATATATATACAACTTATTTTATATATAAATAGATAACCAGTTATATATATATATATATATGTAAAACATCTGATACAATCAATAGTTCACATTAACATAGGTTGAGGATAGATTGTTAGAAAATTGGTAAGAATCCCCACACTTTGATTTGGGAAGGATTCAAGAACACATATTAAATATTTAAGAGAGATATAATGAATGAAACTATTCTCTTTATAAAGGTTGTGATGAACTTGGACTTAAATCTAGTCGAGCAATGTGCACATGAATAGTTTCTAGAAAAACCCTAGACGCTGCTTGACTTTGGAAAGTATGCCCTTGCCAGCTCAAAGGATAAGTTCAAAACAATATTATATTCAATATCATAGAAGTAAAACATTAATTATTATGATATATTCCTATTAATTAAATCCTTGAATTAATATTCAATGGAATTAATTTATAATTTTATGACTTATAACTGATTCAAACTACTTGAGAGAATGTGGAGGTGATGCATACACTTGTATCCCATCAAACATTTATCACTTTACTAAAATATGATCTCATATATGACATTGGCAGTATCATTTGTCATTATTATTTTACATACATATCATATTCAAATTTGTCTTCACATGAATATCATAGTATATGACTTGGGTATATTGTCAATAAGATAGACCTTTATTTTAGGTTTATATTTAGAAACTAACATATTTTTTTGGTTACTTATTACATGGTACATGATTCTCTCTCATGTTTTGAGGCTTGGGACCTAGGTAATATTTTACAACATATGATATTTCACATGGATGAGGACATTATTCCCATTGGTGTATTTTTTCTCTAGGAATCTACGTCCGTTTATGGATTGATGACACTATGAGATAATTTCCAATGATGTGTAGTTTTTTTTGAGGTATAATTATCATGTATTTGATATTATGTTATCATTTTATGATATTAACACTGATTATGAATTATTACATTATTCCAAATAATATTTAAAATTTTGACTGGGAAGAAGTAATGATGACCCTATGATATTACATGCATTATGTTTAGACACTCCCAACTCCAACTTGTGTAGGTATGTTGAATCATGATTGTCTTTTATATCAATCATGGATATAAAGGTTATTATTATTATAATTATTAGTATATAATTATGAGTATATATCATCATTCATACACAATTATTTACTAGAATCTATTTATTGGACCATTGATAGTGGATTAATGAGCTTTACAAACACCTTTCATAAGAATATCTGTGTTAGTGTGGAATTTATAGTTTATCAAATATGTAAAAAAAATGACCATATATTTATGGGTTAGTTGGTGTTCCACGGTTCGAGCTTGTATGTAGGATAATTTTGAGAATCAGGTATGATTTTATAGTTTTCTTTATACCATTTTTTATTTTTTGACCATATTATATATTATCAGACAATGAAGGATCTTGATTAATCTTTTATTAGGTTTATGAAATTAAATTATCTCATTTTTATATAGCATGGGAGATATTATTTAGGTATAGTTGAATCATATCTATAATGTCCAAATTAAATTTTTATATTTTGATGACGTTTTAAAGATATGGACTTACCTATTATATATGGTTTTCTATGCCAAAAGGAATAGTCTCCACATAGTATCATTGGACCCTGTTCACTAGTTAGTAACTTCTGGTATATGAGGAGGCACACTAGATGTATCAAATGATCTTGTTTGGTCACATGTTTGTGAAATGATTTGTGGACATTACATATTGATATCAAAGGCCTTGTTTGAATATTATTTTGGGTTTTGTAGATGAACATATTTTCAGAACATGAGAATGACCTTGTTCCTTGGAGTAGCTAAACCATCTATAAGTCAATTAAATGTAACTCCAGATAATATTTTCTTATTTTTTCTATTGTTACAATTTTTTGATTAACAATATATATGATGTGTGATTTATATTTTATTGTTTACCTTCTATCTTAGAGTATCAAGTGAGGTACGTGTTCATGTATCATATTTGGAATATCAGAATCACAAAATAATTTTTATTTATTGTGAATGAGAACATCAATTTTATTTTCTAATTGAAACACATGTATTTCCAATAATAATTTATATACTATGTTTATATAAAAATTATCATGAAATTACATTTTATTTTGATCTTGTGTTTGATTATATTATCATCTTTTGATAATTGATTAAGTGAATATTATATTTATTTGGTCATAAGTATTAGAGTGGTCCTAACTCATGTGATACATTTATATTATATTGTGCATCCATATAATAGAAGGGAATAATGTTAGTTACTTCTTATCATATTTGTGATATCAAATATTGTTATATATTTTCATTTTATTTCATGCGTTTGTAATTATTGAGACATGACATAGTGATATACTCTATATGAATGATAAGATGGAGTGTAAGATCACAACCGATTTGTTTTTCCTAGATCCCCCAATTTCACATGTTCATCCTATTAATAAGAATCTAGAAGATAGTTTTCTTTACATTATTTAGTTAGTGGATCCATATTATTTGAGTGAGGTGACTTATATATAAGATTTAACCTAGGTTTTAATCTATAAAATCACCCTATTTTTACTAGTGTGTGTAGACAACATGCTACATAGTTTTGTATTGACTCTATATATACTATGATTAATATAATATGTAAACCCCTTTATGTCATGGATAATTTGTCTATATATATGCTTCGAGGACTAGTGAAGAACTGGGAAGACATCCTAGTCTTGGTAGATTAGCAGGATGGGCTATCCTATAAATGTTTTTGCATTATTTCATTGATAATTTATTTCTTGATAAGAAGAGAGATGAAATAGATCAAAATATTATGAATTTAGATAATGGGAACATGTTAATGATTTTTTATACTACTCGATTTTTTTTTTTAATTCGGTTTTACCCGTAATATTTGCTAATGAGATCACTAAGGTTAACTATTACGAATATGGAAGGAGAAATTCAATTTAGTATCAGGTGTATATCTTTTGTCGTGTAAGAACCCAGTTTTTATCTCACCCGTTAAAAGCTTCTCCTCCCATTCATGATCCCACTTTAATACAAAGTTAGGGATTGAGAGAAATCCTCTAATCGAAGTTTGATTGAGCTTCCATTCATCTCATATTAATTCCTCCCATGAATTGATCCTTTATTTATAATTCCTCCAATCTAGGATGAACAAATGGCTGGTATTATATGAAGATAGTCTTATATGTAAGAGGTAGTTTGTTTGTTAATTGTCCCTCATGTTTTAGGGTTTTATAATATGGGTTGTAGTGTCGCACACTAGTTTCATAGTTCATTTCTATAAATTGCATATGCCATGAGATTTTGGACTTGTTATAACCAAAATCAGGTTAAGGTCTACAAACATGGAGTGACATATCCCTTGGGGATTCCCTCTTTATTCCAAATTAGACACACGATTTTATACAAAAACAATTAATGGTGAGTCTGTAATTAAATAAAATGATGATATCCTTATGATATAAGATGGAAATAGTGGAGAAACATGTCTCATTACCTAGAAAAGTATACAAAATTGAATCTATGTGAGGGTTGAGACCACGTGACATTCAAAAACTAAATGATAGTCACACACTCATTAATATTACATGTAAATGAGATGTGAAATAATTGTGGATTTTCTTAATGCCTTGAATGATTTTTATACCTTATAAACATGGTCATGATGACCCTTGATAATTATAATAATTTCAAATAAATACCTATAAGTAATTTTAATAAAAATGGGCATGGTAATCCTTCTTCCTAACACAAAATGGGTATGATGGCCCTCTCTAATTAATGTAAATGGGAATATCAACCTTTGTTATTATATATAGTCATGACGAACCTCCTACATATTTATAAATTGTTTGGGAGAATCTTCATATAAACATTATATTGGAATGGCATTCCATGTGATACAATATGGGCATGAAATCCCTTTTTATATTATACGAGCATGGAGTCCCATACTGTGATACCGAGCATGGTGACCCTATACATGATATTGGTAACGGTGTCCCTATTTTATGATAAACGTCATAGTAACCATTTTTTAATTGGGAATGGCGTCCCCTTTACTACCTAAATACTATGCATGACACCCTTTATAAATGTGATACCAGGTAATGCATCCCTTGATACTAGTTCAGAGATATACCGAAACAAGATGAAGAATGAATTGTTATTCTGGTCATTTTAATGTACTAAAGACAACCATTTTCAATTGTTATTACTAATTTACATTTTTATATCTACACAATTTTGTGTTATATACATATATTGAAAATTGATAACATTTATTAGAGGTGGACTACTATTATTTCTCTCACCCCCTATCAGGACCACTTACGATACCCAGGTAGACTATATGCTTACTGGTGTAGATAAGGGGATGCGTACTGAAATGGATGAGTGACTACTTCCTAGACTTGTGGCGGGGGATTGTTAATAGACAACTAGGTAGGATCTTTGGATTCTTGGATAGTATTTTTCACTTTTGATCATTTTTGTATAGTAGTAGTACTTGCTGCATGTATCCATGTTTTCCTTATTTCTAGATACATGACATACATTATCATCCTTCGATATTTGATCAAGTTTACTACTTTTATGTATTGATATCATCTTCTTCGATATTTACATATGTTTACATTTCTTATTCAATGTATTACTTATTCTTCAATTAATCTATTGATTGTAATGATGTTATACTCTGTCAATGAAGTAATATTCAACACATGGACACACCCAATCCGCTCTCTACTACTCTGTAGATTTTTTAATTTAGGGAGATGCTCTTGAGTCCATTTGTCCCACCAGGATTGAGGCACCTCTGAGTGGCACTTGGGTCTCGAACACCACAAAGTGGTATCATTGGATTCCCTTTATTTTATCGTTTTACTATATCCAGAAAATAGAAAAGATATTTGGAAGTTCATGGGGTTTGTTAATGATTTGTTCTTAAGAGTATCTAACTAACATACAAAGAAAAGACTAATTTCCTCAAATGAAAAAATATGTATTATTCTTATTATAGTTTATTTGATTCCACTATAGCATGATGCAATTGAATTATGATATTATTGTAGATATATTTGAGGTTTAAATTTTATCCTTGACCCAATTAGATGAGGGTATCGAAGCATTGATCATTCATTATATTAATCACCTTTTAGGAAACTCAGATTCCATGCATAGGCCATTCCATATTAGAGAATTGTGTTATTTTCATTCCTCATGATTTCCTTTAGTGATTTAATTGTTTTGAAAATAATTTTTATCAGCTAAAGATTATTGTAAGGGATTGAGAACACATAGTTCATACATAGTGTTTCTTCCATAACCTAAACAATGCATTAATTATTAGGTTTTAGTAGAGACTATAAGAAGCCAACATTGGCACATTGATTCATAGACTATTGTTCACATGGACTAGAACATGTTACGGTATGGATTGACTAGACACCACATTTTAGTTCATAAGGTGTATGGTACCATATTGATCAGAAGTGGTGAACAATTTTGTTCCACCATTTAAATAAAAAATAAAAATATGAATTTAAAATCAAATTGAAATTATAAAACACAGATCTTGACCTATTCCCATCCATAGTAGTGGGAAGTAGTAGTGTTTCTATTGTAATATATAAATGTTTCTATCACCCGGACCTAAGACTTTGATTGGAATAGGGGTGAGAATATTACATTTAAAGGACATTTACCTATTCAATTTATACATATATGGATTATTCCATTATCAAATCCTATCTAAGGTATGCCTTGGAAATTATAGAGAAATGACACCATGACGTCCTTCGGTTTTATTTCTGGACGGTGGTGACGACCATTCCCCAGAGGTGGTGGGCCTTGATATGCTAGGTATACCTCCAGTAGTGGAACGTATTCCAATTCTTGACATGGGAAATGATGCCCAGTTATGAGTATATTTACTATATCTTATGAATACCATACAAATATCTTCATGATCCGCCCCTTATATGGGAGACTTGACTTTGGAGCTCAATCAGAAGCATCCAACCATGTATTGGGGGGATGTTGGACTACTGGTTGAAGAGTTATTATAGCATCCCGTATTTTTATAACATAAACTTTCATTACAATACACAAAACTGAGGATCTTTAAGGTTTAGTGTCTTGGAAACCAGGAACATAAAACATGAAAACAACATAAGCATTCTTCTTAAACACTTGAAAGGCTTCTCCTTAAGTCATCCTAGGTTCATTTTTGCATCTCATAACCTGGGGACATACATCAAAAGAAAGGGTGAGCAGGAGGCCCAGTAAGGGAAACAAGAAGAATATTTTACATGTGAACTTGATATACATCAATAAGAACATGAAAAGAACTTTAAGGCATGAGAAAGAAATCATGAGGCATTTCATAATAAAAATAAAATTTTTCATAACTTGAAGATGTGGCTACATCATTTAACATAGACAATCATGAACATATCGCCAAGGTCCATCCCCAAGGTGTCATTTGAAAATTACCAAGGTTATTCACCAAGGTATCGTGAAAATTGTAATCTCTAGTGGTTACATCATTACCCAATGCATTGGAGAGCTATCAGGGCGCACCCTTAAATTTTCCTTTATTATCATGTGAGCCACATATATCATCATAAAACATTTCATAAATAACCCATATAGCATAAAATAAATGGGTTTCATTTCATAATCACAACGTTTTAAAAACTGCTTTAAAGACATGATCATTACATCACTTTTAAACCCACAGAAAAGGAAGGTGGGTCTCATGTATGTAAATCCCAGAATTTAAAATAGATAATTTTGGTATATATGTGAATACCCCTTTAGAAGAAATATCTTTGAGTATTCACTTTATAATATAAAAGAACTTTAGAAAAAGAGAGAGACATTTTGAGACAGAAATTCTGCAGCATAACGGCAATGTTCCGAGGTTTTAGAAGACATTAAAAGAGAGGTAAAATGGGTCAAACATTCATAAATGACCCATAAAATAGTACATGGACATTATAATAAGGATACATGATCATGGTAATGAAATTTCAAGGACATACCATTTGAAATGAAAAACATGGAAGGAAGACAAAAATTAGATTTCTCTTATGAAAGTTCGGCAGCCTAACGACGTTACTTAAACATCAACAAAAATGATTTCAAAAGATAAAATAGGGTCTCTCATCATGTGAACATAATAGTTCAGTATGATAGATATAGAGATAATTCCCCAACATAACAAAAAGTAAATTGAATGAATTGACATGAAAGTAGTACTTCAAAACGAGAAGGGTGAAGAACCACTTAAAAATTCGGCAGCCTAACGGCGCCACTTAAAACTTCAAAATACTGAATTGAAGAGATCAAATTGGGTCTCTCATCATAAGAGTCCAGTATGATAAATATATATATCATACCCCAATATAACAAAAAGTAACTTGAAATAATTGACAAGAAAGTAGAACTTCAAAACGAGAAGGGTGAAGAACCACTTAAAAATTCGGCAGCCTAACGGCGCCACTTAAAACTTCAAAATACTGAATTGAAGCGATCAAATGGGGTCTCTCATCATATGATCATAAAAGATCAGTATGATAAATTTAGAGATCATAACCCAACATAATAAAAAGGAATATGAATGACTTGAATGAAAATAGAACTTGAAAATGAGGAAGGTGAAAGAATCCCTTAAAACTTCGGCAGCCTAACGGCGCCACTTAAACATTCTTAAAACGAATTGATGAGAGCAAGGGGGGTCTCTCATCATATGAACATGAAATAGACAGTAGGATGAATATAAAAGAACATCCTCCCACATAAGAACATGGAGTATAAAAGAAATGACATAAAAGAGATTACTTGAAAAGAAAGAGAGAGGTCGGCTCCCTTACCTTAAAACGTAACTCTTAAAACTCAAAGGTTTGGACCTTGAGGGCTTGGGGGCACCTTGGGAGGCCTCCTTTGGAGGTAATGAGACCAGAACTTCGTTGGGGAAGTGTGGGGAGTCTAATTGATGAGAGGAGGTCTTGGTATTTATAGGGAAAGTGAGGGGACAAGGCATTAATGGCTAAAGGGCTCCTCACATGTGCTTTTCTCAAACCCATGTGCTCTCCCTTGGCATTTATCATGGAGTTAGGCCACATGGGGCCCCCAAAACAATAATTCATCACCCTTGGCCAGCCAATCCTTAAAATAACTCATGACATCATCATGAAACAGCTATGATGTCATTAAACATACTGAAACCCTAAAACTGCTTTTTTACTATTCACTGAAAATTCAACTTTCTCAGAAAGATCCCAAAATTTCACCATAATCAAATATCAACGCTCTGATTACAAATATGAACTCCATTTTATAAAAATAATTTTCTAAATATTTTTAATTTAATTTTTAAATAAAAACACTATTCACCGAAAATTTGTTTTTTTCAGAAAAAACCCCAAAAATTACCATAGCATAATATCGGTGCTCTGAGTTCAAAAATGAAATCTGTTTTATAAAAATAATTTTCTAAATATTTTTAATTAAATTTTTAATTTAAAAACACTATTCACCCGAAAAAACTAATACTTGAGTAATAATTTATGAAACCATTAATTAACCATTTTATTGAATCAAATTACTTAATCAAGGTGCCTAGATTATTTTAAAACATTCTTTAAGTTAGATTACTAATCCATTTGGTCATATTACTAATCCTAATCATAAAATCACTATTCATAATTTACTATTCATCAAAAATCAAGTTGATCTTATTAGACTCCAAATTTTGTACTGAACATAATTGTAGAAGACCATTTTTCGAAAATCATTACACATTTTATGTTATTTAAGGTTTACATAAACATTTTTTTCAAAATATTCTTTTGAAAATTCATCAAAAATATGCATACTATTTTTATCCGGTCATTTGAAAATTCATAAACTTCATCATAAGAAGAAATCCCAATTTTTATTTAAAACAAGGATTACACAAGGCAGTTACAGTCTCGTTACATAGCCCCTTATAATACCAGCATAGGACCTAAGAGTAAGGTGTGATAGGGTGATAGAATCTTGGGGCGGCTCGGTCAACATTGCCCGAGTAGTAATTTCTATCAGTTTGAACTTCTCGCGAAGGAGATTCCGTTCTAGCTTCACATGATGAAGTTCGGCTTGGGTTTGGTCTAGAGCAAAGCCCAATGGTGCTACCTCCTTCCCAAGCTCTGTTAGATGGGCTTCGATCGGTCCAAGACTACTAGGTGAGGCCATCGAATCTTCTTTCTATAATAATCAACCAAGATTACTTATATATAGAGACAATAATCAAAACATTTTGTTCACAGCGGTCATATTGACCGATGGTCATATAACAGTCAAAACCCAATGGTCTCATTCTAATTATAATCATGTTTATCAAATAAAACATTTGTTGAGTATAAAAATAACACATAAAATTAGGAAACAATATTTATTTAAAATTTCGGGTCGTTACAATCTTCCCCCCTTAAGAAATTGCGTCCTCGCAATTTTTTTAAAATTGGGTTTTGAAATTTCATTGAAAGTCACACATCCGAAAAGGAGTCAGTAAAACTATTACTTTAAAAGAAAGAAAGGGAAGTACAAAGGTCACCCGAGTTAACCCACACTAGGGTTCCATGTAGGAAAACATGGACATGGAGGAGAAAACAAAGGGTCAAGTTCTGAGGGAGAGTGATAGAGAACATGATTAGGAGAAAGTTAACCATGAGAAAATCCCAAACTTATGATGTGTTTAAACGGTCTTTGATTACTTAGTAGGAAACGTAAACCAACAACGTTTTTGTTTTACGTTCCTTTTCATAATTTTGAGGAATTCATTTACAACAAAAACATAAGGAAATATACTTATCTTCATGTAGAGTTTCATCCTTTAATAAGTTTCTACCCAAAACTAATCTTTTCTCCAAATTATGATCATTCAAAACTACTAGGTCTCATCAAAACACAAGAATCATCTTCATAATCCACAAAAGATTAACTATCTATTTCTTCTATCATTAAACATTATCCCAAAAACAGAAAGGGTAAGGTAAAACAACTCTTCAAAAAGAAATAATTCCATAGGAATGGAAACTACTTTTAAATCTTCAAAGTTCCATGGTACTACCCAAAGTTCATCATAGTCCATTCCATAAATAACTTTCCTTAAAAATCCTCAAAATAAACCAAACTAAGATTGAATCCCAAATACAAGAAGGATTTGATAACATAGTCTTCCAAGGTAAACTTTATCATTCATCTCCAAACAACATCAACCACTCCTAACATCATATAAAAAATGTAACTAACCTAAAACTATTTACCCCAAGATAGGTTAATAATTTCCATAAGTAATCCACCTTAAATTCATCGATTCTTCAAAATATAAGTCAACCCTACTCTTCAAAGAAAATACCATAGTAGTCTATTTACCTCGATAATATAGGGTCCCCAAAATAGTGAACATATTCCAAATTAATAATCAGATTTTAATCCCCTAATCATCCCTTTCATATTAATATGGAAATCATTGCATTTCCAATCACATTGGTTATTGGGACATGTTCTTCCATCTCCCACCATTAACTAAGAAGTGAAATTATAATTAGAGGCTTAAATACTTAACCAATAATCATGAAAAGGAGCTTAAATCATATAAGGATAACTTGTAGAAGAAAAGTATACCCTAACTTGTGATCCCCTAGGTTCCAATCTAGGTTATCCATGATCATATATTCTTATGTGAATCTTTATTTTATTTTATCTTTGTTCCTTTAGTAATGGTTCATACTAAGCTTATGAATTTACCAAAGCATATCCCCCAGGAGTGTCGTAACCAAGAGTGCAGCAAGGCCCGTTGTCGTGTACCAATTCCCGTTCGAGTCTAGCTCAAAGCGGTGTTTTCGAGTTTTACCCCTATGTACATCTGTTCCAGAGCCACCTCTACCTGCTCGTATCCAGACAGGGATGTATTTGCTTGGCAACCCCTTACTCAATACTCACCAAAATACCAGGAAGATTTCCTATATTTAAACTTTTCTATAGGGTTCTTCCTAAAGTTTTCATATCCTAATTTCCACAAATAACTAAACCATCTTTTGATACCAACTATAGCATCCTGTATTTTTATAACATAAACTTTCATTACAATACACAAAACTGAGGATCTTTAAGGTTTAGTGTCTTGGAAACCAGGAACATAAAACATGAAAACAACATAAGCATTCTTCTTAAACACTTTAAAGGCTTCTCCTTAAGTCATCCTAGGTTCATTTCTGCATCTCATAACATGGGGACATACATCAAAAGAAAGGGTGAGAAGGAGGCCCAGTAAGGGAAACAAGAAGAATATTTTACATGTTAACTTGATATACTTCAATAAGAACATGAAAAGAACTTTAAGGCATGAGAAAGAAATCATGAGGCATTTCATAATAAAAATAACATTTTTAATAACTTGAAGATGTGGCTACATAATTTAACATAGAAAATCATTAACATATCACCAAGGTCCATCCCCAAGGTGTCATTTGAAAATTACCAAGGTTATTCACCATGGTATCGTGAAAATTGTAATCTCTAGTGGTTACATCATTACCCAATTCATTGAAGCGCTATCATGGCGCACCCTTAAATTTGACTTTATTATCATGTGAGCCACATATATCATCATCAAACATTTCATAAATAACCCATATAGCATAAAATAAATGGGTTTCATTTCATAATCACAACGTTTTAAAAACTGCTTTAAAGACATGATCATTACGTCACTTTAAAACCCACAGAAAAGGAAGGTGGGTCTCATGTATGTAAATCCCAGAATTTAAAATAGATAATTTTGGTATATATGTGAATACCCCTTTAGAAGAAAGATTTTTTAGTATTCAATTAATAATATAAAAGAACTTTAGAAAAAGAGAGAGACATTTTGAGACAGAAATTCTGCAGCATAACGGCAATGTTCCGAGGTTTTAGAAGACATTAAAACAGAGGTAAAATGGGTCAAACATTCATAAATGACCCATAAAATAGTACATGGACAGAATAAGAAGGATACATGATCATGGTAATGAAATTTCAAGGACATACCATTTGAAATGAAAAACATGGAAGGAAGACAAAAATTAGATTTCTCTTATGAAAGTTCGGCAGCCTAACGACGTTACTTAAACATCAACAAAAATGATTTGAAAATATCAAATAGGGTCTCTCATCATGTGAAAATAAGAGTTCAGTATGATAGATATAGAGATAATTCCCCAACATAACAAAAAGGAACTTGAATGAATTGACATTAAAGTAGTACTTCAAAACGAGAAGGGTGAAGAACCCCTTAAAAATTCGGCAGCCTAACGGCGCCACTTAAAACTTCAAAATACTGAATTGAAGAGATCAAATGGGGTCTCTCATCATAAGAGTCCAGTATGATAGATATAGATATCATACCCCAATATAACAAAAATTAACTTGAAATAATTGACAAGAAAGTAGAACTTCAAAACGAGAAGGGTGAAGAACCACTTAAAAATTCGACAGCCTAACGGCGCCACATAAAACTTCAAAATACTGAATTGAAGCGATCAAATGGGGTCTCTCATAATATGATCATAAATGATCAGTATGATAAATTTAGAGATCATACCCCAACATAATAAAAAGGAACATGAAAGACTTGAATGAAAATAGAACTTGAAAATGAGGAAGGTGAAAGAATCCCTTAAAAATTTGGCAGCCTAACGGCGCCACTTAAACATTCTTAAAATGAATTGATGAGAGAAAGGGGGGTCTCTCATCATATGAACATGAAATAGACAGTAGGATGAATAAAAAAGAAAATCATCCCACATAAGAACATGGAGTATAAAAGAAATGACATAAAAGAGATTACTTGAAAAGAAAGAGAGAGGTCGGCTCCCTTACCTTAAAACGTAACTCTTAAAACTCAAAGGTTTGGACCTTGAGGGCTTGGGGGAACCTTGGGAGGACTCATTTGGAGATAATGAGACCATAACTTCGTTGGGGAAGAGTGGGGAGTCGAATTGATGAGAGGAGGTCTTGGTATTTATAGGGAAAGTGAGGGGACAAGGCATTAATGGCTAAAGGACTCCTCACATGTGCTTTTCTCAAACCCATGTGCTCTCCCTTGGCATTTATCATGGAGTTAGGCCACATGGGGCCCCCAAAACAATAATTCATCACCCTTGGCCGGCCAACCCTTAAAATAACTCATGACATCATCATGAAACAGCTATGATGTCATTAAACATACTGAAACCCTAGAACTGCATTTTTACTATTCACTGAAAATTCAACTTTCTCAGAAAGATCCCAAAATTTCACCATAATCAAATATCAACGCTCTGATTACAAATATGAACTCCATTTTATAAAAATAATTTTCTAAATATTTTTAATTTAATTTTTAAATAAAAACACTATTCACCGAAAATTCGTTTTTTTCAGAAAAAACCCCAAAAATTACCATAGCATAATATCGGTGCTCTGAGTTCAAAAATGAAATCTGTTTTATAAAAATAATTTTCAAAATATTTTTAATTAAATTTTTAATTAAAAAACACTATTCACCCGAAAAAACTAATACTTGAATAATAATTTATGAAATCATTAATTAACCATTTTATTGAATCACATTACTTAATCAAGGTGCCTAGATTATTTTAAAACTTTCTTTAAGTTAGATTACTAATCCATTTGGTCATATTAGTAATCCTAATCATAAAAACACTATTCATAATTTACTATTCATCAAAAATCAAGTTGATCTTATTAGACTCCAAATTTCGTAATGAAAATAATTGTAGAAGACCATTTTTCGAAAATCATTACACATTTTATGTTATTTAAGGTTTACATAAACATTTTTTTCAAAATATTCTTTTGAAAATTCATCAAAAATATGCATACTATTTTTATCCGGTCATTTGAAAATTCATAAACTTCATCATAAGAAGAAATCCCAATTTTTATTTAAAACAAGGATTACACAAGGCAGTTACGGTCTCGTTACATAGCCCCTTATAATACCAGCATAGGACCTAAGAGTAAAGTGTGCTAGGGTGATAGAATCTTGGGGCGGCTCAGTCAACATTGCCCGAGTAGTAATTTCTATCAGTTTGAACTTCTCGCGAAGGCGATTCCGTTCTAGCTTCACATGATGAAGTTCGGCTTGGGTTTGGTCCAGAGCAAAGCCCAATGGTGCTATCTCCTTCCCAAGCTCTGTTAGATGGGCTTCGATCGGTCCAACACTACTAGGTGAGGCCATCGAATCTTCTTTCTATAATATTCAACCAAGATTACTTATATATAGAGACAATAATCAAAACATTTTGTTCACAACGGTCATATTGACCGATGGTCATATAACAGCCAAAACTCAATGGTCTCATTCTAATTATAATCATGTTTATCAAATAAAACATTTGTTGAGTATAAAAATAACACATAAAATTAGGAAACAATATTTATTTTAAATTTCGGGTCGTTACAGTTATGATTAGGATTTTTATGAATATGTAAGATCATATGGAAAAAACTATGGAGAGGAGAGTGAAACATTATACTTATATTCTTCAACAATCCTCCCAAGTGGTATATTCTAAATCATTCTGGTCAGTATCAGGAAATTCCATGGCGGGACTTATAGTCAAGCTTGTTTTATTATTTATTCCCTCACAGTCTAAGGGATAATCATTCCAGAGAGATCCTAAACCTATATTAGGCTTCTAGGAGAGTTATGGACTATTGATATTCTTTTACAAGGCATAAGTTCTTTGTGACTATGTATATTACTAATGAGATAGCTTATGATAGATGATTTGAGGATGGTTTGAAAAATCCTATTCATTCTCATGTCTAAATATTCATGTTGAAAACCATATCAGAAATAGTAAACGGGGCTCATATCATTGAGAGGAACCTCATGGAAGAATACAGTTTCAGCCATGGTAGTTTAGAACCCAGACATAGTAGCGGTTCAATTAGCAGTCGTAAGCTATTATTTGAGACTATTCATGTGAGCAGTGAAAGGTAGATGACACCCAGATATAGTTAAGTGGGATGTCAACAGTGTGTGAACCCTAGGAATATGAGGCCCCCATATCCTAGTTACCCCATTAACTACCAAGGATGTGGAATATTATGACATTGTCAGGGATTATTCAATACCTTCCCATCAGTTTTAAGTGGGAGATGATTCGTTCTAGAACCACCTTCATGAGTATGATCTATAGAACCTCTCCAGGAAGGTAGTTGGAGTACTACTAGCCAAATAGGAAGAGGAGAATAGTGTGTCCACTATATCCAGACTATAAATTTTCAACACCATTAGAGAAGATCTTCTCTAGCTAGACTGGTTGAATCACATGATCGTGGATTAAGCCATATATATTCATTAGTCCAATACCATAGGAGTAGGGAGTTAGGCCATCTACAATTTTGGTTTCCTAAACTATCTTTCTTTCCTTATTTGATACTTGTGAGTCACATTATTTCATATCTGAGATGTTCATGGGGAGTATTGGACTACATGTTGAGTAATTTTGTGGCTTTCGGACACTAGATACACCTTTGGGTATATGATCAATGAGTGTACGCTAGTGAAAATATTTTCTTATTGAGGTAGGCATCTATCATTTATTATGTAACATCATTTTCCTCAACATGAGAGGCTTTTATGTCATTCTGAAGATTGAATGGTTCATTCCCTATCTTGTTTATGTGGATTATTATCACCAAATATTGTAATTTACATCTCCATGGGGTGGTACGTATATTAAAAAATGTGATTGGTATGTCCAGAAGGGTAGATCTAGACTAGAACATCTTTCCCTTAGTGGACTAACCACCTAGATATCAAGAAAATATTTTAATGATTAGAGACTATATCATATTGAGTTCACTCATGAAGTTTATCAATTCATGGATGTATTCCTCGAGGACTTTTTTTTACTACCTCATGAGGGAGAGGAAGAATTTACTATTGAGATAGTTGCTGGAGAATCAATAGTATCCATTTCTCCAAATAGGATGGCTACTAATGAGTTTCATGTGATCAAGAGGTAGTTATAGTATATAGAAGAAAATGGATTTATATGGCTTGGTACTTCTCCTTAGGGTTTTCCAGTCCCTTTTTCCAAGAAGGTGGATGAAACCCTTAGGATTTTCCTACATTAACATAAGTTGAATCTTCTTACAGTGAACACTCAGTATCGTTTAACATGAATTGATGATCTTTTTTACCTTATATGAGGAGCGATGGTGTTCTCGAAGATCAAACATAGATCAGGATGTAATCATAAATGAGTTAGACCATAAGATATTCAACATTTGAATTTTCATAAATGGTATGAATTATATGAGTGTATCATGACGTCATTTGGTCTTACGGACATGCCTTCTGTCTTCTTGGATTTGATGAATAGGTTTTTTTATCCCTATCTCGATTCAATTATTGTGGTATTCGTATATGCCATCTTTGAGTATTCTCATAGTAAAATATAAACTTCCACTCATCTTGAGATCGTATTTAATACACAAAGATAGAACCAATTATATGTGATAATAAATAAATGTGGCATATAGATCAACAACATACACATATAGGGTGACATTATCTTAGAGGTTGGATTTTTAGTTTATCCAGAAAAGTTGAGAGTAGTAGTTACTTTGTAGTAGTCCAAGAACATATTTAAGATATATTGTTTATTGGGGTTATCTGGTTAGTATATTAATTTTTTTTGGGACATCCCACATTATCAGAACCACTTTTGGTCTTGAATAATAGGAGTGTGAAGTTTATTTGGTCTTTTTCCTATGATATAGCCTTTTAGGAGTTGAAAGGGAGATTGAATATATTTTCGATCTGGATTATTCCAGAACAAGGAAATATATATATATATATAGTATATTGTGACACATCAGGTATCGGTCTAGGAGAAGTTATGATGAAGGAAGATATATTCAATGTGTATGCATTATAATAGTTGATGCACCATGGGTGGAATTACACAATGCATGATCTTGAGGGTGAATTTGTTGTACATGCCTTTTGATATTGGAGGTATTACCTATTGGTAGGTCATTTTTTGGTGTTTACAGACCACACGAGTCTCATAAATATTTTTACATATAGGGAAATAAAAATTTGTTAATGAATATGGGTTGAATATCTAAAGTCCGTAGACTTTGAGTTTTCTTATATTCCATGGAATATTAATTTTTTTGTTGATGCATTAAGCCAGAGGACTCAGACTATGGAATTTCAAGAGACCTGTAGTGAATGGAAGCTTGTGGATATATTTCTTGATGAGAAAATATTGGTGAAATACTGTTACGTATATTCTTTACTAGCATCACTATCAAGGGCCTCTTCACTTCTAGAGAAGGTGAAGGTGAGAAATATTTCAGATCTAGATGGTTTGGTCCTACGAGAGATCATTTTTGGGGAAGACCCACCTTTGAATTGGTCTATTGATGATGATGAAATCCTACATATATATGGGAATATATGGGTTCCAACAAATATGAGGTAGGAAATAATGTGTGGGTCACATGCTTCTTATTAGGATATTCACCTATTTATTTCCAAAATGTATCGCGATATGTGCTGATTGTATTAATGGCCAAGGATAAAGCATTAGATGAAAGGTTTTATCACTAGGTATATCATTCATTATATGGTGAAGATAGAGAAATAGTGACCACCTATATTTCAATTATCATTACCAATTTCGGACTAGAAATCAAAGGATATGGCTATGGATTTTATCACTGGATGACTGATTTTTTCATAGAGGTAGTGATGCAATTTGTATAATCATAGAATGACTGACGAAAGTATCCTACTTAATTAATTTAAAGGAGAGTTTATTATTTTCTGATCTAGGAATATTTTATGTCTGTGAGATAATATTACTATATGTGTTCCCTCATACTATCACTTCAGATATAGATATTTATATTATATTGAGGTTCTAGTAGGGTTTGAAGATGGTTATGAGTACACAGGTGATTCTAAGAATAGAATATCACTACCACACTAATTCTCAATCAGAATAGACTATACAGGTGTTTAAGGATAGACACTGAGAACATTTCCTTGATTTTGTATGTATACATGAGAATCATATCCCCCTCATCGATTTTGGCTACAAAAACTGTTTTTGGGTGATGATACAGATGGATCTTTATGAGGCCCTATACTATAGACCATGATGTTCAACCAAGAGTTGTTTAGAGGTAAGGGAGGTAGTGATACTATGTCCTCATCACATGCAGGAGACATCATCGTAGGTTTAGTTGATTAGGAAGCATATTTCTACTACTCATTCTTGAAAAAATATTTTTTTGATTTCCATCAATGACCTCTAGAGTTTGAGGTCGGGGATCATGCATTCATATGGGTATCACTCATTCATATTCATAGAAAAAGTCAAATTAAATGGAAGCTATAACCATGAGTTTTTGGTATATTTAAGATTACCGATAGAGTCATTACGGTTTCCTAGAAGTTTCTATTATCTCAGAGATAAAATTCCATGCATGGAATCTTCCATTTTTCATAGCTTCCCCATTATAATTCTGACGCATCCCATACATTTGAACTAGATGATGTTGATCTTGATTTGAAGGAATTTTTTGGATTATCCAATACGCATCGTTTGTTGGGACCAAGTTGAATGAAGATGAAAGTTTGAAGAGTTAGCTTTTGCAGAGTGTTGTATTTTGTTGTCAAAGACGATAAATCAATTCACTTTGTAGAAGGATCATAAATCAGACGATTCTTTGCTGGTATGTATTTCACACAAATCATGAGTTAGGAGAACTTGTGATGCAAGACTTATGAAGGAAAGGGGGAGAAATGATGATGCCAGTCATATAATGTTTTGATTGGAAGGAATGATGCTGCTGGAAGATAGGAAAGATTCAGTTCCCATTGCAACTCTGACGATGCTTAAGCTGATCTATCAAAGGATAAATGTCACGATAGTGGGATTCGTGATAAGAGCAGAAGAATGGTTATGGGAAGCAGTAATGAGATAAATTGGAAAAGCAATAGACAATCTGGGGATGGCAGAAAAGCACAGTTTAAGGTGGTGCCGTTTTCCAGTGTTTGCCAAATTTTAGGGCCTGAAAATCGGGAGATGAAGAAATGTGCCTGGCAATGGATGTTGCGCATATGATTGAAGATGGTTTATACGTGAAAAAGAGTTATTCAAGGTCAGAACTATGAAAAATGACAAAGGAATGGATTGCGCGGAAATTTAGGCACGTTTCGCGCAAAAATAAAGTGGTGCGCGCAATATATGCTGGATGCGCGAAATAGTAGCGGGTTGCGCGAAAAATCTGCGGGATGCACGAAATATTGGCATGGTGCGCGAAATTGAGGAATGAAGTTTTCGCGCAAATGATGGTTAGAGATCAGAAGATCAAAAATTGGCAAAGGCATAAAATGCGCAAAATATTGGAGCAGTGCGCGAAATCTGATGTTGCAGGAAAGATTGGGTTTGCACGCAATATGGAACGCGATGCGGAATTTTGCGCGCAATTGGTGCTTCATGCTTAGAAGGATGAAAAATGGAAAAGGCATGAGGTGCGTGAAAACTTGAAGCATAGCACGAAATATGAAGTTGCATAAAAGAGTTTTTACGCGCATGGAGGAGGTTTTACGCGCGGATTAGTGTTTTTCGCGCGGGTTCAAAAATGCCTATAAATATGAGGCTAGCCCTTGTTAGTTGTTAATTCTCGACACTTAGAAGAAATCTCGAGCGCTGGTGAACATAAATTATATGCTAACTGAGTTGCGCGAAAAGAAAGAAATTTTCATGAAAAGAGGATAGCTGCGCGAAAACTTGAGAAGTTGCGCGAAAAGAGAAAAAGTTGCGCGCAAAAGGAAAGGTGCACGAAAACGTTTTTCACGCAAAAAGGGATTTTTACGCGCAAGTCATTTGAATTGCGCGCAAGTCACCCTAAAGGCTGCGCAAAACATTTGGGGTCTTCACACGTATTCATTTTTGCATAAGAGGGTTCTTACCGGCTTCTGAGTAAGAAAGTGAAGATTTGTACTTCAGAGAATACATCTGTTCAATTGTAAAGAAGCACTGAAACATTGTGTTACCCTATTTTTTCTAAGAGGAAGCACATGCACTATTAGATTGTTTTTAAAGTGCTGCACGAGTGTAAGGGTATATCCTACTCGTTGTATTCCACATCAAAGGATTGTTTTATAGTGGATTGTGTGGTACTGGATTGTTTCCGTACCATACCAAAGACGTAGCTACTCTTGTTGAGTAGTGAACCTTGTAAATCTTGTGTTCCTGTGGTTGTGTGTGTTCAGCAGGGAAGAAACTCTTTAACAGGAGGCGAAGGTTGTTTAAAAAAAAGGAAACTTAAAAAGAAAAAGATATCACTGATTCACCCCCTCCCCCTCTCAGTGATACTTAGATCCTGATTGGAAACTTCAATTGGTATCAGAGCCAGGTTGCCTTCGTTTACTCTTTGCTGAAGTGTTTGAAGAGAAGTTGTGATGGAAAATCTAAATTGCGTGAACAGTAAGGGGATTCCAATATTCGATGGAAAGAACTATCACATCTGGAAGGACAGAATGATGCCGTATCTTATGTCTCTTGGATATGAAGTTCTTGAAACTAAAACAGATGGATTTCCTGATATTGATGACAAGGTCCCTCCTACTCCTGCCGATAAGAAGAATCTTGAGAATGATGGAAGAGATAAAAATGCATTACTCTCATCACTTTCTGAGAGTGATTTTTTAAGAGTGAAAGGTGTCACTACTGCTAAAGGCATCTGTGATAAGCTAATGAATATCTATGAAGGAAATACAAAAGTGAAGAAGGAAAAACTACAAATCTGGAGGCTGAAGTATGAAGACTTGAAAATGGGATAATCTGAATCTGTTGGGGAATTCTTTACCAGAGTTAATGACATTGTCAGTACAATCAGATGTCTTGGTGAAAAGTTATAAGATGATACAGTTGTTGAAAAGATCCTGAGAATTCTGCCTGACAAATTTGATGCTAAAGTTTCTTCACTAGAAGACAGAGATCCGGAAACATTATCTCTTGATGATTTGCACAGTACTCTCATCACTTATGAGATGAGAAGAGAGAAGACCATGAAGAGCAATGCAAAAACTGATAGAGAAATGTCTTTCAGGGAAGAAAAGAAAGAGAAGTAGAAGAAAATTCTTATTAATGAAGAAGCTGGTGAATCCAACTCTGAAAATGAGGTATGTCAAAATTTTGATGAAATTCTATCCTTGTTTTCTAAAAATGTTAAAAGAGGCACAGGGAAATACAAAGGGAAACTCCCTTTGAAATGTTTTTAATGTGGAGCAGTTGGCCACATTGCGGCTAATTGCCCTCAAAAGGGGAAAGATGCTGTCAGTGATGAAGAAGACAGAGGACCAAGAAGGTCATGGAAGAAACAGGATCGAAAAGATAAATATTCTGGTAGAAGTCCGAATAAAAAGTTCTTTAAATCAAAAAGAAGAAGATTTTTGTCAAAAGATAAGGAAGATGATGATAGCGAGACTGAATTAGAAAAATCTGCTACTGAAAAAACTAGAGAGAGTACCTTTTTTACAACAGTGAATAATGGTGATTATGAGAGTAGTAGTACTGAAGAAGAAGAGACTCAACTTGAACAGTATCTGAAAGTAGAGCTGAAGGAATGTTTGAGGAAAATCAGAAAACTTGAGAAAGAAAATAACAAGTTAATAAAAGAAAATTCCACAGTAAACAATCAAGAAGGTTTTACAGATGATAAAATCATGATGGAAAAAGAGATTGATGATCTGAAAATTATCTTGAGAATACAAAGAATCGTAATGATCATCTTGAAGTGAGGTTGAAGGCAAAAGACGAAGAGTTGGAACTTGTCCAACAAAAACTGCATAAAGCTAAAGAAATGAATATCAGTTCCAAAAATTCTATCTCAGAAGTAGGGGAATGTTCCAGTAATAATGAACCAAAAAGGGATCTGCAAAACATACCTTCAAAGGTTGAAATGAAAGACAAAACAGGTTCTGATAAGAACAAGGCTGGAAAGACAAAGTATGTGGTCAAAATCAGCAATGTAGAAAAATCAGAAGTGCATAAAAATCTTGAGTCAAGAAAAGCTTCTAATACTTCTGGTACTGTTGAATCTGAGCTGAAGAAGAGAGTTACAAATGAAAATATGATGGTTTTTGAGAAGCGTGTTCACAACTCCATTCAGTATAAAAGTTTCAGAGGTAAATATTCTTTCTATGGTTACTGCTGGTATTGTGGTGGATTCGGACACATGGAAAGTATGTGTTGGTTTAACCAACAACATTACAACTATTCCAAAAGTTTTTAAGGACAAGGATTGAGGGGGAGTCAATGATTTCAAAATAGAAGATCTCCAAATAAGTTTCAGAAGATATCTGAGAAGACTGGTGTGAAAGTTGGGAATAGATTCCAACCACTGGAAACTTATTGTGAAAGATGTGATCAACCTGGACATCTTGCTAAGGGCTGCCTTAGTGTGTTACCAGAGCAACAAATGTTTGTTAATAATCCTCAGAAGACAGAGTTTTTAAAATACAAAAGGGACAAGTATGATAAGTCTGAAAAGAAAGAATGCATGGTTCTCTAGCCAGAACACATTGATTTGGCTAGGAAATTGGAAGAAGCAAAATAGAAAGTGAAGGAAAAGGAAGAACAAAATGCACTTGTTGTTGAAACAGCTTTGAAGGATACCAAAGGAGAACGTCCATGGATTCTTGATAGTGGATGTTCATCTCATATGACAGGAGACTTAAAACTGCTGAAGAATGTGAAAGACTTTAAAGATGGAACTGTGACATTTGGAAATGATGAATCTCTAAGGATCAAAGGTGTTGGATCGGCCATCATTGGAAAAGAAAAGATGAAATCCAGAAAAACACTATATGTTGATGGACTGAAACACAACCTGCTCAGTGTGTCACAACTCTGTGATGAGGGCAACAAATTGATCTTCAGAAAAGATGGATTTGTTGTAAAAAGTGAAAATGATGGAAACATAGTTACAAGGGGCCAGCGTACAAGAGGGAATTTTTTCCAAGTTGGGGATGGACAGAACTCTTGTTACATGAGTGTGGTGAATGAAAATAAATTATGGCATAAAAGGATGGGGCATATGTGTCATAGAAATATGTGCAAGTTGTCAAAGTGAGAAAGTGTTCGGGATATGCCTAATTTATCAAGAGAAAGAGATTGGTGCTGCACTATTTTTGAGAAAGGGAAGAATGATAATTCTATGCACAAGAGAGTTGAAATTCGCTCAAAAAGACCCTTAGAACTCATACACTCAGATATATGTGGGCCAATGAGCAAGCAATCTTCAAATAGAGATAAGTACTTCATTACTTTCATTGATGACTTTACTCGCATTACTTGTGTTATTTACATGAGACATAAGTCAGATGCTCTAACAATGTTTAAGAATTTCAGAATGAAAGCAGAGAAAGAATGTGAGTATTCAGTGAAGAAGTTGAGAACTGATAATGGTGGTGAGTATAAGAATGAAGAGTTTGAAAGTTATCTTGAGAAACATGGAATTCGGCATGAGTTTAGTTCACCATACACACCTCAACAAAATGGGGTGGCTGAAAGAAAGAATTGAAGTCTAGTGGAAATGGGGAGAACTATGTTACTTGAACATAGTCTCTCTCATTATTATTGGAGGCAAGCCATGAGAACTGCTGTGTATATTCAGAACCGGTGTTTCTATAGGCCAAACTCAGATATGACTCCATATGAAATGTTCTATGGAAAAACTCAAAGTCTGAAACACTTGAGAGTCTTTGGGAGTCCATGTATTATAAAGAAGAAAGGTGGAAATCTGGGAAAGTTCGAGCAAATAGGAGATGCCATAATTTTTCTTAGCTATGCTCCAGAAGGAAGAGGATATAGATGCCTCAACAAAGAAAGAGGAAGAATTATTGATTCTTCAGATGTAAAAGTTGTTGAAAGTGCTGAGAAAGAAAAACAGTCATATGTTGATGTGGAAGTCGAGCGGGATAGAGAAGAATTTGTTAACAATTCTGATAATGTTGCAGAATTTGTTCATCCTACTGAAGAAGAGGAATCTGACTCAGAAATATCAAGTGATGAGGATGAAGTTCAAACAACTCATCCTAGGTTGAGGAAACAAGTGGAGGCTCAGAACATTATTGGAGATAAAAATCAGAGGGTTCAAACAAGAAGAACAACGAATGCTATATCACATACTTCTCTTTATTCGAAAGTTGAACCGAATGATGTAAATGAAGCATTTGAGCATCTAGAATGGGTTCATGCTATGAACGAAGAGCTTGATCAGATATAGAAGAACAATACTTGGGAACTTTTACCCAAGCCGGACAACAAGAACATTATTGGTACAAAGTGGGTTTTTCGAAACAAGCTGAATGAAGAAGGTAATGTAATAAGAAACAAGGAAAGATTGGTCTGCAAAGGGTATTCACAAATTGAAGGCATTGAATTTGATGAAACCTTTTCCCCAGTAGCTTGATTAGAAACAATCAGAATATTTCTTGCCATTGCTGCACAACGAGGTTACAAAATCTTTCAAATGGATGTAAAATCTGCATTCTTGAATGGTGATCTTGATGAGGAAGTTTACATTGATCAACCTTGTGGATTTGTTATTGGGAAAGATGAAAGCTATGTGTGCAGGTTGAAGAAGGCTCTGTATGGGATAAAACAGGCTCCGAGAGCATGTTATTCTAAATTAGATACTTGCTTGAAGAAGATGAACTTTAAGAAAGGGAGAGTTTACAGCAATCTCTACATCAAGAAATGTCAGGAGTTTTCACTGATCGTTATTGTTTATGTCGATGATATTATATTTGCTGGAAATAATGAAAGATCATGTGAAAAATTTGCTGAGGAGATGAAGAAGTTATTTGAGATGTCCATGCTAGGTGAAATGAAGTACTTTCTTGGGTTACAAATTTCACAGAAGAAGAATCATGTTTTTCTGTCTCAAGAAAAGTATGCTAAGGAACTTCTGAAGAAGTTTGGCATGGAAAATTCGAAACCAGTTTCCACACCGATTTCAGTGGGAACCAAGTTTTCTAAAGATGGAGAAGGCAAGGAAGTTGATCAGAAAGAGTTTCGAAAACTGATTGGAAGTCTGCTATATTTGACTGCCTCAAGACCCGACATCGCCTATGCTGTTACTTTATGTGCAAGATTTCAGAGTGCTCCTAAAGAATCACATTTGATTGCTGGAAAAAGAATTCTCAGATATATCAAAGGCACAAAAAACATTGGAATCCGGTATGACGGCTCTGAAAATATTGATCTATTTGGGTATTCTGATGCTGATTGGGCAGGAAATGTTGATGATCGAAGATCCACATCTGGTGGAATATTCATTCTAGGAAAAAGCTGTGTTAGTTGGCATACCAAGAAACAGAATTCAGTAACTGTTAGCACAGCTGAGGCTGAGTATGTTGCTGCTACTCAAGCTGTAACTCAACTAATGTGGATGAAGACTCGGCTGGAAGATCTACTTATTGAAGTAAAGCTATCATTGCTCTTGGGTTGTGATAATCAGAGTGCAATCAATCTTACAAGAAATCCAGTACAACATTCTCGTTCAAAACACATTGATATAAAGTACCACTTCATCAAAGAGCAGGTTGAAAAGAATGAAATGAGGCTGGAGTATGTTCCTACATCTGAACAAATTGCTGATATATTTACAAAACCGTTACCGAAGGAACCATTTGCAAAGTTGAGGTTGAACATGGGTGTACAACCTCCTTCTCATCAAGGTTAAGGTACATGTTTCTGTCCCCTCTCTGGTCTTAGCTTTGGATAGTGTTGTCAATGGGGAGAATTGTTTCATAAATCTATCCATAAGGAAGAATGTATTAAGGGAGAGTTGTGGGTAAGCTGTGAATTCAGCATGTATGTGAGTGAACTATTCTAACTATTTGTTGGAGTGGTTGTAGGAAACAATGTTGTTTTATAGGAAAGTTGAAGAAGTGGAGAATGCTATTTCAAGAGTGAAGAATGCTGAAGTAAAAGATTGCAAGATGTTATGAAGAAGGATGAGGAGGTATGTTCATGAGATTTTACAGTCACTACTTTTGGACAGCATGGTTTTGGCTGTCAATAAATCTTGTTTCCTACAATGAGTTAGCTACCGTAGGCTTAGAATTGTTGATAAGTAATCCATTGCAAAAGGTTTCAAAATTCAGTGATTTATGAATCTTTGATGACAACAAAATCCAAAGGGGGAGATTGTTGGGACCAAGTTGAATGAAGATGAAATTTTGAAGAGTCAGCTTTTGCAGAGTGTTGTATTTTGTTGTCAAAGGCGATAAATCAATTCACTTTGTAGAAGGATCATAAATCAGACGATGCTTTTCTGGTATGTATTTCACACAAATCATGAGTTAGGAGAACATGTGATGCAATCCTTATAAAGGAAAGGGGGAGAAATGATGATTCCAGTCATATAATGTTTTGATTGGAAGTAATGATGCTGCTGGAAGATAGGAAAGATTCAGTTCCCATTGCAACTCTGACGATGCTTAAGCTGATCTATCAAAGGATAAATATCACGATAGTGGGATTCGTGATAAGAGCAGAAGAATGGTTATGGGAAGCAGTAAAGAGATAAAATGGAAAAGCAATAGACAATCTGGGGATGGCAGAAAAGCACAGTTTAAGGTGGTGCCGTTTTCCAGTGTTTGCCAAATTTTAGGGCCTGAAAATCGGGAGATGAAGAAATGTGCGTGGAAATGGATGTTGTGCATAAGATTGAAGATGGTTTATACGTGAAAAAGAGTTATTCAAGGTCAGAACTATGAAAAATGACAAAGGAATGGAGTTCGTGGAAATTTAGGCACGTTTCGCGCAAAAATAAAGTGGTGCGCGCAATATCTGCGGGATGCGCGAAATAGTAGCGGGTTGCGCGAAAAATCTGCGGGATGCGCGAAATATTGGCATGGTGCACGAAATTGAGGAATGAAGTTTTCGCGCAAATGATGGTTAGAGATCAGAAGATCAAAAATTGGAAAAGGCATAAAATGCGCGAAATATTGGAGCAGTGCGCGAAATCTAATGTTGCAGGAAAGATTGGGTTTGCATGCAATATGGAACACGGTGCGAAATTTTGCGCGCAATTGGTGCTTCATACTTAGAAGGATGAAAAATGGAAAAGGCATGAGGTGCGTGAAAACTTGAAGCATAGCGCGAAATATGAAGTTGCATATAAGAGTTTTTACGCGCATGGAGGAGGTTTTACGCGCGGATTAGTGTTTTTCGCACGGGTTCAAAAATGCCTATAAATATGAGGCTAACCCTTGTTAGTTGTTAATGCTCGACACTTAGAAGAAATCTCGAGCTCTGGTGCACATAAATTATACGTTAACTGAGTTGCGCGAAAAGAAAGAAGTTTTCATGAAAAGAGGATAGCTGCGCGAAAACTTGAGAAGTTGCGCGAAAAGAGAAAAAGTTGCGCGCAAAAGGAAAGGTGTGCGAAAACGTTTTTCACGCCAAAATGGATTTTTACGCGCAAGTCACCCTAAAGGATGCGCGAAACATTTGGGGTCTTCGCACGTATTCAGTTTTGCGTAAGAGGGTTCTTACCGGCTTCTGAGTAAGAAAGTGAAGATTTGTACTTCAGAGAATACATCTGTTCAATTGTAAAGAAGCACTGAAACATTGTATTACCCTATTTGTGCTAAGAGGGAGCACATGCACTATTAGATTGTTTTTAAAGTACTGCACGAGTGTAAGGGTATATCCTACTCATTGTATTCCACATCAAAGGATTGTTTTCTAGTTGATTGTGTGGTACTGGATTGTTTCCGTACCGTACCAAGGACCTAGCTACTCTTGTTGAGTAGTGAACCTTGTAAATCTTGTGTTCCTGTGGTTGTGTGTGTTCCGCAGGGAAGAAACTCTTCAACAGGAGGCGAAGGTTGTTTCAAAAAAAAGTAAACTTAAAAAGAAAAAGATATCACTGATTCACCCCCTCCCCCTCTCAGTGATACTTAGATCCTGATTGGGAACTTCAATTGGTATCAGAGCCAGGTTTCCTTCGTTTACTCTTTGCTGAAGTGTTTGAAGAGAAGTTGTGATGGAAAATCTAAATTGCGTGAACAGTAAGGGGATTCCAATCTTCGATGGAAAGAACTATCACATCTGGAAGGACAGAATGATGCCGTATCTTATGTCTCTTGGATATGAAGTTCTTCAAACTAAAACAGATGGATTTCCTGATATTGATGACAAGGTCCCTCTTACTCCTGCCGATAAGAAGAATCTTGAGAATGATGGAAGAGCTAAAAATGCATTACTCTCATCACTTTCTGAGAGTGAGTTTTTAAGAGTGAAAGGTGTCACTACTGCTAAAGGCATATGGGATAAGCTAATGAATATCTGTGAAGGAAATAAAAAAGTGAAGAAGGAAAAACTACAAATCTGGAGGCTGAAGTATGAAGACTTGAAAATGGGAGAATCTGAATCTGTTGGGGAATTCTTTACCAGAGTTAATGACATTGTCAGTACAATCAGATGTCTTGGTGAAAAGTTATAAGATGATACAGTTGTTGAAAAGATCCTGAGAATTATGCCTGACAAATTTGATGCTAAAGTTTCTTCACTAGAAGACAGAGATCCGGAAACATTATCTCTTGATGATTTGCACAGTACTCTCATCACTTATGAGATGAGAAGAGAGAAGATCATGAAGAGCAATGCAAAAACTGATAGAGAAATGTCTTTCAGGGTAGAAAAGAAAGAGAAGTCGAAGAAAATTCTTATTAATGAAGAAGATGGTGAATCCAACTCTGAAAATGAGGTATGTCAAAATTTTGATGAAATTCTATCCTTTTATTCTAAAAATGTTAAAAGAGGCACAGGGAAATATAAAGGGAAACTCCCTTTGAAATGTTTTGAATGTGCAGCAGTTGGCCACTTTGCGGCTAATTGCCCTCAAAAGGGGAAGGATTCCGTCAGTGATGAAGAAGACAGAGGACCAAGAAGGTAATGGAAGAAACAGGATCGAAAAGATAAATATTCTGGTAGAAGTCAGAATAAAAAGTTCTTTAAATCAAAAAGAAGAAGCTTTTTGTCAAAAGATAAGGAAGATGATGATAGTGAGACTGAATCAGAAAAATCTTCTACTGAAAAAACTAGAGAGAGTACCTTTTTGCAACAGTGAATAATGGTGATTATGAGAGTAGTAGTACTGAAGAAGAAGAGACTCAACTTGAACAGTATCTGAAAGAAGAGCTGAAGGAATGTTTGAGGAAAATCAGAAAACTTGAGAAAGAAAACAACAAGTTAATAAAAGAAAATTCTAGAGTAAACAATCAAGAAGGTTTTACAGATGATAAAATCATGATGGAAAAAGAGATTGATGATCTGAAAAATTCTCTTGAGAATACAAAGAATCGTAATGATCATCTTGAAGTGACGTTGAAGGAAAAAGAAGAAGAGTTGGAACTTGTCCAACAAAAACTGCATAAAGCTAAAGAAATGAATATCAGTTCCAAAAATTCTATCTCAGAAGTAGGGGAATGTTCCAGTAAGAATGAACCAAAAAGGGATCTACAAAACTTACCTTCAAAGGTTGAAATGAAAGACAAAACAGGTTCTGATAAGAACAAGGTTGGAAAGACAAAGTATGTGGTCAAAATCAGCAATGCAGAAAAATCAGAAGTGCATAAAAATCTTGAGTCAAGAAAAGCTTGTAATACTTCTGGTACTGTTGAATCTGAGCTGAAGAAGAGAGTTACAAATGAAAATATGATGGTTTTTGAGAAGCGTGTTCACAACTCCATTCAGTATAAATGTTTCAGAGGTAAATATTCTTTCTATGGTTACTGCTGGTATTGTGGTGGATTCGGACACATGGAAAGTATGTGTTGGTTTAACCAACAACATTACAACTATTCCAAAAGTTTTGAAGGACAAGGATTGAGGGGGATTCAATGCTTTCAAAATAGAAGATCTCCAAATAAGTTTTAGAAGATATCTGAGAAGACTGGTGTGAAAGTTGGGAATAGATTCCAACCACTGGAAACTTATTGTGAAAGATGTGATCAACCTGGACATCTTGCTAAGGGCTGTCTTAGTGTGTTACCAGAGCAACAAATGTTTGTTAATAATCCTCAGAAGACAGAGTTTTTAAAATACAAAAGGGACAAGTATGATAAGTCTGAAAAGAAAGAATGCATGGTTCTCTAGCCAGAACACATTGATTTGGCTAGGAAATTGGAAGAAGCAAAACAGAAAGTGAAGGAAAAGGAAGAACAAAATGCACTTGTTGTTGAAACAGCTTTGAAGGATACCAAAGGAGAACGTCCATGGATTCTTGATAGTGGTTGTTCATCTCATATGCAGGAGACTTAAAGCAGCTGAATAATGTGAAAGACTTTAAAGATGGAACTGTGACAATTGGAAATGATGAATCTCTAAGGATCAAAGGTGTTGGATCGGCCATCATTGGAAAAGAAAAGATGAAATCCAGAAAAACACTATATGTTGATGGACTGAAACACAACCTGCTCAATGTGTCACAACTCTGTGATGAGGGAAAAAAATTGATCTTCAGAAAAGATGGATTTGTTGTAAAAAGTGAAAATGATGGAAACATAGTTATAAGGGGACAGCGTACAAGAGGGAATTTGTTCCAAGTTGGGGATGGACAGAACTCTTGTTACATGAGTGTGGTGGATGAAAATAAATTATGGCATAAAAGGATGGGTCATATGTGTCAGAGAAATATGTCCAAGTTTTCAAAGAGAGAAAGTGTTTGGGATATGCCTGATTTATCAAGAGAAAGAGATTGGTGCTGCACTATTTGTGAGAAAGGGAAGATTGCTAATTCTATGCACAAGAGAGTTGAAATTCGCTCAAAAAGACCCTTAGAACTCATACACTCAGATATATGTGGGCCAATGAGCAAGCAATCTTCAAATGGAGATAAGTACTTCATTACTTTCATTGATGACTTTACTCGCATTACTTGTGTTATGTACATGAGACATAAGTCATATGCTCTAACAATGTTTAAGAATTTTAGAATGAAAGCAGAGAAAGAATGTGAGTATTCAGTGAAGAAGTTGAGAACTGATAATGGTGGTGAGTATAAGAATGAAGATTTTGAAAGTTATCTTGAGAAACATGGAATTCGGCATGAGTTTAGTTCACCATACACACCACAACAAAATGGGGTGGCTGAAAGAAAGAATCGAAGTCTGGCGGAAATGGGGAGAACTATGTTACTTGAACATAGTCTCTCTCATTATTATTGGAGGGAAGCCATGAGAACTGCTGTGTATATTCAGAACCGGTGTTTCTATAGGCCAAACTCAGATATTACTCCATATGAAATGTTCTATGGAAAAACTCCAAGTCTGAAACACTTGAGAGTCTTTGGGAGTCCATGTATTATAAAGAAGAAAGGTGGAAATCTGGGAAAGTTCGAGCAAAGAGGAGATGATGGAATTTTTCTTGGCTATGCTCCAGAAGGAAGAGGATATAGATGCCTCAACAAAGAAACAGGAAGAATTATTGATTCTTCAGATGTAAAAGTTGTTGAAAGTGCTGAGAAAGAAAAACAGTCATATGTTGATGTGGAAGTCGAGCGGGATAGAGAAGATTTTGTTAACAATTCTGATAATGTTGCAGAATTTGTTCATCCTACTCAAGAAGAGGAATTTGACTCAGAAATATAAAGTGATGAGGATGAAGTTCAAACAACTCATCCTAGGTTGAGGAAACAAGTGGAGGCTCCGAACATTATTGGAGATAAAAATCAGAGGGTTCAAACAAGAAGAACAACAAATGTTATATCACATACTTCTATTTATTCGAAAGTTGAACCGAATGATGTAAATGAAGCATTTGAGCATCCAGAATGGGTTCATGCTATGAACGAAGAGCTTGATCAGATAGAGAAGAACAATACTTGGGAACTTGTACCCAAGCCGGACAACAAGAACATTATTGGTACAAAGTGGGTTTTTCGAAACAAGCTGAATGAAGAAGGTAATGTAATAAGAAACAAGGAAAGATTGGTCTGCAAAGGGTATTCACAAAATTGAGGCATTGACATTGATGAAACCTTTGCTCCAGTAGCTCGATTAGAAACAATCAGAATATTTCTTGCCATTGCTGCACAACGAGGTTAAAAAATCTTTCAAATGGATGTAAAATCTGCATTCTTGAATGGTGATCTTGACGAGGAAGTTTACATTGATCAACCTTGTGGATTTGTTATTGGGAAAGATGAAAGATATGTGTGCAGGTTGAAGAAGGCTCTGTATGGGATAAAACAGGCTCCGAGAGCATGGTATTCTAAATTAGATACTTGCTTGAAGAAGATGAACTTTAAGAAAGGGAGAGTTGACAACAATCTCTACATCAAGAAATGTCAGGAGTTTTCACTGATCGTTATTGTTTATGTCGATGATATTATATTTGCTGGAAATAATGAAAGATCATGTGAAAAATTTGCTGAGGAGATAAAGAAGTTATTTGAGATGTCCATGCTAGGTGAAATGAAGTACTTTCTTGGGTTACAAATTTCACAGAAGAAGAATCATGTTTTTCTGTCTCAAGAAAAGTATGCTAAGGAACTTCTGAAGAAGCTTGACATGGAAAATTTGAAACTAGTTTCCACACTGATTTCAGTGGGAACCAAGTTGTATAAAGATGGAGATGGCAAGGAAGTTGATCAGAAAGAGATTCGAAAACTGATTGGAAGTCTGCTATATTTGACTGCCTCAAGACCCGACATCGTCTATGCTGTTACTTTATGTGCAAGATTTCAGAGTGCTCCTAAAGAATCAAATTTGATTGCTGGAAAAAGAATTCTCAGATATATCAAAGGCACAACAAACTTTGGATTCCGGTATGACGGCTCTGAAAATATTGATCTATTGGGTTTTCTGATTCTGATTGGGCAGGAAATGTTGATGATCGAAGATCCACATCTGGTGGAGTATTCTTTCTAGGAAAAAGCTGTGTTAGTTGGCATACCAAGAAACAGAATTCAGTAACTGTTAGCACAGCTGAGGCTGAGTATGTTGCTGCTACTCAAGCTGCAACTCAACTAATGTGGATGAAGACTCAGCTGGAAGATCTACTTGTTGAAGTAAATCTACCATTGCTCTTGGGTTGTGATAATCAGAGTGCAATCAATCTTACAAAAATATAATACAACATTCTCGTTCAAAACACATTGATATAAAGTACCACTTCATCAAAGATCAGGTTGAAAAGAATGAAATGAGGCTGGAGTATGTTCCTACATCTGAACAAATTGCTGATATATTTACAAAACCGTTACCGAAGGAACCTTTGCAAAGTTGAGGTTGAACATGGGTGTACAACCTCCTTCTCATCAAGGTTAAGGTACATGTTTCTATCCCCTCTCTGTTCTTAGCTTTGGATAGTGTTGTCAAGGGGGAGAATTGTTTCATAAATCTATCCATAAGGAAGAATGTATTAAGGGAGAGTTGTGGGTAAGCTGTGAATTCAGCATGTATGTGAGTGAACTATTCTAACTATTTGTTGGAGTGGTTGTAGGAAACAAATTTGTTTTACAGGAAAGTTGAAGAAGTGGAGAATGCTATTGCAAGAGTGAAGAATGCTGAAGTAAAAGATTTCAAGATGTTCTGAAGAAGGATGAGGAGGTATGTTCATGAGATTTTACAGTCACTGCTTTTGGACAACATGGTTTTGGCTGTCAATAAATCTTGTTTCCTACAATGAGTTAGCTCGCGTAGGCTTAGAATTGTTGATAAGTAATCCATTGCAAAAGGTTTCAAAATTCATTGATTTATGAATCTTTGTTGACAACAAAATCCAAAGGGGGAGATTTTTGGGACCAAGTTGAATGAAGATGAAAGTTTGAAGAGTCAGCTTTTGCAGAGTGTTGTATTTTGTTGTCAAAGGCGATAAATCAATTCACTTTGTAGAAGGATCATAAATCAGACGATGCTTTGCTGGTATGTATTTCACACAAATAATGAGTTAGGAGAACATGTGATGCAAGCCTTATAAAGGAAAGGGGGAGAAATGATGATGCCAGTCATATAATGTTTTGATTGGAAGGAATGATGCTGCTGGAAGATAGGAAAGATTCAGTTCCCATTGCAAATCTGACGATGCTTAAGCTGATCTATCAAAGGATTAATATTACGATAGTGGGATTCGTGATAAGAGTAGAAGAATGGTTATGGGAAGCAGTAAAGAGATAAAATGGCAAAGCAATAGACAATCTGGGGATGGCAGAAAAGCACAGTTTAAGGTGGTGTCGTTTTCCAGTGTTTGCCAAATTTTAGGGCCTGAAAATCGGGAGATGAAGAAATGTGCGTGGCAATGGATGTTGCGCATAAGATTGAAGATGGTTTATACGTGAAAAAGAGTTATTCAAGGTCAGAACTATGAAAAATGAAAAAGGAATGGAGTGCGCGGAAATTTAGGCACGTTTCGCGCAAAAATAAAGTGGTGCGCGCAATATCTGCGGGATGCGCGAAATAGTAGCGGGTTGCGCGAAAAATATGCGGGATGCGCGAAATATTGGCATGGTGCGCGAAATTGAGGAATGCAGTTTTCGCACAAATGATGGTTAGAGATCAGAAGATCAAAAATTGGCAAAGGCATAAAATGCGCGAAATATTGGAGCAGTGCGTGAAATCTAATGTTGCAGGAAAGATTGGGTTTGCACGCAATATGGAACACGGTGCGGAATTTTGCGCGCAATTGGTGCTTCATGCTTAGAAGGATGAAAAATGGAAAAGGCATGAGGTGTGTGAAAACTTGAAGCATAGCGCGAAATATGAAGTTGCATAAAAGAGTTTTTACGCGCATGGAGGAGGTTTTACGCGCGGATTAGTGTTTTTCGCGCGGGTTCAAAAATGCCTATAAATATGAGGCTAACCCTTGTTAGTTTTTAATGCTCGACACTTAGAAGAAATCTCGAGCTCTGGTGCACATAAATTATACGCTAACTGAGTTGCGCGAAAAGAAAGAAGTTTTCATGAAAAGAGGATAGCTGCGCGAAAACTTGAGAAGTTGCGCGAAAAGAGAAAAAGTTGCGCGCAAAAGGAAAGGTGCGCGAAAACGTTTTTCGCGCCAAAAGGGATTTTTACGCGCAAGTCATTTGAATTGAGCGCAAGTCACCCTAAAGGCTGCGCGAAACATTTGGGGTCTTCGCACGTATTCAGTTTTGCGTAAGAGGGTTCTTACCGGCTTCTGAGTAAGAAAGTGAAGATTTGTACTTCAGAGAATACATCTGTTCAATTGTAAAGAAGCACTGAAACATTGTGTTACCCTATTTGTGCTAAGAGGGAGCACATGCACTATTAGATTGTTTTTAAAGTGTTGCACGAGTGTAAGGGTATATCCTACTCGTTGTATTCCACATCAAAGGATTGTTTTCTAGTGGATTGTGTGGTACTGGATTGTTTCTGTACCATACCAAGGACGTAGCTACTCTTGTTGAGTAGTGAACCTTGTAAATCTTGTGTTCCTGTGGTTGTGTGTGTTCCGCAGGGAAGAAACTCTTTAACAGGAGGCGAAGGTTGTTTCAAAAAAAAGGAAACTTAAAAAGAAAAAGATATCACTGATTCACCCCCTCCCCCTCTCAGTGATACTTAGATCCTGATTGGGAACTTCAATTGGTATCAGAGCCAGGTTTCCTTCGTTTACTCTTTGCTAAAGTGTTTGAAGAGAAGTTGTGATGGAAAATCTAAATTGCGTGAACAGTAAGGGGATTCCAATCTTCGATGGAAAGAACTATCACATCTGGAAGGACAGAATGATGTCGTATCTTATGTCTCTTGGATATGATGTTCTTGAAACTACAACAGATGGATTTCTTGATATTGATGACAAGGTCCCTCTTACTCCTGCCGATAAGAAGAATATTGAGAATGATGGAAGAGCTAAAAATGCATTACTCTCATCACTTTCTGAGAGTGAGTTTTTAATAGTGAAAGGTGTCACTACTGCTAAAGGCATCTGGGATAAGCTAATGAATATCTATGAAGGAAATACAAAAGTGAAGAAGGCAAAACTACAAATCTGGAGGCTGAAGTATGAAGACTTGAAAATGGGAGAATCTGAATCTGTTGGGGAATTCTTTACCAGAGTTAATGACATTGTCAGTACAATCAGCTGTCTTGGTGAAAAGTTATAAGATGATACAGTTGTTGAAAAGATCCTGATAATTCTGCCTGACAAATTTGATGCTAAAGTTTCTTCACTAGAAGACAGAGATCCGGAAACATTATCTCTTGATGATTTGCACAGTACTCTCATCACTTATGAGATGAGAAGAGAGAAGACCATGAAGAGCAATGCAAAAACTGATAGAGAAATGTCTTTCAGGGCAGAAAAGAAAGAGAAGTAGAAGAAAATTCTTATTAATGAAGAAGCTGGTGAATCCAACTCTAAAAATGAGTATGTCAAAATTTTGATGAAATTCTATCCTTGTTTTCTAAAAATGTTAAAATAGGCACAGGGAAATACAAAGGGAAACTCCCTTTGAAATGATTTGAATGTGGAGCAGTTGGCCACTTTGCGGCTAATTGCCCTCAAAAGGGGAAAGATGTCGTCAGTGATGAAGAAGACAGAGGACCAAGAAGGTCATGGAAGAAACAGGATCGAAAAGATAAATATTCTGGTAGAAGTCAGAATAAAAAGTTCTTTAAATCAAAAAGAAGAAGCTTTTTGTCAAAAGATAAGGAAGATGATGATAGCGAGATTGAATCAGAAAAATCTGCTACTGAAAAAACTAGAGAGAGTACCTTTTTTGCAACAGTGAATAATGATGATTATGAGAGTAGTAGTACTGAAGAAGAAGAGACTCAACTTGAACAGTATCTGAAAGAAGAGCTGAAGGAATGTTTGAGGAAGATCAGAAAACTTGAGAAAGAAAACAACAAGTTAATAAAAGAAAATTCCACAGTAAACAATCAAGAAGGTTTTACAGATGATAAAATCATGATGGAAAAAGAGATTGATGATCTGAAAAATTCTCTTGAGAATACAAAGAATCGTAATGATCATCTTGAAGTGAAGTTGAAGGAAAAAGAAGAAGAGTTGGAACTTGTCCAACAAAAACTGCATAAAGCTAAAGAAATGAATATCAGTTCCAAAAATTCTATCACAGAAGTAGGGGAATGTTCCAGTAAGAATGAACCAAAAAGGGATCTACAAAACTTACCTTCAAAGGTTGAAATGAAAGACAAAACAGGTTCTGATAAGAACAAGGCTGGAAAGACAAAGTATGTGGTCAAAATCAGCAATGCAGAAAAATCAGAAGTGCATAAAAATCTTGAGTCAAGAAAAGCTTCTAATACTTCTGGTACTAATGAATCTGAGCTGAAGAAGAGAGTTACAAATGAAAATATGATGGTTTTTGAGAAGCGTGTTCACAACACCATTCAGTATAAAAGTTTCAGAGGTAAATATTCTTTCTATGGTTACTGCTGGTATTGTGGTGGATTCAGACACATGGAAAGTATGTGTTGGTTTAACCAACAACATTACAACTATTCCAAAAGTTTTGAAGGACAATGATTGAGGTGGAGTCAACACTTTCAAAATAGAAGATCTCCAAATAAGTTTCAGAAGATATCTGAGAAGACTGGTGTGAAAGTAGGGAATAGATTCCAACCACTGGAAACTTATTGTGAATGATGTGATCAACCTGGACATCTTTCTAAGGGCTGCCTTAGTGTGTTACCAGAGCAACAAAAGTTTGTTAATAATCCTCAGAAGACAGAGTTTTTAAAATACAAAAGGGATAAGTATGATAAGTCTGAAAAGAAATAATGCATGGTTTTCTGGCCAGAACACATTGATTTGGCTAGGAAATTGGAAGAAGCAAAACAGAAAGTGAAGGAAAAGGAAGAACAAAAAGCACTTGTTGTTGAAACAGCTTTGAAGGCTACCAAAGGAGAACGTCCATGGATTCTTGATAGTTGATGTTCATCTAATATGACAGGAGACTTAAAGCTGCTGAAGAATGTGAAAGACTTTAAAGAAGGAACTGTGACATTTGGAAATGATGAATCTCTAAGGATGAAAGGTGTTGGATCGGCCATCATTGGAAAAGAAAAGATGAAATCCAAAAAAACACTATATGTTGATGGACTGAAACACAACCTGCTCAGTGTGTCACAACTCTGTGATGAGGGCAACAAAGTGATCTTCAGAAAAGATGGATTTTTTTGTAAAAAGTGAAAATGATGGAAACATAGTTACAAGGGGCCAGCGTACAAGAGGGAATTTGTTCCAAGTTGGGGATGGACAGAACTCTTGTTACATGAGTGTGGTGGATGAAAATAAATTATGGCATAAAAGGATGGGGCATATGTGTCAGAGAAATATGTGCAAGTTGTCAAAGCGAGAAAGTGTTCGGGATATGCCTGATTTATCAAAAGAAAGAGATTGGTGCTGCACTATTTGTGAGAAAGGGAAGATTGCTAATTCTATTCACAAGAGAGTTGAAATTCGCTCAAAAAGACCCTTAGAACTCATACACTCAGATATATGTGGGCCAATGAGCAAGCAATCTTCAAATGGAGATAAGTACTTCATTACTTTCATCTATGACTTTACTCGCATTACTTGTGTTATGTACATGAGACATAAGTCAGATGCTCTAACAATGTTTAAGAGTTTCAGAAGGAAAGTAGAGAAAGAATGTGAGTATTCAGTGAAGATGTTGAGAACTGATAATGGTGGTGAGTATAAGAATGAAGAGTTTGAAAGTTATCTTGAGAAACATGGAATTCGACATGAGTTTAGTTCACCATACACACCTCAACAAAATGGGGTGGCTGAAAGAAAGAATCGAAGTCTGGTGGAAATGGAGAGAACTATGTTACTTGAACATAGTCTCTCTCATTATTATTGGAGGCAAGCCATGAGCACTGCTGTGTATATTCAGAACTGGTGTTTCTATAGGCCAAAATCAGATATGACTCTATATGAAATGTTCTATGGAAAAACTCCAAGTCTGAAACACTTGAGAGTCTTTGGGAGTCCATGTATTATAAAGAATAAAGGTGGAAATCTGGGAAAGTTCGAGCAAATAGGAGATGACGGAATTTTTCTTGGCTATGCTCTAGAAGGAAGAGGATATAGATGCCTCAACAAAGAAACAGGAAGAATTATTGATTCTTCAGATGTAAAAGTTGTTGAAAGTGCTGAGAAAGAAAAGCAGTCATATGTTGATGTGGAAGTCGAGCGGGATAGAGAAGATTTTGTTAACAATTCTGATAATGTTGCAGAATTTGTTCATCCTACTCAAGAAGATGAATCTCACTCAGAAATATCAAGTGATGAGGATGAAGTTCAAACAACTCATCCTAGGATGAGGAAACAAGTGGAGGCTCAAGAAATTATTGGAGATAAAAATCAGAGGGTTCAAACAAGAAGAACAACGAATGCTATATCACATACTTCTCTTTATTCTAAAGTTGAACTGAATGATGTAAATGAAGAATTTGAGTATCCAGAATGGGTTCATGCTATGAACGAAGAGCTTGATCAGATAGAGAAGAATAATACTTGGGAACTTGTACCCAAGCCGGACAACCAGAACATTATTGGTACAAAGTGGGTTTTTCAAAACAAGCTGAATGAAGAAGGTAATGTAATAAGAAACAAGGAAAGATTAGTCTGCAAAGGGTATTCACAAATTGAAGGCATTGACTTTGATGAAACCTTTGCTCTAGTAGCTCGATTAGAAGGAATCAGAATATTTCTTTCCATTTCTGCACAACGAGGTTAAATAATCTTTCAAATGGATGTAAAATCTTCATTCTTGAATGGTGATCTTGACGAGGAAGTTTACATTGATCAACCTTGTGGATTTGTTATTGGGAAAGATGAAAGCTATGTGTGCAGGTTGAAGAAGGCTCTGTATGGGCTAAAACAGGCTCCGAGAGCATGGTATTCTAAATTATATACTTTCTTGAAGAAGATGAACTTTAAGAAAGGGAGAGTTGACAGCAATCTCTACATCAAGAAATGTTAGGAGTTTTCACTGATCGTTATTGTTTATGTCGATGATATTATATTTGCTGGAAATAATGAATGATCATGTGAAAAATTTGCTGAGGAGATGAAGAAGTTATTTGAGATTTCCATGCTAGGTGAAATGAAGTACTTTCTTGGGTTACAAATTTCACAGAAGAAGAATCATGTTTTTCTGTCTCAAGAAAAGTATGCTAAGGAACTTCTGAAGAAGTTTGGAATGGAAAATTCGAAACTAGTTTCCACACCGATTTCAGTGGGAACCAAGTTGTCTAAAGATGGAGAAGGCAAGGAAGTTGATCAGAAAGAGTTTTGAGAACTGATTGGAAGTCTGATATATTTGACTGCCTCAAGACCCGACATCTTCTATGCTGTTACTTTATGTGAAAGATTTCAGAGTGCTCCTAAAGAATCACATTTGATTGCTGGAAAAAGAATTCTCAGATATATCAAAGGCACAAAAAACTTTGGAATCCGGTATGACGGCTCTGAAAATATTGATCTATTTGGGTATTCTGATGCTGATTGGGCAGGAAATGTTGATGATCGAAGATCCACATCTGGTGGAGTATTCTTTCTAGGAAAAAGCTGTGTTAGTTGGCATACCATGAAACAGAATTCAGTAACTCTTAGCACAGCTGAGGCTGAGTATGTTGCTGCTACTCAAGCTGAAACTTAACTAATGTGGATGAAGACTCAGCTGGAAGATCTACTTGTTGATGTAAAGCTACCATTGCTCTTGGGTTGTGATAATCAGAGTGCAATCAATCTTACAAGAAATCCAGTACAACATTATCGTTCAAAACACATTGATATAAAGTACCACTTCATCAAAGAGAAGGTTGAAAAAAATTAAATGAGGCTGGAGTATGTTCCTACATCTGAACAAATTGCTGATATATTTACAAAACCGTTACTGAAGGAACCATTTGAAAAGTTGAGGTTAAACATTGGTGTACAACCTCCTTCTCATCAAGGTTAAGGTACAAGTTCTTGTCCCCTCTATGGTCTTAGCTTTGGATAGTGTTGTCAAGGGGTAGAATTGTTTCATAAATCTATCCATAAGGAAGAATGTATTAAGGGAGAGTTGTGGGTAAGCTGTGAATTCAGCATGTATGTGAGTGAACTATTCTAACTATTTGTTGGAGTGGTTGTAGGAAACAAAGTTGTTTTACAGGAAAGTTGAAGAAGTGGAGAATGCTATTGCAAGAGTAAAGAATGCTGAAGTAAAAGATTGCAAGATGTTCTGAAGAAGGATGAGGAGGAATGTTCATGAGATTTTACAGTCACTGCTTTTGGACACCATGGTTTTGGCTGTCAATAAATCTTGTTTCCTACAATGAGTTAGCTCACGTAGGCTTAGAATTGTTGATAAGTAATCCATTGAAAAAGGTTTCAAAATTCAGTGATTTATGAATCTTTGTTGACAACAAAATCCAAAGGGGAAGATTGTTGGGACCAAGTTGAATGAAGATGAAAGTTTGAAGAGTTAGCTTTTGCAGAGTGTTGTATTTTGTTGTCAAAGGCGATAAATCAATTCACTTTGTAGAAGGATCATAAATCAGACGATGCTTTGCTGGTATGTATTTCACAAAAATCATGAGTTAGGAGAACTTGTGATGCAAGCCTTATGAAGGATAGGGGGATAAATGATGATTCCAGTCATATAATGTTTTGATTGGAAGGAATGATGCTGCTGGAAGATAGGAAAGATTCAGTTCCCATTGCAACTCTGACGATGCTTAAGCTGATCTATCAAAGGATAAATATCACGATAGTGGGATTCGTGATAAGAGCAGAAGAATGGTTATGGGAAGCAGTAAAGAGATAAAATGGAAAAGCAATAGACAATCTGGGGATGGCAGAAAAGCACAGTTTAAGGTGGTGCCGTTTTCCAGTGTTTGCCAAATTTTAGGGCCTGAAAATCGGGAGATGAAGAAATGTGCGTGGAAATGGATGTTGCGCATAAGATTGAAGATGTTTTATACGTGCAAAAGAGTTATTCAAGGTCAGAACTATGAAAAATGAAAAAGGAATGGAGTGCGTGGAAATTTAGGCACGTTTCGCGCAAAAATAAAGTGGTGCGCGCAATATCTGCGGGATGCGTGAAATAGTAGCGGGTTGCGCGAAAAATCTGCGGGATGTGCGAAATATTGGCATGGTGCGCGAAATTGAGGAATTAAGTTTTCGCACAAATGATGGTTAGAGATCAGAAGATCAAAAATTGGCAAAAGCATAAAATGCACGAAATATTGGAGCAGTGCGCGAAATATGATGTTGCAGGAAAGATTGGGTTTGCACGCAATATGGAACGCGGTGCGGAATTTTGCGCGCAATTGGTGCTTCATGCTTATAAGGATGAAAAATGGCAAAGGCATGAGGTGCGTGAAAACTTGAAGCATAGCGCGAAATATGAAGTTGCATAAAAGATTTTTTACGCGCATGGAGGAGGTTTTACGCGCGGATTAGTGTTTTTCGCGCGGGTTCAAAAATGCCTATAAATATGAGGCTAACCCTTGTTAGTTGTTAATGCTCGACACTTAGAAGAAATCTCGAGCTCTGGTGCGCATAAATTATACGCTAAGTGAGTTGCGCGAAAAGAAATAAGTTTGCATGAAAAGAGGATAGCTGCGCGAAAACTTGAGAAGTTGCGCGAAAAGAGAAAAAGTTGCGCGCAAAAGGAAAGGTGCGCGAAAACGTTTTTCGCGCCAAAAGGGATTTTTACGCGCAAGTCATTTGAATTGCGCGCAAGTCACCCTAAAGGCTGCGCGAAACATTTGGGGTCTTCGCACGTATTCAGTTTTGCGTAAGAGGGTTCTTACCGGCTTCTGAGTAAGAAAGTGAAGATTTGTACTTCAGAGAATACATCTGTTCAATTGTAAAGAAGCACTAAAACATTGTGTTACCCTATTTGTGCTAAGAGGGAGCACATGCACTATTAGATTGTTTTTAAAGTGATGCACGAGTGTAAGGGTATATCCTACTCGTTGTATTCCACATCAATGGATTGTTTTCTAGTGGATTGTGTGGTACTGGATTGTTTCCGTACCATACCAAGGACGTAGCTACTCTTGTTGAGTAGTGAACCTTGTAAATCTTATGTTCCTGTGGTTGTGTGTGTTCATCCGGGAAGAAACTCTTTAACAGGAGGCGAAGGTTTTTTTCAAAAAAAAGTAAAATTTAAAAAGAAAAAGATATCACTGATTCACCCCCTCCCCCTCTCAGTGATACTTAGATCCTGATTGGGAACTTCATCGTTAAATGTAGTATGTAGGCTCTCTGGGGATACTCTTTCCTATATTATGTGTGTTACGGCAGTATGATAGGGTACAAGATGAGACATAGGAGTGGGAGGAAGTTGAATGTGCTCAATGGAAAGAACAATTCTCATATAAAGTTATTCCACCAGTAGAATGTGAAATCAGGAAAATGTTCCTTTAAGGGTAAGATTATAAGATTTATGTTTTTATGTTAATTGTGGATAGCGTATTCTCCCATTATTGAGCCCTATTCGATCCTAAATATTTATTGGCTGAATCATAATGTCTTAAGTCCAATCGATCATTCATTCATCTCATTGAATTATTCATAGGAATCAATATTTTCTTTATATTTGTTCCAATCCAAGCCGATCTAAATACCGATAAGTGGTGATGATTATTTTATGAGTATGAGGTAGGTGGTCTATTTATTATCCTTCATGTTTTGATGTTTTATAATATTTTACATTATTCTCCAATCCTTTTTTCCATGTGTTGCATTTAATTTCCTATAACATGAGTTGTATAACTTGTCAGAACCCAAATCATTTCAAGGTATACAATCATAGAGTTATATAACCCTTGGGTGTTCCCTCTTTATACCTATTTCTTTTAAGAATTTATCTCCAAAATACATAATGGTGTGTTTAGTATTAAATAAATTGATGTTATCCTTATGATAGTGGATGCATTTTTTTCATAGCATGTCTCGTTCCCTTGACACTTATAATTAATTGAATTTATGTGAGTGGTGGGAAAACAAAACAGTCTTAAACTGATTGATAGTTATTCCCTCCTTAATATTATGTTTAAATAAGTTGTGAATTAACGGTGGATTATTCTAAAGCCTTGAAAATTCAAAAGGAATATGAACATAGGCATGTTGACCATTGATAATTACGGTAATTTGGTATGAATACCTTTATGAATGTTTAAAACAAATGGGAATGGAAACCCTTCTGCATAATACTAAATGGGCTTGGTAACCCTATCTAATTAAGGTAAATGGGCATAGAGACCTTTGTTATTATATATGGACATGAATACCCTCATACCTATTACTAAATGGTCATGGGGACCATTTAAATAAATGTGATATGGGTATGGAGTTTCATGTCATGGTAATGAAGTCCCCTGAGATACTATATGGGCATGGTGTCCCTTACTGTGATATCCGACAAGGAAACCCTATATGTAATAATAGAAATGTAATCCCTGTTATATGATACTGGGCATGGATTCCCTATTCGGTGTTACTTGTCATGGAGTCCCCTTTACTACTATGATATTGGGATGATGTCCCTTATACATGTGATATTGATCATTATGTCATTTGATACTAGATTAGAGATAAACTAGTATGGGAAGAAGCAGGTAGGGTTAGGATGGTCTTCATTCAGGAACAATATCAAACCCATTTACTGTTGATATTACTTTTTTAAATTGTTATATCTGAACACCCCATGTTTATACACATTTAGGATATTTAAAGACATCATAAGTGGTGGCATACTGAGATTTATCTCACACCCTATTTGGGCCACATATGATATGAAGACATATTATATTTTGTTAGGTGTATATAAATGGAAGCATCCTATTATAGATGCATGAATTTTTGCATGACATAAGATGAAGGATTGGTAGCAGGTTTCCAAGAAGGAGATCGATATTCTTGGGTAGAAATTAGTCCATTTGTACAATTTTGTATAGTTCCTTTTCCTACTGCTTGTATCCATGTTTTACTACTTCATTGATACATGAAATTATTTATCAATATTCTTTATATGATTCAGTTTACTAATATTGATTATTAATATAATTTTCTAGGTCATTGTTTCTGAATCATTCACTGGGTTACACATCCATCTGTTTTGGAGGAACCATAGGTGTTTCCCCACATTCCATCTTTGCAATGGCGGGCGGCATCTGTCGCTTATTACGGGAAGTTTTCTCCTTCATTGAAATAGGATAATGGGATGTTGGTTCCTCATTCAATGGATTACTCCTCAGAACTCATTTCCATGTCCTGGTCTTCTTTATAGACATAAGAGGTTGTTCATGAAACCCTTCTGAGGGTCATGTCATCATGGATTCTAGTTAATTAAAATGCTTCTGTCCGGACATTTCGATGAGTTTGGTCAGGGAAGAAACCTTCAGTCGTGGGAGTAGTCACATTGTGTTACACCCCAAGAATTTACAAATAGATCTATTCTAGAATTCATGGATCACTAAAAATCTAAAAACACCACTTTGTTAAAACCTATCCAATTAAACAAAAGTTTGACACTTCTGTGATGTGAATTTCTAAAATCTGACATACATGGTTGCGATGAGTAAGTTATTTAGAGTCTTATAAGGAAAAAATAAATTTTGGAGATTAGTAACATACCATAATGAATAGTAACATACCCTTATGAATATTGATATACTGTAAAGAATAGTAATTTTATCTATGATATTATATTAATAATATCCATTTTGGTGTACGATATACCTATGTTTTGGAATAAGTAAATACATGTTTTAAAACTATTTTTTAAAATAAATAATGATTTTAATTAAATATTATTATTAATAGTATTTAGAAAATTATTATTGAAAAATTAACTTAATTTTTGTATTCTAGATGTCAAAAAATGGATGGGGGAATTTTTTGGATTTTTTTGAAATTCTTGAATTTTTTATGAATAGTGAAATACCATAATTTACAAAATAAGATAAATACACTAATTGTAGAGTCCAGTATGATGTTCTTCTGATGTAATCCCAAGTGATTAATATTCACACGATATAATTATTATTCATGGTCATGGAAGACTCACTATTCCTTGCTTTTTGGATGAATAATAAATTAATGAATATAAAATTGAAAAATCCTCTCTCCCCTCTGCTATAAAAACCCCCCATCACTCACTCTTCACTTCACTCCTCTCAAGCCTTGTGCCATCTCCAAATTTTGTCCAAATATCCTCCCCACCCCCTATCCCACATCATGAAAGGCTTGGTATCATAAAAATACAGAAACCTATCCCTTAAAGAGGCTCTCAAGGATGTTTGGTTCAAGAGGTAAATTCCTCTTTCCAATTCTTTATCTTTCTTTTCAAGTCCATTTGTTTTATTTTTCTATTATTACCTCTCCATATCCAAATGTTATAATGACTAAAATACCTTACATATACTGGAATGTTTTCATGATAGTGGAATAAGTTAACATAATCTCTTCCTCTTACCTTCTTTAATAATAGTTTCAAGAACACCATCCGAGATGTGTCAATTTACCACATTCAAGGATGATGGGATTTAGATTTCTATTATCATTCTCAATTATAGTCTTGAAACCGTTTTTTTTCTAGTTTAGAAATATTATTATATATGTTATATAACCTATATAAGGTTATATAATCCCTTTGTACAAATGGAATTATTTTATAATGAAAAATGAGTTGTTGTAATCAAAACCCCCAAATTAATTGAAACAGTTATCATTAAAATTATATATAATAATTCATCCTCATGCCATGTTACAAAATTATATAAATGACCACTAACACCTATAGATGATAATAAATAATATTCTAATTCCCTTATGAAGATTTAAATGAATTCCACATGAACTCCATTACTTAAGAAAAAGTGAATTGATTATGAAAACAAAGAAGGCAAACACTGCGGAATAACAAAATTCAATATAATAACTTATCAAGAATGGAATAAATGAACTAAACAGATTTATTATAAACTAAATACATGTCTAATAGGTTATGAAATAAGTTATTAACAAGTCTAATTTCCTATTCCTGGACCTTAAGTTTAATAGCGGAACACATTCAGACTTAGGATAAGGGTTTCTTAATCTAACTTCCTTCTTTGTGTGATATTCCGTATTCACTACTATTACGTCGGTATGATGTATGTGTACAGACCATTGATGTTTCATATCTCTAATATCTTTATTATCATGGTATTCAATGTATCGTTTAATGATAATTAATTTTGGGGCATTCGAATTGATTAATTACAAAGTGGTAAGAGTTTCTTCACCCGAACCTCCACTTTCATTCAGGTTATTTTTATTGTCTTATTACCTCAATGAAAGTCTTGTGTATTTTTTTTACTCCTAATAAATTTTTTGTGAGAGTTTTATATATTTTCACCAACTAGAATCCTTATTTATTTTATCGATAGTTAAATGCTTTAAAATGAACTTTCAAAACTGTTTTTGAAATACAAACATGATTCAAGGGATATTTTTAAATTCTTACCCATTTTTAAGTGTACACCAGAATTTGTTTTAAGCCACCGTTAGTTTTATAAAAACTCTCATTTTATATTGAAAATGATCATGGATAATTTCTGGATTAAATAGAAAAAATTCTCTTTTCCACATTAAAATTCTCTTTGACACTACCTTAAAATGCTCTAAAACGACTTAGTTCTAAAGAAATCTTAAGAACTATGTTTACATGATTTCAATTCATCAGGACATCATTTATGCCTAAAATATAAATTCAATATCCTAGTATTTTATTTCCTAGTATATTCATGTTTACAAACTAATTTCATGGAAAATAAAAAGGATTTTCCAAAAGAACACTTCTTTCGAAAGTAAAAAAGGATGTTTCTCATCTCACTTTATATTTTATGAGATATATTCCTTGTTAACCAATTACTTCTTACTTTTGGTGTATTTATTGCCCTTTTTTATATCATATCAAGTGTCTCTTTATTTTTATGATTTTATAAGGGATTATGATTTTAATGTTTCAGAGTGGTATGAGACACTTTGGAATGTTTAAGGATTAATTCCTCAAGAATTTTTCGATGGTCTCATTTAGAAGTATCATCATCTATGGAAACATAATTTGTTGAATCATGTACTTCATTGATTTGTATCTCATATATTATCATCCACAATTTTTTATTTAATGGTTTATGATTAGTTTGATTATGGATGGGCTATCTTGAAACCATTCACCACATTACTCTGAATGGTTGTGTTTATGATTAATGATATGGGAAAGTTATTTACATGTCAGATTCAATATGAATGTATTTGTTGTTTATGTTGACCAAATTAATATTATTATTTAATTATTCATAGTATGTGTTGGTTGGTGCCCGCTATATCCCCTCGGTGCATCGGTACATCTCATGAGACATACTACGTTCTTGGCACACGGCCTTGACAAAATGATTTTTTATTGTCTAGTCATGAGGTCTTGATGGTATGGTTTTGTTGTCCCGGATTATGAATTAACTCATTATGAAAATATAATTTATGGCTCATGTGCTTATTAGAATAGTATAATACCCATGATAATGTTCTATTATCGAATTACTAACGCATTTCTTATTCCTGCCATAATCTGTTCATGTTTTTGTTAAAGGCACATGTTTTTATAAATTATGCATTCCTATTGTTTATGTTATGATATCTTCCACCATATTTATTACCCTTTCTGATCATTTGAGCTCACCCCTTTCCTTTTTTACCTTCCACAGGTTAAGAACAAGAGATCATTTATTGAGTTTTCAAGGATGCAGTTTATTATCATTTGTTATGTTTCCTATTTTGTTTCATTTTAAAATCTAAAATTGGTTACATGTATGTATATAGTTACTTAAAGACTAATAAACTGATTGGTCCTTCAAGAAGCACATTTCTTATTTCTATACCAATGTAATCAAATAAGGCACTGGCTCCAAGAAACTGGGGTCGGTTCCTTACAGTTGGTTTCAATGGAAGTTTAATAGAAACCTTGGGAACTAGATTTAGAAAATGTAGGTTAGGGAACAAAGACCTAATATGGTCTTTGAGGATAAACAAACAAAAAAATCCTATAATTTTTGTGAGTAATATATTATATAGATCTTAATTCAAAATTAATTCATGTCGGGATAAAAAAACAAGTATAAGTGGCTATGGAACAGATGTACCAATGATTGAAAACCCCGACAAGGAGTTTTGTGCTTGACCCGCGGTATCCTGGTACACGATAACCGGCCTTGTTTCACTCTTGGTTTGACACTCCCCATGGATATGCATAAAAAAATTTACATTTTAATTACCCACCATTGTGAGGGATTTATGTCCCTGAAATAACCAAAGTATGTAGTTCTAGGATTTTTTTTTGCATTAATTTAGGCTATGTGTTATACCATGTTTAGAGTTATAGAGTGTTCATAATTTTATGAGCTAATATATAATATGGAATTGATTAGATATGGAACCTAGTAGAAGGAATGAGAACGTAACCAATGCATGGGATGTGAAGAGTAAGAAGGATTATATCTCTAATGGTCTTAAACTATATTTTCAAAAGAAGATCATCTCCCACATATCCTCATCATATGATGAAATAATATCATGGGTTAACAAGGTATGTAAATACATATATGAGACCTATGGATTTGAAGGGAAGAAAAAAATAAGAGGATATCAGAGAGATATAGGGATAAAGATGATAAGGTAAACAAGTGTTTTCCCACATTTGATAACTATAGAAAGAATCACCATGGTAAATGCTCGAAGGGAATGGGTGTTTTCTATAGGTGTGGAGAAAAAGGACACCATGTTCTTGATTGGAAGTGTAAAAATTGGTTTCCAGTGTACAATGATTCAATTGAAAGGGTATGGGACACTATGCAAATCAATGTCCCAATTGTCAAAGGAATATACCCAATATGAGGATTTTTTATAATGAGAAAATTTTGATGCTACTATAGATGAAGTAGAATGATTAATATTATAAGTCAAGAATCATTCCATTTTTATATTTTTCAGTAATGTACTAGTTTTATGAATTTTGAGATATATATAGATTGTACTACAGTACTCATTCATTAAGGATTTGAGGTCATATAATGATTGGACAAAGGGAAAGTTATTCAGTGGAAATTTAATCTTTTAAAAACGAACATGATTGACGGAATGAAAACCCTTAATATAAATCTGATGTTGAGATAATGATGAAGAAATGATTGATTAAAATAAGTATTGAATACCTTAGAACTGATTATTGACTTGTTTAGAAGTGGTCTATGATATCATCAATGAAGGTTGAAGCACCATTGGATTTATGGAATATATCCAGTAACATGTATCTTACTTAATGAATATTGGAGAATGAATGTTTCCAAAATGGGTTTTACAGTAATTCATGTTATTACGATATTTCAAGAGGATACATGATGATGTTATTCACATGTTAAAAATGAGAATTTTAGAGCTACATGTTGTTGATTAAGTGTTAATGATAAGTCCATCTTGGAACTTTAGAGGACTTCATAATATTGGGTTATATCATTATATTTTGGAAATTTTTAACCATTAATTAAATGTTTTATGTTGAACATTGTATGATCTTTTAGAGGTTCAGCTATTTCTTCACCAAATGGTTTAAACCATGAAATGTGATGAGGTGTAGAGAGTAAAACTACAATAAAATGATGATTTAATAAGTAGAAATGTATATTTATACTCTTATAGAGTGGAATAATTCCTCAAATCAAAAACATTTTCTTAAATAAAATGTATTCCTATTATCATTATCAAATATAATATTGGTGATTTTTTTTAGTTTATAGTTTTTTAGTATTCAACATTAATCTGAACATGTCCCCTATCATGTTCCATCAGAACTTCACAGTTAGATTTTTCTTCCATGTTCAGTTTTTTTTCTTCCAACTATTGTCACCTCATTTGAAAGCATAATTTTTGGGTGGACCACCTCATCTCCATTAAACGTTTTTAGGAGGATATTTTAATATCCCTATTTTCTATGTGGGTTTCCATAAGGAAATTTTCAAGTACCAACCGCTAACTTTTGAAGTTCAATTTCAAATTTCAAGGATGAAATTTTTTTAAGGAGGAGGTAATGTAACACCCCAAGAATTTAAACATAGAATTATGATAGAATGAATGGATCACTGAGTATGTAAAAACACTACTTTGTAATAACATATACAATTAAACATAATTTTGTCACTTATGTGATGTGAATTTCGAAAATCTGACATCCACAGTTGCGATGAGTAAGTTATTTGGAGTCCCATAATAAAAACATATTTTTTGTGTATTATATCCTACCCTTATGAATAGTAACATACCATTATGAATAGTTATATGCCCTAATTAATAGTAACCTTACCTATGATAGTATATAAATAATATTCATGTTGGAGTACGATATACCTATGTTTTGGAATAAGTAAATACATGTTTTAAAGCTATTTTTTAATAAATTGTGATTTTAATTTATTATTAAATTAATCATATTTAGAAAACAAATTTGAAAAATTGAATTCATTTCTGTATTCTACGCATCTAAAAATGGAAGGGGTGATTTTTTGGGTTTTTTTTAAATACATGAATTTTTAATGAATAGTGAAATACCATCATTTACAAAATAAGATAAATAAACTAATTTTATATTCATGTATGATGTTCTGCTGATGTAAGCACAATTGATTCTTATTTACATGATAAAATTAGTATTCTTGATCATGGAAGACTCACTATTCCTTGTCTTGTGGATAAATTCTAAATTAATGGATATAAAATTGAGAAATCCCCTCACCCATCCACTATGAAAACCACCCATCACTCGCTCTTGTATTCAGTCCTCTCAAGACTTGTTCCATCTCCAAATTTTGACCAAATTTCCTCCCAAACTCCTATCCCACTTCCATCACGATATGGTCACATAAAAATTCCAAAATCTCTCCATTAAAGAGGCTCCCAAAGAATTTTGTTTCAAGAGGTAAATTCCTCTTTTCAATTCATTGTCATTCCTTTCAAGTATATATTTTTTATTTTTCTATTATTACCTCTCCTTATCCAAATGTTGTGGTGACTCAAATAAAATAAATATAAAGGAATTTTGTCGTGATAGTGTTATAATTTATCATCATGTCTTCCTTTTACCTTTTTCTATGCTAGTAGCAAGAACACCATCTGAGATGTGTAAATTTACCACATTCAAGGACGATGGGATTTAGATTTCTATTATCATTCTCAATTGTGGTCATGAAACCATTATTTTTATGGTTGATCCAAATTATTATATATTTAATATACCCTATTTAAGGTTATGTAATTCCATTTTTACAAATGGTTTTAAGTTATAAAGAAAAATGACATTGTTGTAATCAAAACCCACATATTAACTGAAACAATTATCCGTAAAGTTATATAAAATAATTCATCCACATGCCATGTAACTAAACTATATAAATGAACACTAAAACATATATATGATAATTAATTATAATTTAATTTAATTTTATAGATTTACTTCTATTCCACATGAACTCCATTACTTTAGAACAGGTGAACCAATTATGAAAATAAATAAAACCAACACTATGGAACAGCAAAATTCAATATAATGACTTATCAAGAAGGGATATAATGATATAAAAAGAGTTATGATAAAATAAATACATTTCTAATAGGGTCTGAAATAAGTTATTAATAAGTCTAATTTCATATTCCAGGACCTTAATATCAAGAGAAGAACACATCCGTACTTAAGGTAAGGGTTTCTTCATCCCAGTTCCATCTTTGTGAGATATTTTGTATTCACTACTATTACTTCTGTATGATGTATGTATACTTCCCATTGATGTTTCATATCATTAATCTCATTATTATAATGGTATTCAATGTATTTTTTGATGATTATTAATATTTGGGATTTTGAATTGATTGATTACAAAGTGGTAATAGTTTGTCTACTCGAACCTCAATTTTCATTCAGGCTATATATATTGCCTAATTAAATCAATGAATCTCTTGTGTATTATTATTTAATCCTCATAAATTCTGTTTGTGTGTGTTATTTATATGTTCACCAACAAGAATTATTCATTATTTTATGGATAGTTAAAAACATTAAAAGGAACATTCAAAATTGTTTCTGAAATACAATCCCGATTCAATAGATATTTTCAAATTCTTACCCATTTTCAAGTGTACACCAGATTTTTTTAATCCACCATTAGTTTTATAAAAACACTCATTTTATCATGAAAAATTATCTTGGAAAATTTCTAGATTTAATAGAACAAATGTTCTTTTCCACTATAAAAGTTTCTTTAACACTTTCCTTAAAATGCTCTAAAATGATTTAGTTCTAAAGAAATATTATGAACTCTTTTTACTTGATTTAACTTAATTGAGACATAATTAATTCCTAAAATATAATTTCAATGTCCTAGTATTTTATTTTCTGGGATATTAGTGTTTATAAATTGATTCATGGAAAATATAATGGATTTTGTAAAATAACTCTTCTTTTGAAAGTAAAAATATATTTTCACATATCGCTTTATCTATTATGAGATATATTCCTTGTTCACCACTTACTTATTACTTTTTGTGTTTGTAATTGGCTTTTTTATATCATATAAAGAGTCACCTTATTCTTATGATATTCTAAGGAATGCTTATTTAAATGTTTTCTTGGTGGTATGGGACACTTTAGAATGTTTAAGGATTAATTCCTCAAAAACATTTCAATGGTCTCATTTAGAAGTATCCTCATCTATGGAAACATCTTTATTGAATCTTGTATGTCATTTATGTTTATCTCATATGTTATCATCCACCAAGTTTTATTTAATGGTTTTCAATTAGTTTGATTATGGATGTGCAACCTTGAAGCCATTCACCATATTACTCTGAATGGTTGTGTGAATGATTAATGACTGGGGAAAGTTATATACATGTTAGTTTCAATATAAATGTTTATGTTTTTTATATTGGCCCCATTCATTTGATGAATTCATTGGACATAGTACGTGTCAGGTGAGGACCACTATATCCCCTTTCTGCATCGATAGGCCTCATGAGAAAAACTACAGTCTTAGCACAAGGCCTTGACAAAATGATTATTTATGGTCTTGGCACGAGGCCTTGATGGTATGGTTTTGTTGTCCCGCATTTTTCATTACCTCATTTTGAAAATAAAATTTATAGTTCATGGGGTTATTTGACTATTATAATATCGATGATTATATTTTATTATTGAATTAATTACATAGCTCTTATTATTTCAACAATGTGTTCATGTTTTTCTTAAAGGCACATGTTTTTATGTATTCACCATGCCTAATGTTTATGTTATGATATCTTACGCTGTAATGATTACCCATACTGAGAATTTGAGCTCACCGATTTCATTTATTTTCCCTTCCCCGTGTTAAGAAGAAGAGATCATTTATTGAGTTTTCAAGGATGCAGTTTATTTTATTTTTTATGTATTATATTTTGTTTCATTTCAAAATGTAAAATGGGTTCCGTGTATGTATCTAGTTTCCTCAAAGAATACTTAACTGATCAGTACATTGGGATTCATATTCCTTGTTTATATAACAAATTTAATCAAATAAGGAACTGGTTCCGGCAACTGGGTTTGGGTCATTACACGTCGGACATCGCTGGCGTGTCTGGATGCTGGAACACTAGTGTGTTTCGGTTTCATCGCCTTATGAATGGGATTCTTAAGGGTTCATAAGCTCAAGGAATCCCATGTTGAATGCAAGGAATTTCATGCAATGGGAATGCCTTTATTTTTTCCCTCAGCTTCACATGTTTAACACAGGGTATGTCATGAGTTTAACGTCTAGTAGAGATGGATAAAACTGATTAGAATAGTGATAAGAGTGGATCTGATGGGTGAAGCCCCCAGAGGAAACACTGATACTGGGGGGCAATGCATGGTTAGTTACCCAATTGCTTCTGGGAGTAGTGATAGAGGGTGTGACATGATCTCAACAAGATGTGATTTCCCAGGTACGAATCAAGATGGATATGGATGTTTGAGTGGATGGATAATGAGATGGAACCGACGTGAGGAGGACAGTGATGTCAGGCTTGATCCTCGAAGATACTTCTTACGTATCCCTATGGTAGGGAATCCACGTTCAAATAGTTTGGTAGATTTATAGGTCACTTGGGGAGGAAACCCATGAGAATGGATGCATGGATGAGATTTGGTAGAAGTATAACGTCTGTGTTACGGTGTGACCATCCGAAAACACATATGTTATAGGGAGAGACCACGATGGGACACATGTGATGGGCATGAACCTCCATGAGACTTCATACATATCTCCGAGGTACAGAATAAACTTTCTCGTAATTCATGATAGGGGTATAGAATCGGGGTGTGCACAGAGGAGAGCGACCTGACAACATATTGTTTCTTACACGTAGTTAGTCGCCCAGGTTGGTCTGACACCTGGCGGTGGATGAGAGATGTGGGTCCCAACAAAGGGGACAACAATGGATTACCGTTGACTGGTGACTACAAAATATTACCATATATTGGGTAACATAACATCTTACCAATGATTTGGGTTGACAAGGACTTACCATTTATTGGGGAACACAACGGCTTACCTCCGATTGGGGTTGGCAACAACTTACAGCTGATTGGGGTTCCAATAGCTTACCATCGATTGGGATTCCAATGGATTACCATCGATTATGATTCCAGCGTCTTATTGTTGGTTGGGTTTGATCTTCAAGGATTATTCCTACATACCTTTTCTGGGAGACATGTATCGAATCCCACTTAGTTCAAATGATTACAGGTTAACATGATGTGGAACGAAAAGGGTGTATACTGTTTAATGTCATGCGGGACGAGAGTGAACTGACGTAAAGGGGTCAAGACCAATAGAGGTGTATGGAATGAACCTCAGGGAGGATTCCTACAAACCTTTCCATGACAAGGATCCAACTCCAAGTAGTTTTCGATGGTGGATGAAGTTTCATATCATGCGAGATGAAAGTGAACCGACGTTAAGGGGTCAGGACATGTTGGTGATCGGATTGAACCACGTGGAGGCTTCCTACATTTCCCCGAGGCTGGGATTCAATGTCCACATATTTCGAGACAGAAATTTGGGGATTACACACTTAGGAATCCTATAGAGGAAGTTATTATTTGTGCTTACTCTACGTCCATGTGAGTCATGCTCGGTGTGAGAAATAATAGGCAGCAAATACCTGACGATAACGTCGTGAAAGGTGCATCTGTGGGAAGTGGAATGGTGCTTACACATGGTTATCATACCAAAGAGGAAACAGGGTCTTAAGTTTGGTATGAAACCTAGGGAGATGAAGATTTGGACTTAATCTAGGATGGAGGCTCAATGGAGAAAAATCCCAAATGAATAGTGATGGGATAATAAAGGTCCTTGTGCCCCTATCGCCTCTAAAATTTTGCACCGAATAAGAAAGGAGGAGTAGGGTTGTTGACACCTGCATGAAAATCTAGGGGCTTACACAAATAAGGTTTCCCTTCCCCGCGGAAAAGTGCCGCTCTAGTAGAGAGTTTCTCATTCCATGTGATGAAGATCTCACTCTCATGGAGACAATTAGGCATGTAGAATCTTTAAGATGGGTCACCCCACGCATTTTTCATGGCGAGAGGCCATGGTTTAACATCATGTGATGGGGATGATGGTGCTTTGCGGTTTAATGTCATGCGACATGGACGAGGTGGGTTCACCCCACACCCCTAGGACATATATAACCAGCACACTTTAACACTTATTTAAGGGAAGGAACTAGAAATATCATGTTGAGGCGGTGTTGTGGATTGATCCACTGAGGGGACCACATTATCATGGTTATGAGAAGAAGAAATAACTATTAGCATGCCTATTCTAAGAATCATAAGGATAAGAATCACAACGTGAAGAACCACCCAAGTGATCTTGAAATCACTTCATTTGAACCTAGAGGGCTGTATGGGAAAAGTATATGCATGTCAATGGTGTTGCACATAAGAGGGGCTCTGACATGGTGCCTTAGGGTATGGAAAACACTTGGAGAGGACATGGAGTGGAGATAGTGGATTGGGATTACGCATAAAAGTTTTATGAGTGCCGCTATGGAGTGGCAAAGGTGAGTGGGGTCTACACATGGAATCTTCCCATAACATCTTCCTCATGTCTGGCCATGAGGCCACCCCAAATAACTTGTGGGTTAAGGTATTGGATTGAGACCTAAACCTATGGGCTAATTAACAATAGCGATAATGCCAAGGGTTTTGGAATCATTCAAAACAAAGGGAGATGAAAAGTGTGAATCACATGCCCGACATTCAGAACACAATGAGGGTAGCATGACGATGGAGGATAACTGTTGACTGTGTTCGACACAAAGCATCCATATCATGTTAGCCCAAATTGAGGACAAACAAATGAGGATCAATTGTTGACCATTTTCAAAACTCAAGACCTAAATCGAATCCTCATCTAAAGTTTTCTAGGGTGTTGTCCTAGAAAAGTAGGTGAGTTGATGCGACATGGGACCATGACATTAGGGGGTCCATTCAAACATGAATGATGTTGAAATTAAAAATTTAGGACACATGAAGCATGAGTTTCTGTGATGAAATGCTATAATGGTTTCCAACCCCCTTGAAATTGTTCTACTGTAATCATGGCAAGAGGTATCCTATGCTTGTCACATAAGCCATCTCTTATTCTGAACAACAGGCCTCATATTATTGAATGACAGGGGATTATAATGTTTATAGTCATGTAGAGAGAACTGTTGGCATCTTATTCTTGGCTTATAAGGCATCTTATGTTTGGAGAAATAGGAATACTATATTTTTAGTATAGGGTGTACGACAGTTTATAGTAATGTAGATAGAACTATGGGATCTTATTCTTGGCCCATAAGGAATCTCATGTTTGGAGTAAGAGGAATACTAGTTTTTCACATTGGGTTTACTATAGTTTAAATTCAGGTATAGAGGACCGTTGGTATCTTAAGCTTTGAGCATAAGGCGTCTCTTGTTTAGAGAAATAGGAATCCTATATTTTTCATACAGGGTGTACTACAGTATATAGTTAGGTAGATAGGACTATTAGGAAAAAGGTGCCTATCAATGGCTGGTGTCAGGACTTATGCAAGAGCATACCTTTCTTGGTTTAACCAGGTATAGAATTCAGGTGATGAGTTTTGGATGAGTTTCTTGAAGAATGTTTCAACTCAAGGTATACGGGGAATTAATGATGAGAATCTCAACTCATGATATGAGAAATGAACCATGAGGAATATGTCAACTCAAGGTGTTTCATGGTGTGGGGAGTAGTATCTCAAATCATGGTATTCCATATGTGGAAGGTGGGTGAACATAAGGGCACAACGGAAAATTCCGACGTCCCAGCATGTAAATTTTGTCTTGAAACACTCAATTTTTCATGGGGGTCTGTGATGGAAGTGACGGGACGGGCTCGGAGGGCCAGCATTGTAGCTCAGAACTGATCCCATTTTGGTTTGCAGAGATGAATCCCATGCAGTATGGACTAAGGGGAACTAGACCGAGCTCTGTATTGCGTAATATGCAGTATGCGTAGGATGGGATTGCACACATGAAGTAAGGATTGTGAGTAATATGGATTGCCTATGTGCAATAGGGAAGGATTTTCAAAAAATACAGAAGGCTTGCGCGTAATACGGAAGGCTAGCACACAATAGGAAAGGTGAAGCACTAGTGTGCATAAAATTGGGAGCAGTGGCACTGTTGTTCATAAAAATGTTGTTTTGTGGAAAACATTGGGCATGTTGTCATATTTGTGTACAAAAATGATGCTTTGCATTCCAGATGGGGGGTTTTGCGCACAAGCACGGAAGATATAGACTTAAGCGCCTTTGAGTTGTGGCCGACCTCTAGGGGGCCCTCTGGAATAAAGGGGTTCACTTGTATTTATAGTTGAAACCTTGAACGACGGTGCACAAATAATTCTTTTCCACTTTTTGTTCAAACTCATTTTGCACGAAAGATTCCATTTTTGCGTGAAAGATTCCATTTTTTTGCACAAATCCATACTATTCACCAAAACCGTCCCGGATGACCATTTCCAGTAGCATTAATTTGATCAGCCATAACTTCTTATCTCTAACTTCGTTTGGGCTCCACGACTAGTCAATTCAAAGCTTTCAAAAAGATCTAGGATATGGGATCAATTTTAGAAGCATTCATAGAATTACATGGACGTGTTTTCTTCTTCCAATAGTCATTTACATATATTCACACTACTTATAGTTTTTCATATTGCTTCCACTATTTATCTGTTGATTCTACTACCGTCCTACTCAGGTAATCAAGGAATAGTATCACCATAGACATAGCCAAGTCCCTCACTGCTTGTGGGATGTCTACGGTGTTTGGAGAGATGTACTTGAGGCCATGGGAACCACTATTCTTGAGGCACCTCTACGTTTCACTTGGTTCATACATGTCACATAGATTACATCCTTTTTAGAGTCCTCAAATGAGACCCTAATCATAGAGAAGAACATAGTTGAGGGTATAAATTTTGTATAGTATAACTCTTATTTTGGATTAGATCATGGAAGATTTGGTATTGAAAAGAATTATTTTGTTCATTCTCACTAGTTGCGGATATGGAACATCTTATTCCATGTGTGTAAGGATTTATTTGGATTGTTTTATATATGGTAATATAGGGCATACTCAACCAAAGTTCAACTAGCTGGTAAGGGGTTTTGTTTACATGGGTATATGGGACATCTACAATTCTTCTGTTAGAGATATTCTTTTTCAACTAGTTTCCACGATGATGGCTAGGATTATGGATATATTTAGATGAGTGGTTATATAATAGGGTGGTATTTAAAGTTATTATATCTAGTTATGGTATAGAGGTGTTCTTGGTGCTCTGGGTTAGTAGAAGAAACAAAGTGGTTCTCATCAATGTAGTTAGTCAATTATAGGCCAAGACCAAGGCTTGGGGTTTTCAATCCATTTTGTTATCGAGGAGAACCCATAAAGTAATTGAGAAACATTATCAACCATTTGATGAACAATCTTAGTTTATTCTACCAAATCACATTTTTTTATTCATTATGTGATCTTCATATTCATTTATATATTTCCATATTTTCTAATGATCCATGGATGGTTATAGAGCATCTATATGGGATGATCTCAATCGATACAACATTAGAGGTGTGAACTGAGAGTATATAGAGATTTGTAGATAGTTATACACTGATTTATAGTTATATTATTTTTGGGGAATTATTCATGTTATATATGTGTAACATTTATGTAATCATTGGAATGTATTGTGTGACTTAATATTGTTTGCACATCGACTTCTATCACTGATGTGTACATTTAATGATTTTTTAGCATGATTGTGATATATATGTCATTAATTAGGATGTTTAGGAATATCATTTTGTACCAGACCATCAAAGATTAGGGAGGGTTTAGCTCCTATTTCTTGTATAGTTCTTTGATATAGGGGGGACATATGAGTCTAATTTTTCACCCAATAATGAATAGTTTTACAAAGTCTCTCAACAGGACATTATAGGGGTTCCACATGAATTATAGGATGATTTTATGATTTATATTATAACATATATAAAGACTATATCAATTCATAAATATAGTATAAATGATTCAGTTTATAAAGAGTTAAATATTTAGGTAGAGGGTGTCATGATGAAGGGATTTATTAACTTGATAAAACCCCTTCGTGTGATTCTATTTTATTCTCCAAGAATGAAAATGGTTTGTTAGTTTTTTTTTGTATTAATGGATGTAGAATAAAATGAATGTTCCGAAATGAAATCTATTTATTCATAGAGATAACCTACTTGACTAGTGAGGGGAGCTTTTTTGTTCATCATGATCGACTTAATGTTTGGATACCACCAGTTTCGGGTGAGGCCATCCCACATTCGTCCCAATGCTTTCGAAAGATGGTACATCTAGTTTGTTTATTTCATGATGTTCTTTGGTATAAAGAAATTTCTACAGTCTTTATTCCTCTGATGGATATGTTCTTATATATTTATTTTTAATATCTTATTGTCATCTATGTTGATTATATACTAGTTTGTTTATTCATGGTAGGATAATTCTCAAAATTGGGAGAATTTCATGAGCAGAAAAGAGGGTTTCAACTATATTTAGTGCTTTAAATTATTTAATTTGGGACTAAGGAGGTTCTCATATCAACTAATCTGATATTACAGGATGGTATATTAGTTTAACTTGAAAATGATTTAGACAATAGTTTCATGGGTGTAACCCAATAATGTATTTGATAATAGTAGATTCATTTGATCAAAATTATATAAGAAGTGTTTCCTTATATACTTTTTCTAATCGTAATTTGAATTATATACCTAATAAAGATGGGTGTGGATATTTAGTGGTATAATGACTATTACAGATCCTTCCATGAGTTAAACGGTAGGTTTAAATCTACACTAATCCTCACCTTACCTAATCAAGGTAAGAATTATACCATCAATTTTTATTTATCCATTGGTCATATTATATTGTTTCTAAGATTGGACTATTGAGTAGTTTCTTATAGATCATTGTATTTGTTTATGTATTATAATAATAATATAAATAATTATTTTTATATGGAGGCATTGATTCACGCAATGAGACATTAGAATCACTACATATTTTTGTGAGAGGATCATGGTATATACGAACTATAAAAGCCTCAAATATATCCTTTCACAACATAATTTAAACTATTAAAAATTTTATTTAGTAGATTATTCTCATTCCATTCATATCATCCTGAAATATAAACATGGGAATTGAAATAATTAGTATGAATCTCTAACTATAAAAATAGAGGCGTAGGTGGTGTAGGATGACATTAGAGAGTGGTGGCTAATGGGCATATTCTATGACATGCATCTTGATGTCTAAGAGTGTTAGTGTAATGATTTTCATAAATATTTAATCTCAACTATTTTCTCTTTGGTAAAGGTGAATTATTGTTTATTATATGACATAGACTATATAGTTCTTTGGGAATGTATATATGGAGTAGGCACACCAGAAAATATGTCCTCAAATTGTAAAGATGCCATTTATATCTGAGTATAACTTGTAGTCCTGATGAGAATGTATGAGGAGTTGATGTAATATCACTGTGCTTATAGATGGGTTGGAATTATGGGGCTTATCGTGATGTACCATAACATTCATCGGTATTATTGGTATCCCATGATAAGAAATTTTCTACAAGTTATTTCAATATGATTCCATGCCTTTCAATTGGTGAAGGATTGACATTATAGTACCATAGTTCATATTTTTCCATTACCCATTACAATGTTAAAATTGGATGATCTTGTGATCCATTTTATGATGTGTTTTCTGAGATCTTTTTGATATACTGATGTAGAATGGGTTATTTTCTACTTTTTGGGGAATATTAAACATTTCTTATCGATCAAAAAGTATAGTTATGTTAATGATCGAGATATGTTTTATATCCATGAATTAAATTTTTTTGAACTGTTCCTAGGTGTTTCATTTCATATTGGGATGAAAAACTAACATCCCCCTTCTGGAAGGGAATATAGAATGAAATTTATACATAATGTAATTTGAGCATGAGGTACCACTCAAAGATGAATGTGAAATCTGAACATAATGTCTATATTCTAAAAGGCCTTTGGTGGGAATGTGTCAAATATTGGTTCAATTCATTGGAGAGTAGTATATACATAGATGAGTAAAACAATAATAATATTTATAACACATCTAGTAAGATGAACCCTTTAGATTTCATACTTGACGGGATATGTCATTCAAATTAGTTCTGGTTATAGTTTGGGGAGTCTTATCATTAAAACTTCCCTCGTTATATAGAAATCAGTTTATATCTACATGATCTATAATAGTTTACAGACTTCTTATATTTTTAATAATTCATATGGACACTGATGATGTTGTAATTTAAAATTTGATGTGGGAAATTTCGGTTTTAATGATTTTTTGTAATATTAGGACACTTTTATATTTACCGGTAGGGGAAATTGGCACCTAAGGAATGTGGGAAAACTGGAGTTAGTTAAGAGTATTCATATCATTCCTTATTAGTAACCACTTCCCAATATGTTTTTTTGAATTCATTATATTTTCATGTATCGTAGATTAGGATATACCGTCCAAATCTTTTTCATATGATTGGAATAAATGTTGTTCAGCTATAGGTTGATGTATTATTTTAATAAATGAATTTTTTTTATCATTGATCATAGTGAACATATTCTACATAGGAACTTGGTCCCTCTGGTAAAAGTGTAATGGTAGCACAATCATATACATTAAGAGACTTGTGAATGGGATATTAATATGTAAATCTAGTTGTAGGAGTTATTTTTTTTATGGAACTCATTGATTCATCTTATGTATAGGATGATATATGGTGGGGAATTTATATATGAAAAACAATCCATAGGTATGAATTAGATTAATTATTTTCCCAAAAACATTAAAGAATTTAGTTTGTTAAAGGAGTTTTCAGATATTAAGTTTTGGTTCATGTGAATTCAAACATGGTATATGATTTTTTTCATTTGAAATAGATAGAATTCGGTTTTGAGTGTGAGTGGAATAAGTACACATTGGCCTATACAAAGAAGAGGTATCCCTTGAGGCAAGATTTGGTGGCCAATGACCCAAGGGTGGATTCCTGGTGTCGTATTTAGACAGTGTGTCAGTTGAATGGATAACTAACTGTAAAATAGTTCGTTGTTTTTTTAATAAATTTAATTTCATTATTTAGGATTTATATTAAAAAATGGATTCATTATTTCTATTCTAGAGGAAGTTTTATGTCTATTTTTACTTCTACCTTCATTTGTCTCCCTCCAAGGGTATATCTTCTAAGTTCTAACTTTGATTCAAACGCTGTTTATTATGGTTGACTTATAGGGGTGGGTATTCCATTCATCTATCATCAATTCACCTGTTCTTTAACCATTTCAATGTTTTCTAAAAAACTCTATAATTTAAGGTTTTATTCAAGATCTTTGAAAATTTTAAATTAGAGGATGAGTTTTTGGAAAAATAACTTGAGATGTCTCCAATGGTTTTTATTTATGTGTTCACTATACTTTTTGGATGATTTATATGAATTTATAACATTTTTTATAATGATCATTCGAAATGTGTAATCCTGATCCAAAATTAATTTAAATGGCCTCTTTAATTTTTTTCGGAAGAAAGTGTTCTTGGTTAGATAAATGTATTATTTCCTATCAGAAAAATCATGATTCCATGGACCTTATATCTATGGGGATTATGTAAAGTGTTTTTAATTAATGTACTATAATAAGTAGGGTGTTTTATTGGTAAATGATAACAAAGTAAAAATATAGGATCTTTATTGGGAATTCATGAACCTCCATCACAATATTGTCTTCTTTGGCTCATGGCATCACAACATTATTCCTCATTACGGGTATAATACCATATGGGGTATCAATAGAACCTCCAATTCCTGATAATTCATTATAATTTATAGGGGAATACAAAGATATTATGTTAAATTCCAAGAACACTCCACACACCGATCTGTTAAAGGATAATGATGTCATGACATTACACCCATACATCACATAATTAGCCTCCACAACTAGTAGTCCATAACCCATAGGGTATGTACTGCATTCTTTTGGGACTCTAACTATATCAACCTCAGTGATTGACCTTTTAATGAGAGGCCACCTACCTCCTCTATTACAAATTTTAGTATCTACATTAGGATAATAGGACCCTCCATCAAAATATTGTCAACATTGTCTTAGTGTCTCATGTATTTTTTCTTCAGTAGGTATTATTTCCCACATTAGGGGGATCAATTCCAACTCCCATTATTAAAAATTCCTAATGATGGGGATGGGAACACATGGGTCTTATATTCCATTCCCAAAAAACATCACAATGTTATATGGGATCATGATCAAAGCATCAATTTTTGACACCTATAATTTACACTATGTCACTCTAAATAAAAGATTACTTGAGCCATATGGAATGAAATTTATTTATTTGGGAATCCAACAATATATCAAATAGGATATCCTAGCATCCTTGGATAAGAGGATGTGTATTGTTCCAATTGGATAGACTGAGACTTATTTTTCAATAACTTTTTAGTAACCTTGTTATCTATTGGTCCATATGGATTATTTTTGGGGTGTGTGTTTCATTACATTATCTTGTACATGTTTTGGGTGGGAAAACAATAATTCCAAAACATATGGAATGGGTTGGGTGTGTGTGGACCAATCTAATTTAAGTTATGAAGTGAGTTTTAAATTATAAAAATCATACTATAAATTACTTTTATTATGATAGTTAATATATTTATTACACCTTACTGTGATGGTGGATAGGATTATGGGTTGAAATTCCCAACTGAGTTTGTTTATTAGTATGCTCAAAAAATTCCACTTTTTAAGTTGTTTTTGAGTGCTATATTACATTCATATTCACTCAAATAATTCTCTTGTAAAGGGATGAGATTCCAATTTTTTATGACAGCAGTGGTGTGTGAATACATTCCTTACTATTAATTGATATGGTATTGGTAGTAATGAACATTTCCTTAAATAATATTTGATGAGGGGTTATAATCCAAATCTTTCATAATATCAAAACGTAGTGCACCATGATCATTATATAAGGATGTAATGGACCCCAAGAAATGCAATAAAATGTGCATGTGGTTGATATTGATTTAGGCACAAGGTTATTTGACCATTTATTTAAAATTACCCTTGGTAGAGGCACACAATTCTAATTAGGTGATACATCAATAGAAGTGGAAATCAATCATGTAAATGTATTATTATATATGATATGGGATTTTATTCTCACTTTCATATTGTAGCCCATAAAAATGGTTGATTTTTTGCCTTTTCATGCTTATTTTGTCTAGGAATTGTATTCCCATTATTTAATTATTACTTAGTGATGAAATTCCCACTTATATATTGATTCTATTAGGATTAAATAACCATTTATTTTACATTTATTAAAAATTACATCCCCAGTACTAGATATTTTGTTATGATGGGTTGATATTAATTTTGGTTAGGAATTGGGATGTGATTCCTAGTAGATATCTCATATTATTACTGGTATATATTTTCATAACCATGGGATAATAAATGTTATAAGTACAGATAGCCTTGAAATTGGTTGAAGTAGGTATGGTCACATGCATGTGGAATGGGAAGCACCAATGGAAATGATAATTAATATCTTTGTCTTCATTTATTATATACATATGAGTATTTCATAAAGGTCATACACTTAAATTTTTTATATTTCATTAGTGACACTGTTTATGGTGTCCTAGTGAGCTATACTCTGACCCTACAAAAATATTTTGATGCTAGTGTATAATATATGGTTTATCAAAAAGTGAATAAGAAAGTGATTAATATTGATGGGTGGGGTTGTATTCCATGTTTAGAGTAAGGAGACAAGACTAGGTGTAGAGTCAAATATAGTATTAATGTTGTCCCTAATCCTTTTATTTTTTATATATGATGTATATGATCAAACCATGTGAGATCCTTTCAATTCTTTTTGAGTCATGTGACATTAGTTTCACATTTGGATATTTATTGGGAGATATTATTTACGTATGGTTGGATCAGGACTATAACCTTTATATACTATTTTAATATGTTGTTGACTATGTTTTATTATTTATTTTACTTTTATATTGGGTTATCTATATTAAATTTTATAGTATCCTCACGATATCCATGCACTCTCCATTGTTCGATATAATATGGAATATAAGGAGGTCCACCTAAGGTTTTTGGAAACCTAATTTATTCACAGAATAATGTACAAGGATAGGGATATTATACCTAGTCCATCTAGTTATCCCACATTGTCTAACCTAAAGTGATTTTGTGACCAATTGGATTACAGGTGGGGATATCCTGCTGGCATGTCATTTTCCATGTACCACATTCTGGGAATAACCCTTTGTAATAATTTATAAACCAACAAAAAAGATAAAAAAATAACCATCTCACCCAATGAATCACCTTATCCACCCCTTCTTTTTGGCATAAATATCCTACTACATCCTCTATTTCCAGTATCATCATACAACCAAATCACTAGCATTTTCATCATTGAAGTGATAGCTTCCACAAACCAAATATATGATCCCAATCATGACTTTTATCTTTTATAAATTATAAAAAATTTTGAATCATTACCAAATATGACACCCCGCATCTCTATTCTTGAGGATCATAGAAATCATTCTTGACATCACTCAATGCTTATTTATACTTCCATTATCCTTGAAAAGAGATTAATAACACTCATTATTCAATAATTTTGGAAAAAAATAGGGATAAAATAGAAGTGTGTGTGACCCAATGGTCAAAGGTCCAACCACCTCCTGAACCATCACCTTCTATAACAATAGGGACTATAGTAAATGTTGAGGCACTCATCAAAATTTAGTGGGGACAATTATTTTTTGATTGATGTGTGATAGACTACTAATCCATTTTAATAATTTTAATCTCCAACCTAGATGAAGAATTATGTTTCCAAAAACATTCATGAATAAAATTATTATGTAATTGATCTGATATGAATTAGAACATTGATAAAATTTTATTTTTCAAAAGTAATTGAGAAAATAAAATTAAACATTATCTACCTCTATATATGATGATCAATTTTCAAGAGTCACACTTTCATAGGGTTCAATGGTATACTTTTCCAAGGAATATACACCATAAAATTAATCAAAAATCTCTCCCTTTAATTAAATTTCATTTCAAATAAGAAGATACCCTTAATTAGTTGGTATAAGTTGTAATTTATAGATGTAAATTACTCAATATATAGTTTTAACATAGTTTTATAATATAGGAATACTCCAAAACCTAATACTATATCTTGGGATTATAACTCCCATAAGGAAACCCCCATCAAATTTAAAATTACATTGATATATTTTCCATTTATGGATCCATTAATGTGATATTAATTAGTTGTGTTTCCTATGTGGGTGATTGAAAAAAATTATATTTTTAAAAAATAAATATTTATACTTCCCAATAAACAACTAAAATTCATCTGATGATAAAATATAATATATTTAATGGATTTGTCTAAAAATATAGATCACAATATCCTCCTCAACTTCAATTATGTTTACATCAAAAAGAAAAATTCAATCAATGTGGTTGGGATACAGATGTTGAATATATTTCCTTCATTCCTAAGAGACATACTAAAGATTCCAATGCAACTTCTGAATATTTCAAAATGGAATCTCCCACCCAAAAAGGGTCCTTTCTAGAAATACTTTACCGGCACTTGGTACTCCACGAAGTTGGTGTCATCTAAGATGTACAACATACCCATGTAAATAATGGCTGATAGGTCATGCACATATATCCTCAATTATGTTAGATGAAAGATGTTGTATAATCAGTCCCATTGTGGGGTTCACTCTAGGTTATAAGGAACCTCACTAAACCTTCATGGGTTTTTTTAATGAAATGTTGAATCTTATAGATATCATTTTTCTATGAACAAAATTCATAAAAGATTTAATAAATAAACCTTCAGTAATACTTGGTCTCTATCCATAATCATGAAATGTAATCACCATAGAACCATGTACTAATTTTGATATATATAATCATTATTCATTATTATATATCACCTATAAATTTTCTATCCCACATGGATCAAAATCTATCCACATAGTTGAGGAATTTACAATCTCATTTCCCAAAATGGGAATACCTAAATGTTTTCCTAAATATGAAAAAATATGATACCATGCCAATAGTTTAGTGTTATATATTATTACATGTGAAATACAACAGTGGTAGGTGATCGACCTAGTTGTTTCCAAAATCATGTACACAACACTTAACATATTTTTAAGTGAAAAAATGGTTTTCTCAACAATGATATACATATGGGGGTAGAATTTTGTACTCAACACAAAAAATATCTAAAAAATTCCTCAAATGTTATTCAAAAGTAGGATATAAATAGATAATTTTTATCATAAATATTCCTAATTGTTACTCAATGAAATTATAAAATATCAACCAGGTGTATGTATCTCATGATCTCTATCGAAAATTACACCTAAATATGAAGTAATTTGGATAAATTGGTTAGTCGGTAAATGATAACCTCGATAGCACCATGAAACTTCACCAGATATAGAATTATTAACATGAATAATATCAATATACAGTCACACAAAAATTCATGAACATTTTGGTGTTGGATGAATCCAGTTGGAACATGATACACTTATTTCACTTGTTGATAGGTGTGTGTTTGAGGTAATAAATCTATAACACTTCTCTTAATTCATATCCACTAATAATATTTATCAATATCATGGTACATCATCATCAACCTGGGATGTATCAGAATGATGGAAGTGTGAAACTCGCTCAACACCATCTCTTGTGGAATTACATGAACCAATGTCTTCTACTATAAGATGATGACGTACTACCCACCTTGAAAATTTTCATAAGTTGCATCACCTAAGAATATTTGGTTTATCAAGCCCACATATTAGATGCCTCTAAGAAAGAAATCCATCAATAACTAATTATGTGTGGGTCCCAAATTATTAATTTAAGATAAGTGACATCTAACTCCTATAATAATATCAAATTCATTGAGTATAGTTTCTCAAAAACAACTTCAACTAGTCGGTCATGATATTTCAAATTAAGGGAATTAACCATAAAATTTTCATTCCAAAAGTATAGAAAAACCTATATTCATAATGATTAAGTAACTTTATTAATCTTTACTACCATTGGCTGATATCTTGGGAAAATATACCTGAGACACTTATGGTATACGTAAATTAGGGATCACACACACAAAAGATAATTCTTCTAGGTATCTGATGTGAACCTAACCACATTGATCTATAAGTATATGGTTATATGGTTTTTCTTATGTGGTATAAGATTAATAGATCAATAGTAAGTTAACTCAATATTTTGAGTCACCAGTCCAAAAAACCCTCTTGATGTATCACAAAACACCATGCACTCATCTCATTAATCTAGAAATCAAAAAATTGTAGTATTGCACAACCTCCACTCCATGTCCTCGGAACATCAATCACATAACTCTAACTATATAGATTAATTTCCATTCCATGTTAGAGGATTCATGGGATTTGAAATCCAAGAGAAATTTATCATGAGACTTTGATAACCCCCAACAATCAAAATAATGATATTGACCTCAAACTCATTATTAAGTGGATCTCATGTGAGCACTTCCTCAAAAATCTCGGGTTCGAAAAGTACCTCAGCCTATATGATGTCATGCCATAGGAAATATAAATTTTAAATCTAGACTATCCACTACTAGCGTTTAATATAAATAATATTCAACCAATAAAAATCCATTAAAATCCATAGATTCTCAACATGTTGATCCTTTAACATAAAATATATTACAACTCAATCAATGAAGGAAAAAATAATCTGGTTTAGGAATAATTAGAAGATATAAATTATGAGTCCCATGAATATAGTAGGGGATATCATCACACTATAAAAAATAAAAAATACCTCATATTATTTATTGGAATCTAATAATATAATCCTCATGATATCCACTTTATGAACATGAATAAAATTACTCTATGACTTGAGTTTATTTAATGAGTACCACCACTCTCCCATCAGCTAGTTGAAGAGGTCATTGATACTAATTAGTGGTTATTTGTTCTTGATGGTTTTCTGGTTTATCCAATAATACTATATAAAAAATCCTTAAAACCTCATATGATTTTATGTAGAACAACAATATAGATGCCCAAGGGGATATATCCATCTTGATTAGATCCTCCATAAAAAGGTCCACTGTTTTTACATTCAACTCCCTAATCATTGTAATGATCATCTAATAAGTATTCAAAGACAATTTTGTTTTCAGGGTGAAGGTTAATGGAAAAAATTATACCTTGGATGCGAGGGGAATATATTAAAATATATAGGAAAATATATATGTACTCCACTACAATAAATGGAAGATGACCTCAAAAGAACTTGTGGTGTACAAATATAAAATCACCAAATGTTGGGAAATCGACGTTAATTTCTTTTGGGAGGTTCCCAATTTTAGAAAATCAATATGGTAATATCATGTGAAATAGAACCTTGACCCATAATCTCAATGTCACACCAAACCCTAGATATATTAGTCAATTTTAGAATAGACTAATGATAACCAGTCCATACTATGTATAAATTATTAGAGATTCATCCCAACTATGATGATATCGCATGATAACATTTTTACATTAATAAAATTAACATATTATAGAAATATATGGTTGAGTTTTTGTTATCTTATATTTGGATTATATAACTATATTGGTTTGGTTAAAAGTTCTACTCTGATTTATAGATCTCAAAATAAATATCTATGAAAAAACTAATGGATCATACTGGTGTTGATATATACGGGTGATAATGTCGATTAGACATAGAACACATATAAAACTATAATGTGTATTTCCTAGTATTGTACCTCATTCACTATAATCCTTACACATACCTAAAAAATAGATCCCTAAACCTAGATATGACCACCTATAGGTGGTAGTTTTGTAAGCTGTTTATTGCATTATCCACCTCTGTTTCCTCAAAGTGCACCATTATCTTATATTTTAAATCAACATCCTATTGGGACACCTTTAACATTGTGTGGAGGACACATGTTATTCCACTACAAATATCATAGATTTTCATTTACTAGGGAATGTTGGATTCCGATTTTTTTCTTTTACTTTTTTGTTCTCTAAATCCATATGAAATCATTCTCTATAGGTATAACTATGCTTCCCCCCTTTCTAGATAGACCCTATATGTGACTATGTCATCAATAATACCTATTATTAGGACCTTTCATGTGTAGATATCTCATTTTAAAGTACTATTTCCAATTAATAACTATTTGAAGCTAAATTCTATGATCAAGAGGAACCAAAACAATCCTCAGGCCTTTTCCATCCCTATTCTTAGATGTTATCAATCACTAATGATCTCTCTTCAACTCCAGTGTAGTTGGGGATGTAAATAGGTACTGATCTATATGAAATATCAAATTTGAGTCCTATATTAAGATTCCATGCTTGTGGGAATCCATCATAAACCTTGTTGAAAGAGTACCTCATAACGTTATTAAATTTCCACTTATACTCTTCAATAAATATTCATTTGTGTTGATGGTATGATAGCTATTTCACTCACACAATCTTCACTAGGTTTATGAATTACACTAGTCTAAATAATTTTCCGAAATTAGAAAAGGTTATAGTAGTATTTTTTTATGTATGAGTTTTGGGGGTCCACTAATGGGTCACTACCCCATGAAGGAGACTATATATAAAGACAACCATATTATCATAGGGTGTTTAAATTAAGAGAAATACTTGATTCACTAACAATAGCCATTGTGTGATGAACCGTGGTTTAGGATAACATTAGAATTTGGGTATAATTTAATGTTGGTTCTCCTATAAACAACAAAAACTATAGGTTTTCACTTCCCACTCTACTAGAACTATCATATACTCTATGGGTGTCGGATCATCACTTTACACATCAAGGTGAAGGGGTTACATTCTTCATAATGATTAATTAATCTTATACCCAATCTATCCTTAGGGATATTTCATGATATGGTCCCTATATACATTCCTTATCACTTTGTTGATCAGTGAGAGGATTCCCTAGTACAGAAAAGATAATTTCATGGACCCACCTTGGGACCGTAGATGGATGCATATAGTGCATAATCCTATATTATAACTAATAAATCCATGATCATTAAATTAAATATAGGATTGATGGATCATGTGGTAAATTTAAATCAAAATATTATTTATATATTATGGATCTTTCTTCATATCCATTCCCTACAATTGACACCATAATGAATTGAGTTGACTAAGAAATTATTAGAGTCTAGGTAAAAGACTGTATCATTAACATCTCCAATAACATTGTTCCTTATTTAGAAATATAAATAGATAAGAACTTGACTATATTAACATAAATTACCTATCAAAAGTCACAATTATCCCAACACTAAAATATACCCATAGGATAAAACTCACAATAATAATACTCTGACATGACCTAGATCACCAGGACCTTTCATCGGCTAGCAACATGTTTAGAGTTCCAACATAATCCCATTTATAATTGTCTAGTTGATTGTGACAATTACAATGTAGGTATATAATAGTAATGAGACGACATAGCATAAAAGCAATCACAAAAGTAAAAATCTAAAAAAAAAATATTAATTAAAAACTATTAATAAAAACAAGTTATAACATAATATGTATGAAAAAATGATAAAAATCCATAGTAATATGAAATGGAAACTCTAGAAAAAAAAATAATTCTATTATCCTAAAGGAAATACCTAGAATAAATTAAATTGGAAAATCCATATAAAACCATCTCCTATCATGGATAATGATGAATCTAATCTCAAATCGTCACTATTAAAACCCACCTTTAAAAACTTTTCATCCACCATAGTCACCACTAAATTGTTAATAATCTTTAAAATACACAACACATGTGGTAGGAACACTTATATAGGGGTAGTATAAACATATATAATAGTAAACTATGGGAAATAAAGAAAGGGAGGGATGAGGTATAATTTAGCTCGAAGCCGTTGTAAAAGGTAAATACATGTAGTAAAAGCATAGATATTATTTATTGGTAGTGTAACAATAATATAGGTCAGTCACTATATTCACACACCAAATATATAATGATGAAGAACCATGATAAAAAAAATAACACCAATTAAAGATATTTTTAAAAACCCATATCAACTCATAGAAATTGTAATAGAGGTCCCTCGTATCTAAAGTATATGTGTGTTTGTTTAGGGAGCACCAAATCCAATAATGGATTCCCCAGTCATTGATCATAGGTCATCTATTGTGGAGTTCCAATCTCATGGATGAATGATATATGCCTTATTAGAGAGTGAGTACCTTACTCCATTAATCTTATGGGGGACATGTTCCTTGTTGGAACCATGGGAGTGAACACTCCAAACCCAAATTTGAAGGACACCTTCATGAAGTATGTAGTGGGGTACCAAAATAAATAAAATAGGTGATGGTACATTCATTATGTAATCATCATGCCTCTAGGGGAGTATCAAACCCTGTTTCCACTCTAATTATCTCACCCAAAATCAATTGTTGACTATATAGATCCAAAAAAAACTCATACTTCCAAAAATCTGTTTTAAATGTACAAAAATATAGAAAAGGATCACTCAATAATAATATATATGAAAAACAACATAGGATAAGTTATTTATTAATTAATTTTGGACTCAAGAGGAAATATGTGTGAAAAATGTTGGAAAAAGATTATATAAGCCCATATAGAAAACACGTTGGGGTCCATCATATGAAACTGTGAAAAGGGGTAAGTTCTTAAAAGGGTGTGTGACCACCCCGTATGGGGGGTAACACATTGGATTTTAGTTCCCCCATTCCCCCCCACACTAATGAGTCAAGTTAGGGAGGACTCAACTATGGTATCATTTCCCTACCCAAGCACGCTATTAGGATAGAATTATGAGGGTGACTAGCTTAAATGCGAAGACATTATGCCATACAGTCCACCTGGGAGGGAGACAAGAAGGATGGTAAACCCATGTGCCTCCCTATCTTGGTAAGGATGGCTTCCGTAATCTTTTAACGTATTCAGACTAAAAATATGGGGTGGGTCCCTAAAAAGGCTCAACATGAATAACTAACCCACACCACTCAACCTACAATTGGCTAGGGAATGTTTAGACTATAGGTGGGGTAGGCCCATCCCTATTCCATAATTCTACATCCAAATGGAATAAAACCATTTCATGCATCCAAAAAATACAATATGTTGGTTAAATCTCTAACCAACTCCCCAAAGTGAAACACTATCCACTCATTCCAAACACTAAGTTTCAACCCCTTAAATATTGATAATCAAATCCACTTCTATTGTCATTATGCCTCTAAACAACAGTTTTTGTCTGTACTCATAGCACCACCCATCTAATGTTTTCTACCTTTATAAAAGCTTTACCAATCATTGATTGAATGATCCTTCTATCCTAGACCATGCATACCTTCTACCATTTTCTCAGGGCATGCACATCTTCATGATAACATCATTTTATGTCAAATTTTACTAAAAAAACTACAATATGGGTCATATTCTCTTCTCTATCTATTCTCCATATGAATTTTCGTGAGCCATGAGAGAGGGGAGTGGGTCTGGGAAGTTGTAGTTTTCTTTCCCAAGAAGCACAATTTAAAATGGCCAAAATCATTATACGATTCCAAGGGTAATTTAACATAAGTCGAAGTGAAGGGTTTGGTGGTAGGTGATAATCATCCAGTCATGCATGATTTTTAAAATTGATCTTCCCGAGATATATAGAGTTTATATATCAAACATTATAAAAAATAAGTTGATAATAACATGGGTGAAACATGAATAATATTTAAGAATAATGATAAAATTTTTTTCATAAGAAATAAAGTAGTAAAAATTGAATAATCCCTACCTCAGGCTTGAATCACCATTTTTCGAGATACAGACAATCTATATGTTTCATTATCTTCTTCTTAGGTAATTATCCACCCAATTTACAATAGCTCTATAATTTATTTTTATTTAAAATAGTTCGATTCCCTTAATTGAGGGAGTTAATAAATAATTTATAGTATAAAACAAGATCATCGTGTGTTCTAACCTAAAGTACTTTGATACACTAGGTCTGGGGATGCAAAATAGATCATGGATTATATCTATCCTTGACTAAACCACTCCTCTTGAGTCAAAAAATGATGATGGAATTTACATATAATTATTTATTTAGAAGAGATTGATTATTTAATTTTATAAAACTCACAATGCCTAAAATTATTATATTTTTAGATGATAAACATTATTGATTCTGAGGTTCCTTCGAAATCTAACCAACCATGTGACCATATAATCAAAAATTAATAATTTTTTTGTAGGATGTCACTAAAAAATTGGGTCACAATAATCATGGAGGTTATAACCGATATGTAGATATCCCAACCACTGATTAATTTATTTCAATTAGATATAAATTATTATAAGATATCAAGAATAAAAATAAAATTCATTGAGAGAAAAAATAGATATGGAATTATAAAGGTTAGTATTTTATATATTCTGAATATATTTTTTTTATTGATATAATTAGCCAATTATGAATAATAATTTGATATATTTTAACAATGTGGTAAAAATAGTGCATATTGAAAAACAAAAGAGGGTATAATTATTATTTATTTTATTAAGGTAACCAAATATTATGCACATTATTAATAATAATTATTTTTATATCTTTAGTGGTTGTAAACGATTTAGGAAAGTGAGTCTAGTATAAATCTTTTACAATTAATATACATTAAAAATATTGGTTTATTATAACAATATCAATCTATCTTCTATTGATGTTACATTTTGAAGGTGATATAAATAAATCAATCAAATTTTGTAATTTATTTCTTTTATATATGGTGATAAACTGATGTGTTTATAAAATTTCAATGGAAAAGGATTATTAAAGGGGATTATTTTATTCAATAAACCCCGATTATCCCCCACTAAGGAAATTATCCTAGAATGGTATAAACAATTAGTGTCATAGTACATGGGATTAAGTAAACATAAAAAGAAGACTGCTCCCATAAAAAGATCATATAGAATTATATCCTCCAACCAAGGGACTCAATGATATGAGTAAGCTTTGTTCAAAATGATCTCCACAAAAAAATGTTGGATAAATACTCAAACTCTATAAGTTAAATGTTACTAAATATTTTTGAATATGAAAAAAAATTTAAAGATACCATATTTTAGGATCTTTGATATATATATGAGTATTTGATGAAATACCCAATGGAATCCATCAACATATTATTTTATTAGGTGAGTATAATTCTCAATGAAAATAGAGGTATAATTGAAACACTCAAAGATTCCAATATTTTTATGTCGATATTAAAACATTTATACATCACCTCAATAAAATGGATTTCATAATTATGGAAAAGGATCCAAATGCATAATTTTTAATGGATTTAAAATTATTGTTGTGATACTTACGGGGGGGAAATAATTCTTCTCCCGTAAAAAATAAAATATCGATGGATGTCTCATTTAAAGTGATAAAGAATAAATTTATGGAAGGTGTTTTAAAGGATTAAGAATCGGATAATGTGATGTAATTCATTTCCACTAATCTATAATGCGGAAAATGGAAATCATTATGGAATCCTTGAGTAACATATGTTCTTTTTCTAAAACAAACTGTTAGCTTTCTACTTTATAACCCTATAAATTCAATGAAGGGGAGGAATATGATAAACCCATGAAGATGTTATAGAGTAAAGGATCCTCACAATATTTTTTTATAAATGGGGAGAGTATTGGTACTTAAAAAAATGGAGTTCATGTGAGTTATGAGATTAGTATATTATTTGTATTAATAATTCAGTCTCATTCCAATATAGGTGAATTTAGTCGGTTAATGTAAGGTTAAAGTAATTGAAGTGTTTTAATGTTTTTTGGAAGGAGCATGGAAATATAATATTTATTTGTGGAGATATCTGGATGAATCCTAAAATGTTTATACCAATATAGAGTCAAAACCACACTATAGAAAATGTCTTTAATGGAAATGGTTTTTTCAAACTAGAAAATGGGTGAATATTCCATTTTTAGGTAATTTATTTCTAAAAAATACTTATCCACTATTTTGATTAGTCTCTATAACATGAGAAATTTTTTAATATGGTCATGGTTCTTAGATTGTAATTAAAAAAATAAGAACTATGTCCTGGTATATGAGAAGTGTTCATGGTGTAATATATTTAACATTAAGGGAATATGTCTAGGATGAAGGAAATGATGATGTTTTTCATAGTTGGTTAGAAAAACTATAAATACAAGATATTATGGTCATATACTATTAGAAATGGTTCTATTAATTTTGATAAAATATTAAATGAAATTAAAACTTTATTATAACCATGTTAATTCTACAAAACACCATGGTTAGTGTGAAAATATCGATACAAATTTTTTTGGTGATGTGATTTTATAATTAAATCATGAACTACTCCAACTCATCCCTATATGTAACAAAATCATATCAAGGGTGAAAAAAGGATTGGATTCTTCCAATGAAAAATATTGATGTAGGAGAAGTAATATAATGAATTTATTTTTGGAATTTGAATTTTAAAATCAAGTATAAATGAAACATGATGTGTTCTAGTTTTGAAAGGAAATAAAGAGTTGGGGGGAGTGTGTGTTGAAAAAAAATGATACGTGTAATAGAGGAATAATAAGGATAGGTCACCTTACAAGTAAATAAATTTTAAAGAATATTCATACCATTAATTTTCAAAGATTAAATAACTGGAAAATGGTGATTGATTTTAATGTTAAAAATACATTCAACTAATATGGAGTCTAAATGAATGGGTGGACATTTGTTTCCGATTTATTTTCATGGTTCTGGTGCTCCGCTAATGTGTATAGCAGCACTTGGGTCGAATTCTCGGTGATGATAATTTTTGATAGTCGATTGTTTTCAGTTGATTGTATTTTGATTGGGGGGGATTATTTGCAGAGACTAATTGGAATGATTGTTTGATTTATATTGATTTAAAAAATTTATAAATATTGGTGTGAGTTCATCATTAGGTAGTTAAGATTGTGATATCCTTGAGCATTGTTTTATATTGCATTAAATTAACACCCATGTAACAAGTAGACATTTATTGGAATTCCCCAGTGTTAAGGATTTAATAAAGGACTTATCTTAACTTAGGGTTTTCAATATTAAACATATCTTTTTTATGGTAGTGTATTTATGGTTCCAGTAATTCATGAAAAACACTCATTAAACAAAATAATTCATTAATCATTGACATGTTAACCCAAACATACACAATGTTAATTCAAATAATACTCATCGAGAAAAATCTCTCAATCATTTAACATATCAAAATTATAACTCACCCCAGTGATATATTAACTCATCCATTGACATGATTAGTAATCTGGTTATAATTATTAAGATGATAAATTAATAATATAAGAAAAATAAAGGGATAATAAAAGAGTGGTGTGTCAAACACATGCCCAAGCGATGAAGGGAATTAAATAAAAACCTTAGATTGAATGAGAAAGAGAAATAAGGGAAGGTATTTTAACATGATTTAATCCATTTTAAGTACATTAATATTAAACTACAGAATTTGGATGAGAATAAGAGTTATTGAAGAAGAATCTTGCATTAACACAAAATTAAGAAAAAAAGACTTACAAGATTACAATAATGAAGACCACAAAAGAAAATAAAAACAAGGAGAGAAGAAAAGGTCTCTCAAGTGAAAACATGTATATGGAATGTCCTCCAAAGAATTTGGTATGGATTTTTTCATGCCAATATATGCTCCTATCTTATGAAATGGCTTCCCTTTTGAAAGGATAAGAGGGGATGTATTTATTGCCCAAGAGGTAGACAGTTTTCATTCCAAATATTCCCCTCCACTTTCATCACCAATTTGGCCATCTAGAAAGCTAAATCTAGGGAAATCGTCTTCTTCAATGTTTTAGAAAAAAATGTTGGTAGAATAGTATCCAATTACGTAGGAATTTGGACTTATGGATCCAATATTATGGAGGTTTTATTAAACGAAGTTAAACTGCCCATTTCTATACACGCTTATTCAATATACGAAATGTTAAGGGATTTTCCAATAGGACGATGCCTTAAAATCAGAATTATTTCTTCAACAACGTTGGCCAACTATATCTTCTATTTCACACTGAAATCTCTCAACTGTATTTGATTAATAGAATACGAGATATGTCATGAATACTGTACTAATTTTAACTCTAATCCAAAAGGGTTGTCTGAGTTTAAATGAATCAGTTCGGCCCATTTCCATTGGATTTGGACCTTGAAATATTTATCCAAGACTCCTTACATTGTCCAATGAACATTGTAGGAGAATAAAGGAATTTGGAATTCCATATTGAGACTTGTTATTCTATCATTATAGCTGGTCCAGTTTCATCACAAATTCATTGGGTCTTTTTGTGTAGTCCATATTTCCCTCCAACCGGATGATTTGGAAAATGGTTCCTTCTAGTGAAATATTGTAATTTGAGTAAGTAGCCCAAAAAAACAATAATAATATAATTCAGATATATAGGGTGAGAGTTATATTTAAAACAGTAAATTGACAGTGATTGGATTAATTCAAATAATGTTCAAAAATGACATTTATAATCTAAACATTAATAATTCACACAAATTTTGAATATTTAATATAAAATTATTAAAGGGTGTATATAAAAAGTTATGAAAATATTAATAACATAAACTCACTCACACTTATCCTTGTGCATGCCCTTATGTGCAACAAATATAAAAACATGAAAAAATCATTTTCCCTTAACAACAAATATTAAAAAAATCCCCAATTAGGGGAGGTTTAGATAATTTCACATACCCATATTAAATTCCACCACTATCTACTTCAAAAATAATTTTCCAAAAACAATTCATTCTTTCATGCTCAATTTTAGAAATGGAAAATGTTGGCACACTAAACTTACTCCTCTCAAGATGATAAAATTAATTTATGGAGTTTCACTCATTCACCAACCAAACGTGAAAATCATAGAGTTTTTAAGAGCTCTCAGCTTCCGCTACCTATAAAAAGTATACAAGAATCAAGAGGTATTTTGAAGGGTTTTTTCTATGGCTATGGGATGGTAGGAATATAATGTCTAAGAGAGAGAAGAAGAGTGGTAAAACACCAACATGGAAAAAGAAATGCACATTTTTCTTGAAATGAGACATGAAATGAAATGAAAACACATATTTACAAGGGAATGAAAATGTAAAATAAGACACAAAAGAGGAAAGAAATATGAAGGGAATGAGAAGATGGAATATTTACAAAACATGAAACTTCTCTTAATGAAATAAGAATATAATTCAAGTGCTCTTTTTTTCTTTTTTTTCTTTTTTTTTTATTTTTTTCGAAAGTAGAACTTGAAACATATCTCACACTCATATCCCAACCCATGATTGATCTCCACACGACACTAATTGTAATAGTTATAATAAGATAAAAGGCTGATAAATTGTTATTTTTGACACACCCAAGACACAACCCATTATTTTTGTTCTTTTCTTTGATTGATTTCTTTTTTGAATTTTTTTTGAATTTTTTTTGAAAACTTATCAATAACATTTACATAATTACATAAATGAATGTATGTTACATTCCCTAAAACACACTTAATAACGACCTCTCCCCCGCACTGAAATGGATTCTTTCCCTCAAGCATATAATTACACGGTGAAATCAACAATGGGTACCCAAAATTAAATCCATTCCCCCCATCACATTAATTTCAAAAAATTACGCAAATGAAAATCCATGTGGATATTGGGTGGGAAAAGGTATTGGGCTTGTAATGTGGCTATCAATGAAATGATTTTCATAGACTTGAAGGGGATTTCAAATGTAATATTAATGTAACAGAAATGAGAGGCTATTTGGCTATTGTGATTCTCATGTGGTTTAGAAAATGACTCTATCATATTAATGCACACTAAATTAGGAAATTAAGATCAAAGGTTGACACAATCAAGACTCAAAATGGGAGTGAAAACAAATATTTTGAAAAGCTGGCCAAAAGTGGCCTTGGAATGAAATGAAATGTTATTCCTCATAGGTTGGGAAAAACAGTTTCCAAATAAAAAATTGAGCATTCAAAATTTTTCAGTTTTGATAGAAGATTAATTATTCAAATTCATGATGAAACCAGAAGATTTTTGAGATGAAACCATTTATTTTTACTCCCCAAAATGGTTGGACAAAATGTAAAATCTAGATGGTGAGTAGGTATGAATCTTGATTTTTGATATAGATATTTTATAATGATTTATTTTGATTTTTGTTTGTTTTTTGAGGGTTTTTCAGTTTTTTATAAAGAAACTCCCACAAAGAAAGGAAAGAGTAAATAAAAAATGTGTGATGAGGAATGTGGTAAAAAATGATAATGAGGGAGGAATAATAATAAAGAGAGAGAGAGAGAGAGGGATAAGTTAAAGGGAATGTGGTGCCCCTGGATTGGATTTGGTGTGTCACCATCTCCATCCAGTGGTGTGTTCACTGTAAAAGTTATGGATCCAACGGAAGTCAATGTGGTTCTAGGATTTTGTGTCCTATCATAGTGGTGCTTTAACTGATGCCCATTAACTGTAGATGTCATTTTGGAAGAGGGTTCTTTGACTTTGAATGCACCAAATGGGTAAACATTAGTAATAACGAAAAGATATTTCCCATCATGAATTAATCATACCTGGGTGAAGCTGAAATCAATAGTTGAAGAGTAATACCTTTTCACCTTCATAGAATACCTTTAACTAGATGTGTTTTTTATGGAGTACCTTGTACTTTTCTTTGTACAGATTTTAATTCTAATAGGAATCGAAGCTCCTCCAATTTATCCAATTGAATCAATCTTTTTTCACCAGATTTTTCACAATAAAAATTATAGGTTTTCACCGCCCAAAAAGACTTATGTTGGTTTTAAACTGGAAAATGACAAGATTTACCAAAAACTAGCCTAAAAAGATACATCCTAATAGTTGTTTTATATGTAGGTCGAAAAACCCAAAGTGCTACACCAAGTCTTTCTGGGCAGTCTTTTATGGTGGGTTTGACAATTTCCTCATTCACTCTTTTGAATTCTCTATTATAATGTTAATCCATGCCATTGGTTTGGGGGTGATGTGAAGTAGACTTTTTACGTACAAAACCATTCTTTTTCAAAAGAGATTCCATGGTTTTATTACAAAAATGGGTTCCTATGACACTAATCCAGGAACGAGTTGTGTCAAATCGGTGGAAGATGTGTGTATTTATGAACTCACTAAAAGTATGTCAATCATCCTTTCTAAAGGTTTTATCCCAGCCCCACCTAGAAACATAATCCACCATTTGATGAATGTATGAGAATCCATTGTAAGGGGTAATGATCCCATGAAATTGATACCCAAAACATCGAATATCTCACAGAAAATTAATGGCTTTTCTGGAATTTCAATTCATTTTGAAATTGTGCCAAACTTTTGGCTAGTGGGACATGGTTGAAATAACTCATGTCAGTCCTTGAAGAGTGAACGCCAAAAGAATACAGAGTCTAGAACCTTTCGGGAGGTCCTTTGTGGTCCAAAGTGACCACCTCCAGGAAGTGAGTGATAGAATTCAAAGATGGAGGAATGCTCATCTTCATCAACACATCTCTTAATTACTATGTCATCCCCAGTTTTCCAAATATTAATATCTTCCCATAAATGGTATTTTGAAACACTTTTCAAGTTCATTATTTATTCTTTTGAATAAATTTCTAGAAAATATTAGAAACCAAATAATTTACAATTGGGGCATACCATGGTATTTTTTGGGGTGGGAGATGAAAGGTTCTCAGTTGAAAATTCTAGATCAATTATTTTATAATGAGAAGAATTAAAAATTATACTCATGTGATCAGCCATAAGGTTTCCCTTACCTGGTATATCTTTTATTTCAAGGTCAAACTCTTGGATCATTTGGATCCATCTTATAATCTTCAGCTTGGAATCACTTTTCTTGAGTATGAACTTTATAGAAAACTGCTCTGTGAAGATGATGATTTTGGCACCTAAGAGATATGGACTGAATTTTTTTATTAAAAAAACTGCTACTAAATGTTCCTTTATAGAGACAGTGGAGTGAGATTGAGTTTCATCCAATTCTTTTGAGGCATAATAGATGACATGAGGAATTGTTTCTCTTATTTGACCAAGAACGGCCCCAATGGCCCTATCATAAGCATCAAACATCAACTCAAAGGGTAACGACAAATCTGGGGGTTGGATTATTGGGTAATATGTTAGAAAAGTTTTCATTTCAATGAAGGATCTATTGAAAACATCATCAAAAATGAATGTGACATCATTTTTGAGTAACCAAGTGAGTGGGATCAAAATCCTACTAAAGTTATGGATGAATCGCTAATAGAAAAAGTCATGACTAAGGAAGGAAAAAATGTATCCAATATATGTGGGTTCTAGAATTGATTGGATCAATTCAATTTTGGCAGGATCGACTTTAATACCTTCTTTTGAAACTATGTTCCCTAGAACAATCCCATGTGCAACCATAAAATGACATTTTTCAAAATTTAACACAAGTGAATACTTGACACAATTTTGAAGTACTAAAGAGAGTAAATAATAAATTTGTGAATTGGCTCACCATAAATGGTAATGTCATCCATGAAGAATTACATGCAGTGTTAAATGAATTCAGAAAAGATACTCATCATACACCTTTATTATGTTGCAGGAGCATTGAAAAGGCCAAAAGTCATTCTCTTATATGAATATGTTCCAAATGGGAATGTGAATGTTTTATTTTCTTGGTCCTGAGGTGTGGTTGTGATTTTGAAGTAACCGGTGAATCCATCAAGAAATCAATAGTGTGACTTTTCGGCTATTCATTCTATAATTTGATTATGTTATGGAAGAGGGTAGTGATATTTTCGTGTTTCAACATTCAAATTTTAGTAATCAATGCACACACACCGTTTTTTCTTCACTTGAGTTGTGACTACCTGTCCATGTTCATTTTTCATAATTGTTATCCCACCTTTCGTAGGTAAAACTTTAATTTGACTAACCCTTTCACTATTAGAAATTGGGTAGATAATACCAGCCTGAAGAAGCTTGGTGATCTCTTCCCTAACTACGTCAATTATGAGTGGATTGAGTCTTCTTTATGGTTGTCTAATTGGTTTGGATGATTCCTAAATATGGATGTGAATATTGCAAAGAGTAGGGTTGATTCATGGTATGTCATCTCGGGTCCAACCTAATGCATTTTTATTTTCCTCTAACACTTGAACAAGTTTGTACCCCATAGTTTCGGTAAGTGAAGCTGAGATAATGACAGGATAAGTGTGGTCATGGAAAAGGAATGCATATTTCAGGTTTTTATAAAGAGGTTTTCGATCAGTCATATCTTTCATTTGTGGGATAGACAACTCAGGAATGGAGGAAGGGACTTCAGCTGCTTCAGATTCATTTTCCATAATACTGTCCAAGGTGGAGCAGTTGAGATCAGAGTTGATGTTGGATTTATGAGATTTTTCAATTTCCTATATATTGATAGAGTATATGAATGAAAGGTCCACATCGACTTCACAATTTATGACTTGGATAATCATGGTGCATATTTCACAAGATCCTATATCGTTAGAACATAATGAACATGATGGAATGGGGTTCAATTGACTCTCAGATGTGTCCTCAGAAACGTAGATTGAGAATTCATAGTGATTCTCATATGTGTATCACTTGGCTTGGAAAATGTTGAACTTGACCAGTTGGTCACCAAATTACATGGATAAGATGATTGAATGGACATCAATCTTGGTTCTCGCTGTCATTAGAAATGGTCTTCCTAGATTTAGGGAAGATCGATAATAGTTTGTCTAACCTTCCATGTTATGGACATAGAAATAAATAGGGAAGATACGATCATTTACTCAAACATGGACATCCTCAATTATTCCCTTAGGACTATTTGTTCATCGATTGGCTAAATTGATGAAAACAATCATTTGATATAAGATACCTAGACCATGGTTGGAGAAGATGAATTTGGGAATGACATTAAATGAGGCTCTTGGGTTTATGAGTGCATCATCAAAGTTGGAACATCCAATTTTGCATGGATGCGTAATGGTCCCTAGATCATTTTACTTTATGGGAATAGACTACTAGGTGGAAATATTTTTGAAGGACCTATATTGCCTCTTGTGGGTGCACAATTCCTTAATAAACTTGGAATACTTAGGGATTTTATTATGGAATATATAAGGGAAATATTGACCTCAACTCGTCTAAACATGTCAAGCATTTCAAGATCAGGTTCAATAGACTTTTTTGGAATAGATATGGATTGAGGAAAATGAGTTGGTTTCCTAAGTGGAATGGAATGAGGTGAGAGAATGGATTCATATTACTTTTCAAGTTTATTTTTCTTTCCATTTTCTTGGTCAGAATTTAATGGGTGTGGAGGAATTATCATGAGGCATAACAATTTTATTTCACAATATAAGTGCAATTTCACTTACGTTACCCTTGGGGTTGGGTAATGGTTGAGCTAGGTGTTGGGAAGAATTTGATTTTTATTACTGGATTTGGTGGCATGAAATTTGACCAATTTGGGTATCAATGTAATATAGGCTAGAATGGGTGAAGTAGGAAAGAACTTCCACTGATCATTCCCATGATTTCTTGGAAGGAGAGGCTTGTACTGAATTGGGATTAAATTGATTTTATTTATTGGGAAAGTGATTTAATTGGTATGGAAATTGAGAAGGATCACTAGGATAATGGAATCCTAGAGGAGCAAGAGGAGGATTTCTCTTTTTTTGTTGAGGAACAAAGGGATAAGGTTGTTGGAAGCTACCAATACCATGACCAAATTGGAACCGGTTTGGGTTCTGAGAAGGAAATTGAGGGACAAGGTTTCCATACCCTAATATTTGGTTATAAGAATAAGAAAACGGTTCTAAGTGAGGTAGGTTAGAGTATATAATAATATAACCTGATAGTTGAGGGTGGGTGTTCTACTGAGCATATGCTTTATTGATCTCCATTGGTCCAGATGAATCAGATCGATCATCTTGAAGTTGTGGGAAGGTGTCTACTGGATGAGCCAAAGAGTTGCAGATTCCACATTTTTTCACAGGTCCCAGAAACATTGATTGTAGAGAAGATGAGGTTGGGGCATTGGAAGCCACAACTAGTTGTCACAAAAGACCTGTAATTTCACTCATCCACTTGGTCATCTTATTCAGCTCTATCGATTTACAATCATGGAAATTTTTTACTTGAGCATGTGCTCGAGTATGGAATTGTAGTGTGTTTGTAGCCACATTGCTTATGAGATCTCTTGCAGCTGCAGGAGTTTTATCAACAAAATCACCACCACTTGCAGCATCAATGAGGGTTCTCTCTATAGCCAATAAACCCTCATATAATTATTTGATCAATATTTGTTCATGGATTTGGTGGTGTGGGCAGGTTGCAACAAGATTTTTGAACCTCTCCCAGTACTCATGGAGTGATTAATTTGGGAATTTACAAATAACACTAATTTACCTTCGGATGGAAGTAGTTTGAGACGCATGAAATAATTTCTCTAGGATGAGTCGTTTCTTGTCATTCAATGTGGTTATGGAACCTCAGGAAAGGTAGTAAATCCATGACATGATAGTGTGAGCTAAGGAAAAGGGGAATGAACAGAGTTTCATTTGTTCCTCAGAAACCACTTGAGGCTTCCTGGTAGAGAACACCACATGGAACTATTTATGATGAAGATGTGGATCCTCACCAGCTAGCCCATGGAAATGACAGAAAAGATGAATCAAACCTGATTTGAGTTCAAATTCAGCCTATATGATTGAAAATTTAATACCAAGAGGTTGGTCATTCTTATCCGGGGAAACAGGTTTTTTTGGGTCTGTTCCATAGGATTAACCATATCTAATTCAATTGATTGGACAAGGATTGGTTCAGAAATTAGCTGACTATCTCTTATGTTCCTCCTATTTTGTCGAATATGTCTTACAATTTCAGGGTCAAACAAATCCGAGGGATTTTTTGGGAGGCTACAATAAATTTAAAGATATTTTGGAAGAAAGAGGAAGACGTGGTTTTCTTTTTGTTTTTTCCATTTTAGATTTTTATGAGATAGAAGGGTTTTCTTTGTGTGTTTTTTTTTTGTTTTTTTCATTTTTAAATAACCAAAAACAAAAGACTATTTAATTGAACTATCCCCAATAACAACTCCATTTGAATGTGTTTTCAATTGTCGCCTTTTGACCGTTCATGGTTCCAATCCTCTTCTACTGTGTATAGCCACTCTTTGGTCAAATCCTTGACGATGATACTTTTTAATAGTCGATTGTTTTTAGTTTATTGTATTTTGATTGGGGTGGTTATTTTCAAAGATTAATTGGAATGATTGATTGATTAATATCGACTTAACAATTTGATAAATATTTGGGTGAGTTCATCATTAGGTAATTAATCTTGTGATATCCTTGAGCTTTGCTTAAATTGCATTAAATTAGCACCCATGCCACAAGTTGTCGTTATTGGAATTCCCATGTGTTAAGGCTTTAATCCAAGAATTAACTTAACATAGGGTTCTTATATTAATAATTTCTTGTTTATAGTAGTGTATTTATGGTTCCAGTAATCCATATAAACCACTCGTTAAACAAATCAAGTCATTAATCTGTGACATGTTTAGGCCAACATACACAATGTTATTTCAAATAATACTCATCATGAAAAATCTCTCAATCGCTTAAGATCCCCTAATTATAACTCCCTATAATGATAGATTTTCTAATACATTTAAATGATTATTAATCTGGTTACAATTATTAAGATGACAAATTATGGAGATAATAAAAAGAAGCGGATAAGAAGAGTGGTGCATCGAACACACACAAAAACGATGAAGTGAATTAAAAAAATACATTATATTGAATAAAAAAAGAAAGAAAGGGGTTTTAACTTGATTTAAACTATTTTAAGAACATTTATATTATACTACATAATTTTTATGAGATTACTAGTTATTTAAGAAGAAACATTCGTTAAAAAAGAATTACAAAAAAAAGTCTTATACGATTACAATAATGAAGAACACAACAGTAAATGAAAACAAAGAGAGGAGTAAAGGTCTCTCAAGTGAAAACATGAGTATGGATGTTCTCACAAAGCCTTTTTTAAAGACTTTGGTCATGCCTATATATGACCCTCTCTTCTGAAATTCGAACCCTTTTGAAAGGAGAGAAGGGGATGTATTTACATCCCAAATAGGTAGACATTTTTCATTCCAAATCGTCCCTTCCACTTGCATTGCCAATATGGCCATCCAGACAGATGAATATTGAGATATATCCTTCTTAAAAGTCTTCTATAAGAATGTTGTCTGACTAATCACAAAATTTGGAGGAATTTGGACTTATGGAGCCAAAGGTATGGTGTTTTGATTAAACAATGATAAACTGTCCATTTCTATCTATGCTTTTTCAATGTCCAAAATGTGAATGGATTTATGAATAGGAAGATGCCTTCAAATCCGAATGCGTTCTTCAATAAAGTCATCTAACTATATCGTCTATTTCATAGAAAAAATCTAAACTCAATTTAATGACAATATCAGGAGACATGTCATTAATATTGTACTGATTTTAATTCCCATCCGAAATGGTGGTATGAGTTTAAATGAATCAGTCGGGCCCCTAGTCAATATTGTTGGGACTTGAATGTTTTATGAAAGTCTTCGTATATTGGCCCACAAAAAATTGTCATAGAATAAAATAATTTGTAATTATTGATGGAGCCCAGTTAGTCAATCTTCATAGCTGGTCTAGTTTCATCATAAATTCGCTGGGTCTTCTTGTGTGGTCCATAGGACCCCCAAGTGGATGATTTGGCCCAAGGTTCCTTCTAATGAAATGTTTTAATTTTAATAAGTAACTCTAAAAAACAAGAATCATATAATTTGGATAAGTAGGGAGAGATGTATATTTAAAACAGTAAACTGACATCGATTGGATTAATTCAAATAATGCTAAAAATTACATTTAATAATTTAACAATAATATATCACACAATTTATGAACATTTCATATAAAATAAGTAAATGGAATAAATAAAAAGTTATGAAAATATTAATAACATCACTGAATAAGAGTTTTATGAATATTATTATTGATTAAATTTTCAAGATTATTTATTTCATTAATAATTAAAAAGAATAAGTATTCATGATAATGGGTTGATAATGAAATGATTCACTCACTATTTAAAAAAATAGATTTTATATGGAATTATAGGGAAAGCGATGTTCTCTAATACTAAATTTGAGTAATTATTAGATACTGATGACTCACTTTATTCGATATTTTAAATATTACTGGTTTAATTTTACAGTAGAAAAATACATCAGTTCTGTCAAATTTCCATAGTGTAAGAGTTCCAGAAAAGACCCATCTCTTTATATCCAAGAGTATTAGTAGATCTTGAGGTTTTAGATATTATTGGTCATTCAAGGATATATCCATTAATTCTAAATAGTTCACCTTTTAAATTTAATATTCTCAATGATTATTTATCCTTTATTCTTTTTTATATTGAATTACTTGATCAAAATAATTAATATTTAATAAATAGCAAAGAGGTAGGGAAAAAAATTGTGATCATTTTAACAATAAATAGATATTTCTCAGTGATTGAACATAAAATAAACTAATTAAGTAATTCATCCCAATCAAAGTGAATCCTTAAAGAGATTAAATACCTATCAGTATCTAAATTTCTAAAATTTGTAAGATATCTATATTCATGCTATCCTTTAAAGGCGGTAATCTATTTTAAAGTTGGGTGTTATGTGTCTTCATTTTTTGAATATCAAATGGTTCCAAAATTTATATCAATAATTTATTATAAAAATGTATTAAATGCCAAATGGATTCAAATTTTTGATGGATATAACTATCATAATTGGATGTACAATATATTTTGAACATACTATCTATATGAATGGATGTTCTTAAAGTCTCTATTAATGGTTTTGTTCTCAATTGGATGGAACTATAACAACATTAGTCGATCAAAATAATATTAAGAATTTTTATCATTCTTGTAATGAAATTCCTTAATTACATTTAGGGGAAGAATTAATCAACTAATTGAGGACTAGGAAAATGAAATACATATTGGATATGTTTTATAATATCCTTTAATGGAATGAGAAACTTAATGGAACTAAATTAAATACTTATATTTTGAAGTATGTCAGTATTCGAATAAATGATGATTAAATTTTTACTGAATTATTAAAAGGATTAATTGATGTTTTTTGAACTGTTAGAGTATTTAGTGAGACTATTTAATATTATATATTTTTTAAATCATATATCATATCATTTTAGATACATTTTATCCAATATATTAGAATATAAAGTCCATGATTGATAAATTTATGTTATATGATTTATATAGTATATTGATTACATATAAAATTATAAAATGGATATGTCCAAATAATAATGTTAAGGATAATAGGGAAATTAACTTCAAATTTCCTTTGTAGGAGAAGAGTTCGAATGAATTTACTATGGATGAAGATAATTTAGAGGATAATAAAGATTTTGAGATAATATGTGATAAGTTTATTTCATTTTTCTTAAGAATTTCTCAAAAAGGTAATGTAATGAATCAAGGAAAGATACCTTTTACATGTATAAATTTGGATCTATTCATAATTTGTATTCAAATCATCGAATGGTTAAGTATGAACCAATTTATCATCAAAATAAGTTATTTAGGAGTTACTCCAAGAAAAAATCCAGAAAATTTAAAAAAACATTATTTTATTATAGAAAAAATAGTAGTGATTGATAAAAATAAATTATAAAAATTTTACTAAAATATTATACTTAATAAATCACTGAGTATGGAAATGATGATGATAATTTTAAGTATGGAGGAAGATAATTTTTTGATTACTAAATTAATAGTGATGAGCTCCCTAATGATGATGTTATTTATAATGAAATTAAGTAAAAAATAAGATCATGTTTTTATTATGGAATTGGTTGAAGGAGTGCCTTTATATTGTATAAAACATAGAGGAAATGAATATAGATTTTATATATGGTTATCAAATTCCAAATAAACTTTATTATGATCATATTGAAAAAGAATATAGGTTGTTAAGGGAGAATAATGTTCTGAAATTATTTCTTTATAAATAAAATAATTTAAAGGATGATATAGAAAATAAATATAATAAGAATGGAAAACGATAAAATATTAGAAAAATCATTTTACACTAAAATTTAATACAAAAAGTCCACGTTTAACATTGTGAAACCTGTAAAAAAATAAGGGGATCTTGATGGAAAATTTCTAGATTGATGAAGAATCAATGAAAGATTAAAATTTTACAAATCATTAAACAAAAAAAAATGGGTTAAATAGGTATTGGGTGTTAGAAATAGACTATTTATTTAGAATTTAAGTAAATTTATGTATAGATTATTGAAAAAGGAAAAGAAACTCAAAAATATCGTAATTATTGAACTTCCAAATTGAATGAGATACCTGATACATAATTAATTTAGAAAAATTAATTAAAATAATCTAATGAATATATTAACGTGCTTGTAGAATACTAGAATTTTTTATTTTAAAAAGTTTATAAAAATTATAGGTTAATATATACGAGATTGGTTGGTGACAGTATCTGGACTAAAACTTACTTATTAAAGAATATTTAGGATTTATATCTATTATTGGTGTTGTGGTTACCGAATCAATATGGAAATAAGATAATCATTTATTAGGAGTTATTTTTTATCCTAAAATATTTGTAATGTTGGACTTTAGTGAGAGTCTCCCACTCAAATAATACATGTTCAAAATGAATGTAAAACATTTATAGCTAAAAAATAATATATTTAAATATTTTGAATAAAATTTTTAGATGTTGTGAACAACGGGTTCATGATTATAAGAAGTAAGTTACCATTTTTCTATTTATTTGAGAATGAATTATAATGTTCAATTTTTTTTATTAAAATGAATAATGAAAATGAGAAACCCCTTATAATAGATTTTTTTAAAAAATATTCAAAAATGATATGATCATGGATTCTAAATATTGTTTATTCATCTCATATTAGTGTATATTTGAAGTTTATCAAATATTTTAAAAAATAAGATGAAGTATTAGTTATATTTGGAAATTTTAAATCATATAAAATCAAAATATATTTCTAAATTAATAATATATAATAAAAGTTCACATTAACGAATACACATTCTATCAAGAGTCTGAAGAATAATTTTCTTAGAGTATATCAACTTTTGAATGAATGAAATATATTGTGATTTCTAAATGTTGAATGTGTATTGAAGAAAATTAAATATATTCCTACATGAATAGATGAAAATAAATAAAATTTAACTTGTTTCATGATAGAAATGCTAATAAATTCATGATATTTTAGTATCAAGGACAAGAGTGGGTTATGGAATAAAATACATGACAATATTGTCTAAAACAACATGAATAAAATAAAAAATGGATAAAATGATCTTTATTTTACTATGTTAAATATATATAGAGTAATTTTATTTGTTCGACATTATTAAATGTGAATATTTTTAACTCTTCATGTTAGAAGTCTATATTCAAACACATTACCCAATATAATGCTTTCATTCACAAATACTTAGGCCTTTTAGGAATAAATTAAAAAATAATGATAATTTATATAACTACTTTATTGATGATTTTAAGGATATTTCATGTATTATGATTTTTGAATAATAAATAAGGGGTGTTTAATGTTTTTAACATTTTTAAGTGAAGTGGAGAAAAATAGTGTGGTTTCTCATTGAATAGAATTATAATGGTTAATGACAATAAGTACAAAAGTGAAATTTTTGAAATGTAATTAAACAAAATGTATTATTAATGTGTTTAGTGGACCATACTGACTCTTAAAATTTAATATCTAAATGGATAAATATATTTTTGGAAGAAATAGATCAAATACTATTGGTGAAACATGGTACTATATTGTTTTTTCTTTGTACAAGTGATTGGGAAAATGATACATATAAAAACCACTTCTTATCTCATCCAATATCGGACATATCTCTATATGAAATGTACTATAAATTCATCCTAACATTATGCAAGTAATGGTTTTTTGAAACCCATATATTATCAATATAAAATAATAAAACATTAGGATGTTTGAGAAAATAGGTGTTCATATAATTGTTCTTTGTTAATTCTCCATATGGAATGGAATATCAATTCTACTTAAATGAAAATGTTATTTATTATGTTGATGTTACTATATTTTAACACTCATTATATGATTGTGGATATCAGATAACATATTATAGAAGTGGTAGAGATGTTGAATTTCATTTTGAAAACACGCTGATAATTGTGTAATGTTAGAATATTCTTGTGTTGTTAATATGGAAGGTGATGATTCACCTTTATGAAGTGATGAATAATAACTAAATATTTTTCATTTAAGGTAAAAAATATATATTTAAGACAATAATATAGTTGATTATGATAGTGATGAATTCCAAATAAGATGAAATTTTATAATGACATCAAATATCCCAAAATGTTCTAAAGTTGAACCAAGAAGTTTTAATGAATTAATAAATACTTGATAATGGGTAAATTGTAATGTTGATAATTACATTATATTTATAAAATAAATACTTGGTAGTTTGAGCTGAAACTGATAAAAACATGTTATTAGAAAAAATAGGGCCTTTCAGTTTAAATGAAAATGTTGGAGTTATGAAGAACAAATAATTTATCAATTATAATGATCCTTCACTAGTTGAATGGGTGGTATTTATAAAACATTAGCTACTATTGAAAGGTTTGATATCAAAAAAGTTTCCATGATATCTATTTTAAAATTAAAAAAATTGTCCAAATAGATGTTATGTTATCTTACAAAAATGGTGAACCTGAGGAGGAAGTGTACATATAGAATCATGAAGGATTCATTCTCAAATTCGATTAGGAAAATGTTTTTAAGATAAAGAATTAATTCTATAGATTAAAATAATTATCTAAGTCATGTAATTCAATGTTTGAATCATTATTAAAGTAAATGAATTTCAAAAAAAGGAATATGAAACAAAAACCATGATATCTAAAAAACTTTAGTGGTATTACTTATTATTATTTTATATATTTATGTAATTATATTTTATGTAAATGAAGAAAGTGTTTTCATGGATTTTTCTACTAAAATGAATATTATGTTTGAGATGTTAATGTTGTTAAAGTTGAAGTACTACATTTTATTTTATATTTTTAATGATAAGGATTATATGATAATATCTCAATAGATATTTTCCCAATATTTGTTCAAGAAGTTTGAAATTGATGATAATAATATAGTTTTTACACAAATTTTAGTGGGAAATATGAGTTTGAAATATCATCATGCAAGGAAAATTGATTAATAGGATTCAAAAAATTTAATGAGAGTTTAATATATTTTAATTATTTGATAGTCAATGTATTTTGTGAAATTAAATTATTGTAAATGTTTCAAAGTGAACACAGAGAAACTTATTTAATTATAGTGAGGATAATTATAATGTATATCTTCGGTAATTTAGAATTTCTTTTTAAAAAATATATCATTATAGGAATTCTAAATTAGATTTAATAGTTGGAATTGTGATAATAGTATTAATTCCAAGAAGAATACATTTTATAAAGTAGACTTCAAATGTGAAAGATATGTAACATGATACAAAAAGAAGAAACTTTGTGTCTCTTTAATTACAGATTAAATGGAGTCTATTTTTATAAATTAAGTAACAATAGAGTTTATGTGGATGAGAAATGAGTTTATATATCTCAAGGTGAGGAAATTTAACTACCCATGGGTTGTTAGACAAGTGGTACCTATTGGTTGTACCCCTCACTCTCCATGGGAACTAGCACAGGCTTGTGTCCCTCCATACTCAGACATTGTGTGTATTATGCACAATATAATTCAAAGTCATTTCTTATCTGGGGAATGTGTTGTGCACTTGAGCTTGGATGGGCCCCCTTTTAGGAGTATTTTTTATCATCCCACATTTTTAATATGGGGTTTTAGCTGAGTTATACCCACTATTTGTACCCCTCGCTCTCCATAGGAACTGGCACAGGCTCGAGCCCCTCCAAACTTGAACACTATGTATATTATACACCGGGTGATTCAAAGCCATTGCTTAGTTGGGTAATACGGCACACAATTTGTCTTCGTCAAGGCCCCCCTCCCCCTCCCCCTCCCCCTCCCACCCCCCCCCACGCTAGGAGTCGGTGTTAGAAAGTCACATTTTAGTGGCTCCAATAATTTTTGTTGGGCTACAGTGCCAGCGTCGTCTCCCCCGACTCGGATGACCTAGGCAATGGAAACTCCCTCCCCCCTCCTCGGACCTCACTGGTTGAGGGGGAGGAGGGTCCTCTTCCTCTTCCATCACCTGCTCACCCTTCTTCCTTCACCCCATTTATGGACCCTTCATCCCTCCCTATCTTTCCATCCATTGTGTTTAGCCCTAAAATCCACACATGCATTGATGGGGTTCCTATGGTCTCAGTTTCATCCCTAGAGTTCACTAAGGCCTCTACGATGATGGATGTTTCTCTGATCGCTCGATTCGGCAAGAGACATCCTTCATTTACATATTCAAATGATTCTTGTCCAATAGGTGTATGTTTCAAGAATATGCGAGTATAAGCATATTGGATTCCAAAAATTTCATGGTTCATTTCTCGTCATAAGAATTCCTAAATCATGCTTGGGAGAATGTTGTGCACGCAATCACAGGTTTGGGATTTTACATCTTCCAGTGGTCTTTTGATTTTCATTTGATGCGAGATCATCCTTCTACATCTATCTGGTTCTCGCTCCCTATTCTTCCCCTTCCGATTTAGAACACAATGATCCTTCGCCTGATTGGTAACCTACTTGGTTGTTTCATCTATGTGGACCAGAGAACTCGCACCTTCTGCCACCCAATTTTTCTCAAGAATTGTGTTGAAGTCGTTGTTTGAAAGGAACCAAAAAACAATATTTGTATTGAGATTTAAGGTGAACTTCAGTGGTATCAAAATGTCTTCTACGATTCATGGGTACATTTTTTTATGTCCTGCAACCGGAATGGTCATGAATCCCTTAATTATAGGGAAATAACACTCAAATCAGGTGAAGAAAACTCTCTATAGGTCATGGAGGAGTGTGGAAAGGATCTTATGTATGTTTTCACTAACCTTGATACGGCGGATCTGGCTGCTCCCTCTATCGATAAGGAGTCTAAGGACATGCCTTCTGAGACTAAAGTTGCTGAGTTTTTGATACGATTGACACATGATTTGGGAATTGAATCAGCAGGAAGGGAGGAGATCGAGGATCCCCTACGATGGATATTATCTCCCCTATCATATTTAGAGGATGTGACTTTAAATGGTAGCATTATTCTGGACCAGAAGTTACAAAAGAGAGTTAAAATATTTTGAAAATAGGGGGTTATTCAGCCAAGACCAATGGAAGATATTAACATGGATAATCTCAAGGAATATTCACAATCTCCAGTGGTGGATGTTCACCCGAAAAGTGATGTATATTATATAGATGGTCAATAGAGGAGGTTCCTATTCACAGAGACAGAATGTCGATAAGTCCCAAACAATGTTCCAATATGAAGTATCCTATAGTCAGTATCAATTTGAAAAACCTCTTGGAGGGTCTGAGCTATGATGGTGGGGCCAAATGCAACTTATTTTTACCATCAGAAATGGATTGAGATGGAGAAGGACAAACATCAGGAGACAATATTATAGGACAGATCAGAAAAGGCCCTAAATTCCTAAGGAGAATTAAGGGGAGTAAAGAAAACAAGTAGCTAGGGTATTGCATTGTTTCGAGGAAGCGGAAACCAAATGGTCAAAAAGACTACCCATATCTCCCTAGGCCAATAGAGATGTGGTCAGCCAAAAAAGGTGGTATATCTGAGGAACATTATTTCTAGACATTTTTAGGTGAGGTGGCCCATGAAGTTGGAGACTTTGTGTCTCCAGAGCATGGCAAGGGGAAGAATATGGCCAAGCATAACTTGGATGTATTGGTTATCCCACAGGGGGATGCAGATAAGATATTGGAGGTTCTTCTCAGGGGGATATGGGATGTTATCATCCATTTAGAGGAAGCTATGTTGGAGAATCCATTACATTCAACACCTCAAATGAGTATTGTGATACGATATATAAGAGATCCCTACGGGTATCCACTAGAATGGTGCAAATGTAGTGGATTGACATTAAAGATCATATTTTGGAAAGAGGATTTAATGCAAGGAAGTTAAGAAGGGAGGATTCCATACACACATGGGACAAGATAGCTATTTGGTTCGAGGACCTCATCAAAGATCACCCGGATTTAGAGGTAAATAGACTTCTCTAAAAACTGAATAGTAATAATGTGTCTAATAGTCTCAAACTTGATTTCAATGGTTCATCTATATATTTTGGTGGGTGATGCTATTTTGTTTCAAACATAGGTTCCCACTACCCATTAAAAGTGTTTGATAATGAAAAATGAAATTTACAGGGTCAGGTAAGGCAATGTTACCTTGATTTATAAGATGTGATACTCAATGTGAAATAAAAATTTCAAAATATATAATTTAACATTTATAATAAAATAATATAGATATAAAGTAAAATTTTATATATGAAACACTTGAATAAGGGTTTTAAAATTTTGTGTATATTCCTACAAGGATTAAGTGGAATATTTTTTTACCAATTTTTTTTGAAAGTGATCTATTTCATTTTATACATTGATTATCTGCATTCAAACAATTTAATTTCAAGGATATGGGTTGGAGTTCCATATTCTAGATCAAGTGTTATGTGGTTGTTATAGTCAAAGGGGGATAAATATACCAACATAAATCTAGAAATATATAAATTCCTAATGGGGGAGAAATATATTTTTATTGGATAGTATATATTTAGGCTGAGTTTTTAAAATTGGTAAATCTCAGAGTACAACGTACATAATTCGTTTGTTTGTTTAAATATATGATTTCAATATGTGTTCATAAATATTTTTGGTTTGAGAACTGTCTTAATGTGTTTATTGAGAATTTTTGTATTATGTTTTGTTTGGAAAATGTATAACAATATTTTTCACAGCATATATCGTAAAGGGAAGTGTTGGAAGTGATCTTTGAAAGATAATGTCTGTTACTCTTATAGAAAACTATGATATTACTGGTCATTATTGTTATTCCATACAACAAGTTCACTCAAATCGGATTATAATGATTTAATTAAGATTTAAAAATAAGTTTAAGAGTGATTTAAATTTTTTTTCATAAAAAATTACATAAGTGAAGTTTGTTGTGATTTGGATGATTTTTGAGGGAAAATTTATCCCTATATGGTCTTTACAAAATATGAGATTCTTGTTTAATATGGAAATGGAGTGAATATCCGTTTTTCTGTTGTTAATGTAATTTTTTCTAAAAAAATATATTTAAATCTTGAATCACATTCAAAATCAGATGATACATAGTTTGTTTAGATTATGTAAATATATTTTTGGACCTTTGAAGTTTTTGTATAAATATTGAAAGAGAATGATTCATGTTTGTTGATTTTTGAGAAATGATATGAATTTTTATATCATGTATGAGGATAAAAAAATAAATAAAGTTTTCATTATAAAAAACATACTCAATCTAAGAAGATATTTTTTATAAGTCTTGGTTCTCTTGGAAATCCTTGTCCACTATGGGGAGTGTTCACTATTGTAATAACAGAGACCCTACTATACCAGGTAAACACTATATCCTAAACTATCACACAATAGACACTATAATGTGAATTTATTTAAATTATTATTTTAATGCTAAATTTTTGAATTATAAATTGACCAAATTAAATTCATTTTTAATTCATTATAAAATTAATATATAATTTTTATTTTTTGATATTTTTTGAAAGTTCAGCTTTTATTCAAAAAATATGATTTTCAAAAAACTTGTAATTGCTCTAACTTATTCATTATATAATAATGACTTAGAAGTATGAAAAAAATTGTGTAATCTAATATGATTCTATGGAATAATAATATCCACAAGAAAATATTCCTCAAAATTATAAATATCATGCATAATATTTTTTGAACTAATTAAAATGTTATTTAAAAAAGAAAGCCTTTTATTTAAATAAAGTATTCTCAAGTGATATTTGGGTTTTGTTATATAAAACAAAAAATACTACATATTTATTTATAATAAATAAATTTATTTTATTAAATTAATTATCCATGATAATTGTTTCTAATATATATTTAGTTCAAAAAAACATGGTTTTACTAAAAATAGTTTTTAGAAAGCAAATTTTTTTATTATAAAATAAAAATTCCAAAAAAGGAGAAATATTATTTGATAAAATTATCATAAAATATTAAATAATAATATAATGATATAAAGAGTAAAATATTTTTTTCATTAAAATTGATTACTAAGGTTAAAAATTATTTACCAAGGTTAAAGAAAATAGGGGAAAATTAAAAATGGTAAAAGGCTTTTTTTTAAAGAATCATATTTTTCTAAAAATAAGTGGTTGAGGTGAGTATCAAAACAAACTCACTATCCCCTTCTCCCATTTCCATTTTATGGCTATTGATCATTTAATAGTGATGTTACATTAATGAAATTATAAGGGTTTCTCCAAAAACAACCCTTCACAGCACCTATAAATGGGTTACACTCCCCCCAGATCAGTACTCACCTATCCAAAGAAATTATAGAAGAAATTATTCCATTTTTTCCTCCTATAACCCTACCCAATTTTCAAAATATTCACATCACCATGATTTTGTATAAGTCCTTCATTTCCATGGAGACATACTATGAAAATCCAACTCCTCGATGTGAGTATTATCAACTACTTAGATTTTCTTCCTATGTAACTTCCTTACAATTTATTCTATAAAAAACATAATTGAATTTTTTCCATATATATATATATATTTGTTTTACTATATTATGTGTATTATAAATTTTTATTCATATATCAAATCCATTAAGTAAAAAAATCATTGTTCGTGCATATATGCGGACATTCTCTACCATGAGCAAAAAAATTAATTCCTCAATACAAACCATAATTGATCATTCATAAAATAAATTTTTTTAGGGAAAATATAAGTCATGAGGACATATTAATGATATGAGTAATAAACCATCATTGTTAATTTAATCCCATAAAATATTTGTTCTAAGAGAAAAAACTTGTCTTCATAATGTATTATGTTTTCATATCCTTTAATTATTATTATACACCTTTTATAATTATGATATATTGTAATAAAAACCAACAAAATAAGGACATAATTATTTTTATATAATGAAATCATAACATATCCACCTCATAATCATTACTTAAATCTATGTATAGTCATGTTTGGGTCAGCTTAACTAACAACTAGAATAATACTAAAAATTTATATTGTGAATTAAAATTGGAAATTAATTAATTATATAACATAATATAGACGTTTATATAAAGGTATGTTTTTGATTTTTATGATTTTATAACACAATTAATTTCATTAATTAAAAAAACACCATTCGATCAATAAGAGTCCCTGAAACATGATTTTTATTGATTTAGTCACCACATATAAAGACTGAAAAAATCATGAAATGAATTCTAATTAATAACTAACTAAATATAAAACATCATAATATTAATATTAATATCCTATTAGTTATTAAATTTGAATTAAATGAATAATATACTACAATTATGAAACTAGTACAAATGATCAAAACTATAATCCCCTCATGTAGAATATATATATATTTCATATATAGAATGATTATTTCTAAGATAATACATTAAAATGGATATTTTTAATGTTTTTAATTAATTTATTAGGATGTACATATTTTTTACATAGGACTTCAATGTTTTTTCATGGATGTTCGGATAAGAGGTAAGGGTTTTCCATCTCAAAATCCTCCCTTTGGGACATGTTTGTTATTATGGACATAATTACCTTTATGTGTTGTATATAATGACTATTGGAGAGTTTATATCCTGAAATTAATTTATCTAAAGTATTTAAAAAATCCTTATCCTTCAATACATATGTAGTGAATTACTACCCAATCTATAAGTGGGGTTTTTTAGTATCAATTTTGACTCTTTGGGACTGATGATATATTCACCACCTATTTCATTTTTTGTGGTGTATAAATTCCCATGTGAGACCCTTTACCCTATTTCAAAAGAAATTTATGGGATTTAAAGTTTATATAATTATCCCAAAATCATATTCCTCTAATTCAAGAGTTGACAACACTGTTATTATACTCCACCATTTCCATGGTGGAAAAAATCCCATGTTTTTGGTAAATTAAAGGAGTGCACTATTTCCAAGAAAATGAATCCCTATATTTATATTGAGGAGTGTATTCATATGTGGTCTAGATGAACCCGGGGTTTATCACCTCAAAATGTTTTCTTTCACCATTGACTAAACCATTACCCATATGTACAGTGTGTAGGAATAATACTACAATCCTATCCAGAAACACTCCGGGGATATACAATAGAATATTCATAGCATATTTATGAACCATTATCAAGGATTATTATATCTATTTCCTTATTATCCTTACAATTCATATTATTAAACTCAATTACTCTATTCTATGGATAACCTAAAATATTGATTATACCATCACCTCTATACTTCATTTATAAGGGTATTTCATGTTACTTTGATGATACCCAAAAGCTTATATTTTTATTAATTTATTTTTTATAGAAATAAAAATTATTATATTGGATAAGTAGCTATTTAATTTCAAAATTTCTCATTATATAGATAGCCTTGTTTGTATTCAATCAAAGTTTAGTTAGTGAATTGTATGAAACATGACATTGATTCTTATAGTGAATGTGTTTGAATTAATCAGGTAATGGGTGGGAATATAATTATATATAACCTCAATGCATCGATAGGTCTGATGGGAAAACATATCATGGATGTTTCAACATATATCTTCCAATATCTATATAGTGTTATATAAAATGGTCTTGAGAATATTTCTTGATGAAAGATATTATGAATTCCATCTGTATAATAACAATGTTTATAGTAATTCATGATAATTCTTATTATAATGGAAATATAATTTCCTTAATTTTAGTTGATTATGGAACGATGATTTCTATTTATTCTTTCTATGTCAATTATTCCATATTTATATTATAATAACATCCACTACATGTTACTCCTTACTAAGCATCTAAGCTCACCCTTATTGTTTTCTTTTTTCTAAGAAACCTAGATGAAAATTAGGTGTACTTTTTAAGGATATGATAAAAGGGTTAATAATTTTAGCATATTATGTTCAGATTGTGTCTTATATTTTCACCTATAATGAATGCATGTATCTAGTCTTATAAGAAAACTAAGATATTTGATACGGAATAAACTCTTTTACTATATTCCAATATTGTAATATTACTATCGTTTATAGGTTTGTATAGTATGAGTTATTATAGGTGGTATAATATAATGTATAGTGGGAACCTAGGGGACTAGATTTTGAGGTTCCTGGGGAGATTGAATATGTACTATGAAAACCCCGCATGATTTCTAGCAAAAAATCCATAAAACAGAAATTTATTTGTATTTTAAAACTCAATGTCATGGGATAATTATGTATATGGCCTTGTATAAATATAGTTACTAATGAGGGGAATGTGAACCATATCAACATCTATAATCAATAAAGGGATATTCCTACTAAACATGTTAATGAACTTGGAATTGAGTCTAATAAAAAATAATATCACCGAAAAAGAGAAACCTACTGTTCTAAAACTTCGTTTAACTATTTTTGAATTACTTTAAATGAAAGTAGAGTCAACCATTTAGTAGAAATACTAATAAATTGGTAGAAAAATTATAGATCGTTTCCCTAAAGAATATCTTTCTTACATTAAGAACTAAAAAAAGAAACAATTTTTAATGGTGTTATAGAAACTGAAGGGAGATACAAAACAATGGTAGTTTCTAATTCAAAACACTAAATTGGATCATTAGATAAGGATAATGGAATAGGGAACATTTAAGGAGTAATTCTATAAAAAATAAATTCCTCATGAGAAAATATTATAAAATGTTTTTTAGTAAGAGCCAAGATTTACAAGGTTAGTTAGACATAATGTGGTATATGTGTGTATATTAGAAAGAAAAACTGATAATTTTTTATGGGTTAATGATAGTCATTTAAAGGGTGGTTTTTATCATATATTTTTCATCATATAATTATATATTATGAATAACTATTAGGAATGAAAATTAATTCTCTAAGATGCATGTATTCATGGTAAATCATGAGAATAAGAGGATAGATAATAATCATTGGATGAAAATATAGAAAAGGGGAAGATAAGAAGCATGATATATCTCACAGGTGAGAATATTGTGAATAAATACTCTGGTCCTCATATAAATAGAACAAAATAATGTTACAAGTGGGGAGAAAATTGTCTTCATGATTATAAATTTATAGGAAAGGTCGAATCTGTTGATTTCCAACACTTCAATAGTAAAGAAAATAGACATTATGTGAACCAATTCCCTATGTATAAAAGGAATTTACCATAAATATTTAAAAGAGACCAAGGAAAAAATTATGTGTTAACCATAGATAAAGTAAAAGTTCCTAATTATGTTGTTGTAGGTACTCTGATCATAACTTCAATGTTATAAACTTTTTTATTTTATTTTTAATCATCAAAATATTTTAAATCTTTCATGTTTTGTAAAAACAAAAAATATTTCCCTAGAACCCTAGTAACTGAGTTATCAATTACGAAACCAAGAGAAAATATTACTACAAAAAACAAATTTCAGTAACATCAAATTATATTTAATGGGAATACAATATTTTAAAACATGTATAATATACCTATGATTGAATTTTATATAATCCTCGTTACAGTTTTTATTTCTAAGTATAATGAAAAAAACTTTTTCACTATGAACTGGATTATGATTCATGGATTTTAGGTCAAATATATTATATTTAGAGGGGATAATTCATCAAAAAAACATTCATTGAACCTCCCCTTGTATAACTACATAAATACATTCTAGGAATAGAATAATATAAAGCATGATCTATGAATAAGGGGTAAATACTACGAATAGAGGATGTACCTATAGTAAACAATCTTAGATGTTTTTTCATGATGAATTACTAGGTTATCCACCATAGCATAAATTTGTGTTCTCTATTGAACTTTTTATGATTGCAATACCAATATCTAAATATTCATATCAAAATTTAATAGTTGATTTAAATAAAAAGATTTTATTAAGTGTATGATAAGAAATTTATACACCCTATAATTTCGAAATGTGGTGCCCTATTTTATTTTTAGAAAATAAATATAGTTCCATGAGATTGTGAATTCATTATTCGGAGAAAACATCCCTTACAATAAATAATATTATCATTTTTCTTGCATTGATGAATTATTTTATCAGCTTCAAGGATCCCAATACATTTTTAAAGACCAATATTTTTCGGGTTATCATAATCTAGGGGTGAATAAGGATAATATAAAAAATATAATATTTTAAATAGGATACAATCATTATGAGTGTATGGTAATTACTTTTGGATAGACTGATGAATCTTCTATCATTATAGATTTAATAAATATATTTTTTAAGGAGTATGTTGAAAACATTTTGTTACTTTTCATTGATCATACCTTGATATACACTAAGTGGTATGAAGATTATGCGTGTCATATACAAATAACGTTGAATACCCTTAGAAAAAAAGGAATTATATGGGAAATATAGTAAGTATAAATATTGGATCAATGAAGTTTCTTCACATAGTCATATAGTCTCCATGGATGATATATGTGATGAACCTTCCATGAAAATGGTAGTAAAATAATGTATAACAACAAGTAAAATACATTAGATATAGTGTTTCTTGGGTTTTGTAGGTCATTATGGTCAGTTTTTTCAATGATTATTCCTAGATAGACCACACTCTAACCATGTTAACATGTGAAGGTGTAAATTCACATGGTCAATTGATTGTAGTGAAAATTTTGATGAAATTTTGAGTACATTGAATAATTAACCATTCTTAACTATACTATTAGGTAACTATGAATTTTGAATATATATTGACGCATCAAAGAAATCAATTTATTGTGCCCTTATTAATAATCATAGATTATGTTTGTGTTTAATATTTTTTTCAATAATTGATTAAGTATTGAAGCCCTTAATGTAAAAATGTATTGAAGAAGTATGCCACCTTGGAAGTTTGTTTTGGTGTTTCTGTGCAAGAAAATGTGTAGAGTTTTATGAAGATCTTTCTTATTTATGTTCAAAACTCATATATTATATCTTGGATATATTGGGTTTATGTGTGAGGATTATTGAAGAGTTCATAATTATCCTGGACTTGTACTAATAGTTTGTTTTTGTAAGAACATCATATACTAAAATTAATTATGAAGAAGATTCATCAAAGTGTGTTTCTTATTGGATGAAGTTTAATGATACTAAATATGGAAATGAAATATTTATTAGTACATGTGGAATTTTTATAAATAACATGAAAATATTTATTCTCATGAAGATTCATACATTAGATTAGAAGGCCATGAAATAATTTATATACTTTTCAATGATTTATTATTTTGAATAAGGCATGGTTTGTCTTGGAAATTTAAAATTGTGTAATTATATTAAGCATATATTATGGTTGTTAACCAAAATATTACACAAACATATCCAACCAGCTAGGGCATCTCAATCCCTCACAAGTGCAAGCAATATGAACTACATGTGAGAGATCACCAGAATGGTAGGAAGAATTTGGTGCGTAAAACTTATAGAGGTGTTTGTAGTTATGTAAATCGTATTTTTTGGAAAAAATGGAGGTTTTCACATGGAATACGCAACTGTGACACAACCAGGTGGGGTATTTGGTTTAAATTGTTCCATGTTTCAAAACTAGACGTTGTATCGAGTAATAAGAGAGAACAATTTTCATAGAAGATAGTTCTCAACTAAAAAATTGACTTGGGATGAGTATCTATGTGGGTTATATTATATGTATTAAAATACTATAGATATAACATGAACCATTTGATCGTGGATTATATGTTGATTCTACAGCTTCCATACCATCATCTTCCTCCTCTGGTTATCATGATTTGTTGCTCATAATTTCATCAAGTTGTAATGAGTAGTGATTGAGATCAAGATAGATTGATATTATCTATAGTGTTTGTGTTATGCCAATGATTAATTATAGCATGGAAAATATATTTTATATGAGGCAAGATTGAACATCTATAATTCATGTATGAAATCTATGTCTTGTATGCATGCATCTGTTTGAAGAATATGATATTGTGGAATAAATGAAACTTTCATGCAATGATGTTTTTAATATTATCATATTCACATGAGTCTAAAATCACAATGCAATATTATTGCTACATGAATACAAAATGATTCTAAAAAAATTTGGAAAATAATAATGTAAACCCATATTCATAGAAACAATATTAACATGATCTTCAGGACATTAAAACTCAGATATGGAAATAATATTATTGTTTGATTTTGAAGGTCATTCAACATAAAATCAAGACCATATGAAACATTATTGGAAACGCCTATAAATACTATACAACTACTATCAGGATATAAATATTGAATTCTCAATAGTTCTCTAAAAATAGATTCTCCATAATTATGCTACACAAAAATGTTTTCTTGAAGTGTTGTCATGAAATCCCTTCATGTGAAAAAAATAATCCATTATCTTCCCAGCATTGTTATAGAGAGTTTATGACATATAATGTGTTAATAATTACCATATAATGTTTCTTGTTCAACTAAAATATAAAATTTACAAGAATTAGGAAACATTATCTTGGTGTATTCACATTATTACACATACAATGTAATATGAGTGCTTCAATAGAGCTAACATAATTTGTGTTAAACAGAATGAAATACCACAAAACATAATCATATTTCATAATGAAATAATGAGATCCCAAATTTACTTTTTTTGAAAATTATAATATGTGACACCACATACATATTTATTTGAAGATATGAGAAAGTGAAACATACTTATATGAAAGATATTGGTGACACCAAGTATTAGACATACGCACATGAATGAATGAAGTTCATATATACATATAAACATTTATATAAATTATGTTATACACAAAGGTTTTTCTAGTGTTCATGGATAAAATAAAATGATGTGAAAACATACCATACAATGATATTAAATGTGCACTTGTGTAAAGAATAAGTTTCCCAAAATTAAAATGGATACTACATTTAGTGATTGAATTTGTAGTGTGACATTGAGGACCCAAGACAGAATTTAAATATAAAATATTTTTTCTCAAAGATAAATGTTAAAATAGGTAGTTTGTTTATTTATAAATATTGGAGACTACCCTTTTGTGGTAATGTAGTGGAATCACAATTTATTGATGCATTCAAGGAAATTTGGTCGAAATTAATTAAATTATATTATTGAATACTTGTATTATAATAATAATCACTTTATAACATATAGGAATATATCATTTAATATTTTGGTCAAATGTTAAATATTTCTTATACCTCATCAGTTCTAGGAAAATAATTTCAAGGTTATACCCTATATCATGCTATTATTAATTTGAAAAGGAGATATGTATTTTAGTGGGATAATATAAACTATAAACCGAGCTTATAGTCATCCACACTGTTATATAACCATATAAAGAAAACATATTTTCCATTTTGTTTTACTATTTTATGATATTTATCACTAATTATAGGTGAATTTAACAAGATATAAAATTTTTATATGTAATAGAGGTAAGGAATTGCATAAAATTATTAATTCATAAATTGATTCCCACACAAAATCACCCACTATTTTGGTCTCTATCCCAAAGTGATGTTATTTATTTTCATCAGATCCAGTCATACCTCTAACAGGATTTTGTTATTTTAAGATTATATATGATTATATATATATATATATATCTTGTCAATAAATAATTTAGATCAAACATAGAGTATTTATATCTAATTTTTATTACTGGTTTATCTTCTCTGAGACTTTAAAGAATAAATGGAAGAAATAATTGAGAAACGTGAATAATACATCCCTATTGGGAAAAGAAGAAAATGGGTCAATTTTCCAATGATTTATTTATTAACAAGAAATTACGTGCATGGGATTGGAATATCTGGTAGTTTATTATTATACCAAAGATATGGATAGTATTTTATCCTTATATACTAATAAATAGTTATTAGATATGTTGTTCCATGGTTTTCAAACAAAAAAACCAAGAACAAGTGTTGAAGATCATTCCTTAAAAAATAAGAATTATACAGTTTGGTAGAAGACCCTTCTAGAAGATATCACTCACCTAGATATCTTAGATAAGAAAATATAGAGTTCATTGGAATAAAGGGTGATGAATTATGTTAATCTCACTAAATTGTGAAATTTCAAAAGTGATAGATTTAAGGATCTTGATGAAGACATGAAGAAAATTTAAAAATAATTTTTTAAAAGCATGTAATCTAATATTAATATATATAAGAAAATTTTTTTCAATGAAGTATAGAATTTTGATCAAGTATAATGGTGGTCCATGATTGAATATCAGTGTCTCAATATGATTCTTCGGATTTATGATTCCACAATAGAATTTAATGAAAATATACAGGAATTAGAATTCAATAAAAATAATAATAATGAAGTTATGAATTATTATCTTGAAATAAAATTATAAGATATCCTTCATTTTGACTCCTTGATATTGTAGAAGAACAAAATCCATGATTATAAATTTATAAAGTTACCAAAATATTATAAATATAAATTGAATTTATTTGAGGATGATATATTTATCATAAATAGGAAATTTCATGAACTTCTAGTCAGACTAGAAAATATGGTAAATGTTTGAGTTGATTCTGGAAAACAATATGAATGAAGAGCTATTACATCGTGAGATAAAGGCACATAAAATTTAAAATTGTAATCCTATTCTATGAGACCTCTGTCATGTGGACAAAATCAATTGATATCACTCAAAGATCAATATCAAGTGGTATCTAAAATAAAGTATCATCCACCATTGGAAATAATATATGTCCCAACGCTGGACATATAACAAATATAGGTTCAAAATAGAAGCCTATACAAATATAGAAGAATAATTAAAATTAACTACTTACTAAAAACTTTGTTCTGAAGTACCCTAAGAGTATAAGGAACTATTCCTCTAAAGAATCCTAGATGGAGAATCAAGTGAATCAAAATCAGAAAGCATGCCAATCTAGCTAGTCAGCAACATAAAAGAAAATATTAATATTTATTGGATACTTTTGGTACTATAAAATATTCAATCACAAATAATATTATTGATCATATAATAACAAAATATTTTCAAATTAATGGATGCCTAAAACAAAGGGGAGAATATAAGTGAATAATTAATCACCACATATGAAATGAAATAATTTTACATTTATAAATAGAGTTGAATGATTCAAGAATATATGAAAAAATTTCAATCTCTATAGTAATAATGAAGAGGTATTGAGGAATAAATCAATCAATCGTAACACTAAAAAAATTAGATAAAATACCTATAGAATCTGGTGACTAGTATAAGAATACCATGGGGAAAATTAGAAGAAGGATGATAATGAAAAAAAATTAAAAATAATTTCATAAAAAGTGTATAGACAAATAGATTATGTTTCATAATTTCTGGAAGAATTGTTCACACCAAATAAAATAGTATGGAGGGAATATATATAAAAATTAATCTATGAAATATTAGGTAATAATAGGTATGACTAGAAGTGGGAAAAATAAAAGGACTGAAGTAAATTAAGGAACACATGAGACTCTCTCTTTAACTACCCATATTTCCCTAATTATTCCAAATGATATACTACTAATTATACCATTTGATGTATAAATAGGAATAAAAATTAATGTAGAGCATGAGAAAGTAGAATGTGAATGAAAATCAGATCTTTTGCATGATGATGATGAATTTTATAAGTGGTTGTCAATATATTATGACCCGAAATAATTGAAGTTTTGTGGTGAAGGTGAAAGGATAGGTACATTAGTTTTGAGAAACAATTCCCAGCCATATTTCTCTCACTTAAAATCAAAATATATATACTCTATTCTCATATATATTGTATTTATCCAATAGTTATAGGGAATTTATGGTGATTCCCCTATTCCCAGGGCGATATGAAGGAGAAAGTATATTTCTATATTTAATATATAGATTATTGATTCCATTAAAAATATAATATACCATCTTTTTTTAACTTTTGAATAAAATATTAAAGATTATTTATTTCAAAAGCTAAATGATCAATCTAGAAGAGGTTGATCAAAATTTCATATATAATAAAAAAAATTACATTCACCATCTTGGATAAGATCACAATAGTTGGATTAAACATTAATTGGAACTCAAAAAAATAACTAAGGACAATATCAATATTGATGAATTGAAATAGGAGATCATCCTTTTAGTGGGAGTATCAACAAAAGTTCCTAGATCATTAAATTTCATTCAAAAACCAATATCTATGGTAGTTACTTTTTAAAGAACTCATTTATGTGGTATGTTAACACATTATATTATACTAATTAAAAAACATCTACTGATATAGAGTGATTTATTTTGGATGATAACGTAAAAGAAGCATGTTCATGAACAAAAATAATTATTGTAGAAGTTACATGAATGATTTCATGAATATTTTCTACCAATTATAATTGAATGTTTTTAATATTTTTTTTAGATGAGTGCTGGAATTTTACATTAAATATATCTTGATAAATTTCTTTACAAGTATTATAAAAAAAATATCCAATTTCATTGCATGAATAGGTATCCAAAAATTATTTTCAACATATAAATAATTGAATAGTATATAAGTAATTAAACAAGCCATGATACATCAATAGGTATCATATTCATTGAATTGATAATGAATTTGTTTTGTCTACATTAGACCTTCTTTTTTTTACACTGGGTTAACACATGTAGACATAGTGTGATTGATAGAACATTTCTTAATAAAAAATCATACCATACTCACTCATGTACTATGAATTTTCTATCAATTAGGGGACATATTAAAATGAAAATAGAGAAGAAATAAATAGACCATATTGAAATCCAATTATATATAATGGTGTTGAAAAAAATATAATGGGGTATACTTTGTGTTATTTTTGTATTTGTTTTTAATAAGTAAGTGATGAATCGCTTAATTAAAATATATATTGAAGACAAAGGATTTACTTGAATTATGTTTTTTTGTTTTCAAGATTGAAAATGTGTGAATTTTAATGAAGATCCAACCTTGTGATGTTCAATAAAAATATATTGGATGAATTAGATTTAATTGTGATTAATGTTAAACCATTCTCAATTATCAAGGACTTGTTCTAGCAGTGTTTGTTGTAAGAGCATTTCCTACTAGATTGGAGAATGAAGATTATCCATCCAATGTAATTTCTCATTGGATGAAGTTTCATGAAAGTAATGGCTTCCATGAATGATTTCATTATTTCAAGAGGAATTTTTAGGAAGACCATTAAAATATTTATTTTTATAAAGATTGAGACATTACTTTTAATGGCCATGAAAAAATATAAATACTATTTCATTATGATTTTTTATGTAGGAATGGGTTAGCTTGTAAATTTCATAATTTTGAATTATACTAAGAATATATTATTTGTGTTACGCAAAATAATTATTGATCCATATACAATAAGAAATTCTATCTCAATCCCACACATTTTATAGAAATCTAAATCATGTGGGAGAGATATATGAGAAATATATCCATGATGATAGGGTGAAGTGGGTTTATGGTTTTAGTAGGGGTATGGTTAGGTATGTGAATTGAATACACTGAGAACAAGTGTGGATGCTCGAGTGGATCATGAATGTATGTTCTAGCCTAAAGAGGTAGTCTGTTCAAGTTGTTCTCGGGGATGAACCATTGTGTTGGTTGAGTGATCCATAAGAATAATTTTCTTATTAAGCGGTGAACAGCTGAACAATACTTCGATGCACGGTGGGGAGTTATATGGGATACTGTTCCATTGTTAAAATATTATAGATATAATGTGTACCGTCTAAACAAAATTGATCTGGCGATCCTCCCGCTTCCACACCAACTTCTTCCTCATTCAATTATCATGAGTTTCTATAAAAGATTTTTTAAGGAGACAGTAATAATTGGTCAAGATCAAGAATGTCACAAACAGTCTCTAGTGAGTGTGATACACTAATGGTCAATACCAAAATAGAAAACACAGTTTATATGAGTAATTATTTATTATCTCAAATTCATACATACAATATACATCTTGAATTTATGCATCAACTTGAAGAATTTGATACTAAAAAATAACTAAAAATTCTGTATGATAATGTGTTTAGTATTGTCTCATTCACATAAGACTATGATCATGAAGGATGAATCCAGCTATATGAAGATTATATGATTGATGGTGTCATTAGAATAAAAGATACTAATGTTTTAATAATTTAACATATTTAGATCTTTAAGATATTTAACCCCACTAATATGAAAAAAATATTCATCAGGTTTGTGAATGTGTCTTGGAATAACATAAAAATTTCATGCTAATGTTATATTATATCCCATTTAATACCATAAAACTATGGTTGAGGGATATAGATAAAATCCTAAAGAGATGTCTGAAAAAACAATATCCATAATTGTTTTCATAAAACCTTTATCAAATGTTGTTCTTCTATGATGCATTAGCATGAAGGAAAAGTATCTATGAGGCACTCAACATTGCGAATGAGGTTTCCCTGCACATATTGGGAAAATAACTACCACATAACTTTTTATATTCAATGAAAACATAGTGGTTACAATAATATGGAAACAAATGATAGTGTATTGAAATTATTACAAAGGAGGTGCAATATTTGATTTTCCATGATGAAAACATGGTTTTCATGATAAAATAAAGTTATCCTACAGAGAATATATTGTTTCTTAAAATGAGCAAGGAGATGTCACATGTACCATTTAGTTGAAGAATAAACTGAGACACAAATTACTAAGTGACATGAAGTCATATGAAAGTGAAACATACAAACATGAAAGAGTACAGTGAAACAAACAATACAATCCATACACATTCATTAATGAAGTGTATACATTCACAAACATTGATATTTGATATTTCATGCACAAGGTGATTACAAGTGTTCATTTATTAAATATGTTGTTGTGAAAAGATACTTTTCACTTAAATTAAGATTATACTTGAGAAATGAATAGGTTTCACCAAATTGAAACTGATACAACATTTAGTTATTTAATTTGTGAGAGAAATTGAGAACCCAACAAAATTATTTGATTTAACATATTTTTTTAAAAGATCAAAATTATAATATTATTCAATTTAATTTCTATATATTTAATACATCCCTTTGAATACTGTGAATTTTAAGTAGCCTAATTTAATAGTTAAATCATATTAATTTAAAAATATTTTATCATTTCTATTGAGAAAGTCCAATATTAAACTTTTTATTACTTCATAAGGTAATTTCTCATATCCTATAATCTTATTCTTTAATGTATCATGAACCTGGTCAGTGAAAGAAAAACATGTTCAAGGTCCAAACCTTTCCCAGGATTTTCATGATAATAAACGAAAAATTTTGTGTGATTGGGATTATAAAAATAATACATTGTGGTTGTTACAAATAGATAACATTAAACATTAATGAATAATGAGTTTTAATCAAAGAATTCATTTTCTATATTTGATGATATTTTTAGGTTTAGAGTTTTTGATAAATAAAACATAACTCATACATGCAAAACTATATAATACAATGTGGAAACTTCTGATAAGTATCCATTTTTTCATCAATATAAAACCTGTAATATAAAACATGATTTCGATTTATTAAATATCATTGTAACATTATATTTCGCTTATTACATTCTTTAACTCATCATTAAATCTCATTTAGTACATTTTCAAACATAGGGTGAGGATAAAATTTCCCAGTAAGGGGTTTCAAAAAAAAGTAAACTACTATCCAAGTGAAATTAATGAATTCCAATGAAATGATAACCATTATCTCATTTTTCTTTCACAAAATGAAATAAATCATTTCCACAAAAAAATAAAAACATTTTTTTTCAAATAAAAATATATGAACCCATTTCATGAAAATAAAAATAGTTTTAAGAAACATTGATCATCACATTTATAATTAGTTTAAACCATTTTTAGAAATAAATAGAGCCCATTTAAATCAATACTAGAAACCATTTGGTAACTCTATCCATTTAACTATGAATATAACGAACATTAACCAATGCATTGGAGTGCTATCTGGATAACCAATCATATATGCTCTATTGGGTTCACCCTATAGTATATGGGTGCACCCATTGAATATGTGTTATTTGGCTCACCCATTATTCATATAATATTTAAGTACCATATCAAGAATGAAAATATTTATTCTTAGGATTTTTCATCATAAAACACTTAAAAGAACTTCTATACTCATATAGAAATAACTATCAGATATCAAAAGAACATTTTCATTTAGAATCCCATTTTCAAAACCAAAATTTTTATTTCATTAAAAAACAAATTTTCAATACAAAAATTATAATAAAAATGGAAAGCAGTTTTTAATTTAAGAAAACATGAAATTTTTTAATGAAATGAAAACATAAAAAGATTGTTATGATGGTGGGAAAAATTATTATCCCCATATACATCAAAATAGAAAAGTCCATTTTTTGTTTGTAATGAAAGTCAAACATTCCGTAAAAAATTAATTTTTTTGAATAACATTTAAATAAAGAAAAAAAAGAAATTTACAATACCCTCATTTCTATATAATTACATAAATGAAGTAATTTTGAAAACAAATAAATTGAAGATAAAGAGAGTTTGGAGTAAAACGTTAAAATAGGATTAGTTTTAAAGGAAAGGATATTTAACAATGAAGAAACATTTGAATCGCAATCCCCGTGAATGAATAACAATAAATACATTTTAAAATATAATGAGAAAAGAAATATTATGAGTATAAATTGTCAAAGGGGATGTATATATATCTCATAAAATAATACAAGTGTCAAATTCCAAAATGAGTCTCAACAAAATGAAATTGATGCGAAGGCCCTTACCTTCAGTCTGAATCATCAAATATGTTATTTATCTTCCGAAATTACATAATTTGGATAATTATCTACTTACTAAATAACATATCTTAGGTATATTATTCATTTTATTTCATATTTTTCCATGATATAGGAAATTATTTAATAATTTAAGTTCATTTTATTTGTTTTGATGGTATTAGACTTATATATCAAAAATGAATATAGTTGATTGAATATGGTAAAGGGGGTAATTATTTGAACTTATCCAAGAAAATAATCATTAAATTATTATCATATATATCTTTAAATTATAAATTTTATACCAATCATGAATTATGTTTATGAAAAATGATCTATGTTATGACCATGGAAACGGTAGGTCGTACGTACAAATGAGTAACGTTCCCACTATTTAATGATCATTATGGAAAGGATTTAATTATAATTTATCTTTAAATAATGATAAAAGTATCAAAAATACCTTATTATTTCATTAAATAAATATAAACATATATATTAACATTGAGATGTGGTGGTGAAAAAGAATCACATCACTTTGTGGAAATTGTAGTCTACACATTTGCATAAACATTGGTATAATTTTTTATTCAGTGGAAAGGTAAGAATGAAAATGATATATTACCTTTTAAGAATGATTAATATTTTATTAATATAATAAATTATTCCCATATATTCTTTAACTATATCCTTATTGTGTTCTACGAAAATTGGTAGTGAAAAATGAATCATATTTGTGAGGCACTAGTCTTCCGCGCACACGAGCGAATTCAAAATATCCCCTACATAAATAAAAATAAAAAGGTATATGTGATATTATCATTAAATAAGTATAATTATGTAAAAAATATAATATATATACTTTAAATCCATCATTAAAAAAATACATGTGATTCGATTATGAAAAAAAATTTACATTAGTTTTCACGGTGGTTGTCCTCCTTAAACAAGAATTATGATTTTGTTTTCCATTTTATGGAAGAGGTGACTGATTATTGTTATGAAATTATGATAATTACATCTATGTATATCGTAAAGACCCATAAATTTTAGAGAAATTGTTTTCTTAATTTCTTTTGAATTTTACAAGTCCGTAGTTTCTTACGGAACATGATTCTGAGGCCCGGTGTGCTCGGAATCAATTTTAGAAGATTAGCTCGGGTATGTTTAGTAAACGAATGAGTGGGTTTCTATATCTTTTGAACCGGTTCTCGGAATTGAAATCTAAGGGCACCGATGAACTCGCAGCACCGGTAATTGCTTAGGGGGACCTTTTTCGTAGTTGTGTTTTGAGTGGGTTGAGGTTTCATAAATGGGGATTTAGAATAAAATAAATAAAATTTCTTGTGTACAAATTTTATCAAAGGAAGGTGTTTTTATATCCTACAAAGGGGGAGTTATCTGTGGGGCGCACACACCACCTAACCTCCCATGGGAGGGTTTAGTGTGGTGGGGCCCACATGAACCCCTAACTCCTTACCTCCCCATAACTCCACTTAACCTCTTTAATCTTCCCTTGCATTTAATTTTTTGACAACACCTCCCATTAATTATGTGGAGCCTCTCCACCTCCTTCTCTTTAGGAATGCCAACACAGTTAATTTATTACTTCATTAATTAATATGTGTTTTCAACAATTTGTTTGAATTGTTTTACCTTGCTTGGCACGATTAATATATGGGAGAGTCTTAATTTTATATTGGGGGATTTGGAAATTACTTGGTAGTGGAACCTTTGGAGATTTTGGGAGGAGAGCTTAATCCCTCACAAACGAAGAACAAATCTGATGTTCTCTTCACAAAGAACAGTTCTTATTCTACTAGATCTCTAACCAACGACACTTGAGCCGGGATCGAAGGCTTGCGGAAGTGACGAGTGCCAACGATAGTCGTCACCATTATCTCCTCCCTTGCGACGACGTCAACGATTCGACGTCCACCCTCTTGCAATATCGTCGTCGAATGGAGAACCTTGAGGTAGGGGTTATTTTTTTGTTCAAGTCTTTATCATCGTTATTCATTGCTTAAGGTTTGGCCGCATGATATCGTCGTAATGGGAGCAGATCGGACCGCACAAACATGGCTGATTCTCCTCCCCTCTTCTTTTTTAATCTTCCTTGATGTTGGAGGCGGAGACGCATTGTACCGTTGCACCGTGCGGTGTTCGGCAAGGAACTGCGGTTATGCAAGTCCGCGACATAGGAGGTGCGGTGTCGTTGCCCCCCGCAGAGGCGCAGAGGGACGCGGCCGGAGCGGGCCGCAGCGGTGGTCCGTGACGCCGTCGCGCCACAGCGGGGGGACGAGCCATGGCCTAAGGTCACGACGGACCAGTAGGGGCAGCCGGTCGAGTCGGTCACCGGCATCTCTAGGAGGAGGGACCCCTTCTGGGCCCCGGGGAAACTCACAAACCGGTCGGCCAATATGGCCGGCCATTACCCAAAACAGTGGGGGTGTAACCCCCCGACCAGCTTTTAGTGCAGACCACACTAGGTCCACCATTTCCAAAAATAGGGGGTCACGCCCCCTTGTCATCTCTCTCGGCCAGCGCCTGGGCCGCGGCCCGCATCCAAACCGGACCGTAGGCCGCACGAGCCGGGCCAGCTTAGGCCACGCGGGCCGGGCCTGCCGCAGGCCACACGGGCCGGGCCGGCCGAGCCCAAACTGGCTGGGTCATGCCAGCCGCGGGCCACGCCACGCCGCGCCAGCCAGGCCAGACCTAGACCCGGGTCGGGTCGAACCGGTTCGGGCTGACCCATGGGGGGGTTGGGCCAGGTTGGAATGGGCCCAGACCGCCACTTCGGACCGTTTTTCGATCTTTTTCCAATAACATGAGCTACGGCCCTCCGATCGATGCACCGTCAGATGCGTAGGATTCTGTGGAGAGAGATGGTCGTTTTGGTATATTACACTCAATGTTTCGGCAAAGTATGTGTACTGCCGGGTTTGTTCGAACTCAGAACCAACTGGGCCCTCGGAGCGGAAACGCTTATAACATGAGCTCCGGACGTCCGATTGACGTGTCGTCGACTTTTTTGGATTCCTCTTGATGAGACGGTTATTTTGGAATACTTCATATGATGTTATGAAGTAGTTGGTGTATAACCGGGTTGGATTGTACCTGAAATCCAACCAAACTCCTGGAACAGAAATGCTAATAACTCACAGACCGGGAGTCCGATCGACACGCTGTCTGTTGCGTTGAGACCCATATGATGAGGATATCCTTTGAGATAATACCACATGAGTTTTAGTGACACTTGGATGTAACGACCAGTAGATCGTGGAGCGGGACCTCCAGGAGACGAGCATACATGGTGAAAAGACCTAGTAGGTGTAGACCAGACGACTGCTTGACTGATTCGACTCGGAGTGATTCGATTAGCCCAGTGGATGGAGCACCTGGTATTTGGAGGCAGTCCCACAGTGGACGGAGTGTCTAGTAGTTGGCAGCAGACCCGTGGTACTCGACAGGAGAAGTACCTTTGTATGCTATTAGAGAGAGCGCCCGTTATTTGGCGGTAGACCCTCAGTGGACGGAGCGGCCATTATTTGGCAGCAGACTCGCAGTACTCGATTGGAGGAGTACCTCAGCAGTCTAAGGATAGTGAGTAGCGCCTCAGAGTCATGACAATGCTATTCTACTCGACAGAGGAGGAGTTCTCCAGAAGTTGTGGTTTCGATAATGAAAATCCTGGTTTGAGTTGAGTCAATGACCTTTCTATTTACCTCATGATTGAGATGGGTCACCTGATAACTTAGGTATATGTAATAGAATATTCCTAAGTAGTGGTTATCGGTTGATTTCATAACCTTTGTGTTTCCTCAAGATTGATATGGGTTATTTGATAAATTAAGTGTAAGTATGGGCTTATACCTAAGTATGGGTTATCTATTGAGTTCCTTCTTTATGGTTATCCTTATTGGATTTAGTGAGACCTTGAGGTTCTTGGGGTCCTTACTGAGTATCTTTATACTCAACGCTACATGGTCTATGCCCGAATCTCGTTTTCTTGGATGCAGACGATGGATAGCGCTGACCGTGGTGGATTCTACAAGGACTGGATGGTACGTGGAGGAGACGGACGGACGGACGGACGCGGAGTGCTGAGGAGGACATCTGTACCTACCCTTCAGGTAGGATCCGTGGTGCAAGATCTAGGTGCTGCTTGTCACCTTTTGGCTGTTGTCCTTTGAGTTGTAATTTAATTTTAGTTGTAGCTGTACTTTTCTGTTGGACTTGTATTTCCGGACCCTTTTGTATTTTCAGCACACTTTTTTTACTGATTTACTTAGTGTTTGCTTCTGATTGTTCTCTAATTGTGTGAGTTTATGTTTTATAAAGGAAATCCCTTACTAGTTATAGGGATTTATGCCTTTGTTGCTAGTCGCCAACCCCGGGCCTATAGAAGGAGGGTTTGGGGTAGTTATGACTCGGGTCCCGGGGGATGGGTCGTGACATATAAGGTAAATATTTTTTTTTATAATATGAGAATAAATAATATTTCATTTAAGTGTATGGAAGATGAAATTAAAAAAAGATACTCGGTTAAGCATGATACCACTTCTTCTACAACCTCCTTAGATTAGCACCTTATGATTTCATAAAATGTATTTTTATCAATAAATTCTTGTAGGTTGTTTTTATGGATTTAATTATTTAATTTTTTTAATGTATTGGTCGATATAAATTAATTTAAATATGTGATGAGGATAGGAGCGTTGGTAGCATTTTATAAGTGAGGTGAGGGGCACACTTGTAATCTTTTTAAAGAAAAAGGTGCACCCTTGTCTTTCACATGCCACAAGGATGACAAATAGACCATTATCCCAAATTATACATGCTATGGTCAACATATGGGCATAAAATATAATTTAAAATGTTTTTATATGACCCTTATACATATCTATTTATTTTAACACCCGATAAATGTGTTTTTAAATTAACCATTGGAAATTATGTTTTACAGCTTTTACTATTCATCATGACAAAAAATAGGATTAAAATAATTATATAATATAAATTTTTATGCTTAAAAATGTTTCATATATTTAACCAAATTTAATTCATATATATAGAATAATTTAGTTTAAATTTAAACACACAGATGTGATGAAAAAATAGGTTTTCAAGATGTGTATTTTTCAATTAAATGACGACATTATATTAACTCTATGACTAGATTATCATCATATGAATTTAAATTAATATTTATTGATATATAATCTATAAATATAAATTAAATAATTATTTATTAGGGTTTTTTTATGAATAATTGAAATAGATAATCTTTGTTCACTTTAAAACAGTTTTTTGGAAAATCTCTTGTTTAACCCCAAAAATAAACTTTCACTAAAATTAAATATAAAGATGATTCAAAAGTAATTAAGTAGAATAAATATAAATAAAAAATAATTATGTTACCTAAAATAATATTTTAAAAAATAAATCAATTTTAAATAAATTAATTTAATAAAAAGAAATTACAGTTTTATAAAACATTATGATTTTTCACAATTCATGGAAAAATCAATATTTTTTGAAAAATCAAAATATTTCACCATATATTAAAAAAATGTATTTTATAAATTATATTACTTTTTTCTTATTAATATTAAAAAATTTATAAATATTACTTTAAAATAAAACTATATAAAAAATATTGTAATTAACATTATATCCTTCTTTATTTGAAAATTTACATAATATTTTATAATGAATGTAAATATCGAATTATTATTAAAGAAAATAAAAATTATTTATTATTTAATTAAATATGTCATTATATTCTCCCCTTCTTATAAATTACATCCACCAAATTTAATTTACTTATTTAACAAGTGGGGTAACAATTCCCTCTTTGTATTTTCAAATTCCCATGCTTCCTCTTCAACCATATGGGGTTTCCGTAAAACATTAAGATGGTGAATCAGCATATTCTGTAACACATTTTCTCTTTCATCAAGAATTTAAATATGTTTTAACTTATAAAAAGGATTCTCTTCCAACTAAACTACTTCAGGACTGAAAAAATGAGATGAATGGGGAAAATATTTCATTGACATTGAAACATTAAATATGTCGTGTATCATGGATAAACTTGAAGGAGAAGCTACTTAGTAGGGAACTGATCCAAATTTCCCTATGATATCATGTGTTCCAATATACCATAGAAATCGATTTATCTTTTTTCCAAAATGAATAAAACTTTTCCATGAAGATACTTTGATAAATACATGATCACCGAACTCAAAAGAAATATATTCCCTTCAGGTATCCACATGACTTTTCTACCTTCTCTTATCCATCCTCATATGTTGCTGAATCAACTTTTCCTTATAATCCATTTATTTGTAAAAATCTACTCTAATAAACTTCTATTCTCAATCTTTATCCCAAAAAGATAAATATGACACCACTTTGTATATAACGCCTCAAATGGTACCATCACTATACCAGAATAAAGACTGTTATTATATGAAAATTCAGCCAATGAAATATGATGATCCCATCTTCGATGGTAATCCATTGAACAATAATGAAGATTATCTTACATGGTTGGAATGTTTCTATCAGTCCATCCACCAAATTGAGGATGAAAAGTTTTATTAAAATATAATTCAATACCCAATGACTTCTGATGTCCTTTATAAAAATTATATGTGACATTGGATCACATTCGGATGAAATTCAGAGTGGAAACCATGTAACCTGACAATATCATTTACATACAGTCAATAAATATGAACCAGTATAATATTATACTGAATTGGAAGGAAATTTTTTAATTTGGTTAATTGATCAACAATAACCCAAATTGCATTATTACCTCATCAAGTCTTTAGTTATCCCACCACAAAATATTATTCTATATTTTACATTTCCACTCTCAAACTGGAAAAAGTTAAAGTATTATATTTTGTAATTGAATTTTTTCTTTAACCTACTGAAAAAAAATTTTTTGGTAAATTTAGAAATATCTCTTTTAATAACATCCCTCAAATAATACTTATGAATGTCTCTAAAAATCATAGTATGACCCAGATGAGTGGAATATGAAGAACTATGAGATTTATAAAATAAAATATATGTGAATGGGAATCACACGATACACATAATTAGTTTACAAAATATGCTTAAATCTTCTTCATAAACATTAAACTTAGGAAACTCGGCCTCAGGAACAAATTATACCTTTTTTACAAAGAATGATCCAATTTCTAAGTGTTCTTAATTATTTATGACAAATTCGGTTGCACTAAAAACTAAAACAAAATAGATGTTGTCACTATATCCAGAAATTCTTGGAAAAAATTCATCAAATCATTAAATAAAGGGTTATATTACAAATATATCACCATAAATTCAGCATTATTTTTCTAAATAAATGAATCACCCACTTTATATTATTTTTTAGGATAGTAATGAATAATGAAATCATAATACTTGATAATTTCTATACATTTTATGGGTCTCATGTTTTTTTCTTTTTTAGTGAATAGATTCTTTAAACATTTATAATCATTATATGTTTTACATATTAATCCATACAAATGATACATTAACAATTTTAAAGAGAAAACCACAACAGTTAATTACAAATCATGTATAGGGATATTTAACTCTTGAGGATTTAGCTAAAAAAAGAATAATAATATACGTGTTCATTTTGCATCATGATATAACCATGTACCTTGAATTAAGCATCATTGTAATGAATAATTTTCCATTTCAAGAGGGGGGGGGGTCCAAAATAGATTATCCACCAATATTTTTTTAGTTCATAAAAAGAACCATCAAATTATTTTTTCCAGACTAATTTAACTCTTTTTCTAGTTATCATAGTCAATGGGTAGACATCCCTGAAATGTTTTCAACAAACCACTAGTAGAAGCCTTCTAAATAAAGAGAAATATGAATCTCTATAACATTTTTTCCTTTTTCAAATCATAAACAACTGTTTTGAGTTGTCTCAAATGTTATGCCATATTTAGAAATAATATGTCCAAGGAAATAAATATTTTACAACCAAAATTCACACATTCTAAATTTTCGATATAGTTTCATTTCTTCTATGGTTTTCAAAAAAACTCATTATTTGACTTTAATGTTCATACTGAATCTTATAATATTCCAATATATCATCGTTATGAAGAACCAATAAATTATCTAATAACACAAGGGGAAATATATTCATATGTTTCATGAATACTACAGGTGCATTTTAAGACACAATGGGTATAAACTCAAACTCATAATGACCATATCCTAACTAAAACATTATCTTCATAATGTCACCCTCCTTCAACATTAGCTGATGGTACCAAAGACATAGATGATCCTTCAAAAAATATTGACCTCTTTTGAACGATCAAAAAAATAATTTCTTTGAGTAAAATGATATTTTCTCTTAAGTGTTATGTTATTTCGGGATTCATAATCAATTCAATGTATCATATAAAAAGCATTATTTTTACCAAATGAAATAGGGGAACCCCATGGTGATTTGATAGGTTGAATGAATCCTTTATCTATCTACTCCAATAATTTAATTTTAAATTTTATAAGTTCTACATTATCCATTGGATATTAGGGTTTGGAAATAGGATTTTCAAAATAAACTGCTTCAATAGTAAAATCAACCACCCAATCAGTAATAACACCGTGAAAACAGTTTCTTTCTTTTAAAAAATATAACTACGTAACTTTCAATTCAATATCTAATCAATTTTTAGGCTTCATGGTATGTTATAAAAAGTTTAAATCATTAAATAAAACATTATTAGCCCTATAACATATCATATTATGATAAACTAAAAGATAATCCATATACAAAATTATATCATACTCTACTATTCTATATTTATAATAATTTTTATTAAAGGACACCCAATAAATAACAAAATGTATATTCTTATAAATCTTGATTGATTTAATAATTCCACCCACAGTTTTCACCAAAAGATAAATATTATTTTTATATACTAATATTCACATTTTAATTCCTAATTTATCATAAATGAAAGAATTTGAAGATCCATATTCAATCTGGTCCTTTTCATAATTTGATTAAACATGTATCATATTATCAACACTTTATAAGACGGTCTAACATCAACTATAGTAGTTGAAAATGACATTTATAGAGATTTATTTTTCTCAGAATGATTATTTCCAACCAATAAAAATAACATCAGACATGAATTAGCATAATGAACAAACTCAATGTAACTAAAACACCGCATCATTGTATAGATATCATTCTTCCCATTATTTGATTATGACTACTCGTTAATTTACAATAATAAACCATGTGGCCTAACATACTACAATAAAAAAAATCCATATCACTTGAAACATTCCTTGAAATGTCATTTACCACACAAGGAATATTTTGGGGTCATACTTGTAAACTTCATAGAAAGTGAAATCTCCATTTCCATCCACCATGAAATTTTATTATTGGTTTCATGTCTAGGAAGATAATTTTTAGTAAAATCTATCTCAAAATTCTTAGCACAATGAATAAAAATCTCAGAATTTTGTAACTCTCATGCGGATAAAGAGCTTACTAAAATTACATTCCACTATAATTAAAATATATTAATTATATAATCAGTTCCAAAAAAAATAGAGCACATACATGGAATATCCTGTAATGTTTTCAATATAAAAAAAATATAATATTCATATTTTTTCCTCAATAATAAAAATTGATTCTATATCATTATTATAAAAAACAGAATGAAATGATTCTCAATAAAAAGGTACTTGAATGCATCGCTTCTATGACATCAATATCATTCGTTGAGCTAGTATTCATAACCAAAGAAAACCATTGATAATCATAAGATTCAAAATGAAAAATGGTTGGATTAAATTTAAATGTTCCAATTATCCCATTACATCAAATATCTTTTCAAAAAAATTGAAATAGAATTCATATACCACAAGGTCAGATGATACACTGAATTATGGGGGTTATTATGTCTTGAAATGATATACTTTATATATATTCTTAATGGTAGATCTGACTTCTCTATAGCATGAATATGACAACTATATATACCCAGCATCAACCAATCCATCCAGAAAACAAACTACATAGTTCCAAGTAAACCGTCTTGGGATAATGATTTGGAAGGATACTTCCCTCTCGATACCTTGTTACTAAATATTAACTATTTCATCCACATAATAAAAGTTGGGAAAAGTTATATTTTAGATGAATAAACATGGTAATATTCAAATTATATATCATTTCATCTTAAGAATAACCTAAAATATTACAATTGCATGATATTAACATAATTAAAGCCTCAAAATTTATCTAAAAATTTACACTTATACTTACTATAAGGACTTGTCAATAAATTTAAAAAATATTGTGTTTTATGTCACGAATTCATTATCAACATTTTTGAATTGTTTAAATTATAGTTTTTTAGAATTTGGTCACAACTCATACGTAAAACACCGTATACTACAATGTGGACACATCTTATAAGTATTTATTTTCCTTGATATAAACAACTTAAGATAATACTTGAATTATTTTTATTACAGATCTCCATGAATTTTATCTTCACTTATTAAATTCCATTATAATCCATAAATATTATGGAAATACATTTTAAAACATTCTTTGAGCATAAAATTTCTTAACATGGGGTTTTAAAAAATAAAGAAAATTGTTAATGCTATGAAAAAATATGATACCCCATGAAATGTTTACCATCATATCAATATTCATTAAGAAAATGAAATAAATCATTTCCACATGAAAAAAAGACTTCTCAGTCAAATAAAATAACCCCAACCCATAAAAATAAAATAAAATCCCTTTTTGGAAGCTTTGAGTATCACATTCATAAAAAATTTTAAACCCATCTTAGAGGTAATTGGAGGCTGGTTTAATCCATAGGGTAAAACCTCTAGTAAATCCATCCAAATTTTTTATTGTGATAAGGAACATCACATGATTAATCACAATTCTATATGAGCATACCTATCATATATTCTACGTTGGTCTCACCCAGCATTATCTAGGTGCACCCATCGTATAAAATATATTAGGATCACCCAGCGCTATTTGGGATCACCAATCATATAAGTTGTATTAGGATTAATAATTTCTAAAATAATTATATTGCACCATTTCATGAATAAAAAATTTTATTCTTTTACTTTTTTATCATAAAAACAATTTAAAAGACTTCAAAAATTATTTTAATCTCAGATTCAAATATCGAAATACATTTTTCTTTTTAAACCCTATTTTCAATACAAAAATAACATTTTATTTTAAAATATCATTTTCAATAATAAAATAAATATAAAAAGGGAAAGAGATGTATATTTTGAGGATAATATTGATTCTAGTAAAGGAATTGAAATGTAAAATAATGGTTTAGATGACAAAAAATGTCTTTCTTAATATAAATTTTTAATTAAAATATTCATTTTGGGTATTTGTAAAGAAATTCTATCATTACATACAAAGATTCATTTTTTAAAACATTGAATGAAAGACAAAAATTTATTTTATGAACCTATAATGTATATATAACTACATCCACGAAAGGATTTTAAAAATATAAACATGGAAGATAAATTTAGTTTGATAGAAAACATTAAAATATGTTTTTTTTTTTGAAAATCCATTTACCACTTTGGAAACATTTGAAATGTAATACCCATGAAATAATAATGTTAATAAAACATTAAAAATATATAGAATAGTTAAATTCATTATATTATATGTCAAAGGGCTTTATATAAACCTCATAAAAGAATATAGGTGCATCTAATAAAAATATCCCTCAATGAAATGAAATTGAGACGTTGTCCCATACCTTGATTCTGACTCACCATGCATGTTTTTATCTTCCTGAATGAAAAACATTGTTTTAATTATTTAATTTCATAAGAACCATTTTTTTGATTATTATTACTATTTATTTTAACATTTATCATTCAATACATTGTTAGTTAATCATTTACATTCACACCATATGATTTGACAGTATTAATCTTATATATAAAAAATCACATTGGCTAGTTGACTATGGTAAAAGATTTTATTATTTAAATATATATAAAATAATAATAATTAAATAAGTATCATATTTATATATAAATTATAATTTTGATACCAATCATCAAAAATGGTTATGAAAAAATGATATGTGTTATGACCATATATATGGTTGGTCGTATATACGCATGAGTAACATTTCCATTTTGAAGGATCATTATTGAAAACATATAAGTAAAATTTTATCATTACATGATAATGGTAATATAATAAATAACATATAATTTCATTAAATATATATATATATATATCACCAATTTTATTTAGGGGTTCTAAAATATTCACATCTCTTTTTGAAGGAGGTAATCCACATGTATGAATAAACGACATTATTATTTTTCAATGGATGGAAAGGTGAGATATAAAATTATATATTATAATTTAATAATGATAAATATGTCATTAATATCATAATTATATAATATATATTAATTAAATTTATCTTTTTACCTTATATGAAAAGATATATGGAAAAATTCATATCACTTCATGGGGCGGCAGTCCACTGTACACATGAGCGACATTATCATATCCCAAAAAAATATAATTTAAAAAAAGGAATGTATGATATAATAATTAAATAAGTATAGTTATTTTACAAATGTCATAAATAAACTTTAAACCCATCATCATAACAATCTATTTGAGGCGGTGATAAAAAATGAATTACATCGGTTTGTGAGGTGGTTCTCTATCATACACATGATTAATGATTTCATTTCTTTTTAATGAAATAGGAGATTTATTTTTGTTATTACATTAACATAAAAAATATAAGAATGTGGGATAAATATTTTTATTATATCATAAAAATTAAATAATATTTTATGGAGGTGGAAGAATAAAATAAAATAAAGACTCAGTTAAGTAAAATACCTTTTCATCAGAACACCTCCTATGGTTAGCACGAAAATACATATTTGGATGGTTTATGAGAAAGTAGAGTATTATAGGTTATGAATATTTAATTATGTATGTTATATTGGTAGGTCCTGAATGATACAAATGGGTTATAGATTGTAAACATGAGGGGATTGGGGATAGCGTTTTACAAGTGGGATGAATACCACAATTGTACGTTTTTTAAATGAAAAAAGAGTACCCATGTTTTTCATGTCACACAATGAAAAAAAATGAAACATTATTTTGAATTATACATTATAAGGTCCAAATATTTGCAAAAAGAATATATTTTAGTTAATTTTTTAGGTCATTTAAACCATTATCATTATATTTTAACCACCAATAAAACCATTTCTATCTTAACAGAAATAAATGATCATTCATGATTTCAATATTAATTATGAACTAAAATTAAGTTTAACTTATTATATAATATAAATTATTTTAATTAAAAATATGTTATCCACTTTACCAAATTAAATTCAAATATGTTTGAGAATTTAATTTAAAATTCAACTCGTAGGCATTGCAAAAAAACAGTTTTTCAAGAAGTGTATTTTTTAAGAAAATAATGATTTTATGTTAACTCTTTGACTTGTAATTGTCATTTTATTAATTTCAATTAATATTTATTTATTTATAATATTTAAATTCCAATTAAATAATTATTCATTAGGGTTTTTTTAAATAATTAAAATAGAGAATCATTATGCACCTTAAAATAGTTTTCTGAAATATCCCGTTTTTAAACACAGAAATAAAATTATAATAAAATTCATAATAAAGATGATTCAAACAATATTATGTTCAATAAATATAAAATAATAATACTTATTTTTTATAAATCATATTAAAAACCTAATTTTTCTGTTACATTACATAATTTATTGGAAAAAATGGCATTTTAAAAAAAATCACAATTTCACACTTTTCACCGATAAATCTATATTTTATGAAAAGTAAAAAAATTTAAAACTAATTTATTTTTATATATTACTTTAAAGAATTATATTATTTTATTATAATTAAAATTCTAATATTTCTAAATTAATCTTTTAAATAAAAACTTATAATAAAAGAGTCTTTTTTACTCTTTCCTTTTCAATTTAAAAAAACACATAATAATTTTATAATAAATATAACTATATCATTCATATAAAAAACATTAAAATTTATTATTCTAAAATTAAATAGGTTGTTAAAAATTTATTCATTCATCATATTGGTTAAACTTGTAAAAAAACTTTTGTTTCTATTGTGCATTGTTGTTTTATGTGCTTTTTTTCTAATTAGAGGTCAAGAAAATGGGAGATCTATTTACTGAATAATTTGTAGAGGTAAAAAAATGTAAAAAATGTTTAATTTGATAAAATATTCCCCACACTAATTCAATTCCCTAGTTTGGTCATCCCAATGTGATACTAACACTTGTTTTTAATAATAGTGTTATTTTATATGCATTAAGGCAATTTGAAATCCATGAACAGAATTATCTAACTCACAAACTTAATCATGAAGCCATACTATTTTATTTAATAATATGATACACTACCTATATGTTTAAATGTGATATATATGTATTGAACAAAAGACTTTTATGTATATAATTTTTTGTATGGATCTCATGTTGATAAAAATAAGATAGTTGAGACTACTCAAGCATTATGATTTCTCGATACACTACCACCCTAGGAATGAAAATAAAGTAGCTAACACACCGAGTAGAAGATGAAATTATATTATGATGATGATGATAATTAATAACAAGAACTATATATATATATTTCAAATATAGATATTATAGATTTTTGGAATGGGGGGACATCATTTGTTTTCGAGGAAATTTTTATACCATCATTACTAGAAAGGATAAGGAAGTTCCAAAAGCATAGAGGAGACTTTTAATGGTAGATAATATAATAAATGTTGGGAAAATGATATATTTAATCTATAGTGATGGTTCTTTTCATTTTTTAATGAGGTTATGTTTTCCATCAATTCAAGAGTTCAAGAGGGAACTGCTATATGAAGAATATATCTCAAATTTATCTATTCATTGTGGTAGAAAAATGATATATAAGGATTTAAAAGAAATTATTTGGTAGTATGGTATAAATTGGGATATTAAATTAATATGTTTCTAGATTATTAGTATTCTAGTAGGTGAAATATGAAATAAAACATCCTAGGTTAGTCATTCATCATCTTCCAATACCTATATATTAGGTGAAAAATATTACAATGGACCTTTTCCTAGAATCCAGGGAATAATAATTTCATAGGGTTATCATTTATTATCATACTATTTCTTTTTATATTATAGAAATAATAAATTATATATCCATTGAGATCATTTCATGTCTTTATATCAATGAAAATCAATGGGTTCATAAGGAACCTATATTAAATATATAATATCAAAAACATTGGATAACATCAAAATTCAAGATGATTTTAGAATTTTTACTTGCCAATGAGATATATTTATGCACAATGTCTCGTCCCCAGAATGATGGGTTGTCTAAAATAATTATCATTACATTCAAAGACATGTTTAGATCATTCTATCCTAACTTATAAGGTATCTGGTATTAGAATCTAAAATTGGTTGAATTTTCCTACAATAATATATTACATGGAAGCATCAAGATGAAACCATGTAAAAAATTGTATTGGAAGAGGTGTCATGCTTAGACCCATTGTTATGAATTTGGAGAAATAATTATATTTTTCCTATATCATATATTTTAGATGAATTATAATGTTTGAACAATCCCTGATCAAATTTAATAAACCAAGATCATACGAAATAGATCTGGTGATAAATAAAGTAATGACATGGAATTTTATTTTTGGGATCGTGTATTCTTGATGGTTTGACCATGTAAGGGAGTTGTATGATTTAGTACAAATGGAAAGTTAATCCCCATATATTGTTTCCCTTTGGAAATACTAGAATATATATATGAGAATTAGCTAGTTGATTGGATATGATTCCCATCCTTTTAAAATTATGATTTATTCCATGTAATTTAATTAAGGAAATACATTCTAGATATAATGTATGGGATCATTTCTGAGGGAATATAGTTGGATCATTATTTTTCATATAATGAGGAGAATATATATATTTTTGACACTAGAGATAATTTATTGTGAAATTGGATAACTCGATTAGTAAAATACAAATGGAAAAAAATCAAAACCATGAAAAGGAAACACAAGATACTGAAGAAGGTAAGAGGAAGGAATATCCATTTTTTCAATAACTGATATAGACTATAATTTTAAAGATGAAATTATTTTAGGGGGTGATAGAATGTAATTCCTAAGACCCAAATATTGTAGGTATAAACCATATCATGAACTATCACATAATGCGCACTCTAAAGATCTTTTATTGGATAATTTATTTAAATGTTAATTTAGGTAATTTGAAATTTTAAAATTTTACTTGTTTTTGAATTTATTGATTCAAAATCAGACCACTGGGACTTTGTGAAATTTTTCCGAAAAGGATGGTTTTAGTTGAAAAGTATATTTTTTAAAAAATATGTAATTTGGATGATTTTATTTTAATTTAATAATGCCCTATATTTATAAATAACTATTATGTAATAAAATTTTAATTTTATGTAGAATAATATGCATTTGAATATATTATTTGAACCTAGAAATCTTATGCCCAACCTTTCAAGAACTAATTATAATGTTACAATAATTGAAAACTATTTTCAGCCATTTAATTTATTAAGTTATTTTAAAGGGTGATTCTACTTAGGATTTCCTTAAAATCCTCCAAAATTTTATTTTTTATAATAAATTAACATATTTCAGTAAACTAATTATGAAGATAAATTATCTTATATATAAATTTAAATCATAAAGTTTTATTTTATCTAAAATAATTTTTTATGTTATTATGTGCATTTATATTAAAATTAACTTTTCAAAATATTGTAATTTTTCTTCGATAAAATGATCTATAAATATTAAATCAGAAATATAAAATAATTTAAAAGGTAAAATCATAATTTTTTCATGAAAATATTTAATAAGGTCAAAAATTAATTACCATAGTAAAAGTATATTAAGAAAAATATTAAATGGTTAAATGAAAAATACATTAAAAATGCAATGTTGTATAAATAAAGAGTGGTTGAGTTTTTTTGGACACAAAATCAGTATTCCCTCATATGTTTCCCATTATTTTTTCATTGACTAATTAATATTAAATTCAAATTATTGAAAATTTAAGGGTTACTCCCAAAATTTCATCCATCCACTTATAAAAGGGTAACACTCCCACCACTTCATGACTCAAATATTTATCGAATTTAGCCATAAAAATCTACCATTTTTTACATCAGAAATCCTCTCCCACTGTCATGATACTATGTCTACAATTTGTTATCATAGGGACTCCATTAAAAAATATAATTCAATGAACTATTTTTGCCATGATGTGTGTATTATAAACAAAAAATATTTTCTTCTTAATTTTATTCATTAAAATATATTATAGACACAAATAATAATGATTTCACAAAAAAAAATTAAATATATTAATTTAAAATAAAAATAATATTATCATTATTTATTCACATATCCCAACCATTCAGAAAAATAAAATCATTGTTCATGTGTACTTCAAAACTACAGCCATCCTGAGCAACATAATTCAATTTTCATCACCACCGATCATTGATTGGTCCTATAATAGATTTAATGAGGTAATATAGTCTTCTTCATATAAATAATTTTCTATTATGATAATGTAGATAACCTATTAATTATATAATCAATTAACATCATCATTATTCCAATCCATTAAAACAAGTTTTCTATGAGGAAATCCATTTTAACAAATTCGATAATATTTTTTTTTTCATTAATTATTATTATACTTAATTTCTAATTATAATATATCACACCAATAAAAAATAATTATTAATCTTGTATAATTATTTTATAATAAAATCATCTCATCATCATTCATTAATTCAGTCCATGTTCATGTTTGGGTTGGTATAACCACGAACATTAACAATACATTGAATTTATATCAAGAATTAATATAAAAACATAATTACAATTATAATATAATATAAATTTGTAAAAATTTATTATTTTTATTTTTTATATGTTCTATCAGTATTTAATTCATCAATTAATAAAACACCCTTTGATCGATATAAATCACCAAAACATGCATGTAATCAAATTTATAATGATGGATAAATACTAAAAAACTCATGAATAGAATTTGAAACACCATAAATAATTATAAAATATCCTTAACAATAACATTAATCGACTAATAATTATAATATTAGCATGAATTATGTATACATACACCGCTATTATGAAACTAGTTTGAATGATCAAAACTAAAACATCCAATGTGGAAAATTTGCATAATTAATATGGAGAATGACTATTTATTATGATTATAAATGAAAATGGATATAGGTAATTTTCTTAATTAAGTGAATAAGGTAGATATGTCTATCATACATGCGTTTAGTGTATATTCACGAAATCTATGATAAGAGGTAAGTGTTTTTCCATGTTAATATTTTCTCATTTGGACATATTCTATATTATGCACCAAATTTTTAAAATATGGTCTATATAATACCTATTTGAGATTTAATATTAGGAAATAAATTTATTTAAGGTATTTAGTGATCAATTTAGATACATTCCATTTAAGAGTTTTTATTTAATTTCATCCCAATACATAAGTGAGATTTTTCCTTCTCAATTTTCGTTCATTAAGACCCATGTTATATTCCCCGCATATTTACCATTTATGGTGAATAAATTTCCATTGAAGGATTTTTTTCAATGTTTTCAATGAAATTTATGTCTCAATTTTATATTATTATCCATCCCTCATATTATTTTGATTGTATAGTTACAAAAACTGAAGTAAAAAATAAATCGTTTCCATGGTGGGAAATCCACACATTTTTCTATAAGGTAAAGGGGTAAATAGTTTAATAGAAAATACATTCATATATGGATACATGAAATTAGATGAGTTTTTGTCATAGATTCCCATAATGTTAATCACCAAAAAAATTGTTGTTTTATTATTGACTCAATCATAACTCTGATTCAAGATGAGTATACCTAAGACTACACACCAGGATAAAACTCTTAGGGGATATGATTTTGAATATTTACACACACTTTAATAATCGTGATAAAGGATTATTCATACCATTTCCTTAGTATCCAACAATTTTATTCTATTGAACCAGATTAATCTTTTCCATGGATAACCCTACACATTGAATGTATCATGACCACAATATTACTTTGATGATGGTACTTCATGTTACTTTGACGATACCACACAACTACTATGGTGATTAAGGAATGATAATATAGATATCCAATTTATTCTATTTAATATATAGGTATTTTATTTCTTTATTTCTCATTATATGGATATCCATGTTTTTAATCAGTAAAGATTCCTTAAAGAGTGGAATGAAAAATTTTGTTGCCTCTTATGTAGAATTCATTTGATAAAATTATAAGAGTGTTGGGCCAAAAATTATATATCCCATCATTGCTTTGATATGTACGATGTGACAAACCAACTTTTGTTTCTGTGTATACCTATTCCCATATTAGTGTACTGTCTTATTATAAGGCATTGACATCTTGTTTTGAAATTCGACATTATGCATTATATTAATATGATATCAATGTTTCTTATTATCCTTGCATCAATTTATTGTCATGGATATATATTTTCCTCGGTTATGATGAGTTATGGATTCATATTGTTTATTTATTCCTACCATATCACTTATACTTTGTTTATGTTATGTTATATTCTATATTATGCTCCTCCTTATTTTGAATTTGAAGTCACACTTTTTTCCCTTTCACTGTGAATCCTAGAGAAAAACTATTTTTAATTTTCAAGGATATGATGGAAGGGAAAACTTAGTAATCATAGTTTTTTAATTTTTTATTTGATTATATCAAATGTATTTTATTTATATATCTAATTTTCAAATAAAAATAATAATTTTGATTATTTAGGAACACTTTTATTATAAACCAATAATATAATAAAACAAAAAAATAGGGCTTCTAGATATCCTCTTGTTACAATAATTCTATGATCACTATTGGAAAATGTTTATAGTGATTTCATAGGAAGAAAAATAGGATGCATTATGTGATGGTCATTATGAAATGGCCATGGTCAAAAGGCTAAATTGTTGTGGGTTTTTCTCTAGGATGATGAAAATAGGGAATATGATCATGTTTCTTTTTTATGAATAAAATAATGATGACATTATAATTTGGTCAAAAATTGTTATCCATGGTTCAATGGAAGCTCCAAAAAATGGCTCCCTATAGTTAAAAATTCATTTTTTTCATGTTTAAAAACACACTAACCATGGTGTGTTTGAAAATTTTGGTTTTTTTTATGATGTGGCTTTATGATTATTCATGGATTACTAAAACTTGATTCATAAAGAATATATATTATATCAAGGTTCAATAAATGGATAAGGCTAATTTGATGACATTTACTTAAGGATATGATGTTCAAATATGGATTAGTTCTTGAAATTTAAATTTCAATGTAAGAGTAAGTATATACAATATCTATTTAAATTAATATATTTATTGGTGGTTATATTTCTTGAATTTGGTATATTCTAATAATTGGGGAATAAGGATATAAAAAATATATTATTATTAGATATTCTTTATCCATTCTATTCGTGAACTCAGAACACTTATAATATGAATCATGAAGTTACACTCAAATGGAAAACATACTACTATCGTATATGGAGTGGGGTTTTGTGAGTATAATTTTTCATTGATGTGTATACATTTTTTCTTTTAATAAAATTATTTGGTAATGATTTAATAAAGATATTGGGTTTTAAATAAAATGTTTTACCCATTTGTTTATAAAAAAAGTAGTGTGTAATTATGTGAAGAGAAGGTGAATTTTTTCTATTGAAATTGGAGTCCCACTTTGAGTTTTTAGACTCAATTTTTTTATATCCCTTAAAGATTATCATTTTGCATTTTTTAGACTATATTTAATTAATTAGTTTAAAGTTTCCTATAAATATATTTTAGGGATAAACCTTGGTATTTGTAACTATTATCATTCATGTATTGTGTGTTCCTTTGTATTATGAATAATACCATGTATAAAATGTTTTTTTCAATGGTGAACCATATAAAATTTTATTCCCATTTTATGTCTGTAGTTGATGTATGTAGTTTCTAAATAGTGTGATTAAAATTATTAATATTTATTTTAGTAGAATGGTCATAATAAAAACTACAAATAGGTAAAACATTTTCACTAGTGATGATTTTTTCGAAGTATCAGAATATAAAAAAATTATTTTATTATTCTCCCCTAGTGATTCCTTGGAGATTAAAAATACATTTTTTTACATGAGGTATCAAGAGAATAGTATTTTATATATTATAAATGCAAGTAATAACAATGTATAATATCTTTAAAATTAAGAACATGATTTCACGGAATGGTATTGAATAAAAAAAAATTGAATGGATGTAAATTGAGTAATAAAATGACATCAATGAAGAATATTTTTCACATTGTTCAAAATTAGTGAGGGAAAAATAAAAGGTTTGGTTTACGATATTAAGGTTTTCATTAACCTCAATATTTAATTTTATATTATACGTGAGGAAATGAATTATTTTAGGGATAAAAAAATAAATAAAACATTTTATTATATTAATCTAATATTTATATACAGAAATGTCACGATGACAAAGATGAGTTAGAGGATGTGATTGAAATTCTAATAATTGTGATGTTTAAGTACTCAAATTAAATATATGATCTTGAGATTAAGATAAAATAGATTACATGAATCAACTATAATTTTATAGAAACATTTAAAGTAAAATGGGTCAAAGAGTAGGATGGCCAAGTTACTTAAATGACAAAAAATTTCGTGAGATAACCCAACTATTACATACATATTTATATCATATCATTGCAATTTATAATTCAATATAACACAAGAAAAATCATATCCCTAGAACCAATATAAATTTTAACTTTTTTTATTTGATATATGAACATATTATTTTAAAACATAATATAAATTTATTCTATTAATGAATCTATCTTGACACAATTCTAGAAATATCTTATGTAATTCTATTTTTAATAACAAATTGAATTGATATATAAGAAAATATTAATCTCAGATGTCTAGTAAGGGGAATAAATTATGATATATCAAATAGAAAACCATAAGATTCAATAATAAATATTTCAAGAAAGCATGTGATAAACAGGTCGGTATGAGAACATAATCATGGTAAATTACTATATCATTATGAAATCATTCAAAATGGGGATATAAAAATAATAAAAATATTACTATTTTTTCATACCATATGAAATGATTCATAGGAATGAGGAATATATAGAAAATATAATAATAATATATTATATCAAGGATCACTTCTATGAACATCATTTCATAGTGGAAAACACATCCCATTATATAGTGGACTGGAACGAAGTCAAATATGATGACATTATTGATGATATGTAAAATATGTTGAAATGTAAGACATTTATGTATATAATATCCAATGACAGTAAACTTATTTATTTTGGTAGTGTGATTTATTTTTTTAGTAATAATAAAGTGTAATTATGTTATATGTACATATGTTATTGTCTAGTTATCTAATATTTATGAATATGAATGATATCCGACTCACATAGTGATATTGAGAAGTTATATAACAACCCATCTTAGGTCAACCTAACATGGCACCTGATATAGCTCACCACAAGGCCTTAAGCATTCTTCTCTATATATGAGATCCTATTGACTAGTAGTGAGGGTATAAAATATATATTGAGGGGATTATAACACCACTCATACTAAAATAATAGTTTAAATAACCAAAACCCAAGCACAACATTTACATTAGAGTTTAGAATATAAATAACTGAAACAGAATCTTGATATAATAAATGAAATATATTATATATTAATTAAGAATGAAATAATTATAAAACAACAACATGTCATCATATGGACAATCACATATAATAAATGAATAAAAATAAAAAATAAATAGAATAGTAACTACTGCATACACCAAACCAACCACATACCTGGTATCCACAATAGTTAGACCAAAATATCTTGATCTAAATAATTCACATGTGTTTTTTCACTCAACCAAAAAATACTATGTATCCACAAAGTATTTTATTCATATTTTTCTAATCCTTAAATAAGTCACAATGTATGCATGAAAACCTAGTTTCAAATAAAGGGTGTGAAAAATGAATCTCAGTAGACACCCCCACCCCCCAAATGATGGAACCATAATGTAATGTCATATTATGTTTTAGCACACATGATATTCCCAGCAAAATTAAAAACTAAAAACACCTATAATATGATAAAAAATATTTAAAATGGTTTTAAACATTAAAAAAACAAAACACAACCAAACTCGAAATCTAGTGTGACATAGGAGATAAATCTACACCTTCTGTGACACATGCCAGAGGATTTATAACATTTCTCTCACCAATTCACCGAATTGTAGCCAAATATAAATAATATACACTAGATCTCAAAGATATCTAAAATTTCTCAGAATGAATTTTGGACTCTATGGAATAGAACCCAATGATTTTATATATACATCCTTTGTAAAAAAAATATGAGGTATTCGATAGCATTCCTTACATTCAATCTTGTGTCTCAATGAATAGTGATATAATAATCCTTTATAAAATTTCCATTTAATAAAATGGGATGAATAATAATAACCAAATAATTAAAAATATGTTCAAATAATTATGTATTGATTATTAATAAATATTTAATCATTTTTTAGTAAAGTAATTTTATTCTTCAATGGTGTGTTTTCTTGAAAGTTGTTTTTTATTTCATCTTATTCATAAACCTAATAAATATTTTTTAAATTTTTTATATATTTTATTTGAGAGAATTAATATTATTTAATTAATCAATAATAAAATATTTACTTAGGTTGTTTTTTTCTCATTCTCTAAAAGATTTATTTTTAATAGAATACGCAAAAAAATAGATTTATTGTAAAAATTGAATTTATTGAATTTATATCAGGTAATTTAAAATTCCCATTATTTTTAAAGTAAAATAATACTACATTAATTATAAATAATCTTATTAATTACATATAAATTATTATTATACCTAATATTTCTATTAGGATACTTTTGGAATTAAAAGCACCATTTTCTAAAAATAATTGATTTACTCACAATGGGTTTCTATGATTATAAATGAAATTAATATATATTTATTAATGTTATCAATGAAATATAAATATTATATATTCAATAAATTATTATAAAATTAATCTTTTAGTTTTTATAAGGAAATTAATAATAGTAAATTCATTTTTATTATTAAAAGTGAATTATTATAAAATGAGCATTATTTCCAGTTTCAGTGCTTATTTATAATTAAATTATACCAAATAGAGAAATTGAACATAGTAAAAAAGACTCCATATTCTTAATTAAAATAATTACTATAATTTAACATGGTCAAATTATATTTTTTTCATAATCGGTAGTTAAAATAGTAAACTTTTGTTACCACTGATTTGGTTAAAACATGTACACTAGGTTATTAAACCAAGATATTTGGGTAGGAATGAAACCTAAACATGTCATATTATTGTTGGTTAATTACTTTTCAATATTATATTATTCTAAATTTGAATTCAGGGCCATTTTTTCATCTTTCACATGAAAATGACGTTATATTGTTGGAATCATTTATGAAATTTCATGCATGTTTCTTCCCTCACTTATAAAAGGGTGACTATTAATTTACCTTATTCACACAACTTGATCCTTATATATATTGGAAAATACATAATCCAAAAAAATCATAGATTACTTAATTTCATATCGTATCCTTAGATCTTATCATAAGATTAATAATTCATGTATCAAGGTTTAATAAATAGGATAACTTTCAAAGAAGATATATAAATCCTAACACAACTATAGGAAGCTCTCCAAAGATACAACCCTGTGATCATGGAAGAGATCAATAGAAAGCTCTCCAAAGATGTGACAGATGAAGAGATACGTCTGGCTATGAAACATCATCATCCCACTAAGGCCCCGAGACCGGATGGGTTCCACACCTTATTTTTGAAGCAATACTGGCACATTATCGGTCCTGTAATCTGTAATATGATTAAAAATATATGGGCTGGTAATACCATAATTGCGGCCATTAATGAAATTGTCCTCGCCCTCATCCCCAAAATCATGAAACCTCTGGCGATCCCTGACTTTCAACATATCAGGCTCTGCAATGTCTCTTACAAGATCTTCTAAAAGATCCTTGTCAATTGGCTATGGCCATGGCTACCTGATATTATCCCTGAAAATTAGAGTGCCTTCATGGCCAAGAGACTGATCACTTATAATGCGATTGTGGCCCATGAAGTGTTCCATTCTATGAAATCACGCTCCACTGTGAAAAGGGGATCCATGGCCTAGAAATTGGATATGACCAAGGCCTACGATAGAGTAGAATGGAACTTCTTAAGAGTCGTTATGAAGAAAATGGGGTTTTGCGCTAAATGGAAAAATATGGTCATGAACTGTGTCTCGACCATCTCATTCAAAATCACGGTCAATGGGGAGATTACCAAAGAATTCGCCTCATCCTGAGGCCTTCACCTGGGAGACCCCCTCTCCCTTTTACTCTTCATACTGGGGGCTGACGTATTTTCTAATATTATTTTCAGGGCTGTATGTTCTATGTCTATTCATGGGGAAAATGTCTGCGGAGTTATCCCTACAGTGTCACGTCTCTTCTTCACATACAACTACCTCCTTTTTTCTAGAGCAACAATTAATGAATGTCGAGTGATCATCCAAGCGATCCATCAGTATGAGAGGGCATCTGGCTAAACAATCAATCATGGAAAATTTGAAATATCCATCAGTGTTGGGGTGCCTCTTTCTAAGAGGGAGGAACTTTGCGCATAAACTGACATCCATATGGTTGATAAACATCAGAAGTATCTCAGGCTTCCCACATTGATTGTCTGATCCAAAAAATAAATCTTTGAATCTCTAGTGGACATGATTGTGAAAAAAATTCAGGGCTGGACCCAAAAAAAATTCTAAAGCTGGAAAAGAGACCCTCATCAAAGCTGTCATACAATCTATCCCCATCTACTATATGTCCCTATTTAATCTACCAACGGCTATCGTCAACCAGTTCCACCCACGTACTTCCAATTTCTGGTGGGGGATGAATGATGGAAGGAATCGACCTCACTGGATGGCCTGGGAGAAACTATGCAAACCCAATTCAGAGGGTGGGATGGGGTTCTGAAATCTTCATCTCTTCAACGACGTGCTATTGGGAAAGCAAGGATGGAACCTTATTAACCATCCATCATCTCTATCTGCGCGAGTTCTATGAGCTATGTACTTTCCCCACATGGACATTAATTATTCCTCTCTTGGTCCTCTTCCTATCTTCCTCTAGAGAAGCATTTGGGGGGCTAAAAAGTTCCTGGAAAAGGGAGTGGGCAGGAGGATTAGGACTCGGTCATCTGTCAAAATATGGACTGATCCCTATATTATTGATAAGAAAGGTATAAATGCTACATCCCCCGCCCAACTAGGTCTTGAAGAAACCACTGTCAGCTGCCTCCTTTCCGACCAGGGACAGGGGTGGTGTTTGGAAAGGATCATTGAATGGTTTAATGAATGAGATCAAAGAATTATCATTAGCATTCCATGGGTACCAGATACAGGCCCTAACCATCTCTTTTGGATCAATGACATCTCGGGCGACTACACGGTGAGATATGGCTATAGACTTTCTCTTGGAATCTACTCAATTGGCCGAGATGAGGGAGCATGGAAATCAATTTGGACGCTCAACATCCCCCAACAAATTCGTCAATTTTGGTGGCAGGTTTGTACGGGAACTCTCCCAACAATGATGCTTCTCGTTTAACTACATATGGCCAGTACCGTTTTTTTTTCCTTTTTCTTGAAAATTCCAGAAAATCCCTTGCACACTATCATTAACTGCCCGGGAGATAAGAAAATTTCGCATAAATGGGGCCCAGCTTCAGTTGCTTCACTGGAATTGGCCTCTGACCTTCTCGATCTTCTGACACGTTGGTGCTCCTCTCTCTCTTTGGAAAATGTTGGTTCACTTTCTACTTTGGCTTAGATTATTTGGGTCTTGCGTAACAATGTTGTTTTTCATCAAGCTCACAGACCCCCCAAATTCTGGTTAGATTGGGCCACTTCTTGGATTGAGGGTTGGAAAGGCCACAACGAACATTATATGCCGGGTGTTACCCCTCCCATCCCACTCAACGAAATCCCCAAATAGAAGGTATTATTAAGATTAACATGTACACGTCTCTTCCAAGGGATGGGCTTGTTTCCCTCGGCCTCCTTGCCTGAAATCATTTGAGGAAAATCCTTTCTGCTAAATATAAACCACATTAGGTATTCTAGGAACCGGCAGTTGCTAAATCCAGATACATCCTTGCTGGTATTATGCTCTCTATAGAACGTGGATGGAGTGATATAATCATTGAGTCTGATTATCTTACCATAATTGATGCTATTAATCCAAACAAAGGAAGACTCTAGTCATTTGGCATCATCATCAAGAGAATTTTTCTCACTTCGCCAATGATTCTCATTTTTCACCTTCTCCTTCACTAAAAGGGAAGGACACAGTATGGACCTTTAGCTAGCGGTCTCAAGCCCATTCGATACCAACCAGTTCTAGTTGTAGAATTTCCATTCCTGGCATTCCACATGTACTTCTACTGATCTTGTTCATTAATGATATATACTTTTAATCAAACAAAACGGATAACTCTCAAAGAAGATGTATAAATCCTAAGACAACTATTTTAATCTTTTTTATTCATCCAAATTACATAAAAATATTTTATTAATCATAATATAAAATATAAAATATCCAAAATATGTGAATATTTTTTTTATAATTATGGGATAACATTTTGGAAACTATTATCAATCAAATGGGAAATGAATGTATCACTTGTGTGAGTGTGTGGACTACTGCCACCACATAGTGATATGATTCATTTTCTATCACCATATTTTATGGATGGTTATTATGGTAGATTAAATATATATATATATATATTATTTATTTTATAATTATTATTATTTGAAGGTTAATTATTATTTACCTTTCTTTTATTCTATCTAACAACAAGTGGAAAACATCACTCATGCATATGTATGGGCTACCATCTCCACAAATTGATATATATGATTTTTTATCACTAAGTTATATGAATGGTTCTATTAGTTTATATAATGATTAAATATGATAATTATGAAACGATTAATATTTTGGAAATTATGAAGCAGTGATCATTGTTGAAAGACCATAAGTTTTCAATCGAAACAAACATGAAAAATGAAATAGTTATGACCCAAAAATGAGGATTAATATAAGAAAATATTAATAAATTGGTGTTGAAATGTTTTAATAGGATCACATGTGATATTATAATTATGTAAAATATTTTATAATTGAATTTTAAAAAATGTAAATTTAATATAAAGGAGGATATATCCCTTAAAAACCATTTGGGATATAAGGTTAGGGTTCTACGTCTAAATATTATTTCATTAAGACATGTTTACTGTTGTAAACCAGTTTATATATATGAGGAGTATATATTTCCCATTTAAAATTTAATAGTACTTATAATTAATAATTTATGGTCTTAAAAATTACAATTAAAATAATTTCATCGATGAGTTTTTTATTTAAATGTTACTAATATGGAAAAGGTTTTTCATACCAAATTGTCTTCTTTATGATATTTATTCCATTATACAGCTATCTTATTTTATGTTTCATGTATATTACATGTTTGTTATATTTTTTCATGAATATAATTATGATCATGGTATTTAAATTTTCGTTTTATGTTATTTATTTCATGGTATTTACATCTTAAATCCTTACTAAAGGAGAAAGGGTTATACATTACAATATCACCTTTTACTCAGATTGTATATGGTTAAATTTGAAGTGATTAAATTATAATAAATACCTCAAAAAATATTATTAATTTAATGATCTTCATGTTATTTCATTTTATGTCATGTTTTTTTAATTGACCTTCTCTATGAATTAAAATTATGAAGGAATTATATTATGGAAAAATAACAATGTTTTTCAATTTTATTGGGAAACGTTTTTATTAATTCCCATTTTTCAATAAATTTTGGTCAAAATTGATTTTAATATTCTAAAATTATTGAAAAAATCATTTTTACCCACGTTTGATTTTATATAGATATGGTTAAAATAAATCTTCTAGTCATTTTCTGAATATCATATTTTTTACCAAAGGTTTGAATAAAATCATTGTTTTCACAGGCAGTGTATGAACTCATTTTCCCACCATCATAAATAGGCTTTAATTTGAACCATAATTTATATCTTTTAATTTTTTTTTCAATGAAAATATTATCCTTAAAATTTTATGAATTTTAATATTTTAATTATGTGATTTTAAAATGAAATAGGCACTTTTTAAAAGAAATGTTCCAATAATATTTTATAGGTATATTCATCCATGACATCATTCATTGATGTTTCTTTTATATTACACAAAATATAATTCAAATTTACCATATTAATTATATCTCTATATAGTTTATGATTATGATAATGAAATATTGATTAATCCCTTTCTATTTTCCATGGGTTAAGCTATGACAAAATAATAATTGTTTTCCTTATATTTTGGAATACATAAAAATAAATTATGAGTATCTGATAGGTATTTCTTGTATATATCTCTTATCCGTCTGGTAAATATAAATGTTTTATGAGATAAATGGGTAAATGAAATGTTATCCCAATAAAAAATATTGTATAGATGAGGTTATCCCATGCCTAAAATAAGGTCAACAAGATAATATTACAAGCCTAATGCTGGTACATGAGTGGTTATCCCAAGACTGACATGAGATGAATAACATTGTGGGTAGCCCATAAATACAATTTCTATGATTATGATTATTCGACACTTTATGCCACAGCTTTATGACATGACCGTTTTTACTATTTTATGCACTCATGTATCATGTTCGTTGACTCATTTTCTCATGAGTTATGAACTATGAAGCTTTATTCCGTTACTCATGATTTTGATATATAAATTAATAGTTCTAGTTTTCAAATGTTAAGATCATGTACTCATACCCTTATATTCATTTTATTCTTAAATTAACATTATTATATCACCTTTTACCCATATCAAGAATCTAATACCACCCTTTATTATGTTTTTTCACTATGATTTGAATAATATTTTTATGTTATAAATATTTATAAAGGTTTATTCTTGTGAATAATTTATTTATTGGTTTTATAGATAATTTATGAAGATAATTTTTATGTATCAAAGTTTCCAAGAGAACCAACCCTTTATAGATCTTTCAAGGATTATAATGATATATAATGAATATTCATCTAATAACATGTAATATATATTTCAATATATCTAATGTTTGGTCCTCTATATATTGTATCAGAGTAGGGTTTATTCATTTTTTGAAACTAGGATATGAAAACTATAGTGAGAGAACATAGGATATGAGTAAGTATTGGAGAACATTATATGTTATGGTAATGAATGTAGTGTGGTTTTCTAATAAAATTTACCCATATCTAGATATTTGAAAGTGTAAATAGGTTTCAGGATAGCAATACCTTGTGGTATTAAAACTAAATAAGGTGTGTTAGGTATTAACTCAACCGTGACCTAGTGCACAACAAATATGACTAATATCACCCCAAGCTGGAAAATCCAATGGGATATTATTGGGTTAATTCACATTTACTCAATTGATAATTATGAATAATTTGAATAGATAATTACCTAGGATGCCCTAGGATAAACCAAATGTTTTATAGATTGAAAAGAATGTATCAATATTTAGACACCGTATAAATGATATTCATGATTTTATGCTTATCCCCTTTTATTAATTATTCTTGATGGTCACACATTCCATTTTAGTTTTATTATGGAATTATAGATAAAATGAAAAACTAAATTTGGTGTGAGGTATTACTATATATTGAGTAATCTTATTTGAGATTACGCTTATATATTTCATTGACACATAAAATGAATATAAAAATTTAAATTCATATCCCCAATGATATATAGTGAAAACCAATACGGGTATGATAATCACTTCTCAAGTCTATGATTCTTCTCAAATTAATGTTTGTGAGAAGGGTCTCTTTACAGGTCATGTTATTCAACCAAAAGTTAAATTTGATGTGATCTTTGGAATAGAGCTTCTTTCTTTATATAAATCCCGTATCAATGACTAATGAAGTGATATCAAATATGATATTACAAAAAAACCTATGATTTTCCACTGGTGTGAGAATAAATATGAAATTATAATGGAAAATCCATCTATTTCATGGTACTTGATTCTAATTAAAAAGTGATATTTATCTCAAATTTTTAGGGAGAAATTCAATATGAAAGATATAACTAGTATATTCCAATTTTTTATGTATTTACATAAGGAATTCTTACTTTTACATTTAATTCTGAAGTTTAGTTTTCAATACAACACATACCGAGTAATACACATATTTTAAACATTCCACATATAATGGCCTCTATTGAGTTACTATAATTGATCAAGAAAAACAAATAGAATCCAGGTAAGGATCACATTCTTCCAAGTTAGTCACCTTGGGTTTCAAGTAATCTTTTTATTGAGAATAATTGTTGATCAATTCTTTTTTTACATTTATTATTATGAACCTAAGATGATTATGATCATGAATTCATATCCTATACCCTGTAATGATGTTTTGTTTTATCAATTATGATTAGATCAGTATTTCTCCATGAATGACCTTTTATCTGCATACTATCAGTTGAGGTTCAAAAGTGATTACATATTTAATAAAAACATCCATTCAAGGTATCGAAACATTTAATGTTTAGTAATTCCATTTTTCCTTTGTAATTACATCATTTTCATCATGGATTTAATAAATAGAGCCTTTATATATTACTTTGATCAGGTTTTGGTAGTCATTATTGATGATATTATTATATATTCTAAGAGAATGGAAGATCATAACTATCACTTATTGATTGTTCTCAATACCTTATAGGTGTATAATCTGTACGAACAATTAACCAAATGAATTTTATCTATAAAAAGTTTCATTTTTTGGTTAAATAATATCAAAAAAGGTGTAGCAGTACATCCTTCAATGTTGAATGTTATAAAATGTTTTCCCAGACCAAACATTATGACTAAAATATATATATATTCTCAATATGGTACATATTATAATCTATTTTTAAATAATTTATAATGGATATATAATCCACTCACCATGTTAACACGAAAGGGAGTTATGTTTTTTAGACTAATAAAGGTGATGATATTTGCATGAAACTGATTAAAATGTTGATCGGTAACCAGTGCTCACACTACCTTATAGAAGATAAGGTTTTGTGATTTATATTGATCTATATGTTAATTTTATGACATGTTTATTATGTAGAATAATATGGTTTAGCTTATTCCTAATTCATATTGAAGGATTATGAGAAAAATTATTGGACTCATGTTTTAGAGTTAGCTATTGAAATTTTTTCCTTAATGATATGGTGACATTATCATTTTAGGGAATGGTGTGACATATATACTGATAATAAAAATTTAATGTATATATTCACCAAGAATGATTTCAATATGTTCAAAATAATATGGTTGGAATTAAATAATTATTATCATTGTGTAAACAATTACCTCATTGAGAAAGCAAACAAGGTGGATGATGCTTAGAATCGAAAGTATCATTCTAGATTATATATGAAGAGGATAAAAAAATATCCAATATTTATTGATATTACATGGATGGATATTATAATTTTTATGGAAGGGGAAAATAATATCTTTCTCAATTTAGTGTTAAAATATACACCCATATGAAGAACTATGGGGTGTAAATATGGAATTTTGTTCTTCAAATTATGATGAGAAATTTTATAGAATTTAACCTGATTATAATAGAATGATAAGGTTAAATAACCTAGTATGTGACTCATAAATACCACACTTGAAGAAAGATATATGGAAATAATCTCAAATATCATCATTCTGTATTCCTTATAGAAGTATAGATATGTACAGATATCTAGAAGACTATTTCTAGTGGGACAACATGAAGGGAGATATTGTGGAGTATTTATCTCCTTTCATGGTATGTTAGTATGTTAAGGGTAATAAAAAATTAAAAGGGGATGTTACGAACATTACCCATAATAAAATGGAAATAGGAAAACATCACCAAGGATTTCATCATCGAACTCCCTAAAACCCCTGAAAATATAATTCAATTTAGGCAATAGTTGATCACCATAAAAATATAGAACACTGAATCAATATCAGGGAATATTTATTTCATGATGATATTTCCTTGTTATACATTAAATAAGTGTAATTTTTTTTATAGAGTACCACAAATCTATAGTATCTGATTGAGATTCACATTTTATCCAGATGTTTGTACATTATATTCACCAGGATTGGGATACAAAGTTGTGTTTTAGTACTTATTGTCATCATCATGTTGATATTTAGTTTGAAGGAAACATTAAAACAATAGAGGATATGTCAAGATCCTGTTATATATATTTTAAAGTTGGTTTGGATCAACATATTCCTATTTTATAATACTCTTATAATAATTGATATTAATCGAGAATTCATATGGATCCTAATAATACCCTATATGAAAAGAAGTGTAAAACTCAAATACATGGATAAAAAGTGGGAGATATAAATATATAGGGGCCTAAGTTAGTTGATTAAATGAAAAATAAGGTTAGAGTCATTCAAAAACACATCAAATCATCTCCAAGTCGACAAAATTGTTAGGCTAAAAATATTCAGTGATATTTGGAATTTAAAGATGGTTAGATGTTATTATTATGAATTTCTCCATGTAAGAAGGTTATGAGATATAGAAATATGGGAAATCTAATCACTATGTATATTGGTCCGTTTGAGATCCATTTATCGATCAGTGACTGTAGTTTCTCACTTGGCATTTCCACCAACCCCCTCTTAAGTTAATGAAGTGTTTCATGTACCTATTTTGAGGAAGTAAATACATGTTTATTCACATGTAAAAATCTCATAGGTTACACAAATAGAGAATGATATTTCATATGAATAAAAACTGAATTAAATCCTAAATCATAGAGATAGTGTACTACAGAACAAGATTAGCATGTTAGTTAATGTTTATTTGGATCAATCATATATTCAAAGAAGCTTCATGGAAACCATAGGATATGATAAAGAAAATATATCCTCATTTTTAGTATCATAGTCAAGGAATTTATATGGTGAAATTAATATTATTTTGGGTAGAATGTAACACCCCAATATTTTATATGTATTTCCATTTAAATAATGTTGAGGAATTTGATAACATGATTTATATGCAAACCTAAGTCTACAAAAACTGTGAGTGTAATGCATTATATCCTAGAAGACGAAATTGAGTGTATGAATAGTAACAACCAAATTATCAAATGTAATTATAAATATTGAAAAATTATTTATTAATTCATAAAAAATAATTACTCAATTCTTAGTAAATTCATTTTATGCTTAAAAAAAGTTTTTTCCTAGAAATGGATTTTATTGCATTTTGTGAACATAAATAATAATTAATTGATAAAATTATTATAGATTTTATTTACTGGAATAAAATTTATTTTTAAAATAATAATTTAAATTTTATCTTCTATTCAATTTCTTGGATTATTCAAAAAAATTATTTTTTAGTGAATAGTGAAAACAAATATCGATTTCTTTTAACATTCTCAACTTCATTCATTAAACATAGATATTTAAAAGTAAAATTATTGTTTAAAGTGAAAAAATTAATATTTAATTATAAACAATAATTTTATTTTCATATGAATTTAAATTGTAATTAATTTTATAAAAATCATAATTTCGAGAATAAAACATATTTTTTGAAAGGTTTCTTTTATGAACATCATGTGATTTTTCTTAATGAATGTAATGAATCTCTATTTAATAAATTTTTGTTCAAATTTATGGACGATAAATTTAATCATATATTTTAAAATTAGTTTTATGGTTTTTATAATCAATGTAATATACATAAATTTATTTTTATGCTTAAAAAATATTATTTTATAATAGGTTTTAATATGGGTTTGTGTGATTATTTATAATTAAAATCCCATAATTATAGCAATTAAATATTTTAAAATGAATTTAATTCATGTAAGTATAATATTTAATATAATTTAATAGGTACAACATAACTTCTTGTTCCTAATATATATAGACTATAGATTCTCACACATTGATATAACATATTTTTATATTAATATTAAATATATTAAAAAAACACATGCTTGAGGACCATAATTGTTTACTAACATTGAATACAAGGAACATAATCATCTAGTTTTTTGAAATATCATCAACATCTACCACAATGGGATTCTAATATAGTATTCATCTTAGGTATAACCTACCAAAACCATTCTTTAGAACCTTTGGAAGGAAACATAGTAAAGTATTGTATCATATGGTCTATAAGGGAAAAAATAATAGATATAAATATAAGATAATAATAAGTGTATGTGATCATGAACATATCTTACAAAGTATACACCCAACCTTTCATGAATCACAAACATGAGTCATGGCATAATAATATCTCATTTCAGAAAATAAGGTCCATAAGAGTGAGAAGTCATAATAAATAAAAAATTAAACCATTTTCTCATGATATTAAATTATAGAACCATCATTTATAGAGAAAAATCATTTTTCAAGGTTAACTGCCAAGACCATTAATATAGTAGATCAGGGCACAACTATTTCTCATAGTGAATCAAGACACACCTGTTTCCCGTTATGGATCAGGACACACCTATTTCCCATTATGGATATAGAAACACTAGCTTCCCAAAGTGGATCAGGACACAGTTTCTTCCCATAGTATTTAAGGACACATAGGATTCCTGATTCACGCTCAAATTTACCCAAGACATGAAGGTAGAATTCTCCTTGTAGTTTATCTTCGATTATCGAATCCTCAGAGACCTAATAAGTAACCTACAGAAACATACATTAAATGGATTGTTTGTTTCTATGAAGTGGCCAACCTCGATTGATTTTTTATGGGTTTAATGTATCACTAAAATATTTAAGTTAATTTAAATTACGATAATGAGTTGATCCGAGGTTATCGATTGTGGTGGATTGGATGAATTCTCTTTTTAATGATTTCAGTTTCTTATATTAGAGATGGGTTCCTTTTAGAAGATCAAACAACATCATCACTTACTAGTTTAATACCTACACCCTTTAATACTAATCACTGATACACTTGAAGGGTCAATGTTTTGAGCACTTCAAGGTAAATGTTCATATCAGCACTTGAAGTGTGTGGCCTTAAATTCAACAAGGATGAATGAGTTTAAAGATCTTCAAACCAAATTCTCTATTGAAAGAAGTGATTAGAAATTAATGGAGTGTGAAATGACATCCATACAAGCCCCTTGCTACTACCTTGTATCAACTCATAAAATAGTTATCCATCCATTGATTCTATGGTTTCAATGGAAGTGGAAAGTAGACTCGTGATGGAGGAATTGGATATGTAAAAAAACAATAAAAAGAAAGCAATCACTTCACCGTTGTGTGAAGAATATCACAAGGTATGGTGTGAATAAATTCACACCTTAAGGAAATGATATAAAAGTGATATGAAGAAAAACAGAATTAGAGGAAATGATGATATTTTATAAAGAACATAGGTGATTTGAACAACTTACATGAGAAAGAATAACGTTACAAATCCAAATCGATATAATAACATTACAATGAAAACAAATCTCCAAAGATGCTCAACTCATCTACCACCACATCCTTAAATAGGTACTTTGGAAGCCTTGGATCGATCCGACCACAGTGGAAGTTACCTCAATTAATGGTAGTGGGCCTAGGCGGGTGTAAATTTAAGAGAGAGTGGACTTTTACACCCTTGACCCGAGGTGGTATCCAGCTTGCTTCCACCAAACAGATACACCTGGAAGACCTTCTAGATGGCGTAATTGGAGTGGGACATAGAGTAAATCAATTAATCTCTAGATGTTTCCCTATCTCTCTATAAAATTTCAGCCCAAAAGAATATTTTTTCGAGATATGATAAAATTGGGGGGATGATTTTATGGACTGAGAATCTGGACAAGAATTGTATCTCCAAAATGGGTCACCCTAATAACCACCATGAAATCCGAATTAGCACTGGCTACTGATGAATTCTTTGTTCATATATATTTCTTCTAGCACCCCACAAAATTCTGGATTCATTGGGCCTATATATTTTTTCCAACATTCTCATTAGTGGGTTGGTGTCCAATCTGCCTTACCTAGAATTGTTAGTATGAAATACCATTTTGGTGGTCTTCCCATGCGAATCTTCCAACACTCCACAAGTATGAATTGTTCCCAAAATAATTAGAATCATGAAAATTAAATATAAAAAAAATCAATAACAATGGGTACTGTAATTTATGTTCATAAATGTACCGCATCAAAGTTCATTTTAAAAAGGAATTACAATCATAATATTAAATGATGTTCAGAGTGTAAAATGTAATAAAATGGCGTTTATGATTAATAAAAAACACGAATATTATATATATTAACAATGAATATTTGCCTCATTTATTGGATAATCAAACCCCCCAACATGAGTTTTGCGTGTCGAGAGAAAAATATATCTCAATAATATTAAATTTGAATTCCTTTTCCCAAAAACATTTTCGTACACAATGATCACCAAGAACCCTTATACCAAACAATAATTAAACCCATCAAAATATTTTAATACATAAAAGTTTAATAATAATATCCCAATCCCAAGCCCATTCCATTGTTCAAATTCATTTCCATATTTTATCCAATATCAATTAAGAGTGATGATGTGTTGTGCATCAGATTAGAATGGGGATTCATCTTTATTCAAGAGGGAAATGATGGAAGCATTAGGTGGAATCACATTTCAATATTAATATGAGTATTAATTTTTTTTATTGTATTATTTTTTTTGTTTTGTTTTTGCAATTTTTCCATGGTAATTGAAATTGAACTCAAAAGAGTCAACCCCTGTAGCGAAACTTTACCGATGACTCCCAGGCTCAAAGAACATTGGGAACCATGTAAATCCTACATACTCGGGCATCATATCTTGTTAACTCAGTCAAAAACAAATTGAAATTACCAAAAATATAGATAAAATTACAAACTCTAGGCCAGGAAACTATGGAGTCATGATCCCCAAGTGCTGAAAGCCTTGAATTAGGTCATTTCGTTTCTATACGCACAAATTTATTGAATGCTCATATTAAAACTAAAATTATCACCCAACATATGTTATTTATTTGGGGGACCCCATGAACTCAAACTAATACCCCACTATACAAAGGATGTGCATTGTTATTTTTTTATTTGGAAGAAAATTTAAACAATATAATATCACATTAGACAGCCAAAATTTCTAAAATCTATGCTCATGAAGTTATACATGGATTAAAATAAAAATCTGGGCATGAAAAATTATTTGATCCTCAATTTTAAAGTGTATAATGTTTATTCTCATGTTCTAGGTTAATGAAAATTTTCCTTCCATTAAGGCACACATTTTTTTAAAATCATTCATTTTTTCGACACAAAAGAATTTTTTTTATTTTATCTCCCCCCAACATAAAATAACCTTTTCCCCAGTGTTTAAATCAATGAAAATTTAGATGGGGGTAGAGGCTGAGATTGAGTGTTCAAAAAGGAAATTGAAAATGAGGATCATGGAATGAAGTCACCTGGTGGTTAAATTTGAAATTCTTGTTGTTATCTTTTAATCCCTTGATCTTGATGTCACTCTGAGAATTCCCTAGTGGAAAAAAAGGAAAGAAAAACAAAAAAAGAATATATATATATATATATATATAAACTATAGAATAAGGAATCACAAAAAGTCATAGGTCAGTGGTAAGTGTGCACCCCTGTCTTCCTTCGGTCCCTAGTTCGAGTCCCAGCAGCTTCGCTGGTTGTGAAGGGGTTTTCCCCACAACCTATGATGTGTCCTTTTAAATTTATTATTATTATTATTATTATTTAACCTAAAAACAAATAAAAATAAAATGAACTGATGATACATTGTTTTCTTTTTAAATTTATGGGTAAAGTATTACTCAAGGATCACACCACGTGACATGGATGAATATAGAACTCACCTTTCATACCCATCCATACTCAAAATAGAAGAACATGTCAACATTATATTTTTTATTATTTTTAAATATCAAAATGATTCATTAATCCTATTTAAAATATAATGTTTATTAAAACAACAAAATGATTGGAAACATGAAAACAATGGGTTGCCTCCCATGCACTTCTTTATTTAATGTTGTTAGCTCGACTTGAACCCCCCAACTTATCGAATACCAACTTTCAAAACATTAAGTACCACATGTTTCAACACTTATACTAGGTTATGATTCATTCTAATTTTAGAATTTTTTTCATGCACAAACTTATGTTCTAAAATGAGTGGTAAAATCTAAGGAATATCACAAATTGTTGATCCAGTTTCCTCTATAGTCATTCCTAAGACATCAATGATCATTCCAATTTTTTTGGTTTCAAGAGAAGAATGAATTCAAATTGAAAGTTCATGATTATACCTAATTAAGGGATTCATTAGCATGGATGGAAGGAAAATAATTTTTATCTCTCATTGGATATCACATTTAGACACAATTTGATATTTTGAATCCTACTCAGTTTCATTTTCCAAATTTCTCAAAAATTATGGTTCCTTTTGAATAGAATATTCAACCACCAAATTGGAAAGATAAATGTATGGAATGGTTATGGACTCAATTTTTTTGATTTATCTTAATGGTTAAGTGATTTTTGTTTTTGAAAAATCATGAATGGAGTTATATTTATGAGACTCAATCCATGATGTCAAATTTCCCTCTTCTGAATTTAAACAATCGGTTTCCTCTTAATTTAAACACTCATCAAAAACTCCTTTATCCTCTTCATATATCCAAAATCTAAAGTTTTTCTCTTTAGTAAATTCATGAGTAGTTTGTGGGAAACTAGACACTTCGCATAAGGTTATGAAAGGGGCAGTTGGTGTAGGCATGTGTTCCTCATATGTTTTAATGCATTGTTTTTCTAATCTCAAATTCGAAACCTCAAAATTCATTTTCTCCATTTGTTGACATATTTTTTCTAGTAATGGATGTGTATCGGTATGGATATGGGGTTGAGACAAATGGTATATTCTAGGAGGATAACTACGTTGTTGGAATTCCATAAGAGGATGTTCATATTGGACTTGTTGGCTTTGGAACTCATAATAGGTTGGAATTATTTGTAGAGAATAAGAGTTAAAAAAATTTCTCTCAATTGGTTGTTGGATATCCCCCCAGAAGAAACTAGGATGGTCATTGAACATCACACTTTGTGTGGGGTTATCATTGTAGAGGGAGTTTCCCCATGTTTGGGTTTAGTCAAAAGGTATTACCGTAGGAGTGAATTAGGGGATGAGAATAGAAAAGTGGGGTGAGAAAATGATGATAGTGTCTAAGATAACTTACTTAGGTTCCTGTAAATGGTGCCAAAATTTTATTCACGCTCAAATTTAACCAAGAGATGAAGGTACAATGATCTTTGTAGATTATCTTGGGTAATCGAATCCTTAGAGACCTAAGAAGTAACATACAGACATGTACATTCTATGGATTGTTATTGGCTAATAAGTAGCCAAATTTGGTTTATTTTAGATGGTTTTGAGGTATCACTAATCGATTTATGTTAATTAAAATTAAGATAATTAGTTAATCCTAGGTTATCGCTTGGGGTGGATTGGATGAATTACCTTTTTAATGATTTCAATTTCTTATAGTTGAGATGTGTTCATTTAAGAATCTAAAAAAACATCATCATTTACTGGTTTAATACCTAAGCCATTAAATAAAAATCACCTATAAACTTGAAGGATGAAATTATTTATCACTTCAAGGTAAAGGTTCTTATTAGCACCTGAAGTGTGTTTCCTTAAATCCAAGAGGGATAAATGGTTTTAAATATCTTCAAACAAAATTCTCAATAAAATGAAGTGATTAGAAATTAATGTAGTGATAAATAACATCCAAATTCACCCCTTGATAATACCATATATCAACCCATAAAATATTTATCCCTCCATTGATTCTATGGTTTTAATGGAAGTGGAAAATAGATTAATGATGGAGGAATTGGAGAAGTAAAAAAATAATAAAAAGAAAACAATCACTCCATCGTTGTTTGAAGAATATCACAAGGTATAGTGTGAATAAATTCACACCTTAAAGAAAACAATATTAAAGTTATAAGAAGAAAAATTGAATAAGAGGAAAGGAAAAAAAATTATTAATAACTAAGGTGATTTGAACAACATACATGAGAATGAAGAACGTAACAAAACCAAATCAACATAATAACATTACAATGAATATAAATCTCCAATGATGCTCAACTCCTCCATCACCACAACCTTAAATAGGATATTTTGTATCCTTGGGTATATCCAACAATATTGTAAGTCACCTCAATTAATGGTGGTGGGCCTAGGTGGGTGGAAAGTAAAGAGAGAGTAGACTTTTCCACACTTGACCTGAGGTGGCAGCCAGCTTGCTTCCACCGAACAGATGCGCCTGGAGTACCTTCTAGATGTCCTAATTGGAGTGGGCCATATAATAGAAATAATGAATCTCCATTTATCCCATATCTCAATGTAAAATTTAATCCCAAAAAAATATTTTTTTCGAGATATGATTAAATTAGTGGGATGGTGTTAGGGGACGCAGAATCTGGCCCAAAATGTTATCACTAAATTGGGCCGCCTTAATAACCACAATGAATGCTGAATTAGTACTAGATCCTAAAGAAGTATTTTTTCATCTATATGGCTTCTATAATCCCATGAAATTTGGGATTAATTGGGTATGTATGTTGGGCCCCACATTCTCATCAGTGGGTTGGTGTCCAATGTGCCTTATCCAAAATTGTTTGCATGAAATACCATTTTGGTGGTCTTCCTATGGGAATTTTCCAACACTAAAAAAGTATTAATTGTTCCCAATAAAATTAGAAACCTAAAAATTAAATATGAAAATAAAATCAAGATCATTGGGTAATTTAAATGATTTTAAAAAATGTACCACATCAAAGTGGATTTTAAGAATGAATTACAATCATAATGTGAAATGATGTTCAAAGTGTAAAAAGCACTAAAATGGTGTTTATTAATAATAAAACACATGAATATTATATATATTAACAATGAATATTAGCCTCATTTAGTGGCTAATCAATTCTTGTTGTGGATTAGGACACAACTGTTTCTCATACTGGATCGATCTCGTGTACTCGTTTCCCATTTTAATCTAATGAGTTATAACTAACTACCCAATTCATTGGAGGGAGATATTGGTCCCACCCATTACATAATTATAACTATATTTATGTGTTCCAAATGTTCATTTACATACCTCATATAATAACTCATGAAATAAAATGGGTATCATAAACATTTCATCATATCATTACCTATGAAAAATAAATATGTTTCATAATCATTTAATAATATTATACACTTTGAAAAAAAGATAGTTTAATAATATATTTTTTCATGGTATAACCCATGTAAGAGATATGGATTTTATAAATATCATGTTGACAAATACATAAACCATTCAGATAATGAATAATAATTGTATCTCGTGATCATATCTAAAGTTTTGTATACAGAAGATCAATGGGTTTCATTCTACGTATGAAATTATTTTGATCATTCATTCATAACATTTTTCTGGAGGAAAATATCCTTTACACATCAAAAAACACTTTTTAAAATATAGAATAATTTGAAAACCATTTTCTTATAAAATAAACCTGAAAATTTTTAAATGAATATCTAATATTCATTTAAAATAATTTTCTAAAACATAAAACACGTTGAAAATAAGTTTCCTTGAATATTATTTTAAATTATCATTTAAAAACTTTTTTGAAAACTTTTTTATAAAACATGGTCTTCGAAGAAAACTGATCTTCAACCGAAGATAGAAATAAATTCACATTTTTATAAAAATATTTTATTTATTATCTTATGTTACAAATATTTGAAAAATGGTACCGTTAAATGAAGTTATAATGAATATAAATACATAATTAAAATCCCTAATACTTCTTGGGAGTTAGATCATGAAATTTAAACATTGGAGAATCAATCATAAATAATCACATTAAATGATGTGGTTATAACATAAAATCATTACCACTTTGGTAAAATTAAATAATAATACCCATGAATGGATTAACATAAAATATACCAAAAGAACCATGATGATAAATAAATACAAGATATTACATGTCAATGGATTTGTATATACACCCTGGGAAATAATATAAGTGCGTAATATAACGTATGTCTCAAAGAATTCAAATTGAGAAAGGATCAAATAGAAATTTGGTAAATTTTTATTCGTAAACCACATGAGTGTGATATAATCAAATGGATATTTAAATACCAATGATATTAAGTTTTATATTTATAAAATAAATTCATGGGAGGATGTAGTGAATATGGAATTTGTCTTATAAAAAGTAAAAGTGAGCGGAAATCCATTACCACATGGAAAAATTTAATTCAAATAATATTAGATGAAACAATTAAAATTTAAAAATAAAATTCCATGAATAATGATTTTTTAATTCTATTAAATTTTAAAGTTATAGTATGAACACCATAAAAAATAAATTATGAGTATAAAATTTCAATATTCCTCAATGGAAATAGATTGATGTGAAATCTATTACATTAAGTCATGACTTCTATAATAATCATTAAATCCTATATTATAATAAATTTAATTTTATTATAAATCTATTACCAAACCATATTAATATTTATAATACAATATATAATTTTCTTATGACCTTTTATTACCTGTTTATTAGAAATTCCATGTCAAAGTTACATTTCGTGCAATAACAAATTTATTTTATTTTATGTTTAGATTTGTTATTTTTTTCCTCTTACATTGATCACAGTTACATAATCTATATAAAAATAAACATTATATAAATATAATATATATTCTTTATATATATATATTTATTTTGATCCATAAAATATAGTAATATCAAATAAAATAAATCATTCATAGTGACGGTAGGTTGTATGTATGCATTAACGCTGCTTCAATTTTCATTTCAAATTAATTGAATTAAAATTAAATTGTATATATTTTAATTCTATAATTATTTGTATTTCCTATATATAAAATATTTTTATTAAACTAATTCTTCATACTATCCATATACAACAATAATGAATCACATCTCTTCACGAGGAGGTAGTCCACTATACACACAAATGGCAAAACTAATTCCTACATAATGGAAAATATGAAGGTATATGTGATATAATATTTCCAGAACCATAATATCATCCTAATTATCAAATATATAATATATAAATATTAAATCCCTATATATTATTGTCCATGATATGTGGTATTGGAAAAACAAATGACATAAGTTCATGAGGTGGTAGACTACCATACAAATGAACTATGATTGCATAACCCATTAGATGGGAGTGAATATAATTTATGGTAATTACCTTAATGTAACAACATATAATTATATTAAATATATTTATTTTATTATATAATCATTATATAACAATTAGGGATGTAGGTGGAGGAAGAAATAAAAAAATGCTCACAGAGGAATATTACTGCTTTTTCAAGTATCCTCGTTAGGTTTGTAATAAAAGACATTCTGGGATGGATTTATTCCCAAACAATACTTCTAAGATGACTATAGGGCGTTTATGGAATGGTTATTCTAGGTTTTTGTTAAGACAAATGGCTTGATAGGTGTTATGAAGTGGGGTTAGTGAGTGTCCTTTTATAATTGAGGATGAGTGGAATTTATGTAAATACCCAAAAGAATTCACTATTAGGAGGTCCATTATACAACATGTGGAACAATAATTGATTAATAACAAATTTTACTAATTAATTTGAAGAAAAAAACCTCAAACAAATAAAATAAACACGTTGTTTAATAATTTATTCATTAGTCTTTAAGTTTACTTAATTTTATCCTTATAATTTTTACCAATGTAACTTGAATATTTTAATTTACCTAGGTAATTTACGAATTAAGAGAAGGATTATTATATAGTTTTTACCAATTAATACTAGATATAAAATAAAATTTAATAATTAATAATCCAATGTTTGTTGTAATGTAGAAAACATTATTTTAACCTTAATCTCAGTAATTAATTTTAACATTTTTCATTAATCATTATAGTAAAAACCATAATTATACCTTATAAGATAATATATATTATTAGTATTCAAACTATGGAATCATTTTTTCCAAATTCCATTCAATTTTTTCCATATAATAATTTTAATTTAATCTTGTATTTCTGATTAAAAAAGTTGTTTTTAATAAGAAAATGTTCCAATGATTAAAATGTTTTTATCTTGATTTTCAATATGAAATTGATTAAAATAACCTACTTTTGATTAATATATGAATAATTCGTTTAATTTTACTATAAAAACCAATTAAAAATATAATTTAATAATATATCTTATTGAAAAAAAATCATTTTCAATTAAAATTTAATATTTTTCACTATTCACAAAAAATGAACCCTTTCATAAAGAACCCAAAGATAATTTTTCTGTTCCAATTTAGAAAATGAAAAAAAATCAAATAATTTTTTAAAAGTTAAAAAGTTTGTATTTAAATAAGTGCTCGATAAAAAGGCGACAAATCTATTTTCTTAAAAATATAATTTAAGTGCAAAATTGTGTTTATTTATATTTATTATCAAAAAACACATAAAATGAATTGAAAATATTATATTTAATATATTATATATAAATTTTATTAAAATAATTCCTTAAATGTAATTTTTTTAATTTATTGAGGTAAAACTCATTTTTGTTCATAAGAATAGTTTTTTAGATAAACTTTATCTTTATATTGAAAGGGGTTTTATTTTGATTTATAATTAATTGGTTATGAGAGAATTCATTTTATATATATACATGTGTAAACAAAATTTTCATAATTTATTTAATCATATTAATACCCTCCATTCCAATTGTTAGGTGATAATTATCTTATTAAATAATAATATTTTAATTTAATGTGATGTTTCTTTTAAATTCATTTTTTCAAGTAACACAAGATAAACTATGGATTTTGTGTAACAAAATCCAAACTTGGAATTTCTTTTACTTATGTTTAAAATCATTATTTAATAAAATTTAAAAATATTAAATTCATTTCAAAAAACATATTTCATAATAAATCATGGTGTCACATTCTACACCCCATAAAATAAATTTAACCCTTGATATTTCTCTTGTTCATCAAAGCTAAACATTTCAAAATTATTTTATTGAAACCGACATTGTAAAAGGGGTGAATAAAAAATATTCTTTAAAAATAGAAACAGATATGTGAAGTTCATTTGGAATAACATATATTAGGTTTAAAAATAGGATAACATATGTAGGATGTGAAACAATTTACATAAAATAGAATAATAACACCTAAATAATGATAGAGAGTGATAGAGAACATTGAGCATATAAAAGTGGGTGATCCAAATATGGTTAATAAACAAAAAACCATAACAAAGGAGGGGTGAAAACATTCATTGATATCATTAAAAATGATGATGATATAATGAAATGTTTTTCCCATATTATTTTCTATAATTTATTATTGTTGAAGATATTATTATTAAAAAATTTATAAATGAATTTAAATTATTTAAAAACTCCCAATTAAGAAATTTGAGCTTATATGGATCAATTTTGGATTTATGGCTTGTTTTGAGCGAAAATGTAAAAAATGGTTAAATCTAGAATTTTGACAGAATTTTATCACAATGGTATTTTGGGCATAAAATTTAAAATATTAATAAAATTTGAGTGATAATATTTTTGAATTATGAATTTAATTATTTTCATCAACATTGTCTTCATGAACCATAATTTATTCAGACATCTAGTGGCATGAACAAATCATTGAAGTTGGAAAATATTCTAGGAGAACAGTGTGGACCCCACCTCTATTACTGAAGCATAATTTAGGATACACACCTCCAATTGAGTTTATTTAACCTATATATGAAATATAACTCCAATATGTGTTCCCCAAATAAATTAAATGGATGTTGTAATCCATTAAGGTGGAAATTGAATGATATATATCAAAGGTAGATTACTAGAAATCTCATCCAAAAAAAGTCACAGTCGATGAAAAATCCATCACTCATTTGTCTAGTGGCTAATTTTTTAGAATGGTTGATAGTAAAAACGCAAGACATTAATAAGATCTTTTTTATGGTATGGAATCTGTGAATTTTCAATTTAATAGGCCAGAAATATGCAATACTATTGAGGATAGATTCTGGCCTATTAAAGGATGAGAGCTCCTCCTTCCTGAATCATTCAATTCCAATCCTTCCCATTCCATCCAGGGCACCAAGGAGTGGAGGAAAATGTACATTTTGGATTTCTCTTTTCATTTCTTTTTATATTAGTTTTTTTTCATGTAATTCATTCATATTTATAATTAAAGTGTTTCCATTTTCATCTGCCATATCACTTTATATTCCAATAATAATCCCTTTCTCTCTCTTCTATATATCTGTCATGATCTCTATTAACTTTGAAATGGCATGTGACTAACCTAAGGCATGCCCCTAGGGTAGGTTTCAATTTATTATTAGTTATTATGCTTCAATTAAAAACGATTTAAATATATTTTTGGTGGATGAGAGAGTACTACACGGGTGTGGCGGTTGTCCACCAAGACATTATTTTCAATTCTTTTTCATTTACTTTTTTATTCATTTTCCCTCCCTTATCACAGGAAAACCATATTATGATGGATTTGAGGTTTTCTTAAGAGATTAAATTGAAAAGTTCTTTCATGGGATGATATAATTACTTGATTTTATTTCATTTAATTTTTATAATATCACCCCTTGGTTGTACCTTCATCAAATTCCACATTATCTCTTACTATAAGAAATGAAGGTGAATTTGTTCCCCATAAAGCACTAATAGATCATAAGATCCGTAAATATAATATAAGTAATTTCATCAATCTTTAGTTATCATCTAAACAAAATTTATAACACATGTTATCCAATATGATAAAAGTATTACTTTAATCCCTAAATCCTCTTCCAAAGTTCATCTAAAACCATTTAATAAATTTGTAACCATACGAACATTCCAAAAAGATTAAAATCCAACACTTTAGAAATATGTTAACTCAATTTATAAAACAAAATTATTATTAATCCCCCAAACAACATTAAGTAGCTTATAATTGTCACATACCAAACATGTGATCACCTTCATCATATATTCTCCTGAATCATGGTAATAACAAAAACTACAATAAAAACTTTTCTGAAAATGTACATTATACCTTATTACATACATAAAACACTGACGATTGGATATATTTAATAAACCAAAAAATTCTATAAACTCCATCCCTGATATCATAAACTACTTTATCTATGAATCATTAATGAATTTCAAAGTAATGTATTCTATAAAAATTACATTATACATATCCAACACCTCTTTATCCTTACAAAATTATCTCAAAATAAGAAACATATTAATGGTTATACTCCAAAAAATATATATCACTTTTTTTCCATCAGTACTATTTAAAAAATTTTGGAAAATCCATAATGGATAGTTTCTACCATAAATCCTTATATATTTCATAATTCTTGAATTATAAAACATAAAAACTTCAATTTTTCCACCAAATGTTTACGACATTAACTAAGAATCATTATCTTATTCCTAAATTCATCTTTCCATTCATATATATTTTGTAAGGTTATCATTATCAGCAATATGAAAATTACCCTTACAATCATATTGTTTTTATTCACAATATTTCCCATTATAACATAGATTTTCATAATGCCCATACTTTCCACACATTAAACACTCAATTGTTGATAAAACCTTAGGGATTCACATATTAATATCCATTTCATTAACTGAACATTTCATTTTCTCTTTTAAATTTCATACTCAGTGGCCTTATTCACAACACATAAGATATCTTCTCATTCATATGAAACATTCCCTCAAGTGCTTCTTCCAACATTCTTAACATATATTAAATTGACTCGTTATTCCTCCATGGTCTCCACCATATAAATTTTTAGTGGCTCAATCATTCTCTTCATAAGTGTTTTTTAGAGTTATCTAAGAAAGAAGTTATTGTTAATTTTTTTATGAATGATTAGGCCTGACAAAAATATCTATCATCCCATTTCTCTTATAATCAAAAAAATTACCCATCATGTCAAATTTTAACATATTTTCTCCAGGTTCTTACCATTTCCTAAAATCATAAATCTTTGTGTGAGTAACATGGATCATTATGAGAAACCAAATAATAATGAAAATTACATATATAATATCTAAATAATCACACTTTTTTAATATAGGTCACTTTATGTTTATCTTAGGTCATTCATAGTTGTAATATTTTCAAATCTTATAAAATGGTCCACAATGAGTTTGTAAATTTCCAAAGCATATTCCACAAGAGTTTCAAACTCGGTGTGCAGCAAGCCCTATTATTTTGCACCAGTTCTTGATCCATTCTAGTTAAATATTCTATTTTTGGGGTTGTTACCCTTAGATACATATATTTTAGAGCCACATCCACTTGTAGTATCCATATATGGATTTAATCTCTCTAAAACCACTCACAATTTCCATGACCAAAAATCTAGGAAATTTCCTAAAACATCGACTTGTCCATAGACTTATCCTTAGATAAATACCTAGAAATATCCTTAAAAATATCCCTTGGGATATCACTAATGTTTTCTCAACTTACTCTTCAAAGTTATAATAACCCTTTTCATTGATAACAACTATACCGGGCCAAGTTTCTCATACATGGATATTACATCCATTTAGATTAATATTATATAAATTACACACAAACACACATGAAATATAACCATAATAGTTTATATTTTTTGGGAACATGGAACATAATATTCTTATTTGGTGAAAGAAAATCAATATCTCCCACAATGATCTTCTAACATGGTACTCATTTTATGCATACCTGACCAAAACGTTTCATCATAACATGGGGAAGGAAACATAATAAAGGGTGACCTAAGATTCTCATTATGGGTAATCATAAGAGATATCAATATATTATCATATGAATACATAATATATGTGCAAGGTTATTTGATTATGAAAATAAGTTACAAATTTCATAAGGAATATATCATGGATCATAAACACGATTCATTTCATAAAACATTATCATTTTATAAATATGGGACCATAAGAGATACAGATCATCATAAATCTATCATTTACCATAATTTCATGTCAAAAAAGTGTGTCTCCATCATAAATATAAAAAAACATTTCATGTGTAAAAGTTAAATACCAAGAACATCAACATATAAGATTAGAACACAACAGTTTCCCATAGTAGAATAGTACCCACATGATTTTCATTTTGGAACAGGATTCACCTATTTCCCATTGATGATCAAGAAACCCTTCTTCCCATAGTGGATAAAGACACACCTACTTCCCATAGTGGATCTGGCCACAACTATTTCCCTTTTTGGATGAGGTCACACCTTTTTTCCCATTGGGGATCAAGCCCATCAAATTGTTTCCCACTATCATCTCATGAGATATAAATATTTACCCAATGAATTAGAGGACTATATAAATCCCATCCATCATATAATAAAAACCATATTTATATGTTTCTCAAGATCCTAAACATACAAAATATCATAACCCATTAAATTAATTGGCTATTATAAACATTTTATCATATCATAACCTAAGGAAATAGATAAGTATTATAATAATTTAATAATAGTATACCTTATAAAAATAAGATTGTCTCATAATCATTTTATCATGGTATAACCTAGGTAATATAAATGTGTTTTCAAGACAACGTTTCATCACAAATATAAACCATACAGATAAATAAAAAAAATTTATCCCTAAATAATATAACGAAAAAGGAATAGGTAACATCAATGGGTCTCATACTAAATAAAGAATGATTTTTATTATTTATTTAATACAATTATTCAGAAAATATCGTTTTATATTTGAAAATTTATTTTAAACATAAGTCATTTTGAAAAACAATTTCATTGAAAATTTCCTTGAAAACTTATAAATTATGCTTCGAAATCATTTAAAACACTTTTTGAAAACATTAATCATTTCAAAATCCACTTCCTTTAAAATAAAATTAAAATATCATTTATAAAAATTGATTTTTTTAAAACATCGTTTTGGAAGAAATTATTTTTATAACCGAAGAGACAAACAATGTTAGGTTTTCTTAAAATCATTTTTATAATTATATTATGTACCAAAGATTGGAACTATGGTACCATTACATAAATATATCATTAATAACCAGATGATAATAAAATTAATTAGAATTCATGAGAGTTATATCATGATATTTCAATATTTGAGATTTAATATTAAAAATTCTTGATAAATAATGAAATCATAACAAAAAATATTTACCACATTTGTAAAATTGAATCATAATACTCCTAAATTAATAAAATAAAAAATAACATAAAATATCATGGGGATAAATAAATAAAAGGAACTGGCCTTAAAAAATTACATAATCATGAATTAAATGAATATTTCACATTGAGGATCTTTTCAGGTTTATAGTTTTAGAAAATTAGGCTATAAATATTACATATCAACTTTAAAATTATATTTAGACACTAATACTCAGTATCAATTTTTTCATAAAATAAAAACTCTTAAAAAGAAACATGTCTAGTTCCATATTTTAGACAACATGACTTTTCCTTGATCCCATCCTTGACCCTATTCATATTTCTGTTCTGTGGAAAACATTTCAAAAACTTTGGATGAGCATAAAAGGCTCAGTAAGGGTTATAAAATACATAAATGAAACATTAACCCATCAATAAATACAAATATATGAAACCATAATTTTTTATCATAGCATACCTCATGAAATCATAGGATTTATGAATAACACATAGAAATAATAAATCATAAAGGTAATGTGTGGCATCCATATCATACATAAATTATAGATATCACAGCTATATAGGGAGTTATGTTGGAAACCCCATCACAGTATATTCCCTAAATCTATTAGGAGAAAGATTCACATTTACCTATGACACATTACCCAATGCATTAGGGAGCTATCTCAGGCTCACCTGTCCTAGGTTTGTCATGAAGCCACCCGTATACATAAACAATGCCCAATAACCATAAAATAATCATAAAACATAACTCAAGCATAATGGAAATATATCATTTCCACATTCCAATCACAATATATCAAATCAAGATATTGAAGTAAACAATGCTTTATCAAGCCTTTTTCAAAACAATTTAAAACATTTAATAAAGGTATTTTGGAATCAAAGTGTCACATACCACTTAGAAACTTTTGAAATTAATTTAAACTTAAAATCAATCATTTACTTATAAATAAATCCTTCAAACCATTTTTAAAACATGGAGAAGATTGAACAATCATCATTTCGTGAGGTAGTAGTTTTCTATCCACAGAAACTCTATGTTCATTTCCCATCAGATGGAGGTGTTTGTAATTGTAGTTAAAATAATTCTCAAAACAAAAACCAAGTATATTTTGGATTATTTTGTTGTTATAAAATAAATTAATAAGAAGATTTTATGTGTTTGGGGAAGTAATATAATACAAAAGAACTTAAGAGAAGACATTACCTTTAAATCGGGTATCTCCCTTTGGTTTGAACCAAACAGTTTACTTGAATTGATTTCTGCCTAGGGGAATGATTATAAGAGGAGGATATGGAAGTAGGGAGATTAATTGGGAAGATTTTGGATGATACAATGGGTTTGAGAAGTGTGAGGAATGGGTTATAAGTGATGGATTTTTATAAGGGGCAGGAGGTGCTCTGTAAGAATGATTCAAAATATTATTTTATTATATAATTATTTTCGGTATCTAAAGGTCCAAAACAATATTAAATATGGCTATATGATGGCTCATGTTTTAAATAAAATCATCCAATAATAATTAGAAATGTTTAAGATATTTTTTTATATTTATTATCTTATTTATTTAAATCATTCATTAATGAGGTAGACACTGTATCATTATTATGTCCTAAATAATTTTATTTATTTGATGTCTGAAAATTTTAAACAAAATACCATAATGTAGAAAATATTTTTATATTTACAATTAATATTAATAGTCTAGGAGATAATCTATATAACATTGTGTAATAATTGATTTACTAAAAGATATATTTTTATGTCATATTTGTCTTTACTTTAATTTTATTAATATAAAGTTTTATTATCACTCTTAAGTGGCCCCATGGGGTCCCATAATCGACCCAAAAATTCCCATTGTCGGAATGGTATTAAAAAATTGGATTAGGACACATTTTAGTGTAATTTTATATTATTTTTATAATATTTGTTTACCCTTATTTACCAGATTTACCTTTTAACCATGGTAAATAAAATTTTTACTAAAGTTAATATTCTTATTGTAAAAAAATAAAAGTAACCTATTTACACAACTTGGACCTCCTAATTCCAAATATAAAATCCATTTTAAAAAATTAAAAACACAGAAGTGGTAGAAATAAATTTAAAATTAATTCTCGCAGTCAAAACAAAAATCTTTTTTTAGAAATAATAACTATCAAAAGATTGACACTTATTTATGTCCAATTGCAATGTGAATTAATTCCAATGAACAACATTGGATTAAATGGTAAAAAAATAATATAATTACACTTTAAAACCAATTAAAAAGATAATTTATCCTAATAAATATTTTTTTATTAAAATGAATTTGAATTAAAATACAGTATTTTTCACTATTCGTTAAAAAATGAATTTTATCAGAAAAATACCAAAATACTACCCAAAGTAAATTTTGATGCCCCGATTCTAAAGATAATTTTTATTTTTTCAAATATAACATATAATTGGAAAAAAAACCTATATTTAAATAGGGTTCGTGATCAAAAGGCGGTAAATCGACCTTCTAATGAATTTGAGAGTATTTATGCTTAAAATTAGATTTATTCACATTTTAAGCCTCTAAAATTTATTGGATAAATGTAAAAACATTTAACAAACATATATAATCATATTTTAGTTAGTTTTATTCATTCCTACTAATAAAATGACTATGTGTTGACTACCATTCAAAATAATAATAATATTATATTAATTTTCAGTATAACTCAATGTTGTGTACAACATAAGATTTCACAGAAACTCATTGTTGCGTATCAGGTATGCCATCAAACATAGCATCCCATTTAAAAGTAAAATTATTATTTAGTTCACAAATATTAATAAATATAAAAATGTTATATTATTTTTTTATATGGGATGTTACATCCTTCCCCCATTTTGTGTATTGCGTCCTCACAATTATAAAATTGGGCTTGAAAACTTTATTGAAAATCCCACATCAAAAAAATAGTAACGAAAAATATCATTTTAAAATAAAGGAAGACAAGTACAAAGGTCACCCGAGACAACAGATACTAGGATTCCATGAAAACATGGAAATGGAAGAGAAAATAACTATTATAGATTAATAGAGAGTGATAGAAAACTTGATCATAGAAAGTTAACCCCCACAATACCATAAATTTGTTGTTGGGTAAATGTCTGATGATAAAATAGAGATTATAAAATACATTTCTCTAAGAAACATTTCATAGAGTTGAAGAACTGTATTAATAACTAGACTAATATCGTTAGGAAATATACTTACTTTTCATGTAGAGTGTCATCCTTTAATAAAATTCTACCACAAACTCAAATTTCTCCAAACGGTAAGTATTCAAGATGACTCGGTCGCACCTAAAGTGCTAGAATAAACTTCTATAGTATCACATAATCTACAAAAGATGAACTATATATTTCCCCTTTCTTGATACATCAACCAAAACCTAAATTTTTAATATAAGATCAGATAATCCCCAAAAGGATAATCTTTTATAAAAAGAAATACTACTCCTAATCTCCAAAATTTTTCAAGCAATACACAAAGTTTAACAAAGACCATTCAATAAAAAAATGTCCATATAATTATTTAAAACATTCCAAACTAATATTGAAACCCAAAACTTAGAAGGATGTAATCACATAGTCTTCCACAATAAAACTTAAAATTTATCTCCAAAAACATCTACTACTCATAAAGTCTCATACTGAAGTGTAATTAACCTAAACACATATTCTCTATGATAGATTAATAATTTCCATAAATAACCCAAATCACCTTATGTTCACAATAAAAAAATGTATTATTCTAAAATTATATTTCAACCATTACTCCATAAATTATATCCCGTGGTATTTTATTTTCCTTAAGCATATAGTGTTCCCAAAAGAGATAATGTATTCCAAAATTAAATTTATTACTTAATCACCAAATAATTTTCCTATACTATGTATGTCTATTTTATACAACATAATATCCCAAATAAACTTATTCTTGATCCATCAAATCATTTAACTGAAAATAATTAGTCATACTAAAAAGGGACTTCATGAAGTCCAGTGGTAGGTGATAAATCCCAATCACACTTTGGTTGTGGGTTCAATTCCCGTTGCTTTGTCTGACGCGATGGGTTGTCACACTGTCTCTGTTTTTTCCTTTTTTAAAAACTGTACAATTTCATAACATTCCAAACAAAAGAGTCAAATTCCTCAAAAATTATCATAACGTATTTCATCCTCAAAGGTTATATAATATCTTTCATTTTTCACCCCAAAATATAATAAATATGTATCACCTCTAAAATTAATATGAATCTTTCTAATATGATAACCATTTTGTTTATGTCACTTGTACTTAAATAACACCCTATCCTCAAAAGTTATCTAAACCGACCTTTGATACCAACTATAAGGACCCGACCATAAAACATTACATAATCATGAATTAAATGAATAATTCAAATTGAGGATATATTCAGGTTTATAGTTTTAGATAATTAGTCCATCACTATTACATATCAACTTGAAAACTACATGTGGACACTACTACTCAGTATCCATTTTTTATAAAATAAAAACTCTTAAAAAGAAACATGTCTAGTTCCATGTTTTAGACTGCATGATTTTTCCTTCATCCCATCCTTGACCCTATTCATCATTAAGTCTCGTGGAAAACATTTCAAAAACATGGGATTAGAATAAATATATCATTAATGGTTATAAAATAAGGAATGGAAACATTAACCCATCAATAAATACAAATCAATGAAACCATACTTTTCGATCATAACATACCTCATGAAATCATAAGATTTATGAATAACACATAGAAATCATAAATCATAAAGGTAACCGGTGGAATCAATATCAAAATTTCATTGTAGGTTTCACAGCTACATAGGGAGTTATGTTGGAATACCCATTGCAGTATATTCCCTAATTCTCTTTTGATAAACATTCACGTTTAGTTCTCTCACGTTACCCAATGCATTGGAGAGCAATCTCGGGCTCACCCGCCCGAGGTTTATCACAGAACCACCCGTATACGTAAACAATTTCCAATAACCATAACATAGTCATAAGACATAACACAAGCATAAAGTAAATATAATATTTTCACATTCCACTCACAATATATCAAATCATGATATTGAAGTAAACAAAACTTTATCAAACCATTTTCAAAACCATTTAAATCATTTAATAAAGATATTTTTTTAATCAATGTGTCCTATACCACTTTGAAACATTTGAAAGTAAATTTTACATTAAAACAATCATTACCTTATTAATAAATCTTCAAAAAAAAATTAAACATGGACATTAATGTGAAATATTTAGAAGAAAAAATCATTAAAACATTTTAAATGATATTTTAGTTAAAGAGTTCCTAACCAAATGAGAGACACTTAAATACAAATAATTTAGGAATAACATTAATCAAATATTATAATATCAAGAAAATAAAGAGATTCATGATATAATATGTAAAAGGGTAGTATATACACCATATAAAAGTTAATTGGTGTATAACGACCAATAAGTTTCTATGGAATGTAAATTGAGACAAATTCCCTTACAAAGATCACATCCTTTGATTATGGAAAAATCAATGACATGATTATGTGCGAAAAATAAGAATACTCAAAATGTAAGTGGATATTAAGTGTAAATAAATAATATTTCATACACACATATTCCTAGCGTGACATAATCAAGAAGTATATGTTTAACCAAAAGAATTGAAATTGGGTTAAAGAGTTCCCTTACAAAATTTCGACAGCCTAACGACATCAATTAAAATTTCAAAAAAAAGAGTTGATGAGATAGAAAAGATTATATAATCACGTGGATATAAAATTTACCTCAATAAGGATATATAATAACATATACTGACATAAGAAAGTGCAAACTAAAATACATAACATAAATGAGGTCTTTTAAAAAGAGGAGGGTGGAAGGTTCCCTTACCGATTTGGTAACTTATGAAACATACACCACAGGAAAGAAGGATCATATGGTGAAGAAGTAAATTATCATAAATTAATGTATATTAAACAAATAACACAATCATTGGTAGTACATACACAACAAAAAAGGAAATAGTGGCAAATATAGCATGAATCTCAATGGAATAAAAAGTGAGATGAAAACCCCTTACCACGTTGTAATCAATCGAGTCGTATGAACAAACGTTAATAACCACCACATGAAACACAGAATATCATGAATATAAAGATAATCTTGATAATATATATCAAATGTTACTACATAATACACAACAAGCAATATATAAGTGGCGAACAATGTAAATCTCACGGAATTTAAAGTGAGATAAGAAACACCTTACCTTGTGTCCAACTTTACCCGTTCATTCCTTAATCTATTGAATAATAAGATAATGTTATTTTCTAATTTCTTAAGAACATTTTTCTAGTTTATTATTTATTTTATATCACTTATTACTATGTTATAAACATTATTCAATCATTTAAGTTAATCATGGTCATTTTGTCGATATTTGGTACTTCAGTCAAAAATGAACTTCTTATAATTACAAGTTGTTAATGTGGTCAAAATTACATCAACTCCAGAATTATATTCAATATTTATATATCATATATGTTATATATATCCAGTATATTTATGTATTTATAATATTAAATAACATTTGGAGATAAGAAATGAAATTCACTGTTCATGGAGACAGTAAGCCGTATGTGTGTAAGAACGCTACGTTCATTTCTATTTCATATTTAATGGAATAAATTCATAATAATACATAGGAATATTATAATTCCATTAAAATATAATATGATATATATTTTACATAATTTCATTAATTCCATCCTTTATACGTTCCATGTATGACATGAATGAATCATATCACCTTGAGGGGGCGGTAGTCCGCACTTCCTCAAATGAAATTATCGTATTTACACATATTGGAAAGCATAAAGGTATGTTAGTAAATAAAAATTATAGAAGCATAGAGAGAATATAAACATAATATATATCATATATAAATATAGTTCCATCATAATGTCCACCATGAGAGGTGGTTGGAGAAGAATGAACAATCATTGTTTCCTGAGGCAGTAGTTCTCCGTCCACAGAAACATGATGTTCTTTACCCTTTAGATAGAGGTTTGTGTAATTTTGGTTCAAATACTTCACATAAAAATAACCTATTATATTGATGATACTGTTTTTGTTATAAAATAAATGAATAAAAATATTTAATGGGGTTGGATAAGTAAAATAAAACTAAATAACTTAAGAGAAGATGTAATCTTTAAATCGAGTATATCCCTTTGGTTTGAACCAAAAGGTTTACTTTAATTGACTTATGCATAGGCGAAGGCTTCTGCAAGGATAATAAGGACTTATGGAGCATAATTGGAAAGATTGTTTATGATCTAAGGGTCTTGAGAAGTGTGAGGAATGGGTTAGTAGTGAGAACATTTTATAAGTGGTAGGAGGGGCTTTTTAGGAATGATTAAAAATATTATTTTATTATATAATGATTATCATTTTCTAGAGGTTTAAAACTTATTAAAGTTGAGGATAATATGACTCATGTTCGAAATAAAATTATCTAATAATAATTGGACAGGTTTTGGATATTTGTTTAATATTTATAATCTTATTTATTTAAATCATTCATTAATGATGCAAATACTGCATCATCAATGTGTCATAAAACATTTTATTTATTGGATGTCTAAAAATTATAAAAAAACTACCATGATGTAGTAAAATATCTTATCTTTCAAATTAATATTTATAGTCAAATATATAACTTATATATCCATATTTAGAAATTGATTTACTAAAATATATATCTTTATGTCATTTTTGTCTTTACATTAAATTAATTAATATAAATTGTCATTATCTCTATTAAGTGGCTCCATGGGGTCCAGAAAATGACTCAAGGATGACCATGGTCAGAAATTAATTAACCAATAGGATTAGGACACATGTTATGGAAATTTTATAATATTATAACACTACTAGAATGTGGGTTTTTCCCCACACTTCCATACCAACGGTTTCATGAAACCGTTGGTAAAGGATGGTTTAGGGAAGCTTTTACCAACGGTTCCTTAGAACCATTCGTATAGGTTTGTTTGTGGGAGATTTTACCAATGGTTCTAATGAACCCTTGGTATAGATGTAGTTTAGGGGAGTTTTACCAACGGTTCAATGGGAACCGTTCGTATAGGTGTGGTTCGGGGAAAATTTTACCAACGGTTCTAAAGAACCGTTGGTATAGGTTTGGCCTGAAGGTATATAACATCAGTTTTTAAAAACTGTTGGTAAAACCTTCCCCCAAATTACCAGCAGCCTGTCCTCACCCCCATTCGCGATACAGAACCCTAAACAGGAGCAGGCGTTCTTGGAGCTCCTTCGGCCAGAGCAGTTTGGCGATCTTGGAGCTCCGTTGGCTTCCTCTTCCTCCATACCATCCAAGGTGTTGAATCTCCTTAAGAATCTTATCAGACTCATCCTAAATTAGGTATTTTCTTAACTGGTACCTTATTTTTTTTAAATTTATCTAATATTTCAGTTTTTAGTTTTTATTTTGATGTGTATATGTTTTTGTTTCTGTTTTGATTTAACCTATATGTGATGAGCTTGTATCGTCATTAAAATGTTTCCAATGGTTCTTTGATCATTGTTTTGTGGAGAATGAATGGTTTAGGACCGTCATTAGAAGTAGCTTTCAGTGAGACCATTTTAGTATAAGGGGAAACAATATTATGATCTACAAGAGGGTGATTGAGTTGGTAGAGAACAAACATAGTTTGTTCCTTGTGTTCAAGAACCATAAATAGATTGTTCCAATTAGGTGGTCATCAGTAAATACGTAGGTAAGATTTCAAGGTCATGTTTCATGAAGTTGAATATGCGGCGCTATAGTGGTTTTGGATTTTTTGAGGTACTCTTAGGGTATTGTAAACCCTCATTTGTTATATATTCATTTAAATTAATTTAATATCAATTTTTTCACACACAATATTTTATCCTCTCAAACTATATTTAGAGTGTATTTTTATTCTTATGGTGTTAAATATTTTAGTAAATGTCCATACTAGCTTCTTTTATGTGTTCTAGGGGTTTAGACTGATGACAGGGCGGCATGATTATTTTGGGGGTATTTTTTCATATAAATATATCTATACTATGTCACCAAATGAATCAACTTGTTATATTCCTTTCAGATAATTATCAAATGATTCTGTAGGAGGGTTGTGTGATCATATGTGGAAATAAAAAATGTTGTTTTTGTTATTGAGTGGGAATTTCAGTTGGGAAGTGGATATGTGGACCACCTAGTTTATGTGATTGTTCATACTTTTATTGAATAGATTAAAGCTATTATGTTGGAGGATTCCAAGGTTGTTAGGGTTTTTGATTTTGTTTTTTATGATTTGGTTGTGATGATACCCCCTTGACATGATGTTGAGATTGAGATAGACCAAAATCCTGGTGATTCTCTAATTTCAATAGCTCTTAGTCTGTTGTATCCAATATTGAAAAACAAAATTATTTTAATAAATAAAATTTTATTTAATTGTAATCATTAATATGTCACAGCGTCAATCATTAAAAAAAATGCATAAACTATATTGTCATTTCATCTATAAATATAATGATTAAAGGGACATTATATGAATGGAAAATCATATTACTAATATCAATGAAGAAAATTATAGTGTTTATCAACCAAAAAGTCATGGAAAAAAATAATAAAAACCATATATACTCCTAAACTCAATCATGTGAATGATTCTTTATATGACCCACTACTAATGGTATTTTTAAGGATATTAAGCAATAGAAAGAAACAAAATGTCCTGTAACAGATCAATTTTTCCTAATATTTGTTATAGAGAACTTCTTTATCTCTATTAACTAATTAAGATTCATTTAGTCCAAAAAATCCATAAAATATCATCTTACATCTATGAAAATATAATTTTATCACCTTATATACATTTGACTAGTATGATAATTATATTTCCCTAAAACATTTCATAATACATTTTATATACTCAGAGGGACCATCCCACTCTAAGAACCTATCAAGATTCCAATCCATCCTCATAAGTATTTCCTCATCAAACTCTCGGTGTACAATTTCCACACCTATCACTACCCTTGTTGACAGACCACCCAACCCACCCCCCGGACACCCACCAACCACCTTGGATAGCCCGTGCCCCCTGGACACCCCCCCCCCACCCTTCTTGACAGCCTGCCCACCCCACCCACGGACACCCGCCCACCACCCCCCCGGACACCCCCATCCCCCTGGACGCCCCACCCCTGGAAAGTCCCCCCCCCACCCCCTAGAAATCCCCCACCCCACCCCCTTGACACCCTCGAGCCCACTGAACAGCGATTCCACCCTCGTGGACAGCCCGACCACCCCCCGTGGACAGCCCGCCCACCCCCCTGGATAGCCCGCCCACCCCCTGGACACTATAGACACCCTGGACAGCCCCGCCACCCCCATGGGCAGACCTCCCACCCCATGGACACCGCGTACCCCCCATGGGCATCCCACCCACCCCTGGACACTCTGTACCCACCCGGATAACCCCACCCACCCCCTAGACACCCTTCTCACCTCATTGGACAGCCCGCCCACCCCCATAGACTCCCCCTACCCCATTAGACAGCCTGACCACCCCCGTGGACAGCCCGCCCACCTGGACACCCCGACCCCCCTAGACAGCCTCTGACCCCCTAGACACCTTCGACCCCCCCGGACGGCCCCACCACCCCCTAGACACCCCACACCCCCTGGACACCCAGAACCCCCCTTGGACACTCCCGCCACTCCCCTGATCCTCATCCTACTCCTCATCCTGATCTCCCTGATGAAGTTAAAGTATAAAAATCATGCACTCCCAACAAGATCCTTAAGGATTATGTATTCCTTGATCCACTTACAATATTTTACTGGGCAATCCTTGAATATAGGCATTAGAAATTTTTTATCTTATTTTCTTATATACACTGTATTTTGTTGTATTTCTTAATATGATTATCATATAGAGTAATGTGTCAGTTATGCTTTTATATAAAGTAAACCATTGTCATTTACCTAAATATTTTTTTGATTAAACTTCAATATTATTGAATTGCTTTGAAATGACTTATTGTAATTTTTTTTATAGAATGGACAAAAGTTGGATGTACGAAACTGATCAGATTTAAACCGATTTTCAAAATAATTTGAACAACTTTCTAGATTTTTCATTTGACAAGGCTTAAGATAGTGGTCGCATACACATCCCATGTTTTAATAGTGTTGGAAGACATTGGTTGAGTCGTGAAGCATTTAACTATCATATAACCAAATATGGTTTCTAAACAAACTATTATGTGTGGTATCACAATGGAGAGAAAATGGAATCTCAAAATGTTGATGATCCAAAATATAATACTGAATTGGAGAGTTTGATATATGATCGGTTTCCATTTATTCAAAATCATGAGAAGGAAAGGATGTCCAACCAATAATATTTCAATACAAGCACACTTGATGCGTCCAATTAAAATGATGATGTTGATAGCGTGAAAAAATTAAATGATGTTGCGACGACTCCAGTATATCGGCAATTTGGTAAAATGAAAAAGTTAGAATTTTTTATCTGATTGTTTCAGGGGTAAATTATGTAAGGGATTTCAAATACTTCAATTGATTACATTCATACCTTCTTGAAGGACTTAATTCCAGATGATGAAGATATTCCCTCAAACCACTATATTGCATGGAAGTTAGTTGATGAACTTGGATTCTCAAAAAAAACATGCTTGCCCGGATGATTGCAGCTTATTTTGGGAGGAAAATGCTGAAAGAAATGATTGTATCAAGTGTGGAACCTCTCGATGGAAGCCAAAAGATGATGTAAAACCATCTCGTGGGCCACAAAAAGTAATGTGGCACTTTCCATTGATCCCCATATTACATAACCTTTTCATGTCTGATGAAATATCCATAAAAATGTGATGGCATGACACCGAGAGAAAAAAGAATAATGAAGAGTTGGTTCACCCTGCAGATGGATTTGCAAGGCAAAGATTTGATGCTTGATATCCTGAATTTGTAGCTAACGTGCATAATGTGATACTGGGTCATTCATGTGACGGTTTTTATCCATTTGTGAAGATTCTTACTTCTCACAGCACATGGCCGGTTTTCATACACATTTATAACCTTCCCCCTTGGTTTTGTATGAAAAATCCTTACACTTTCTTGAGTATACTGATATCTGGCCCTTCTAATCCTAGAAATGATATAGATTTATTCATGCAACCTTTAATAAAAGAGTTGAAAGTTCTTTGGGATGTGGGTGTGCCCACATACGATGCATGTTGGAAAGTCATATTTCAGATGCGTGCTGTGCTTATGTGGATGATAAATGATTTTCCTACTTATGCAATGATTTCTGGATGGAGCACAAAAGGAAAATTGTCATTTCCTATTTTTATGAAGAATACTTGATTGAGAAAACTGAAATATCTTTGTAGTTTTAGTTTTATGGGACATCGATGATTCTTTCCAATGAACCATCCATATAGAAACAATCGTCGAAGATTTGACAATACCATGGAGAATGACGATCCACCTCAGCATATGTCTGGAACTGATGTGCTTAATGAATTGAAATATTTCAGTTACTCATTTGGGAAGGGTGTAATAAAATCTAGAAAGAGGGAAAATGTTTACAATGATACCTGTTACAATTGGAAGAAGAAGAGTATATTCTTTGAGTTATCATATTGGTCAACCAACTTGTTACGTCAATTCTTAGACATAATGCACATTGAAAAGAATTAATGTGAAATGTTGATTTCGATTCTTCTAAATGTCAAAGGGAAGACAAAAGATGATTTACGATCTTGGGGTGACATGGTATATCGGGGGATCAGACCAGAATTGCATCATTTCTGTATCAGTGAAAATAAATGGCAAGTTCCATGTGCTTCTTATGTGATGACACCTGTTGATAAAATAAATTTCTGGAAGTGCTAGAGACTATTAAAGTACCTGATGGCTATTCAAGAAATATATCAAAACGGGTCAACAAAAAATAGTTGAAGCTGAAATATTTGAAGACTCATGATTATCACATCCTTTTGCATGAGTTGATTCCAATAGCAATCTGCCATCTCTTGTCCAATAATTTTAGAGTCTCAGTTATTCAGTTGTGCTATTTGTTTAGAGATATTTGTGATAAGAGGTTGTCCAAATCCTTCTTGCTAAAACTGTTGTCAGAGACACCATTAATTTTGTGTAAGTTAGAGAAAATATTCCCTCCATCATTTTTTTACATGCATGTTGCATCTGACTGTCCATATTCCGACCAAAATACTTCTTAGAGGACCCGTTGCTTTCCGTTGGATGTATCCAACTGAAAGAAACATGTTCACATTGAAATCATATGTTTGGAATAATAATTATCCCAAAGGTTCTGTTGTGAACGGTTACATGGCTCAAGAATGTATGGATTTTTGTTCAATGTATTTGTCTGATCTTACTACAAGAATAAACAGACCAATGAGAAATGAAGCAGAATAGTAATGGAAAATTGAACCCAGTTTTCCATCACTTCCTCAAACATGAGGAATTTCGGGATCATATACATTGACGACATTAAGCCTTGAAGAGTGAGATATGGCACATTGCACAATGTTGTTCAATTGTTATTTGTTCGATGAGTATATCAAGTAAGTAAATTGTACATGTATCTCTTCTATTATCTCTTGTAAAGTATTTGTTAAACTATTATTATTTTTATCTATAGGTAATATAAATAATATATATATATATATAAAGAATCGTTCTTTATTTTGATAAGGAAAGATATTTTTCATAGCAACAGGTTTTCTTCTTGGTTGAAATTGAAGGTAAAAATATTTCTGTAATAACTAAATAAAAATAATATTTAATTAAGTTTACTATTTGTTTATATTTTAGGTATCTAGTTTTCCTGCAGACTATTATTTTGAGGAAATAAGAGCTTTGGATTTTGGTTCTAATACCATGGTTCGTGATTCTAAATCACTTGTGATCAATGGATACAAATTTATTATCACTAAACGAGCAAGAAACATGAGAACACAGCATAATGGTGTTATGCTAACTACCACAATAGACTGTTATTCCAGTTCATCGGTCACTAGACCTCATTCTGAAAATGTTGCTTATTATGGATTCGTGGAGAAAATAATAATTTTGGATTATTACTCACATGGTCGAGTCATGATGATGAAATTTAAATGGTTTGATTCAATGACAATGCATGACACCTTTATTGATGATTATGGATTTTGAGTTATTGACATGTCTTGCACTCTTGCCACCGGTGAACCATATGTATTGGCATCAATGGGGAAACAAGTTTTTTATGTCAAAGATCATCGTCATCCTAAATTCGGTGTAATTATTGAAGTAAATCCCAGACATGTTTTTGATGATGGTGATGATGAATTTGACAGTATCCCTACTGCAATTGGAAGCAATCCGTTTATTACTTATGATGACGCCAATAGCTCAATTGTTAGAGTTGATTGTGAACCCGAAGTTTTGGTGGGACATATATAGAATCAGACAGTCCTGTTCTCACCTACATGTTTCACTTACATCATTCAGAGTGTGTATCCTAGTACTAACCTTCAAACCGACATAAATCTTCTTTTATTTTATGTTTTTTTATCAGAATGGTTTTTCTATATTTTTTTGGGGTTACACATTAGTTATTTGTATCTAATTACTTCCATATTTGTTTTCATTGTAGGAAATGACACTCATTGAAGAGAGGTGATGGAAAAAGATGACAGATAATAATCGTCGCATGATACAGATGGGTGTTCCTCCCCGCATCTCTGTTGTGAGTATTTTATTTCAAATATAAATATTTCAATAACTTATAATATCATGTGTTTAATTTTGTGTTAAGATTTTTTTCAGGATCGACCCCTTAGATGAGAGATATTTGACGAGGAGCCTGATATTGTTCCCAGTAGAGAGGCGGGTGGTAGGAGGGGGGGTGGTGTCAGAGATGGACGATCATCTAGTGGTCCTGGTACTGAGGACAGTGCTACGAGGGCTCGTGGGGCGAGAGTTAGACTATCCACTGCCACAGACGTATCTTCTTCACCCCATTTTGATACTGGTGTGTCTTCAGGGACACACGGGATATTTATACCACTGATGTTTACACTACCAGTTGGCCAGACGTCTGTGCCATCATCTTTTGCTTATGGTTCATTATCTTCGAGCTATTATATTCCACCTTCTTCGACTCCTAATACGACACAGTATGTGGCTGAGGAATGTACACTGGGCGACACTCCACCTGTTAAGGATATTCCTTCAGCTTCTTCACATCTAGTGATGCCCATTGATCCGACTACCACAGGTATATTTATATAACTCTATCAAATTTTTATACCAAATTTATTCTATTATAAATTGTACTGATATTACTTTTCATAAATAAAAGATTCATCTACAGATTGGAGGCGGGGGAGGGGGCATACTCTCTTGCGTGCAGTATGGAACCTCCAGACACAGTTGACTGTTTAATACAATATTTATGGACAAATGATTGAGAAATTTGGGCAGGAATATCGGGGTTTTTTGGCGACGCTAGCCAAATACTCTGATATCATTCCGGTCAGCCCTCTCTCTTGGATACATCTGCCACACGAAGTCAATGATAACGTGTTGGCACAAATATGTGTAAAAATATATTGGATTTAATGTAATATTTGTTTATTTATATGAACTAATCTATTGGGTTTCATCTTCATTTTAACTTCCCTGATGGCGAAGGTGCACGACCAGCGCGTTTAAAAGAGTTGAGAGAGCGTGGGAGAGCTTATAAGCATGACCTGTATGATGGATGGTGTGATAGAGTGGGCATAGAGTTAGATACATTACATATCGTGGATGACTGCCCAATAGAGAAAAATCTCCAAATGATTACCCATTGGGCGGCTGCCAAATTTAAGGTATTAATCTCATTTGAGGTATTTGAATGAGAGTTTTCATATTTTAAATTAATATAATATTATTTATTATTAAGCATTATTTAGGAATCTTCTAAAAAAACAAGAAAAAAGTTGATTCAAAGCAATACCTCAACACTTTGGGGCGCACAACTATGTCAGATCATGAGAGGAAGCTGGTACGATATAGTTTTTTATAATTTTTCTTTAGGACATTCCCTTTTTATTGTTTCCTACATAAATTATGTGATTTATTGAATATTGAATATATGATTATACTTGCACTTTATTTCGTTTCAATGTCATTACAGAAGCATAAATTAAATATTGAAGGACGTATCCCTCGAGCAAAATTGTTTTTCTCCAGTAGAAGAAAAAACATGGAACTGCGGTAAATGAATCAACCCAAGAAAAGATTGTAAGTTTTAATTTGTTTATTTCAAAGTTTAATATCTATTTTGAAATTTATTAATATATTACTATTTTTAACATGCTACATTAGAGGCTCTTGATGCCCAGGAGCCTGACAATTTAGGGGCACATGATCATTTATATCAGGCTTTGGGAGAGGAGCACTCTGGTCGAGTACGTTGCCGACCTTGTATGAGTATAGTCCCGATGAGGTATTGGTCCTCTCTAGGTATCCATTCTAGTACCATAGGGTTGGAACAGGTCAAGGAGCATGCAAGACAGATTGATAAATGGGTCACAGAGTTGGAAGTACATGTTCAAATGAGGGATAAAGAATTTATGAAACTGATGAAAGCTTTATCTTCAACACTTCCACCAGAGGCTAGCGCGGCTTGTCAGACATTTATGTCGTCGATGGGTGCATTATCCAATGCACCAGGCGGCAGCTCTAGTGGCAGTTGAGATGATGACGTTCCTGGTGATGATGAGGATGCTGAAGAGGATGATGGAGAGGATGAGGATGATGAAGAGGGCGGGGATGGGGCTGAGGGCGAGGATGGGGCCGAGGGACAGCATGGGGCCGAGGACGAGGATGAGGCTGATGATGAGCATGGGGATGATGACGAGGACGAAGACGAAGACAGAGATTGTGGTGAGGATGAGGCCGATGATGAATGTGGTGATGGTGATGGTGATCAACGGCAGATTGATCCATTACATTTTTGAATTCTGTATAACTCTTTATTTTTGAACCTGGTTTTCCACTCTGGGGTTTTCCTCTTCTTCATAGGGATGTTGTTATCAGATCTCTTTTTTGCACTTGATTCTTATTGTATTATTACTCTACTACCTAGACCTTTAGTATTCCTTGGTACTGTGATACCCATTTTTCTATTTTGTATTACTTAGCTTTCTTAGTTAGCCATGTATTTCATGTTTATGTCATTTTCCCATAGAAGTGCATTTTATTTCATTTATTCCTGATAGTTTTATGCCTGATAATAACATTAATAGATTTATATCTATAATTAGAATGAACTAAATGATTCCCTGTATGATATCTGGTTTGATAAGTTAATATGGTCATCCTAATGTTCAAAAACAATAACTTGAAATATTATTGATTATGTTCTTATTTTTGTGTTTTTGAATTGAATCGTGCTGTTTTTGAATTTCCATTCTGTTCAAAGGATGATTTCTGTTTTAGTAATGGTGGATCTTCTGGGAATTTTTTGGATGCCAACTAAATTATGGAATTATTATTGAAGTGTTTCCAAATTTATCATATTTAATGTTTTAACAGATTTCTTATAAATAATTATGAATTTATTATTAAAGTGTTTCCCTATTAGTCATACATAGTATGTATTTTTATTTTTAAATATTATTATATCTGGATGTAAACTTATTTCATGAATGAGCAGGTGTTGGGGGAAGAGGTTGGGCAGGGGGGAGGGGAGGGGAGGGGGCTGATGGGCGAAAAGGTGGGTATGAGGGGAGGGGCAGGGGGCTGCTGGAGGAAAGGGTGGGCATGGGGGAGGGGATGGTAGGGGGAGGGGTGGGGGAGGGGAGGGGAGGGGGCTGCTGAGTGAAAATGGTGGGCAAGAGGGGAGCGGTAGGGGGCTGCTGGAGGAAAAGGGTGGGCATGGAGGAGGGGAGGGGAGGGGATGGGATGGGGGGAGGGGAGGGGAGGAGGCTTCTGGGTGAAAAGGGTGGGAAAGAGGGGAGGGGCAGGGGATGCTGGAGGAAATGGGTGGGAAGGGGGAGGGGAGGGGAGGGAAGGGGAGGGGGAGGGGAGGGGAGGGGGCTACTGGGTGAAAAGGGTGGGGAGGAGGGGAGGGGAAGGGGGCTGCTGGAGGAAAAGGGTGGGTAGGGGGAGGGGAGGGGAGGGGGATGCTGGGTGAAAATGGTGGGCAGGAGGGGAGTAAAAGTGTGTGCAGGGGGGAGGGGAGGGGAGGGGTTGGGGCTGGGCAGGTTGGAGGGGAGGGAAGGGGAGGGTAGGGGAGGGGTTGGGTGATAGCAAGAGGGAGGGGGTTGCTGGGGGAAATGGTTGGGTAGGGGAGGGGAGGAGAGGGGCAGGGGATGGGCTGTTGGGGGAAGGGGTTGTGCGGGGGGGCTGAGGTGGGAGTGGGAGGTGCTGCATGTTTCATTGATTTTGTTTCCTTTTTTTATTTTAAATGTATGTTACTTCAGGATTACTATTTCATTTTGTTGAGAATAAATTTTGAGATCATGTTCCAATATAGTTTATGCTTTCTACTATTGCCTAGCTGTGCAGATGCGTGGTGGAACATTATTCAGGGAAATCAACAGTTTGGTTATTATGAATTTCAATGTGTCTTTTGTGATGGGTCTTCTCTTAAAGAAAAGGACAGGTCTCTTCTGTTGGGATTTATGATATGAAGTCCACACAAAATGGTTATTGCTAAAGTGGAATCTCATTTGGTCTAACTTGTGAGTATTAATCATGGTATAAAAAATTCTCCTTAATTGGAAACTAATATTATTATAAGGTTCATAATATTGATCATTCATGATTTCCTCTTCAAACAGACGTTTAGAGAGGGTGTCTTCATTGCGGATGCATTTGGTTCTCAAGGTACTATCGCCAATAATTGTATCATTTATCATGAATAATGGTCCCTTCCATTTATGAATAACTTCAACGTATTGTTAGATATATTACCATTTCTATACATATTTTCTAGCCTTCTAATGTAATTAGGCTCACTTATTGAAAATGTTTTATAAAACTCAACACTTACTATAATAAGATAAAAAAAATAATGGTTTATAATATTTTGATGTAGACCATGCAGTCAGAGTTCTCAACGTCAGTTCTTATGAAGTGCTACCAAGAATGAAGGAAATCATGTCCCTCCCAAAATGGTACCTGCTTGGATATTTTATTTTATGCTTTTTTGCATGATCATTATGTCATTGATGACAGCGATAGGTTGTACTCTGAAATTGATCCTGAATAATGTAAATTAATTTCAATGCATTTAGGTTTAGATTTTATGCTAAATTGATGGTTCTGGTGCAGCAATAGAGGGATTAAAAAGATCTTAGGTTGTTTGGATTTCCATAAACTAGATAAGGAAATCCGGTTTTGGGTTCTATAACATCTTATTACAATTGATATTGCACATTATGTAACTATCATTCCTCAAATTCTTAACATTAGTTCCCACGCAGTGAGTATTTCTATAACTTTTATTCCTTATAGACTGTTACTCATTATGTAAGTTTTTTCCTCAAGATCATTAACTTTTATTCCTCCATTATGTATTTGTAATTTTTTTCAAAAATACATCATTTTAAGTGAATAAAACAACTGAAATTATGGAAAACCGACCAAAGGCATTTGAATTCTCTGGAAACTTTAGGAAAGTATACATGGGTAATATATGACGTGTACAAGTCAACCTTGCCATAATCTGAGGCACGATGTGGTTGGTATCACTCAAAGTGTCTCAATTTTATTTGAAATGGACATGATTTTAAGTGAAAACAACAACCGACATATGGAAAATAGACAAAGGCATTCATATTCTGTTGATACTTTAGTACAAGTTTCCATGGGTCACTTGTGATGTGTACGAGTCAACCTCGCCTCAATATGAGGGTTGGTGTGGCCGGTACCACTCAAAGTTTCTTTCTTTTGTTTAAAATCGATGCGCTTTTAAGTAAAATAAACGTCATACGGAAAACTGACCAAACGGATTCGGATTGTATTTATACTTTATAAAAACGATCCATGGGTCATTTGTGACGTGTATGAGTCAACCCCACCTCAATCCGATGTGCGGTGTGGCCGGAACCACTCAAAGTGTCACACTTTTATTTGAAATGGACAACAGTTTAAGTCAAAACAACAATTGACATACAGAAAATGGACCAAATGAATTCGGATTCGGTTGGTACTTTAGTACAAGTATCCATGGGTCATTTTTTATGTGTACAAGTCAACCCCCCCACAATCTAAGGCACGGTGTGGACAGTATCACTCGAAGTGTCTCACATTTATTTGAAATGGACATGATTTTAAGTGAAGACAACAAACGACATACAGAAAACCGATCAAACGCATTAAGATTCTGTTGATACTTTAGGAAAAGTTTCCATGGGTCATTTTGGATGTGTACAAGTCAACCCCGCCTCGATCCGAGGGCCGGTGTGGCTGGTACCACTCAAAGTGTCTTTCTTTTGTTTTAAATGGATGCGCTTTTAAGTAAAATAAACGACATACGGAAAACCGACCAAACACATTCGGATTGTGTTGATACGTTAGGAAAACGATCCATGGGTCATTTGTTATGTGCACGAGTAAACCCCACCTAAATATGAGGCACGGTGTGGCCGGAACCACTCAAAGTGTCTCACTTTTCATGGAAATGGACAGTAGTTTAAGTCAAAACAACAACTGACATACGGAAAACGGACCAAACACATTCGGATTCTACTGATACATTAGTAAAAGTATCCATGGGTCATTTTTGATGTGTACGAGTCAACCCTGCTTCAATCTAAGGCACGGTGTGGCCGGTACCACTCAAACTGTCTCACTTTTATTTGAAATGGACATGATTTTAATTGAAAATAACTACTGGCATATGGAAAACTGACCAAAATCATTCGGATTCAGTTCAATATTTGTAAAATTATCCATGGGTCATATGTGATGTGTACGATTCAACCCTGCCTCAATCTGAGGCACGGTGTGGACGACACCACTCCAAGTGTCTTTCTTTTGTTTAAAATGGATGCGCTTTTAAGTAAAATAATTGACATACGGAAAACTGACCAAACACATTCATATTGTGTTGATACTTTAGGAAAATGATCCATGGGTCATTTTTGACGTGTAAGAGTCAACCCCGCCTAAATCCGAGGCGCGGTGTGGCCGACACCACTCAAAATGTCTCACATTTCATTTAAATGGACAACAGTTTAAGTCAAAACAAAAACTAACATACGTAAAATGGACCAAACACATTCTTATTCTGTTAATACTTTAGGATAAGTATCCATGGGTCATTTGTGACGTGTACGAGTCAACCCCGCCTCAATATGAGGCATGGTGTGGCCGGGTACCAGTCAAACTGTCTCACTTTTATTTTAAATGGATAGGATTTTATGTGAAAACAACTACTGGCATACGGAAAACTGACCAAATGCATTCGGATTATGATGAAACTTTAAGAAAACTATCCATTGGTCATATGTGACGTGTACGAGTCAACCCTGCCTCAATCTGAGGAGCGGTGTAGACAGAAACGCTCAAAGTGTCTTTCTTTTGTTTAAAATGGATGCACTTTTATGTAAAATAAATGACATACGGAAAACTTACCAAACGCATTCGTATTGTTTTGATACATTAGGAAAATTATTCATGGGTCATTTGTGACATGTATGAGTAAACCCTACCTCAATCCGAGGCGCGGTGTGGCCAGAACCACTCAAAGATTCTCACTTTTGTTTGAAATGGACAATAGTTTAAGTCAAAACAACAACTGACATACGGAAAACGGACCAAATGCATTCAGATTCTGTTGATACTCCCGCCTCAATCTGAGGCATGGTGTGGCCGGTGGCACTCAAACTGTCTCAATTTTATTTGAAATGGATAGGATTTTAACTGAAAACAACAACCGGCATACGAAAAACCAACCAAAATCATTTGGATTCTATTGATACTTTATGAAAAGTTTCCATGGGTCATTTTGGACATGTATGAGTCTACCCCACCTCAATTTGAGGCGTGGTGTGGACGACAATGCTCAAAGTGTCATTCTTTTGTTTAAAATGGATGCGCTTTTAAGTAAAATAAATGACATGCGGAAAACAGAACAAACGCATTCGGATTGTTTTGATAATTTAGGAAAACGATCCATGGGTCATTTGTGACGTGTACGAGTCAATCCTGCCTAATTTAAAGGTGTGGTGTGGCTGGAACCACTCAAAATGTCTCACTTTTCTTTGAAATGGACAACAATTTAAGTCAAAACAACAACTGACATACGGAAAACGGACCAAACACATTCAGATTCTGTTGATACATTATGAAAAGTATCCATGGGTCATTTTTGACGTGTACGAGTCAACCCCTCCACAATCCTTGGCACGGTGTGGCCGGTATCACTCGAAGTGTCTCACTTTTATTTGAAATGGACATGATTTTAAGTGAAAACAACAATCGGAATACGGAAAACTAACCAAACACATTTGTATTCTGTTGATACTTTAGTAAAAGTTTACATGGGTCATTTGTGATGTGTATGAGTCAACCCCGCCTCAATCTGAGGGCCGGTGTGGCTGGTACAACTCAAAGTTTCTTTCTTTTGTTTAAAATGGATGCGCTTTTGAGTAAAATAAATGACATGCATAAAACTGACCATACGCATTCGGATTGTGTTGATACTTTAAGAAAACGATCCATGGGTCATTTGTGATGTTTATGATTCAACCCCACCTCAATCTGATGCGTGGTGTGGCCAGCACCACTCAAAGTGTCTCACTTTTCTTTGAAATGGACAATAGTTTAAGTAAAAACAACAACTGACATATAGAAAACGGACCAAATGCATTCGAGATCTGTTGATACTTTAGGACAAGTATCCATGGGTAATTTTTAACGTGTACGAGTAAACCCCTCCTCAATCTGAGGCACGGTGTGTCTGGTTCCTCTCATATGTCTCACATTTATTTGAAATGGACAAGATTTTATGTGAAAAAAACTACTCGCATATGGAAAACTGACCAAACACATTTGGATTCTGTTGAAACTTTAAGAAAAATATCCATGGGTCATATGTGATGTGTACGAGTCGACCTCGACTCAATCTGAGGCGTGGTGTGGATGGAACCACTAAAAGTATATCTTTTGTTTGAAAAGAACATCATTTTAAGTGAATACAACTGAAATTTACACTCATCAACGGTAGTCGAAAACTCATTTTCATGAGTTGGGTAGTTTTACTCATGGGGTCATAGGTGACGAGACTCCTAAGAAAATACATTTTCACCATATATTATAAGCAATACAAGTTCAATGTAAAATTCATCACAAATCCTTACATACCCAAATCTAGGATCAGAAAAAAAGGGATATGAGCCAATTTCAAACTCTTATTCAACTCTAATAGGTATTTCTCATACTATTATGCCTATTAGAATTTTATGAGGAGTTGGGCGGGCTATACTAGTTGGGGGGTTGTGCAGGGGTGAGGTTAATTTCTACCAGATGATTGATGTCATGTGAAGATTGAAATAGGGAATTGTAATACATGACATGGTTGGAAAATTTTGATGGTTTTATGTGTTTTTTGTGATATTTTAGGTTTTTTATGTGTTTTTTTGTAGGTGTATAGTAGAGTGGCTACTGGAGGGGGGCTGCAATGTAGTAGTTCTGAAAAAACTCAATACCAACGGTTTTAAACTGTTGGTATAAGAGTGCTGGAATGTAACGCCCCGACCCTAATTACCTAGAGTCGGTGCATTATTACATAACATTGGCATGATCATGAGAAAGATCAAGTCTCGAAAGACCGATTAGTTTAGTAGCCTTGGAATAACTAGATACATCCATAAATTTTTACATTACATCATAAAAAAAACATCTTGTCTTCATATCCCCTCATACTATCCCTGCAGGTCATTCATAAATTACTTCTTCATAATCCTGGGAAAAATAAAACATTGAAAGGGGTGAGCTCGGATGCTCAGTAAGGATAACATTATAGCAGAAGCTTTCATAAATAAGCATAAACACTTGAGGCAATTTATAACTAAAACAAAAGCCTTTTAAAATTGAACTTCAACATAGTATGGCAAAAGTAAAATGAAATAATGCCATTTACTTACTCACATGGATATTCTACTAGTCGAATGATCACATGCAATATCAATAACCACTTTCATAATGATGGAATGCATAATTCCAGACTATCATAACCACATAGCCAAGGCCTCGTGCCAAGACTACAAATAAGATTTTGCCAAGGCCTTGTGCCAAGACACTAGTTTGTCTCATGAGACCTACCGATGCATCGAGGAGCTATAGCGGGCTCCACCCGTCACTTATTAAGTCCAATGCATTCCTCATATGAACAAGTTTAAACATAACATAAACATTCGTATTGAAACTAGCATACGAAATGTCAATACTTTTACCACAAACCTTGAATGGTATAAAAATAGCACATCCACAGTCAAACATAACTCATTCGATACAATATGGAAGATTGTATTGTATCACATTAACCTCAATCAAGAATAATGAAGGATGTTGACATAGATGAAAATAATCATCAAAACTATTTGAGAGAAATATCCCCCTTTTCTTGAAATCATTTAAAAGTCACACTATTTGTCAAAAAGCCATTTAAAAATAGATTTTTGAATCAAAGTGTCCCATACCACTTTGAAACTTTTTTAAAAGGATTTTTAATTTTAAAACTTTAATGTCCATATAAATAAATCCTTAAAACCATTTTTAAAATATGGACATTAATGAGCATGATTTAGAAGAATAATTCTTTAAAACATTTTAAAATGGTATTTTGGTTAGAGTTTCTAACCAAAAGAGAGACACTTGAATACAAATAATTGAGGTAATCAAAACATTGTAATATCATGAGAATAAAGGAATTCATGATATACTATGTCAAAGTACATTATATACACCACATAAAAGTGATTTGGTGTATATCATCAAAGAAGTCTCAATGGAATGTAAATTGAGATGAAATCTCTCATAAAGGTTGTATCCTTAGGTTAAGGATAAATCAACGACATAATTATGTGTGACAAATATAAATACACTAAATATGATTGGATATTCAGTGTAAATAAATCAAAGTATATTCACACATATTCTTGTAAAATCAATACTAACGAATTGGATGTTTAACTCAATAAATGGAGAATGAGTTAAAATTACTCTTATCAAATTCATATCAATGACTTGAGAATTATCAATGGAGTGATTATGTGTATCAAACTTATATCCACAGGAATGGGAGTGGAAATTATGACATAATCAAATGAATAGTGATTCCACACATAATCTTGGGGTAATATAATCAATGAAATATGCGTAAAGCCAAATGAGTGGAAGTTGAAATCTCAAATTCCCTTATTGATTAGGTAACTTAAGAAACATACACCCATGAAAGAATTATCATACCATTATGATGTAAATACCCATAAATAAAAGTATATAACACAATGAATACAATCATGGGCAGTACACATACACCACATGCAATAATTAAGTGGTGATCAATGGAATTCTCACGGAATTAAAAGTGAGATAAGAAAATCCCTTACTTTGTACTTTTTCCTTGGTCGATGGTAGGTTTACCTCCTGTATAATGGTGAAATAATTGTTATTGAATAATACAAGAATCATTTACTTTAATATGATATCATATATGATCTTTTAACATTGATTTGTTAATAATATCTTAGTATTAACGCCGTTTCGGGTGTTAACTTACTCATTTTCTTTTATATGTTTTGTTACATAAGTCATGTTTGTTGTATCTTATTCATATCAAGAATGATATCAAGTCCTTAAACATCATTTTTAAATCATTAAATGATAATTATACTTGAATGGATATGATGGATAATGAATCTCATCGCGTTCGTGGAGACGGTAGTCCGTACGTACGCACGAACGCTACTTCCATTTAATTTTTTTTATTTTAAAAGAATCGAATCCAAATGATACATAGGTATATTACTATTCCAGTATAATATAATATTTTATATATGTTACTTAAGTTCATTAACACCATCCTTTATACGTTCCATGTGTGGTATGAACGAGTCATATCATTTTAAGGGGGCGGTAGTCCGCACTTCCTCAAATGAAATTATCGTATGTATATACGACATGAAACGAATAATGGTATGAAATAAAATGGAATTACAGAAGCTTATATATAAAATATATATCATTAATATCATATTTAATTACAGTGCCATCATAATGGCCACCATGAGAGGCGGTAAGATGTTTTTGAACAATCATCGTTTCGTGAGGCGTTAGTTTGCCATCCACAGAAACATTATGTTCATCATCCATTAGATGGAGTTGTGTGTATGTGTAGTTTGAATACTTCTCATAACAACATCCTAGTATATTGAGGATACTGGTGTTGTTACAAAAGAAGGGAAATAAAAAGAGTTTGGGGGTTGAAGAAGCAAAATAAATGAAAATAATTTAAGAGAAATCGTTACCTTTAATTTAGGTAACTCACTTTGGTTGGAACCAAAGGACTTGTTGAAATGCTTTCTGCCTAAGGGGAAGCTTCAAGGAGGAGGAGAGGGATGTGGGGAGCTTAGTTGGGCAGAGTTTTGGACGAGCCAAGTGGCTTGAGAGGTGTGAGGAAATGAGAAGGAGGAGTGCCCTTTTATAAGAGGGGTGAGGGGCACCTTTGGAAAAGCTAGAAATATTAATTTATAATAAATTCATATTCGTTTTCCAATGGCTCCAAAGTTGACTATTCAAAGGTTGATGTGGGGATAAGTCTAAAACAACACATCCAATAGAATTTAGACAGGTTTGGGTACTTATATTAACCTTATCTTTAAGTATTAACTCTAAGTTAATTAGTTTCACTTTTACAATGTCTCTTTGTATTTTTATATAATATGGTTAATAAACTTACTATATACATCCAAAAGACCCCCAAGTGGTCCATTAATTATTAACCTATCATAATATAAGTCTCTTTCTCGAACCTTAGATTTTTAGGAATATAATATCAATTAATAATATAATATTTGTTTTAAGAACTCTTTTATGTCAATTTTGACACTATTCACTAGTTGATTTTTGTGAAACTCATAACAGATTGATTACTTCGAACAAAGTCAAATAAATCAATCCTAATATATCATATTATCCTAGAAAATTTGTTTAATTCATTAAAAGTTTAATATTATAATTATTTGGGTATTTATAATATCAATTATGTAAATTTTTTACTATTTTAGTAATTACTGTATCATCATTGTGTCATAAATAAAATAACTTATTTAATGTCAAAAAATTATAAATAAACTATAATTATGTAGGAAATCTTTTTAGCTTTCTAATGAATATTTATAATCTAAAATCCAGCATATATAACCCCATGTAACAATTGTTTTTCTAAAATATATATGCTTGTGTCATTTTTGTATTCATTTTAACTTAATTAATATAAAGTGTCATTATCACTTACAAGTGGATCCATGGGGTCCCAAAATTGACCCAAAGATGCCCATGGTCGACCATGTATCAACCAATAGGGTTAAGACACATTTTAGGGTAATTTAGTATTATTATAATATTATTTTTTTTAACCCTTATTTACCGGATTTACCCTTAACCATGGTAAATAAAATATTTACTGCAGTAATTATTCAAAATGTCTAAAAATAAAAGTTACCTATTTACACAATTTGGACATCATGATTCCAAATATGGAATCCATTTTTCTAAATTCAAAACACAGAAGTGGCAGAAATTAATTTAAAATTAATTCCCGCTGTCAAAACAAAAAGCGTGTTTTTAAGAGATAATAACTATCAAAAGATTGACACTTGTTTATGTTCGGTTTAATTGTAAAATTATGTCCAATGACCAACATTATATTAAATGGTAAAAATATATTCTAAATATACTTTAAAACCACTCAAATTCACAATTTATCACTATTAATTATTTTGATTAAAAAAGTTGTTTTTAATTAAAATTTAGTAATTTTCACTATTCATCAAAATATGAAAGTTATCCGAAAAGTACCAAAATTTCACCTTAGGCTAAATTCGATATTCCGAATCCAAAAATGAAGTCCATTTTGAAATATAAAATATATATAATTTCTAAAAGTAGGTATTACTATTCATAACGGCTAGTTTGATTGGTTGTGGTGTGTTAAAATCTCGAAGTTGCGTACAATGCACGTCATTGCATTATTCGAAAGGAAACATACCGAGGAAGCTTGGGGTGTTACATTATCCCCTCCTTCAATAAATTGCGTCCTCGCAATTTTTAAATTTTTGCTTGGGAATATAATGGAAAGTCCCACATCGGAAAAAGAGTCAATAAAACTGTCACTTTAAAAGAAAGGAAGAGAGGTATAAGGGTCATCCAAGATAACCCATACTAGGATTCCATGTAAGAAAACATGGATATGGATGATAAACTAAGTGTCAAGTTCTGATGGAGAGGGATAGAAATCATGATCAGGAGAAAGTTAACAATGAGAAAACCACAAACTTGTGTTGGGACAAACGACCATTAGTCTCCTAGTAGGAAAGTAAACGGACAACATTTTTTTTTAAGTTACATTACATAAGGAAGAGGAATTCATTTATGATATTGACTAAGAACATTATGAGATATACTTAAATTTTAAGTATATTTTCATTCTTTAATAAATTTCCACCACTAACTCATTTTTTTTTAAAACGATGAGTATTCAAGAAGACTTGGTCACATTGGAAGAGATAGAATAAACTTCTATAGAATCACATGATCCATGAAGGATAAACCATATATTTACATTGTCTTTGAAGATTAATCAAAACCAAAATGGTCAGTGAATGATCTAATGATCCCCCAAAAGGATATTCATTGAGATAAATATGCACTAATCTTAATTTCTAAAATTAAACCAACAATACCCCAAAGTTAAATAGATACCATTCAATAACCAATTGTCCTTAAAATCCTTTAATATAATCCAAACTAATATTGAAACCCAAAACATAGAAGAATTTGATTATGTAGTCTCCCATGTTAAATTGTATCTCCAAATGACATCAGATACTCTTAAAGTCACATACTCAAAAGTAATTAACCTAATCACATATTCTCTATTATAGGTTAATCATTTCCATAAATAACCCAAATCACTATAAATCCACAATAAAAACGTAGATAAAAATCTATCATTACTCCACAAATGAAACCCCATAGTATTCTATTTTCCTTGGACATATAGTGTTTCCAACAAAGCGAACATCTTCCAAAATAACATTTATCACTTAATCACCAAATCATTTTCCTATACCAAGGGTATTCTTTTGATATGAAATAAGAACCCAAATCAACTTATTATTGATCAATAAAATCATTTAACAAAAAAAAGTCACACTAACCAGGGACTTCACGTAGTCCAGTGGTAGGCGATAAATCCCAATCGCACTTTGGTTGTGGGTTCGATTCCCATAGCTTTGTCCGACTCGACGGGTTGTCACACGGTCTACGTGTTGTCCTTTTTCAAAAACTATATTTTATAATATTGCCAAAATGAGATAAATTCCTCAAAATACTATATCATAAATTTAACCACAAATGTTATATCATACCTTGAATCTTCATCCCAAATTAGAATAACTTATAATTCTTTCAAACCCCAATGATCATATAAATCCAAATGGTTATTTATACCCAAATCCACAAGAGAAGAGACAATTCTTCCTCAAATATCATTCTCACATGGCAAACTGCGGGGTTACAAATACAAGAGAAAATTATTCCATAGTAAACCCATCAACAAGGAGTGCTAATACTTTTTAAACATTTCTCCAACCATTTATTCCCACATAGCTTCTTCTTTGACCAAGAAAATATCCTATAGAATAGCACATTCACTCGGGTAATGGCCAGGTCCCCTACATTTACGGCAAATGACTGTAAATGGACTCTTGGGACCATTTTTATCTTCTTCCATAGTACTCTTCATTTTTCTTCGGCAATTCTTTACTTTATGTCCTTCCTTCCCGCACGTAAAACATTTCGTTGTCCCATTGAGACACTTTCCTGGGTGTCTCTTTCCACATTTCCTGCATGATGAAAATTGAGGGTTCTTTTCTCCATGGTCTCCATTGCTGGAGCTCTTATCATTTATCACCTTTCTCTTCCTTGTTGAGTCTGGGAGTTGGTTAATATATATGTTGTTGATCATATTTTTGGAAAACTGATTTGGCATAAAGACGATATCTTTTACGCCTATCAAAATTCCATTTTGTTGCTCATTGCCACCACCGTTCCCATCTTGTACATCATTCTCAAAGTCACTATGACTTCCTTGGAATCCATCCATTGACTAAAACCATAAAGCATTGTGTGAGTAATAGTAGTCGTAAAATCATTTAGAGATTAAAATGTCACCATATTCTCAATTTGAAACATATTAGGATTAACCAAGGTCATTTACTCTCATCTTATATATATATTACTTAAATTGGTTTGTAAAGAAAATGTAAATTATCCTAAGCATATCCCCCGGGAGTGTCGTAACCAAGAGTGCAGCAAGGCCCGTTGTCGTGCACCAGTTCCCGTTCGAGTCTAGCTCAAAGCGGTGTTTTCGGGTTTTACCCCTAGGTACATCTGTGCCAGAGCCGCCTCTACCTGCTCGTATCCAGACAGGGATGTATTGCTCGGAAGACTCACAAAATCTCTACAATACCAAAATTCTAGGAAGTTCTTTTATACTAATCCTCAAAGTTCATCTTAGGTCTACGTGCTCTAATCAGAGTTTATCTAAATCTAGCTACCAAGGTTTGTACTAAACTTCCTCTGATACCAACTGTAACGCCCCGACCCTAATTACCTAGAGTCGGTGCATTATTACATAACATTGGCATGATCATGAGAAAGATCAAGTCTCGAAAGACCGATTAGTTTAGTAGCCTTGGAATAACTAGATACATCCATAAATTTTTACATTACATCATAAAAAAACATCTTGTCTTCATATCCCCTCATACTATCCCTGCAGGTCATTCATAAATTACTTCTTCATAATCCTGGGAAAAATAAAACATTGAAAGGGGTGAGCTCGGATGCTCAGTAAGGATAACATTATAGCAGAAGCTTTCATAAATAAGCATAAACACTTAAGGCAATTTATAACTAAAACAAAAGCCTTTTAAAATTGAACTTCAACATAGTATGGCAAAAGTAAAATGAAATAATTCCATTTACTTACTCACATGGATATTCTACTAGTCGAATGATCACATGCAATATCAATAACCACTTTCATAATGATGGAATGCATAATGCCAGACTATCATAACCACATAGCCAAGGCCTCGTGCCAAGACTACAAATAAGATTTTGCCAAGGCCTTGTGCCAAGACACTAGTTTGTCTCATGAGACCTACTGATGCATCGAGGAGCTATAGCGGGCTCCACCCGTCACTTATTAAGTCCAATGCATTCCTCATATGAACAAGTTTAAACATAACATAAACATTCGTATTGAAACTAGCATACGAAATGTCAATACTTTTACCACAAACCTTGAATGGTATAAAAATAGCACATCCACAGTCAAACATAACTCATTCGATACAATATGGAAGATTGTATTGTATCACATTAACCTCAATCAAGAATAATGAAGGATGTTGACATAGATGAAAATAATCATCAAAACTATTTGAGAGAAATATCCCCCTTTTCTTGAAATCATTTAAAAGTCACACTATTTGTCAAAAAGCCATTTAAAAATAGATTTTTGAATCAAAGTGTCCCATACCACTTTGAAACTTTTTTAAAAGGATTTTTAATTTTAAAACTTTAATGTCCATATAAATAAATCCTTAAAACCATTTTTAAAATATGGACATTAATGAGCATGATTTAGAAGAATAATTCTTTAAAACATATTAAAATGGTATTTTTGTTAGAGTTTCTAACCAAAAGAGAGACACTTGAATACAAATAATTGAGGTAATCAAAACATTGTAATATCATGAGAATAAAGGAATTCATGATATACTATGTCAAAGTACATTATATACACCACATAAAAGTGATTTGGTGTATATCATCAAAGAAGTCTCAATGGAATGTAAATTGAGATGAAATCTCTCATAAAGGTTGTATCCTTAGGTTAAGGATAAATCAACGACATAATTATGTGTGACAAATATAAATACACTAAATATGATTGGATATTCAGTGTAAATCAATCAAAGTATATTCACACATATTCTTGTAAAATCAATACTAACGAATTGGATGTTTAACTCAATAAATGGAGAATGAGTTAAAATTACTCTTATCAAATTCATATCAATGACTTGAGAATTATCAATGGAGTGATTATGTGTATCAAACTTATATCCACAGGAATGGGAGTGGAAATTATGACATAATCAAATGAATAGTGATTCCACACATAATCTTGGGGTAATATAATCAATGAAATATGCGTAAAGCCAAATGAGTGGAAGTTGAAATCTCAAATTCCCTTATTGATTAGGTAACTTAAGAAACATACACCCATGATAGAATTATCATACCATTATGATGTAAATACCCATAAATAAAAGTATATAACACAATGAATACAATCATGGGCAGTACACATACACCACATGCAATAATTAAGTGGTGATCAATGGAATTCTCACGGAATTAAAAGTGAGATAAGAAAATCCCTTACTTTGTACTTTTTCCTTGGTCGATGGTAGGTTTACCTCCTGTATAATGGTGAAATAATTGTTATTGAATAATACAAGAATCATTTACTTTAATATGATATCATATATGATCTTTTAACATTGATTTGTTAATAATATCTTAGTATTAACGCCGTTTCGGGTGTTAACTTACTCATTTTCTTTTATATGTTTTGTTACATAAGTCATGTTTGTTGTATCTTATTCAAATCAAGAATGATATCAAGTCCTTAAACATCATTTTTAAATCATTAAATGATAATTATACTTGAATGGATACGATGGATAATGAATCTCATCGCGTTCGTGGAGACGGTAGTCCGTACGTACGCACGAACGCTACTTCCATTTAATATTTTTTATTTTAAAAGAATCGAATCCAAATGATACATAGGTATATTACTATTCCAGTATAATATAATATTTTATATATGTTACTTAAGTTCATTAACACCATCCTTTATACGTTCCATGTGTGGTATGAACGAGTCATATCATTTTAAGGGGGCGGTAGTCCGCACTTCCTCAAATGAAATTATCGTATGTATATACGACATGAAACGAATAATGGTATGAAATAAAATGGAATTACAGAAGCTTATATATAAAATATATATCATTAATATCATATTTAATTACAGTGCCATCATAATGGCCACCATGAGAGGCGGTAAGATGTTTTTGAACAATCATCGTTTCGTGAGGCGTTAGTTTGCCATCCACAGAAACATTATGTTCGTCATCCATTAGATGGAGTTGTGTGTATGTGTAGTTTGAATACTTCTCATAACAACATCCTAGTATATTTAGGATACTGGTGTTGTTACAAAAGAAGGGAAATAAAAAGAGTTTGGGGGTTGAAGAAGCAAAATAAATGAAAATAATTTAAGAGAAATCGTTACCTTTAATTTAGGTAACTCACTTTGGTTGGAACCAAAGGACTTGTTGAAATGCTTTCTGCCTAAGGGGAAGCTTCAAGGAGGAGGAGAGGGATGTGTGGAGCTTATTTGGGCAGAGTTTTGGACGAGCCAAGTGGCTTGAGAGGTGTGAGGAAATGAGAAGGAGGAGGGCCCTTTTATAAGAGGGGTGAGGGGCACCTTTGGAAAAGCTAGAAATATTAATTTATAATAAATTCATATTCGGTTTCCAATGGCTCCAAAGTTGACTATTCAAAGGTTGAGGTGGGGATAGGTCGAAAACAACTCATCCAATAGAATTTAGACAGGTTTGGGTACTTATATTAACCTTATCTTTAAGTATTAACTCTAAGTTAATTAGTTTCACTTTTACAATGTCTCTTTGTATTTTTATATAATATGGTTAATAAACTTACTATATACATCCAAAAGACCCCCAAGTGGTCCATTAATGATTAACCTATCATAATATAAGTCTCTTTGCCGAACATTAGATTTTTAGGAATTTAATATCAATTAATAATATAATATTTGTTTTAAGAACTCTTTTATGTCAATTTTGACACTATTCACTAGTTGATTTTTGTGAAACTCATAACAGATTGATTACTTCGAAAAAAGTCAAATAAATCAATCCTAATATATCATATTATCCTAGAAAATTTGTTTAATTCATTAAAAGTTTAATATTATAATTATTTGGGTATTTATAATATCAATTATGTTAATTTTTACTATTTTAGTAATTACTGCATCATCATTGTGTCATAAATAAAATAAATTATTTAATGTCAAAAAATTATAAATAAAATATAATTATGTAGGAAATCGTTTTAGCTTTCTAATGAATATTTATAATCTAAAATCCAGCATATATAACCCTATGTAACAATTGTTTTGCTAAAATATATATGCTTGTGTCATTTTTGTATTCATTTTAACTTAATTAATATAAAGTGTCATTATCACTTAAAAGTGGATCCATGGGGTCCCAAAATTGACCCAAAGATGCCCATGGTCGACCATGTATCAACCAATAGGGTTAAGACACATTTTAGGGTAATTTAGTATTATTATAATATTATTTCTTTTAACCCTTATTTACCGGATTTACCCTTAACCATGGTAAATAAAATATTTACCGCAGTAATTATTCAAAATGTCTAAAAATAAAAGTTACCTATTTACACAATTTGGACATCCTGATTCCAAATATGGAATCCATTTTTCTAAATTCAAAACACAGAAGTGGCAGAAATTAATTTAAAATTAATTCCCGCTGTCAAAACAAAAAGCGTGTTTTTAAGAGATAATAACTATCAAAAGATTGACACTTGTTTATGTTCGGTTTAATTGTAAAATTATGTCCAATGACCAACATTATATTAAATGGTAAAAATATATTCTAAATATACTTTAAAACCACTCAAATTCACAATTTATCACTATTAATTATTTTGATTAAAAAGGTTGTTTTTAATTAAAATTCAGTAATTTTCACTATTCATCAAAATATGAAAGTTATCCGAAAAGTACCAAAATTTCACCTTAGGCTAAATTCGATATTCCGAATCCAAAAATGAAGTCCATTTTGAAATATAAAATATATATAATTTCTAAAAGTAGGTATTACTATTCATAACGGCTAGTTTGATTGGTTGTGGTGTGTTAAAATCTCGAAGTTGCGTACAATGCACGTCATTGCATTATTCGAAAGGAAACATACCGAGGAAGCTTGGGGTGTTACATGGAATTCTGGAAAAACACTATACCAACGGTTCTAAACCGTTGGTATAGGTGTTCTGGAATTCTGGAAAAACACTATACCAACGGTTCTAAACCGTTGGTATAGGTGTTCTGAAATTCTAAAAAAACACTATACCAACGGTTCTAAACCGTTGGTATAGGTGTTCGAGAATTCTGGGAAAACACTTTACCAATGGTTCTAAAACGTTGGTACCGTTGGTATAGGTGTTCTGGAAAATAACATTACCAATAGTTGAAAACCATTCGTATAATAATTCTCAAAAAATGTAGTACCAAGGGTTAGAAACCGTTGGTATACATTGGGAGAAATTTAATAAAACAATATGCCAACGGTTTAGATCAAACCATTGGTATAAGGATTTCCTCACGGCTTACTACCCAACGTTTTGGAAAACCGTTGGTATAGCCTATACCAACGGTTTTGCAGCCTATACCAACGGTTTATAACCATTGGTACAACCTTATTTTCTATTAGTGTAATAATATTTTGTTACCCTTATTTAGCAGATTTAACCTTTACCCACGACAAACCAAATTTTTACTGAAGTAAATACTCATATTGTCTAAAAATAAAATTTACCTATTTACACAATTTGGACCTCCTGATTCCAAATATGGAATCCATTTTTAAAAGTTCAAAACACAGAAGTGGCAGAAATAAATTTAAAATTAATTCCCGTTGTCAAAACAATAAGCGTGTTTTTAAGAAATAATAACTATCAAAATATTGACACTTATTTGTGTCCAACTTCAAAGTGAAATTACATCCAATGACAAAAATTATATTAAATCATAAAAATATAATATAATTAGACTTTAAAAACAATTAATTAGATAGTCTAGATTTATAAATTTATTAGATTAAAAGGAAGTTTTGAATTAAAATACATCATTTTAACTATTCATTAAAAATACATTTTATTGGAAAAATAACCAAAATACCCAATGTAAATTTCAAAGTCCTGATTATAAAGAATAATTTAATTTTTTCTTATAGAACATATAAAATTGATCCAAACTATATTTAAAGAGGGTTCTTCATCAAAATATGTTAAATCAACCGTTTAATTAATATTAGAGTATTTATTCTTAAAATTAGATTCATTCACGTTTTAAGCCTCCGTAATTTATTGGATAAATGTAAAAACATTTTTACAAACATATATAATCATATTTTAGTTAGTTCTATTCATTCCCAATAATACAACGTCTTTGTGTTAACTACCATTTGAAATAATAATATTATTATCTTAATTTTTAGTATAACTCAAAATTGTGTGCAATGTAAGATATCAAAGAAACCTATTTTTTCATATCGGTTACATCATCGAACAAAGAATCCCCTTTTAAAGTAAAAATAATATTTAATTCAAAAATATTAATAAATATTAAAATTGTAACACCCCGACCCTAATTACCTAGAGTCGGTGCATTATTACATAACATTGGCATGATCATGAGAAAGATCAAGTCTCGAAAGACCGATTAGTTTAGTAGCCTTGGAATAACTAGATACATCCATAAATTTTTACATTACATCATAAAAAAAACATCTTGTCTTCATATCCCCTCATACTATCCCTGCAGGTCATTCATAAATTACTTCTTCATAATCCTGGGAAAAATAAAACATTGAAAGGGGTGAGCTCGGATGCTCAGTAAGGATAACATTATAGCAGAAGCTTTCATAAATAAGCATAAACACTTGAGGCAATTTATAACTAAAACAAAAGCCATTTAAAATTGAACTTCAACATAGTATGGCAAAAGTAAAATGAAATAATGCCATTTACTTACTCACATGGATATTCTACTAGTCGAATGATCACATGCAATATCAATAACCACTTTCATAATGATGGAATGCATAATTCCAGACTATCATAACCACATAGCCAAGGCCTCGTGCCAAGACTACAAATAAGATTTTGCCAAGGCCTTGTGCCAAGACACTAGTTTGTCTCATGAGACCTACCGATGCATCGAGGAGCTATAGCGGGCTCCACCCGTCACTTATTAAGTCCAATGCATTCCTCATATGAACAAGTTTAAACATAACATAAACATTCGTATTGAAACTAGCATACGAAATGTCAATACTTTTACCACAAACCTTGAATGGTATAAAAATAGCACATCCACAGTCAAACATAACTCATTCGATACAATATGGAAGATTGTATTGTATCACATTAACCTCAATCAAGAATAATGAAGGATGTTGACATAGATGAAAATAATCATCAAAACTATTTGAGAGAAATATCCCCCTTTTCTTGAAATCATTTAAAAGTCACACTATTTGTCAAAAAGCCATTTAAAAATAGATTTTTGAATCAAAGTGTCCCATACCACTTTGAAACTTTTTTAAAAGGATTTTTAATTTTAAAACTTTAATGTCCATATAAATAAATCCTTAAAACCATTTTTAAAATATGGACATTAATGAGCATGATTTAGAAGAATAATTCTTTAAAACATTTTAAAATGGTATTTTGGTTAGAGTTTCTAACCAAAAGAGAGACACTTGAATACAAATAATTGAGGTAATCAAAACATTGTAATATCATGAGAATAAAGGAATTCATGATATACTATGTCAAAGTACATTATATACACCACATAAAAGTGATTTGGTGTATATCATCAAAGAAGTCTCAATGGAATGTAAATTGAGATGAAATCTCTCATAAAGGTTGTATCCTTAGGTTAAGGATAAATCAACGACATAATTATGTGTGACAAATATAAATACACTAAATATGATTGGATATTCAGTGTAAATAAATCAAAGTATATTCACACATATTCTTGTAAAATCAATACTAACGAATTGGATGTTTAACTCAATAAATGGAGAATGAGTTAAAATTACTCTTATCAAATTCATATCAATGACTTGAGAATTATCAATGGAGTGATTATGTGTATCAAACTTATATCCACAGGAATGGGAGTGGAAATTATGACATAATCAAATTAATAGTGATTCCACACATAATCTTGGGGTAATATAATCAATGAAATATGCGTAAAGCCAAATGAGTGGAAGTTGAAATCTCAAATTCCCTTATTGATTAGGTAACTTAAGAAACATACACCCATGAAAGAATTATCATACCATTATGATGTAAATACCCATAAATAAAAGTATATAACACAATGAATACAATCATGGGCAGTACACATACACCACATGCAATAATTAAGTGGTGATCAATGGAATTCTCACGGAATTAAAAGTGAGATAAGAAAATCCCTTACTTTGTACTTTTTCCTTGGTCGATGGTAGGTTTACCTCCTGTATAATGGTGAAATAATTGTTATTGAATAATACAAGAATAATTTACTTTAATATGATATCATATATGATCTTTTAACATTGATTTGTTAATAATATCTTAGTATTAACGCCGTTTCGGGTGTTAACTTACTCATTTTCTTTTATATGTTTTGTTACATAAGTCATGTTTGTTGTATCTTATTCATATCAAGAATGATATCAAGTCCTTAAACATCATTTTTAAATCATTAAATGATAATTATACTTGAATGGATACGATGGATAATGAATCTCATCGCGTTCGTGGAGACGGTAGTCCGTACGTACGCACGAACGCTACTTCCATTTAATTTTTTTTATTTTAAAAGAATCGAATCCAAATGATACATAGGTATATTACTATTCCAGTATAATATAATATTTTATATATGTTACTTAAGTTCATTAACACCATCCTTTATACGTTCCATGTGTGGTATGAACGAGTCATATCATTTTAAGGGGGCGGTAGTCCGCACTTCCTCAAATGAAATTATCGTATGTATATACGACATGAAACGAATAATGGTATGAAATAAAATGGAATTACAGAAGCTTATATATAAAATATATATCATTAATATCATATTTAATTACAGTGCCATCATAATGGCCACCATGAGAGGCGGTAAGATGTTTTTGAACAATCATCGTTTCGTGAGGCGTTAGTTTTCCATCCACAGAAACAATATGTTCATCATCCATTAGATGGAGTTGTGTGTATGTGTAGTTTGAATACTTCTCATAACAACATCCTAGTATATTGAGGATACTGGTGTTGTTACAAAAGAAGGGAAATAAAAAGAGTTTGGGGGTTGAAAAAGCAAAATAAATGAAAATAATTTAAGAGAAATCGTTACCTTTAATTTAGGTAACTCACTTTGGTTGGAACCAAAGGACTTGTTGAAATGCTTTCTGCCTAAGGGGAAGCTTCAAGGAGGAGGAGAGGGATGTGGGGAGCTTAGTTGGGAAGAGTTTTGGACGAGCCAAGTGTCTTGAGAGGTGTGAGGAAATGAGAAGGAGGAGTGCCCTTTTATAAGAGGGGTGAGGGGCACCTTTGGAAAAGCTAGAAATATTAATTTATAATAAATTAATATTCGGTTTCCAATGGCTCCAAAGTTGACTATTCAAAGGTTGAGGTGGGGATAGGTCGAAAACAACTCATCAAATAGAATTTAGACAGGTTTGGGTTCTTATATTAACCTTATCTTTAAGTATTAACTCTAAGTTAATTAGTTTCACTTTTACAATGTCTCTTTGTATTTTTATATAATATGGTTAATAAACTTACTATATACATCCAAAAGACCCCCAAGTGGTCCAATAATGATTAACTTATCATAATATAAGTCTCTTTGCCGAACCTTAGATTTTTAGCAATTTAATATCAATTAATAATATAATATTTGTTTTAAGAACTCTTTTATGTCAATTTTGACACTATTCACTAGTTGATTTTTGTGAAACTCATAACAGATTGATTACTTCGAACAAAGTCAAATAAATCAATCCTAATATATCATATTATCCTAGAAAATTTGTTTAATTCATTAAAAGTTTAATATTATAATTATTTGGCTATTTATAATATCAATTATGTTAATTGTTTACTATTTTAGTAATTACTGCATCATCATTGTGTCATAAATAAAATAACTTATTTAATGTCAAAAAATTATAAATAAAATATAATTATGTAGGAAATCGTTTTAGCTTTCTAATGAATATTTATAATCTAAAATCCAGCATATATAACCCTATGTAACAATTGTTTTGCTAAAATATATATGCTTGTGTCATTTTTGTATTCATTTTAACTTAATTAATATAAAGTGTCATTATCACTTACAAGTGGATCCATGGGGTCCCAAAATTGACCCAAAGATGACCATGGTCGACCATGTATCAACCAATAGGGTTAAGACACATTTTAGGGTAATTTAGTATTATTATAATATTATTTTCTTTTAACCCTTATTTACCGGATTTACCCTTAACCATGGTAAATAAAATATTTACCGCAGTAATTATTCAAAATGTCTAAAAATAAAAGTTACCTATTTAAACAATTTGGACATCCTGATTCCAAATATGGAATCCATTTTTCTAAATTCAAAACACAGAAGTGGCAGAAATTAATTTAAAATTAATTCCCGCTGTCAAAACAAAAAGCGTGTTTTTAAGAGATAATAACTATCAAAAGATTGACACTTGTTTATGTTCGGTTTAATTGTAAAATTATGTCCAATGACCAACATTATATTAAATGGTAAAAATATATTCTAAATAAACTTTAAAACCACTCAAATTCACAATTTATCACTATTAATTATTTTGATTAAAAAAGTTGTTTTTAATTAAAATTTAGTAATTTTCACTATTCATCAAAATATGAAAGTTATCCGAAAAGTACCAAAATTTCACCTTAGGCTAAATTCGATATTCCGAATCCAAAAATGAAGTCCATTTTGAAATATAAAATATATATAATTTCTAAAAGTAGGTATTACTATTCATAACGGCTAGTTTGATTGGTTGTGGTGTGTTAAAATCTCGAAGTTGCGTACAATGCACGTCATTGCATTATTCGAAAGGAAACATACCGAGGAAGCTTGGGGTGTTACATTCTCCCCTCCTTCAATAAATTGCGTCCTCGCAATTTTTAAATTTTTTCTTGGGAATATAATGGAAAGTCCCACATCGGAAAAAGAGTCAATAAAACTGTCACTTTAAAAGAAAGGAAGAGAGGTATAAGGGTCATCCAAGATAACCCATACTAGGATTCCATGTAAGAAAACATGGATATGGATGATAAACTAAGTGTCAAGTTCTGATGGAGAGGGATAGAAATCATGATCAGGAGAAAGTTAACAATGAGAAAACCACAAACTTGTGTTGGGACAAACGACCATTAGTCTCATAGTAGGAAAGTAAACGGACAACATTTTTTTTTTAAGTTACATTACATAAGGAAGAGGAATTCATTTATGATATTGACTAAGAACATTATGAGATATACTTAAATTTTAAGTATATTTTCATTCTTTAATAAATTTCCACCACTAACTCATTTTTTTTTAAAACGATGAGTATTCAAGAAGACTTGGTCACATTGGAAGAGATAGAATAAACTTCTATAGAATCACATGATCCATGAAGGATAAACCATATATTTACATTGTCTTTGAAGATTAATCAAAACCAAAATGGTCAGTGAATGATCTAATGATCCCCCAAAAGGATATTCATTGAGATAAATATGCACTAATCTTAATTTCTAAAATTAAACCAACAATACCCCAAAGTTAAATAGATACCATTCAATAACCAATTGTCCTTAAAATCCTTTAATATAATCCAAACTAATATTGAAACCCAAAACATAGAAGAATTTGATTATGTAGTCTCCCATGTTAAATTGTATCTCCAAATGACATCAGATACTCTTAAAGTCACATACTCAAAAGTAATTAACCTAATCACATATTCTCTATTATAGGTTAATCATTTACATAAATAACCCAAATCACTATAAATCCACAATAAAAACGTAGATAAAAATCTATCATTACTCCACAAATGAAACCCCATAGTATTCTATTTTCCTTGGACATATAGTGTTTCCAACAAAGCGAACATCTTCCAAAATAACATTTATCACTTAATCACCAAATCATTTTCCTATACCAAGGGTATTCTTTTGATATGAAATAAGAACCCAAATCAACTTATTATTGATCAATAAAATCATTTAACAAAAAAAAAGTCACACTAACCAGGGACTTCACGTAGTCCAGTGGTAGGCGATAAATCCCAATCGCACTTTGGTTGTGGGTTCGATTCCCATAGCTTTGTCCGACTCGACGGGTTGTCACACGGTCTACGTGTTGTCCTTTTTCAAAAACTATATTTTATAATATTGCCAAAATGAGATAAATTCCTCAAAATACTATATCATAAATTTAACCACAAATGTTATATATACCTTGAATCTTCATCCCAAATTAGAATAACTTATAATTCTCTCAAACCCCAATGATCATATAAATCCAAATGGTTATTTATACCCAAATCCACAAGAGAAGAGACAATTCTTCCTCAAATATCATTCTCACATGGCAAACTGCGGGGTTACAAATACAAGAGAAAATTATTCCATAGTAAACCCATCAACAAGGAGTGCTAATACTTTTTAAACATTTCTCCAACCATTTATTCCCACATAGCTTCTTCTTTGACCAAGAAAATATCCTATAGAATAGGACATTCACTCGGGTAATGGCCATGTCCCCTACATTTACGGAAAATGACTGTAAATGGACTCTTGGGACCATTTTTATCTTCTTCCATAGTACTCTTCATTTTTCTTCGGCAATTCTTTACTTTATGTCCTTCCTTCCCGCACGTAAAACATTTCGTTGTCCCATTGAGACACTTTCCTGGGTGTCTCTTTCCACATTTCCTGCATGATGAAAATTGAGGGTTCTTTTCTCCATGGTCTCCATTGCTGGAGCTCTTATCATTTATCACCTTTCTCTTCCTTGTTGAGTCTGGGAGTTGGTTAATATATATGTTGTTGATCATATTTTTGGAAAACTGATTTGGCATAAAGACGATATCTTTTACGCCTATCAACATTCCATTTTGTTGCTCATTGCCACCACCGTTCCCATCTTGTACATCATTCTCAAAGTCACTATGACTTCCTTGGAATCCATCCATTGACTAAAACCATAAAGCATTGTGTGAGTAATAGTAGTCGTAAAATCATTTAGAGATTAAAATGTCACCATATTCTCAATTTGAAACATATTAGGATTAACCAAGGTCATTTACTCTCATCTTATATATATATTACTTAAATTGGTTTGTAAAGAAAATGTAAATTATCCTAAGCATATCCCCCGGGAGTGTCGTAACCAAGAGTGCAGCAAGGCCCGTTGTCGTGCACCAGTTCCCGTTCGAGTCTAGCTCAAAGCGGTGTTTTCGGGTTTTACCCCTAGGTACATCTGTGCCAGAGCCGCCTCTACCTGCTCGTATCCAGACAGGGATGTATTGCTCGGAAGACTCACAAAATCTCTACAATACCAAAATTCTAGGAAGTTCTTTTATACTAATCCTCAAAGTTCATCTTAGGTCTACGTGCTCTAATCAGAGTTTATCTAAATCTAGCTACCAAGGTTTGTACTAAACTTCCTCTGATACCAACTGTAACGCCCCGACCCTAATTACCTAGAGTCGGTGCATTATTACATAACATTGGCATGATCATGAGAAAGATCAAGTCTCGAAAGACCGATTAGTTTAGTAGCCTTGGAATAACTAGATACATCCATAAATTTTTACATTACATCATAAAAAAACATCTTGTCTTCATATCCCCACATACTATCCCTGCAGGTCATTCATAAATTACTTCTTCATAATCCTGGGAAAAATAAAACATTGAAAGGGGTGAGCTCGGATGCTCAGTAAGGATAACATTATAGCAGAAGCTTTCATAAATAAGCATAAACACTTAAGGCAATTTATAACTAAAACAAAAGCCTTTTAAAATTGAACTTCAACATAGTATGGCAAAAGTAAAATGAAATAATGCCATTTACTTACTCACATGGATATTCTACTAGTCGAATGATCACATGCAATATCAATAACCACTTTCATAATGATGGAATGCATAATGCCAGACTATCATAACCACATAGCCAAGGCCTCGTGCCAAGACTACAAATAAGATTTTGCCAAGGCCTTGTGCCAAGACACTAGTTTGTCTCATGAGACCTACCGATGCATCGAGGAGCTATAGCGGGCTCCACCCGTCACTTATTAAGTCCAATGCATTCCTCATATGAACAAGTTTAAACATAACATAAACATTCGTATTGAAACTAGCATACGAAATGTCAATACTTTTACCACAAACCTTGAATGGTATAAAAATAGCACATCCACAGTCAAACATAACTCATTCGATACAATATGGAAGATTGTATTGTATCACATTAACCTCAATCAAGAATAATGAAGGATGTTGACATAGATGAAAATAATCATCAAAACTATTTGAGAGAAATATCCCCCTTTTCTTGAAATCATTTAAAAGTCACACTATTTGTCAAAAAGCCATTTAAAAATAGATTTTTGAATCAAAGTGTCCCATACCACTTTGAAGCTTTTTTAAAAGGATTTTTAATTTTAAAACTTTAATGTCCATATAAATAAATCCTTAAAACCATTTTTAAAATATGGACATTAATGAGCATGATTTAGAAGAATAATTCTTTAAAACATTTTAAAATGGTATTTTGGTTAGAGTTTCTAGCCAAAAGAGAGACACTTGAATACAAATAATTGAGGTAATCAAAACATTGTAATATCATGAGAATAAAGGAATTCATGATATACTATGTCAAAGTACATTATATACACCACATAAAAGTGATTTGGTGTATATCATCAAAGAAGTCTCAATGGAATGTAAATTGAGATGAAATCTCTCATAAAGGTTGTATCCTTAGGTTAAGGATAAATCAACGACATAATTATGTGTGACAAATATAAATACACTAAATATGATTGTATATTCAGTGTAAATCAATCAAAGTATATTCACACATATTCTTGTAAAATCAATACTAACGAATTGGATGTTTAACTCAATAAATGGAGAATGAGTTAAAATTACTCTTATCAAATTCATATCAATGACTTGAGAATTATCAATGGAGTGATTATGTGTATCAAACTTATATCCACAGGAATGGGAGTGGAAATTATGACATAATCAAATGAATAGTGATTCCACACATAATCTTGGGGTAATATAATCAATGAAATATGCGTAAAGCCAAATGAGTGGAAGTTGAAATCTCAAATTCCCTTATTGATTAGGTAACTTAAGAAACATACACCCATGAAAGAATTATCATACCATTATGATGTAAATACCCATAAATAAAAGTATATAAAACAATGAATACAATCATGGGCAGTACACATACACCACATGCAATAATTAAGTGGTGATCAATGGAATTCTCACGGAATTAAAAGTGAGATAAGAAAATCCCTTACTTTGTACTTTTTCCTTGGTCGATGGTAGGTTTACCTCCTGTATAATGGTGAAATAATTGTTATTGAATAATAAAAGAATCATTTACTTTAATATGATATCATATATGATCTTTTAACATTGATTTGTTAATAATATCTTAGTATTAACGCCGTTTCGGGTGTTAACTTACTCATTTTCTTTTATATGTTTTGTTACATAAGTCATGTTTGTTGTATCTTATTCATATCAAGAATGATATCAAGTCCTTAAACATCATTTTTAAATCATTAAATGATAATTATACTTGAATGGATACGATGGATAATGAATCTCATCGCGTTCGTGGAGACGGTAGTCCGTACGTACGCACGAACGCTACTTCCATTTAATTTTTTTATTTTAAAAGAATCGAATCCAAATGATACATAGGTATATTACTATTCCAGTATAATATAATATTTTATATATGTTACTTAAGTTCATTAACACCATCCTTTATACGTTCCATGTGTGGTATGAACGAGTCATATCATTTTAAGGGGGCGGTAGTCCGCACTTCCTCAAATGAAATTATCGTATGTATATACGACATGAAACGAATAATGGTATGAAATAAAATGGAATTACAGAAGCTTATATATAAAATATATATCATTAATATCATATTTAATTACAGTGCCATCATAATGGCCACCATGAGAGGCGGTAAGATGTTTTTGAACAATCATCGTTTCGTGAGGCGTTAGTTTTCCATCCACAGAAACAATATGTTCATCATCCATTAGATGGAGTTGTGTGTATGTGTAGTTTGAATACATCTCATAACAACATCCTAGTATATTGAGGATACTGGTGTTGTTACAAAAGAAGGGAAATAAAAAGAGTTTGGGGGTTGAAAAAGCAAAATAAATGAAAATAATTTAAGAGAAATCGTTACCTTTAATTTAGGTAACTCACTTTGGTTGGAAACAAAGGACTTGTTGAAATGCTTTCTGCCTAAGGGGAAGCTTCAAGGAGGAGGAGAGGGATGTGGGGAGCTTAGTTGGGAAGAGTTTTGGACGAGCCAAGTGTCTTGAGAGGTGTGAGGAAATGAGAAGGAGGAGTGCCCTTTTATAAGAGGGGTGAGGGGCACCTTTGGAAAAGCTAGAAATATTAATTTATAATAAATTCATATTCGGTTTCCAATGGCTCCAAAGTTGACTATTCAAAGGTTGAGGTGGGGATAGGTCGAAAACAACTCATAAAATAGAATTTAGACAGGTTTGGGTTCTTATATTAACCTTATCTTTAAGTATTAACTCTAAGTTAATTAGTTTCACTTTTACAATGTCTCTTTGTATTTTTATATAATATGGTTAATAAACTTACTATATACATCCAAAAGACCCCCAAGTGGTCCAATAATGATTAACTTATCATAATATAAGTCTCTTTGCCGAACCTTAGATTTTTAGCAATTTAATATCAATTAATAATATAATATTTGTTTTAAGAACTCTTTTATGTCAATTTTGACACTATTCACTAGTTGATTTTTGTGAAACTCATAACAGATTGATTACTTCGAACAAAGTCAAATAAATCAATCCTAATATATCATATTATCCTAGAAAATTTGTTTAATTCATTAAAAGTTTAATATTATAATTATTTGGCTATTTATAATATCAATTATGTTAATTTTTTACTATTTTAGTAATTACTTCATCATCATTGTGTCATAAATAAAATAAATTATTTAATGTCAAAAAATTATAAATAAAATATAATTATGTAGGAAATCTTTTTAGCTTTCTAATGAATATTTATAATCTAAAATCCAGCATATATAACCCTATGTAACAATTGTTTTTCTAAAATATATATGCTTGTGTCATTTTTGTATTCATTTTAACTTAATTAATATAAAGTGTCATTATCACTTACAAGTGGATCCATGGGGTCCCAAAATTGACCCAAAGATGACCATGGTCGACCATGTATCAACCAATAGGGTTAAGACACATTTTAGGGTAATTTAGTATTATTATAATATTATTTTCTTTTAACCCTTATTTACCGGATTTACCCTTAACCATGGTAAATAAAATATTTACCGCAGTAATTATTCAAAATGTCTAAAAATAAAAGTTACCTATTTACACAATTTGGACATCCTGATTCCAAATATGGAATCCATTTTTCTAAATTCAAAACACAGAAGTGGCAGAAATTAATTTAAAATTAATTCCCGCTGTCAAAACAAAAAGCGTGTTTTTAAGAGATAATAACTATCAAAAGATTGACACTTGTTTATGTTCGGTTTAATTGTAAAATTATGTCCAATGACCAACATTATATTAAATGGTAAAAATATATTCTAAATATACTTTAAAACCACTCAAATTCACAATTTATCACTATTAATTATTTTGATTAAAAAAGTTGTTTTTAATTAAAATTTAGTAATTTTCACTATTCATCAAAATATGAAAGTTATCCGAAAAGTACCAAAATTTCACCTTAGGCTAAATTCGATATTCCGAATCCAAAAATGAAGTCCATTTTGAAATATAAAATATATATAATTTCTAAAAGTAGGTATTACTATTCATAACGGCTAGTTTGATTGGTTGTGGTGTGTTAAAATCTCGAAGTTGCGTACAATGCACGTCATTGCATTATTCGAAAGGAAACATACCGAGGAAGCTTGGGGTGTTACATTCTCCCCTCCTTCAATAAATTGCGTCCTCGCAATTTTTAAATTTTTGCTTGGGAATATAATGGAAAGTCCCACATCGGAAAAAGAGTCAATAAAACTGTCACTTTAAAAGAAAGGAATTGAGGTATAAGGGTCATCCAAGATAACCCATACTAGGATTCCATGTAAGAAAACATGGATATGGATGATAAACTAAGTGTCAAGTTCTGATGGAGAGGGATAGAAATCATGATCAGGAGAAAGTTAACAATGAGAAAACCACAAACTTTTGTTGGGACAAACGACCATTAGTCTCATAGTAGGAAAGTAAACGGACAACATTTTTTTTAAGTTACATTACATAAGGAAGAGGAATTCATTTATGATATTGACTAAGAACATTATGAGATATACTTAAATTTTAAGTATATTTTCATTCTTTAATAAATTTCCACCACTAACTCTTTTTTTTTTAAAACGATGAGTATTCAAGAAGACTTGGTCACATTGGAAGAGATAGAATAAACTTCTATAGAATCACATGATCCATGAAGGATAAACCATATATTTACATTGTCTTTGAAGATTAATCAAAACCAAAATGGTCAGTGAATGATCTAATGATCCCCCAAAAGGATATTCATTGAGATAAATATGCACTAATCTTAATTTCTAAAATTAAACCAACAATACCCCAAAGTTAAATAGATACCATTCAATAACCAATTGTCCTTAAAATCCTTTAATATAATCCAAACTAATATTGAAACCCAAAACATAGAAGAATTTGATTATGTAGTCTCCCATGTTAAATTGTATCTCCAAATGACATCAGATACTCTTAAAGTCACATACTCAAAAGTAATTAACCTAATCACATATTCTCTATTATAGGTTAATCATTTCCATAAATAACCCAAATCACTATAAATCCACAATAAAAACGTAGATAAAAATCTATCATTACTCCACAAATGAAACCCCATAGTATTCTATTTTCCTTGGACATATAGTGTTTCCAACAAAGCGAACATCTTCCAAAATAACATTTATCACTTAATCACCAAATCATTTTCCTATACCAAGGGTATTCTTTTGATATGAAATAAGAACCCAAATCAACTTATTATTGATCAATAAAATCATTTAACAAAAAAAAAGTCACACTAACCAGGGACTTCACGTAGTCCAGTGGTAGGCGATAAATCCCAATCGCACTTTGGTTGTGGGTTCGATTCCCATAGCTTTGTCCGACTCTACGGGTTGTCACACGGTCTACGTGTTGTCCTTTTTCAAAAACTATATTTTATAATATTGCCAAAATGAGATAAATTCCTCAAAATACTATATCATAAATTTAACCACAAATGTTATATCTACCTTGAATCTTCATCCCAAATTAGAATAACTTATAATTCTCTCAAACCCCAATGATCATATAAATCCAAATGGTTATTTATACCCAAATCCACAAGAGAAGAGACAATTCTTCCTCAAATATCATTCTCACATGGCAAACTGCGGGGTTACAAATACAAGAGAAAATTATTCCATAGTAAACCCATCAACAAGGAGTGCTAATACTTTTTAAACATTTCTCCAACCATTTATTCCCACATAGCTTCTTCTTTGACCAAGAAAATATCCTATAGAATAGGACATTCACTCGGGTAATGGCCATGTCCCCTACATTTACGGAAAATGACTGTAAATGGACTCTTGGGACCATTTTTATCTTCTTCCATAGTACTCTTCATTTTTCTTCGGCAATTCTTTACTTTATGTCCTTCCTTCCCGCACGTAAAACATTTCGTTGTCCCATTGAGACACTTTCCTGGGTGTCTCTTTCCACATTTCCTGCATGATGAAAATTGAGGGTTCTTTTCTCCATGGTCTCCATTGCTGGAGCTCTTATCATTTATCACCTTTCTCTTCCTTGTTGAGTCTGGGAGTTGGTTAATATATATGTTGTTGATCATATTTTTGGAAAACTGATTTGGCATAAAGACGATATCTTTTACGCCTATCAACATTCCATTTTGTTGCTCATTGCCACCACCGTTCCCATCTTGTACATCATTCTCAAAGTCACTATGACTTCCTTGGAATCCATCCATTGACTAAAACCATAAAGCATTGTGTGAGTAATAGTAGTCGTAAAATCATTTAGAGATTAAAATGTCACCATATTCTCAATTTGAAACATATTAGGATTAACCAAGGTCATTTACTCTCATCTTATATATATATTACTTAAATTGGTTTGTAAAGAAAATGTAAATTATCCTAAGCATATCCCCCGGGAGTGTCGTAACCAAGAGTGCAGCAAGGCCCGTTGTCGTGCACCAGTTCCCGTTCGAGTCTAGCTCAAAGCGGTGTTTTCGGGTTTTACCCCTAGGTACATCTGTGCCAGAGCCGCCTCTACCTGCTCGTATCCAGACAGGGATGTATTGCTCGGAAGACTCACAAAATCTCTACAATACCAAAATTCTAGGAAGTTCTTTTATACTAATCCTCAAAGTTCATCTTAGGTCTACGTGCTCTAATCAGAGTTTATCTAAATCTAGCTACCAAGGTTTGTACTAAACTTCCTCTGATACCAACTGTAACGCCCCGACCCTAATTACCTAGAGTCGGTGCATTATTACATAACATTGGCATGATCATGAGAAAGATCAAGTCTCGAAAGACCGATTAGTTTAGTAGCCTTGGAATAACTAGATACATCCATAAATTTTTACATTACATCATAAAAAAACATCTTGTCTTCATATCCCCACATACTATCCCTGCAGGTCATTCATAAATTACTTCTTCATAATCCTGGGAAAAATAAAACATTGAAAGGGGTGAGCTCGGATGCTCAGTAAGGATAACATTATAGCAGAAGCTTTCATAAATAAGCATAAACACTTAAGGCAATTTATAACTAAAACAAAAGCCTTTTAAAATTGAACTTCAACATAGTATGGCAAAAGTAAAATGAAATAATGCCATTTACTTACTCACATGGATATTCTACTAGTCGAATGATCACATGCAATATCAATAACCACTTTCATAATGATGGAATGCATAATGCCAGACTATCATAACCACATAGCCAAGGCCTCGTGCCAAGACTACAAATAAGATTTTGCCAAGGCCTTGTGCCAAGACACTAGTTTGTCTCATGAGACCTACCGATGCATCGAGGAGCTATAGCGGGCTCCACCCGTCACTTATTAAGTCCAATGCATTCCTCATATGAACAAGTTTAAACATAACATAAACATTCGTATTGAAACTAGCATACGAAATGTCAATACTTTTACCACAAACCTTGAATGGTATAAAAATAGCACATCCACAGTCAAACATAACTCATTCGATACAATATGGAAGATTGTATTGTATCACATTAACCTCAATCAAGAATAATGAAGGATGTTGACATAGATGAAAATAATCATCAAAACTATTTGAGAGAAATATCCCCCTTTTCTTGAAATCATTTAAAAGTCACACTATTTGTCAAAAAGCCATTTAAAAATAGATTTTTGAATCAAAGTGTCCCATACCACTTTGAAACTTTTTTAAAAGGATTTTTAATTTTAAAACTTTAATGTCCATATAAATAAATCCTTAAAACCATTTTTAAAATATGGACATTAATGAGCATGATTTAGAAGAATAATTCTTTAAAACATTTTAAAATGGTATTTTGGTTAGAGTTTCTAGCCAAAAGAGAGACACTTGAATACAAATAATTGAGGTAATCAAAACATTGTAATATCATGAGAATAAAGGAATTCATGATATACTATGTCAAAGTACATTATATACACCACATAAAAGTGATTTGGTGTATATCATCAAAGAAGTCTCAATGGAATGTAAATTGAGATGAAATCTCTCATAAAGGTTGTATCCTTAGGTTAAGGATAAATCAATGACATAATTATGTGTGACAAATATAAATACACTAAATATGATTGGATATTCAGTGTAAATCAATCAAAGTATATTCACACATATTCTTGTAAAATCAATACTAACGAATTGGATGTTTAACTCAATAAATGGAGAATGAGTTAAAATTACTCTTATCAAATTCATATCAATGACTTGAGAATTATCAATGGAGTGATTATGTGTATCAAACTTATATCCACAGGAATGGGAGTGGAAATTATGACATAATCAAAGGAATAGTGATTCCACACATAATCTTGGGGTAATATAATCAATGAAATATGCGTAAAGCCAAATGAGTGGAAGTTGAAATCTCAAATTCCCTTATTGATTAGGTAACTTAAGAAACATACACCCATGAAAGAATTATCATACCATTATGATGTAAATACCCATAAATAAAAGTATATAACACAATGAATACAATCATGGGCAGTACACATACACCACATGCAATAATTAAGTGGTGATCAATGGAATTCTCACGGAATTAAAAGTGAGATAAGAAAATCCATTACTTTGTACTTTTTCCTTGGTAGATGGTAGGTTTACCTCCTGTATAATGGTGAAATAATTGTTATTGAATAATACAAGAATCATTTACTTTAATATGATATCATATATGATCTTTTAACATTGATTTGTTAATAATATCTAAGTATTAACGCCGTTTCGGGTGTTAACTTACTCATTTTCTTTTATATGTTTTGTTACATAAGTCATGTTTGTTGTATCTTATTCATATCAAGAATGATATCAAGTCCTTAAACATCATTTTTAAATCATTAAATGATAATTATACTTGAATGGATACGATGGATAATGAATCTCATCGCGTTCGTGGAGACGGTAGTCCGTACGTACGCACGAACGCTACTTCCATTTAATTTTTTTATTTTAAAAGAATCGAATCCAAATGATACATAGGTATATTACTATTCCAGTATAATATAATATTTTATATATGTTACTTAAGTTCATTAACATCATCCTTTATACGTTCCATGTGTGGTATGAACGAGTCATATCATTTTAAGGGGGCGGTAGTCCGCACTTCCTCAAATGAAATTATCGTATGTATATACGACATGAAACGAATAATGGTATGAAATAAAATGGAATTACAGAAGCTTATATATAAAATATATATCATTAATATCATATTTAATTACAGTGCCATCATAATGGCCACCATGAGAGGTGGTAAGATGTTTTTGAACAATCATCGTTTCGTGAGGCGTTAGTTTGCCATCCACAAAAACATTATGTTCATCATCCATTAGATGGAGTTGTGTGTATGTGTAGTTTGAATACTTCTCATAACAACATCCTAGTATATTGAGTATACTGGTGTTGTTACAAAATAAGGGAAATAAAAAGAGTTTGGGGGTTGAAGAAGCAAAATAAATGAAAATAATTTAAGAGAAATCGTTACCTTTAATTTAGGTAACTCACTTTGGTTGGAACCAAAGGACTTGTTGAAATGCTTTCTGCCTAAGGGGAAGCTTCAAGGAGGAGGAGAGGGATGTGGGGAGCTTATTTGGGCAGAGTTTTGGACGATCCAAGTGGCTTGAGAGGTGTGAGGAAATGAGAAGGAGGAGTGCCCTTTTATAAGAGGGGTGAGGGGCACCTTTGGAAAAGCTAGAAATATTAATTTATAATAAATTCATATTCGGTTTCCAATGGCTCCAAAGTTTACTATTCAAAGGTTGAGGTGGGGATAGGTCGAAAACAACTCATCCAATAGAATTTAGACAGGTTTGGGTACTTATATTAACCTTATCTTTAAGTATTAACTCTAAGTTAATTAGTTTCACTTTTACAATGTCTCTTTGTATTTTTATATAATATGGTTAATAAACTTACTATATACATCCAAAAGACCCCCAAGTGGTCCATTAATGATTAACCTATCATAATATAAGTCTCTTTGCCGAACCTTAGATTTTTAGGAATTTAATATCAATTAATAATATAATATTTGTTTTAAGAACTCTTTTATGTCAATTTTGACACTATTCACTAGTTGATTTTTGTGAAACTCATAACAGATTGATTACTTCGAACAAAGTCAAATAAATCAATCCTAATATATCATATTATCCTAGAAAATTTTTTTAATTCATTAAAAGTTTAATATTATAATTATTTGGGTATTTATAATATCAATTATGTTAATTTTTTACTATTTTAGTAATTACTGCATCATCATTGTGTCATAAATAAAATAACTTATTTAATGTCAAAAAATTATAAATAAAATATAATTATGTAGGAAATATTTTTAGCTTTCTAATGAATATTTATAATCTAAAATCCAGCATATATAACCCTATGTAACAATTGTTTTGCTAAACTATATATGCTTGTGTCATTTTTGTATTCATTTTAACTTAATTAATATAAAGTGTCATTATCACTTACAAGTGGATCCATGGGGTCCCAAAATTGACCCAAAGATGCCCATGGTCGACCATGTATCAACCAATAGGGTTAAGACACATTTTAGGGTAATTTAGTATTATTATAATATTATTTTTTTTTAACCCTTATTTACCGGATTTACCCTTAACCATGGTAAATAAAATATTTGCCGCAGTAATTATTCAAAATGTCTAAAAATAAAAGTTACCTATTTACACAATTTGGAAATCCTGATTCCAAATATGGAATCCATTTTTCTAAATTCAAAACACAGAAGTGGCAGAAATTAATTTAAAATTAATTCCCGCTGTCAAAACAAAAAGCGTGTTTTTAAGAGATAATAACTATCAAAAGATTGACACTTGTTTATGTTCGGTTTAATTGTAAAATTATGTCCAATGACCAACATTATATTAAATGGTAAAAATATATTCTAAATATACTTTAAAACCACTCAAATTCACAATTTATCACTACTAATTATTTTGATTAAAAAAGTTGTTTTTAATTAAAATTTAGTAATTTTCACTATTCATCAAAATATGAAAGTTATCCGAAAAGTAGAAAAATTTCACCTTAGGCTAAATTCGATATTCCGAATCCAAAAATGAAGTCCATTTTGAAATATAAAATATATATAATTTCTAAAAGTAGGTATTACTATTCATAACGGCTAGTTTGATTGGTTGTGGTGTGTTAAAATCTCGAAGTTGCGTACAATGCACGTCATTGCATTATTCGAAAGGAAACATACCGAGGAAGCTTGGGGTGTTACAAAAATGTTATATTATTTATTTATATCGAATGTTACAATAAATTTGTGATATTACTTTTCAGAGGTATTTATATACACCTCCTGAAAAAATATAGGTGCACAACATAATGTACATCTGAAATAAAGAAAATTGAGACAAAAATCCATTACATATATTTAAACTTCTTAACTACATACCCTCTGAAATAGAGATTCTAAAATTGTTTTGTAAATACCAATAAAATTAAGTATAAGAATCATAAAATTAATTCATGGGTAGTATATAAACCACAATAAACAAATGTGTGGTGAATATCGATTTTGTCTTATAGAATGTAAAAGTGAGTCGGGAACACATTCTTCTTGGTAACATTTAATTCAAATCAATGTAAATGAAATACATTAGATTGAAACATAAAATACCATGAATAATTATGTTTTCATTATATTACATGCCAAATGGATATTATATACACCATTTAAAATAAATTAGGTTCATAACATTACAATACGCCTTAGTGAAATGAAATTAAGAAGAAATCACTTACCTTATGTTTTGAATTTCATGGTACTCGTTCAATCATCTTGTATAAAAAATATAAGTATATTATACATATATTATAGAAAAAACTATTATATATAATATTATATATAATTCTCATATGACCTTTTTTTACTCATTTATTAACGATTCCATGACAAATATATGATTCGGGTAATAACCGATTTGTTATTAGTTTCTGTTTTGATTTTTTATATTTTTTGTTATCATAAATTAATCATTGTTAAATAAAGTCCATAATGATAAAATTATATAAATATCAAATATATACAGTATATATGTATTTATAGTGATCCATAAAATTTGGCGACAGGAAATGAAATACATTATTCATGGAGACAGGGCCATATGCACACATGAACATTGTTTCCATTTTTAAGTTGAATTGATCAAAGGAAAAGTAAATGATATATTATTTCATTAAAAAATATGCCTATATAATATATATCACATTTTTTACAGAAACAATTATTAATTCATTCCATATAATGTGTGAACAAATAACATTTCTTCGTGAGGCTATAGTTCTTCGTACACACGAACGACGTTATTATATTCCCAAAAATAAAAAATATGAAGGTATATGTTATATAAAAATTAAATAATTATAATAAAATCATAGTTTTAATATATATAATATGTGAAAAATATATCAATCCTTATTACCATTCTTGATATGTGGTAATGGAAAAATTAAAGACATCGGTTCATGAAGCGGTAGTCTGCCGTACACATGAACGATTATTACATAACCCATTGGATGGAAGTGGATATGGTTTTAGTTAATTATCATAACATAAAAAAATATAAGTACGTGTAATATAATTATTATTTTTATATTATAATGATATAATAATAATTTATGGGGGTGGAGGAATAAATAAATAAATAACGCTCTTTGATGAACATTACCACTTTTCAAGTATCCTCTTTAAGGCTGCACTAAATTCTATACATGGATGTATTTATACCCAAAACATGGATTATAGTAGTAGGGGATGGAATTTGGGATGTTATTTTGGTAGGGGTTGGTTCATAAAAATGGCTTGATAGGTGTGAAAAAGTGAGGCTACTAAGTGACCTTTTATAATTGAGGAGGAATGAAATTTTTTAACACCCAAAAGCATTAACTATTGGAATGTAAATATTATAATATGTGGCACAAAAATTTATTAATAATGGTGTTTAGGGATTAATTTCTTGATAAACACCTCCATAACACAAAATAAAGACCTTTAGTTATCAATTTATTCCATAGTATTTAATATAGTGACACTCTCTTTGCATACATTAACATTACAAAAAAATTTGTGAAATAATTATTACATTATACAAATAGATTCCCAATGACTATACTAGTCTTGTTCCATTGGAAACATGGAAACATAAATAATGATACATAATTCGGTAAAATTATCTCCCACTAGGTTCTTCTTGATAAGAACCCTTCCTAGACACATAAAATATAATACTTCTTATCAAAAACTATGCAAGCAAACATAAAAAGGGGTGAGCTAAAATGCTCAGTAAGGGTAAAAATGGATATATGTAAGAATAATCCTGAGAATTAGGGAATTATAACTTCATCATGAAAATATCAGGCCATACCCTATATATCAAAGATCTTATACATGCATCAGGGCATAAAATATGGCAGTTTATAAGACATGAATCATACAAAAATAAAGAACATAATCCAAGAAAGCATAACATAAGAATAAAACATCGAATTATGTCAAACACATAAGAATAAAATATTATTTCCAAATTACCCAAGGCATCACTACCAATATCATCTTGGTAGTATGGGTTCACTCCCCAAACAATCTTGGTAGTCATTTTTCAATCTCACAACCGTCTTAGAAGTATGACTTCACTCTTACTTCCATCTTGGTAGTCATAGTTCACTCCCATGGAAATATTAGTAGTCAAGGTTCATTACCAAGGCCATATTATTCAATCTCATGATATAAAAATCATTAACTAATTCATTGGAGGGAGATGTAGTTCCCACCGAACCCATAATGAAATCACACATGTAACGCCCCGACCCTAATTACCTAGAGTCGGTGCATTATTACATAACATTGGCATGATCATGAGAAAGATCAAGTCTCGAAAGACCGATTAGTTTAGTAGCCTTGGAATAACTAGATACATCCATAAATTTTTACATTACATCATAAAAAAAACATCTTGTCTTCATATCCCCTCATACTATCCCTGCAGGTCATTCATAAATTACTTCTTCATAATCCTGGGAAAAATAAAACATTGAAAGGGGTGAGCTCGGATTCTCAGTAAGGATAACATTATAGCAGAAGCTTTCATAAATAAGCATAAACACTTAAGGCAATTTATAACTAAAACAAAAGCCTTTTAAAATTGAACTTCAACATAGTATGGCAAAAGTAAAATGAAATAATGCCATTTACTTACTCACATGGATATTCTACTAGTCGAATGATCACATGCAATATCAATAACCACTTTCATAATGATGGAATGCATAATGCCAGACTATCATAACCACATAGCCAAGGCCTCGTGCCAAGACTACAAATAAGATTTTGCCAAGGCCTTGTGCCAAGACACTAGTTTGTCTCATGAGACCTACCGATGCATCGAGGAGCTATAGCGGGCTCCACCCGTCACTTATTAAGTCCAATTCATTCCTCATATGAACAAGTTTAAACATAACATAAACATTCGTATTGAAACTAGCATACGAAATGTCAATACTTTTACCACAAACCTTGAATGGTATAAAAATAGCACATCCACAGTCAAACATAACTCATTCGATACAATATGGAAGATTGTATTGTATCACATTAACCTCAATCAAGAATAATGAAGGATGTTGACATAGATGAAAATAATCATCAAAACTATTTGAGAGAAATATCCCCCTTTTCTTGAAATCATTTAAAAGTCACACTATTTGTCAAAAAGCCATTTAAAAATAGATTTTTGAATCAAAGTGTCCCATACCACTTTGAAACTTTTTTAAAAGGATTTTTAATTTTAAAACTTTAATGTCCATATAAATAAATCCTTAAAACCATTTTTAAAATATGGACATTAATGAGCATGATTTAGAAGAATAATTCTTTAAAACATTTTAAAATGGTATTTTGGTTAGAGTTTCTAACCAAAAGAGAGACACTTGAATACAAATAATTGAGGTAATCAAAACATTGTAATATCATGAGAATAAAGGAATTCATGATATACTATGTCAAAGTACATTATATACACCACATAAAAGTGATTTGGTGTATATCATCAAAGAAGTCTCAATGGAATGTAAATTGAGATGAAATCTCTCATAAAGGTTGTATCCTTAGGTTAAGGATAAATCAACGACATAATTATGTGTGACAAATATAAATACACTAAATATGATTGGATATTCAGTGTAAATCAATCAAAGTATATTCACACATATTCTTGTAAAATCAATACTAACGAATTGGATGTTTAACTCAATAAATGGAGAATGAGTTAAAATTACTCTTATCAAATTCATATCAATGACTTGAGAATTATCAATGGAGTGATTATGTGTATCAAACTTATATCCACAGGAATGGGAGTGGAAATTATGACATAATCAAATGAATAGTGATTCCACACATAATCTTGGGGTAATATAATCAATGAAATATGCGTAAAGCCAAATGAGTGGAAGTTGAAATCTCAAATTCCCTTATTGATTAGGTAACTTAAGAAACATACACCCATGAAAGAATTATGATACCATTATGATGTAAATACCCATAAATAAAAGTATATAACACAATGAATACAATCATGGGCAGTACACATACACCACATGCAATAATTAAGTTGTGATCAATGGAATTCTCACGGAATTAAAAGTGAGATAAGAAAATCCCTTACTTTGTAATTTTTCCTTGGTCGATGGTAGGTTTACCTCCTGTATAATGGTGAAATAATTGTTATTGAATAATACAAGAATCATTTACTTTAATATGATATCATATATGATCTTTTAACATTGATTTGTTAATAATATCTTAGTATTAACGCCGTTTCGGGTGTTAACTTACTCATTTTCTTTTATATGTTTTGTTACATAAGTCATGTTTGTTGTATCTTATGCATATCAAGAATGATATCAAGTCCTTAAACATCATTTTTAAATCATTAAATGATAATTATACTTGAATGGATACGATGGATAATGAATCTCATCGCATTCGTGGAGACGGTAGTCCGTACGTACGCACGAACGCTACTTCCATTTAATTTTTTTATTTTAAAAGAATCGAATCCAAATGATACATAGGTATATTACTATTCCAGTATAATATAATATTTTATATATGTTACTTAAGTTCATTAACACCATCCTTTATACGTTCCATGTGTGGTATGAACGAGTCATATCATTTTAAGGGGGCGGTAGTCCGCACTTCCTCAAATGAAATTATCGTATGTATATACGACATGAAACGAATAATGGTATGAAATAAAATGGAATTACAGAAGCTTATATATAAAATATATATCATTAATATCATATTTAATTACAGTGCCATCATAATGGCCACCATGAGAGGCGGTAAGATGTTTTTGAACAATCATCGTTTCGTGAGGCGTTAGTTTGCCATCCACAGAAACATTATGTTCATCATCCATTAGATGGAGTTGTGTGTATGTGTAGTTTGAATACTTCTCATAACAACATCCTAGTATATTGAGGATACTGGTGTTGTTACAAAATAAGGGAAATAAAAAGAGTTTGGGGGTTGAAGAAGCAAAATAAATGAAAATAATTTAAGAGAAATCGTTACCTTTAATTTAGGTAACTCACTTTGGTTGGAACCAAAGGACTTGTTGAAATGCTTTCTGCCTAAGGGGAAGCTTCAAGGAGGAGGAGAGGGATGTGGGGAGCTTAGTTGGGCAGAGTTTTGGACGAGCCAAGTGGCTTGAGAGGTGTGAGGAAATGAGAAGGAGGAGTGCCCTTTTATAAGAGGGGTGAGGGGCACCTTTGGAAAAGCTAGAACTATTAATTTATAATAAATTCATATTCGGTTTCCAATGGCTCCAAAGTTGACTATTCAACGGTTTAGGTGGGGATAGGTCGAAAACAACTCATCCAATAGAATTTAGACAGGTTTGGGTACTTATATTAACCTTATCTTTAAGTATTAACTCTAAGTTAATTAGTTTCACTTTTACAATGTCTCTTTGTATTTTTATATAATATGGTTAATAAACTTACTATATACATCCAAAAGACCCCCAAGTGGTCCATTAATGATTAACCTATCATAATATAAGTCTCTTTGCCGAACCTTAGATTTTTAGAAATTTAATATCAATTAATAATATAATATTTGTTTTAAGAACTCTTTTATGTCAATTTTGACACTATTCACTAGTTGATTTTTGTGAAACTCATAACAGATTGATTACTTCGAACAAAGTCAAATAAATCAATCCTAATATATCATATTATCCTAGAAAATTTGTTTAATTCATTAAAAGTTTAATATTATAATTATTTGGGTATTTATAATATCAATTATGTTAATTGTTTACTATTTTAGTAATTACTGCATCATCATTGTGTCATAAATAAAATAAATTATTTAATGTCAAAAAATTATAAATAAAATATAATTATGTAGGAAATCTTTTTAGCTTTCTAATGAATATTTATAATCTAAAATCCAGCATATATAACCCTATGTAACAATTGTTTTGCTAAAATATATATGCTTGTGTCATTTTTGTATTCATTTTAACTTAATTAATATAAAGTGTCATTATCACTTACAAGTGGATCCATGGGGTCCCAAAATTGACCCAAAGATGCCCATGGTCGACCATGTATCAACCAATAGGGTTAAGACACATTTTAGGGTAATTTAGTATTATTATAATATTATTGTTTTTAACCCTTATTTACCGGATTTACCCTTAACCATGGTAAATAAAATATTTACCGCAGTAATTATTCAAAATGTCTAAAAATAAAAGTTACCTATTTACACAATTTGGACATCCTGATTCCAAATATGGAATCCATTTTTCTAAATTCAAAACACAGAAGTGGCAGAAATTAATTTAAAATTAATTCCCGCTGTCAAAACAAAAAGCGTGTTTTTAAGAGATAATAACTATCAAAAGATTGACACTTGTTTATGTTCGGTTTAATTGTAAAATTATGTCCAATGACCAACATTATATTAAATGGTAAAAATATATTATAAATATACTTTAAAACCACTCAAATTCACAATTTGTCACTATTAATTATTTTGATTAAAAAAGTTGTTTTTAATTAAAATTTAGTAATTTTCACTATTTATCAAAATATGAAAGTTATCCGAAAAGTACCAAAATTTCACCTTAGGCTAAATTCGATATTCCGAATCCAAAAATGAAGTCCATTTTGAAATATAAAATATATATAATTTCTAAAAGTAGGTATTACTATTCATAACGGCTAGTTTGATTGGTTGTGGTGTGTTAAAATCTCGAAGTTGCGTACAATGCACGTCATTGCATTATTCGAAAGGAAACATACCGAGGAAGCTTGGGGTGTTACATTCTCCCCTCCTTCAATAAATTGCATCCTCGAAATTTTTAAATTTTTGCTTGGGAATATAATGGAAAGTCCCACATCGGAAAAAGAGTCAATAAAACTGTCACTTTAAAAGAAAGGAAGAGAGGTATAAGGGTCATCCAAGATAACCCATACTAGGATTCCATGTAAGAAAACATGGATATGGATGATAAACTAAGTGTCAAGTTCTGATGGAGAGGGATAGAAATCATGATCAGGAGAAAGTTAACAATGAGAAAACCACAAACTTGTGTTGGGACAAACGACCATTAGTCTCCTAGTAGGAAAGTAAACGGACAACATTTTTTTTTAAGTTACATTACATAAGGAAGAGGAATTCATTTATGATATTGACTAAGAACATTATGAGATATACTTAAATTTTAAGTATATTTTCATTCTTTAATAAATTTCCACCACTAACTCATTTTTTTTAAAACGATGAGTATTCAAGAAGACTTGGTCACATTGGAAGAGATAGAATAAACTTCTATAGAATCACATGATCCATGAAGGATAAACCATATATTTACATTGTCTTTGAAGATTAATCAAAACCAAAATGGTCAGTGAATGATCTAATGATCCCCCAAAAGGATATTCATTGAGATAAATATGCACTAATCTTAATTTCTAAAATTAAACCAACAATACCCCAAAGTTAAATAGATACCATTCAATAACCAATTGTCCTTAAAATCCTTTAATATAATCCAAACTAATATTGAAACCCAAAACATAGAAGAATTTGATTATGTAGTCTCCCATGTTAAATTGTATCTCCAAATGACATCAGATACTCTTAAAGTCACATACTCAAAAGTAATTAACCTAATCACATATTCTCTATTATAGGTTAATCATTTCCATAAATAACCCAAATCACTATAAATCCACAATAAAAACGTAGATAAAAATCTATCATTACTCCACAAATGAAACCCCATAGTATTCTATTTTCCTTGGACATATAGTGTTTCCAACAAAGCGAACATCTTCCAAAATAACATTTATCACTTAATCACCAAATCATTTTCCTATACCAAGTGTATTCTTTTGATATGAAATAAGAACCCAAATCAACCTATTATTGATCAATAAAATCATTTAACAAAAAAAAAGTCACACTAACCAGGGACTTCACGTAGTCCAGTGGTAGGCGATAAATCCCAATCGCACTTTGGTTGTGGGTTCGATTCCCATAGCTTTGTCCGACTCGACGGGTTGTCACACGGTCTACGTGTTGTCCTTTTTCAAAAACTATATTTTATAATATTGCCAAAATGAGATAAATTCCTCAAAATACTATATCATAAATTTAACCACAAATGTTATATCATACCTTGAATCTTCATCCCAAATTAGAATAACTTATAATTCTCTCAAACCCCAATGATCATATAAATCCAAATGGTTATTTATACCCAAATCCACAAGAGAAGAGACAATTCTTCCTCAAATATCATTCTCACATGGAAAACTGCGGGGTTACAAATACAAGAGAAAATTATTCCATAGTAAACCCATCAACAAGGAGTGCTAATACTTTTTAAACATTTCTCCAACCATTTATTCCCACATAGCTTCTTCTTTGACCAAGAAAATATCCTATAGAATAGGACATTCACTCGGGTAATGGCCAGGTCCCCTACATTTACGGCAAATGACTGTAAATGGACTCTTGGGACCATTTTTATCTTCTTCCATAGTACTCTTCATTTTTCTTCGGCAATTCTTTACTTTATGTCCTTCCTTCCCGCACGTAAAACATTTCGTTGTCCCATTGAGACACTTTCATGGGTGTCTCTTTCCACATTTCCTGCATGATGAAAATTGAGGGTTCTTTTCTCCATGGTCTCCATTGCTGGAGCTCTTATCATTTATCACCTTTCTCTTCCTTGTTGAGTCTGGGAGTTGGTTAATATATATGTTGTTGATCATATTTTTGGAAAACTGATTTGGCATAAAGACGATATCTTTTACGCCTATCAACATTCCATTTTGTTGCTCATTGCCACCACCGTTCCCATCTTGTACATCATTCTCAAAGTCACTATGACTTCCTTGGAATCCATCCATTGACTAAAACCATAAAGCATTGTGTGAGTAATAGTAGTCGTAAAATCATTTAGAGATTAAAATGTCACCATATTCTCAATTTGAAACATATTAGGATTAACCAAGGTCATTTACTCTCATCTTATATATATATTACTTAAATTGGTTTGTAAAGAAAATGTAAATTATCCTAAGCATATCCCCCGGGAGTGTCGTAACCAAGAGTGCAGCAAGGCCCGTTGTCGTGCACCAGTTCCCGTTCGAGTCTAGCTCAAAGCGGTGTTTTCGGGTTTTACCCCTAGGTACATCTGTGCCAGAGCCGCCTCTACCTGCTCGTATCCAGACAGGGATGTATTGCTCGGAAGACTCACAAAATCTCTACAATACCAAAATTCTAGGAAGTTCTTTTATACTAATCCTCAAAGTTCATCTTAGGTCTACATGCTCTAATCAGAGTTTATCTAAATCTAGCTACCAAGGTTTGTACTAAACTTCCTCTGATACCAACTGTAACGCCCCGACCCTAATTACCTAGAGTCGGTGCATTATTACATAACATTGGCATGATCATGAGAAAGATCAAGTCTCGAAAGACCGATTAGTTTAGTAGCCTTGGAATAACTAGATACATCCATAAATTTTTACATTACATCATAAAAAAAAACATCTTGTCTTCATATCCCCTCATACTATCCCTGCAGGTCATTCATAAATTACTTCTTCATAATCCTGGGAAAAATAAAACATTGAAAGGGGTGAGCTCGGATGCTCAGTAAGGATAACATTATAGCAGAAGCTTTCATAAATAAGCATAAACACTTAAGGCAATTTATAACTAAAACAAAAGCCTTTTAAAATTGAACTTCAACATAGTATGGAAAAAGTAAAATGAAATAATTCCATTTACTTACTCACATGGATATTCTACTAGTCGAATGATCACATGAAATATCAATAACCACTTTCATAATGATGGAATGCATAATGCCAGACTATCATAACCACATAGCCAAGGCCTCGTGCCAAGACTACAAATAAGATTTTTCCAAGGCCTTGTGCCAAGACACTAGTTTGTCTCATGAGACCTACCGATGCATCGAGGAGCTATAGCGGGCTCCACCCGTCACTTATTAAGTCCAATGCATTCCTCATATGAACAAGTTTAAACATAACATAAACATTCGTATTGAAACTAGCATACGAAATGTCAATACTTTTACCACAAACCTTGAATGGTATAAAAATAGCACATCCACAGTCAAACATAACTCATTCGATACAATATGGAAGATTGTATTGTATCACATTAACCTCAATCAAGAATAATAAAGGATGTTGACATAGATGAAAATAATCATCAAAACTATTTGAGAGAAATATCCCCCTTTTCTTGAAATCATTTAAAAGTCACACTATTTGTCAAAAAGCCATTTAAAAATAGATTTTTGAATCAAAGTGTCCCATACCACTTTGAAACATTTTTAAAAGGATTTTTAATTTTAAAACTTTAATGTCCATATAAATAAATCCTTAAAACCATTTTTAAAATATGGACATTAATGAGCATGATTTAGAAGAATAATTCTTTAAAACATTTTAAAATGGTATTTTGGTTAGAGTTTCTAACCAAAAGAGGGACACTTGAATACAAATAATTGAGGTAATCAAAACATTGTAATATCATGAGAATAAAGGAATTCATGATATACTATGTCAAAGTACATTATATACACCACATAAAAGTGATTTGGTGTATATCATCAAAGAAGTCTCAATGGAATGTAAATTGAGATGAAATCTCTCATAAAGGTTGTATCCTTAGGTTAAGGATAAATCAACGACATAATTATGTGTGACAAATATAAATACACTAAATATTATTGGATATTCAGTGTAAATAAATCAAAGTATATTCACACATATTCTTGTAAAATCAATACTAACGAATTGGATGTTTAACTCAATAAATGGAGAATGAGTTAAAATTACTCTTATCAAATTCATATCAATGACTTGAGAATTATCAATGGAGTGATTATGTGTATCAAACTTATATCCACAGGAATGGGAGTGGAAATTATGACATAATCAAATGAATAGTGATTCCACACATAATCTTGGGGTAATATAATCAATGAAATATGCGTAAAGCCAAATGAGTGGAAGTTGAAATCTCAAATTCCCTTATTGATTAGGTAACTTAAGAAACATACACCCATGAAAGAATTATCATACCATTATGATGTAAATACCCATAAATAAAAGTATATAACACAATGAATACAATCATGGGCAGTACACATACACCACATGCAATAATTAAGTGGTGATCAATGGAATTCTCACGGAATTAAAAGTGAGATAAGAAAATCCCTTACTTTGTACTTTTTCCTTGGTCGATGGTAGGTTTACCTCCTGTATAATGGTGAAATAATTGTTATTGAATAATACAATAATCATTTACTTTAATATGATATCATATATGATCTTTTAACATTGATTTGTTAATAATATCTTAGTATTAACGCCGTTTCGGGTGTTAACTTACTCATTTTCTTTTATATGTTTTGTTACATAAGTCATGTTTGTTGTATCTTATTCATATCAAGAATGATATCAAGTCCTTAAACATCATTTTTAAATCATTAAATGATAATTATACTTGAATGGATACGATGGATAATGAATCTCATCGTGTTCGTGGAGACGGTAGTCCGTACGTACGCACGAACGCTACTTCCATTTAATTTTTTTATTTTAAAAGAATCGAATCCAAATGATACATAGGTATATTACTATTCCAGTATAATATAATATTTTATATATGTTACTTAAGTTCATTAACACCATCCTTTATACGTTCCATGTGTGGTATGAACGAGTCATATCATTTTAAGGGGGCGGTAGTCCGCACTTCCTCAAATGAAATTATCGTATGTATATACGACATGAAACGAATAATGGTATGAAATAAAATGGAATTACAGAAGCTTATATATAAAATATATATCATTAATATCATATTTAATTACAGTGCCATCATAATGGCCACCATGAGAGGCGGTAAGATGTTTTTGAACAATCATCGTTTCGTGAGGCGTTAGTTTCCCATCCACAGAAACATTATGTTCATCATCCATTAGATGGAGTTGTGTGTTTGTGTAGTTTGAATACTTCTCATAACAACATCCTGGTATATTGAGGATACTGGTGTTGTTACAAAAGAAGGGAAATAAAAAGAGTTTGGGGGTTGAAGAAGCAAAATAAATGAAAATAATTTAAGAGAAATCGTTACCTTTAATTTAGGTAACTCACTTTGGTTGGAACCAAAGGACTTGTTGAAATGATTTCTGCCTAAGGGGAAGCTTCAAGGAGGAGGAGAGGGATGTGGGGAGCTTAGTTGGGCAGAGTTTTGGACGAGCCAAGTGGCTTGAGAGGTGTGAGGAAATGAGAAGGAGGAGTGCCCTTTTATAAGAGGGGTGAGGGGCACCTTTGGAAAAGCTAGAAATATTAATTTATAATAAATTCATATTCGGTTTCCAATGGCTCCAAAGTTGACTATTCAAAGGTTGAGGTGGGGATAGGTCGAAAACAACTCATCCAATAGAATTTAGACAGGTTTGGGTACTTATATTAACCTTATCTTTAAGTATTAACTCTAAGTTAATTAGTTTCACTTTTACAATGTCTCTTTGTATTTTTATATAATATGGTTAATAAACTTACTATATACATCCAAAAGACCCCCAAGTGGTCCATTAATGATTAACCTATCATAATATAAGTCTCTTTTCCGAACCTTAGATTTTTAGGAATTTAATATCAATTAATAATATAATATTTGTTTTAAGAACTCTTTTATGTCAATTTTGACACTATTCACTAGTTGATTTTTGTGAAACTCATAACAGATTGATTACTTCGAACAAAGTCAAATAAATCAATCCTAATATATCATATTATCCTATAAAATTTGTTTAATTCATTAAAAGTTTAATATTATAATTATTTGGGTATTTATAATATCAATTATGTTAATTTTTTACTATTTTAGTAATTACTGCATCATCATTGTGTCATAAATAAAATAAATTATTTAATGTCAAAAAATTATAAATAAAATATAATTATGTAGGAAATCTTTTTATATTTCTAATGAATATTTATAATCTAAAATCCAGCATATATAACCCTATGTAACAATTGTTTTGCTAAAATATATATGCTTGTGTCATTTTTGTATTCATTTTAACTTAATTAATATAAAGTGTCATTATCACTTACAAGTGGATCCATGGGGTCCCAAAATTGACCCAAAGATGCCCATGGTCTACCATGTATCAACCAATAGGGTTAAGACACATTTTAGGGTTATTTAGTATTATTATAATATTATTTTGTTTAACCCTTATTTACCGGATTTACCCTTAACCATGGTAAATAAAATATTTACCGCAGTAATTATTCAAAATGTCTAAAAATAAAAGTTACCTATTTAAAAAATTTGAACATCCTGATTCCAAATATGGAATCCATTTTTCTAAATTCAAAACACAGAAGTGGCAGAAATTAATTTAAAATTAATTCCCGCTGTCAAAACAAAAAGCGTGTTTTTAAGAGATAATAACTATCAAAAGATTGACACTTTTTTATGTTCGGTTTAATTGTAAAATTATGTCCAATGACCAACATTATATTAAATGGTAAAAATATATTCTAAATATACTTTAAAACCACTCAAATTCACAATTTATCACTATTAATTATTTTGATTAAAAAAGTTGTTTTTAATTAAAATTTAGTAATTTTCACTATTCATCAAAATATGAAAGTTATCCGAAAAGTACCAAAATTTCACCTTAGGCTAAATTCGATATTCCGAATCCAAAAATGAAGTCCATTTTGAAATATAAAATATATACAATTTCTAAAAGTAGGTATTACTATTCATAACGGCTAGTTTGATTGGTTGTGGTGTGTTAAAATCTCGAAGTTGCGTACAATGCACGTCATTGCATTATTCGAAAGGAAACATACCGAGGAAGCTTGGGGTGTTACAACACATACATGAGCCATAAGATCATAAATAATTATGTCATATCCCGTGAAATTAAATGGGTATTATAAATAGGTAATTATATCATAAACAATGTAAAAAAGACATGTATCATAATAATTTCACCAAAATCATTACCCATTAAAAATAAATTGGTTTCAAAAATATATAAAATATTAAATAGAAATGGGTTCAATAAAAAAATAACATATGAAAGAGAAACGAATTTAATAAATATCATTCTTTCAAAACATAATCCATTCTTATAAATAATTTGAATATTAAAATTGAATAATTTCCAAAAAAAGGAATGATTAACACCAATAGATGTCATATTAGATGGGAAAAAAAATTTAAATACCTTTTAAAAATATATCATGAGGAATATATCCTTTCTGTATTGAAAATGATTTTTAAACCATAAAACCTTTCTAATAAATTTTTTTTTGTTTAAAATAGATTTTAAAACATATAAAGGAATCATTGAAAACCATTAAATATTTTTAAAATCATTATTCCATGAATATTATAGTCAAATATCTTTTGAAATCATTTTTTGAAACAATTTTGATAACTTGGTTTTTGAATACAATAGATTTTTGAAGGGAGAGAGGGATGATCAGATTTTACATAAAAATTATCTTAAGTAACAAAGAGTGGAAAATGGAACACATACATGGAAATATCTTTATTAAACAATGTATTAGTAAACTCATGATTTTTCATGGAATATGGATCATAATATTTCATCAAAGGAAGAATAAACATAAAAAATCTTGAAAAGCAATGATATTGTTTTAATAAAATCTTATCACTTGGTAACATGGGATCATAGTCACCATGTAAGAAACGAAAATTAAATTAATCTAATATTATCACTAAAATAATTATATTCATGATAAAATAGGTAAAATTTAATCTTATAAACCTTAAAAAAATTAGGATCATAAAAACGCTAGTCTCAAAGGAGGAAAATTGAGACAAAACTATTTACCGATTTGGTAACCTTTGAAACTTAAACCCCTTGAAAGTAAGATCATAGAATAGATATGTAAAAATCGATAAATATAATTATAATATAAGTAGAATATAATCAAGGTAAGTACATGCACCACATAAAAGGAAGGAGTAGTGAAAAGAGCATGTATCTCATGAAAATAAAAAGTGAGATGAAATCCCTTTACCCTGTGTCTTGACTCCTAAAATACTCATTAAAAACACCGAAATAATAAATATAAATTTATTATAAAATTTTAAATAACAATATTATTATATATAACACTATATATGGTTTTATTATGACTGTATAATACCCACTGTTTATCAATCCTATGTTAAATTTGCACTTCGGATAATATTCAATTTGTTCAACGCATGTGTCTTAATTTGCTATATCTTTGGTCCTATTAATTATGTAATTATTACAGAATTAAAAACATGATATAAATATGATTCATATTCAGTATATTTTTATTATAATAATCTATACAATATGGAACTATAAAATGGAATACAATGTTCATTGAGACGGTAATTCATTCGTGCGCATGAACACTATTTCGGTTTCTATTGTCTTATTGAAAGAAATAATGAAAATTACCTATATATATGAATATAATATAATTAAAGTAAAATTATAATTATATATATAATTTATGTTCAATAAACCCATCCTTTATACATTACATATAGTGTGTGAACTAATCACATTGCTTTGAGTATGAGGTAGTTCACACTTCCTCAAACAAAATTAACGTTTTCACTCCAAATAGAGTGTAAAAGGACATGTGATGTAAAAGTATTAAATATGATTAAAGAAATAATAAATATAATAAATATCATATATAAATATATTTTCCATCATATATTCCCCCATAAGAAGTGGTAAAGGAAAAATGAACAATCATCGTTTAGCGAGGCGGTAGTTTGTCGTACACGTAAACAGTATGTTTGTTACCCATTAGATGGAGCTGTGTGTAAGTGTAGGTTGAAACATAAGAATAAAAAAATCATAGTATATTGAATATAATGGATTTTTTATACAATTATTGATTAAATATAATGGAGGGGTGGAGATGTAAAATAAAATACAGGAGCTCAAGAGAAGATGTTACCAATTAATCGAGTAACTCATTTTGGTTTGTGTCCAAAAGATTACTTGGATAGATTTTGGCCCAAGGTCTTGATTTTAAGAAGAAGTTAAGGATATTTTGAATTTTATTGGACACATCATGTCGGAACATAATTGTTTTCAAAATTTTTAAGAAGAGGGAGAGGTGGGGGCCTTTTATAGAGTTGGTAAAGGACACACATTTGTATTTTTGAACACAAGAAAGGTGTACCCATATTTTTACCTAAAAAATTCATAACAAACCAAAAAAAATCATTAATATAAGGTCAAAGGCCTAATAATGGTAATAAAATGGGTTTTGGAGAATTTCTCATGTCATGTTTTTTCTTAAATTTAATGTTTAGTGCTCAGTTATGATTACTTTTACCTTAATCTATGTAATTATTTTTCAGTATTTTTACCAATATTTTTGGTAAAAAAACTAATTTTACCTTATTAAAAATTAGAAATTATACTTATTCCAAATATGAAATAAATATTTTCAAATTCCAATCACATAATTGGTTGAAATTAATTTAAAATCAATCCCACAGTCGGGTCGACAATTTGGTTTTTAAAGTAAATATTATCAAAAAATTTAAAAAAAAATTATATACATATACAATGTGAAACTAGTTTCAATTACCCAAATTAGATTAATTTATAATGAAATAATCTAATTAAAATTTTAAACCAAATTAAAAAATAATTTAACCTTATAAATATATAAGATGAAAAGAAGTTTTGAATTAAAATTTGGTATTTTCACTATTCATCTATAAATTATGTTTCTTAGAAAAATTCCTAAATTTAAACCTAATATAATTTAATAATTATAAATTAAAAAATGATGTTTATTTTATCAAATTAAATTTCCAAATGTTTATATAATTAATTTTATTATTTTTCACAAAAGGACATTAAAAGTAGTTCATTTGAGAAAACATTATATTTAAATATATAAGAGCTTTACCAAAAATATCATATATTTCATTATTAATGTGTTCCATTTATATAAAACCATTATAAAAAAAATTAAAGTATTTATTGATTTATATATTACTATTTTTAATGGAGTGTTATAATTATTTCATTTAAATAATTATAACAATAAAATGATGTTTCACAGAAACATTTATGTTGTGTCTAATTTACACCAACTCAATATTTCGTGTAACATACACCAAGTTCGTGTTGTATGGAATGAATTTTTTAATTAGTTAATTTCAAGAAATAAATTAAAATTTAATTCATTCAAAAATAATTTCCCACAAAAACTCAGTGTGTTACATTTAAGATTTCTTAATTTTATCCTTTTAGTTATTACCAAGGTAACAAGTAATTTTTTGTTTACCTAGGTAATTTATAATTTAAGAATAATATTAATATATATTTATTAGATATTTGTTACCTAATTATTCAAAGTTTGAAAAAAAATATTTAATAAAAAAATTACCTTTGTGGAAAATTTATTTGGACAAAACGCATATAATATGAAAACTCTATTTTAACCATAATAATGATAATTAATTTTAACTATTTTACCTAATAATTATGGTAAAAAATTAATTATAAAATTTTATATAATATAAACCATTAAGAATCTAATTATTTTGAAAAAAAAATTAAATTATATTCATATAAGTGGTTGAAAATAATTTTAAGTTAATCCCGCATACGTGATGGGAAAAGGATTTTTAAAGATTAATTGTTCAAAAAATTTCCATGTTTTTATGTCAAATTTACAATTGAAATTGATTAAAATTACATAAATTGGATTAATATATTTATTATTTAACTAATTTTACTTTAAAATAAATTAAAAATATTGTTTAACATTATAAATATATTAAATGAAAAGGTTGTTTTCAATTAAATTTCTATATTTTTTACTGTTTATAATAAATGAAACTTTTTATAAATAATAAAAAAATAAAACAAAGATAATTACGGTATTCCAATTAAAATAACTTAATGTTTTAAAATAAATTTTATAATACAATCAAAATTTATTATTAAAATACATGCACTATAAAATGGTGACTGTTTTATTTTAAGGAAAATATAATTTTAAGAGTAAAATTGGGTTTATTTTTATGTATTTTCTTGAAAACACATATGAAAAATGTTATATAGTTTATTTAATTTATAAAAACAATTATCTAAAATAATTCACAAAATGTGATTCATTCAATTTATAGTGGTAAAACACATTTTTGTTAAAAAAATTAGTTTTTTAGAAAATGATTTCCTTTATTTTCAAAGGTTTTTTATATTAATTTATAATTAATTTCTTACCATAGAATTCATCATCTATATGAATTTTTAAAACATATTCTCTTAGTTTATTTAATCTTATTCATACCCACCATTACAATTGTTATGTGATAACTATCATCTAAAATAATAATTTTTAAATGGTATGTGACATTTCGTTTAAAAAAAATATTTTGTGTAATGAAATATAATCTCAGGAATGTGTGTAACACAAGAAAAATTTCTTATTACATGTAATGGAATCTAAAATTATTGTTTCCTAAAATAAATAAATAAATAATAATATCATTTTCTAAAAATATTTCACACATTATCAAGGTTCACTACAGTAAATAGGGCTTATAATAGCGCTAAAAACTGCCTTTAACAATGCTAAAAAAGCACTGTTAATCTTAGCGAAGATAAAGGGGGGTTCCCTTTTTCTGCGCTAAACATAGCACTGATAAAGGGGGACCATTATCAGTGCTAAAAAAGCACTGATAAAAGTATGCCTTTATCAGCGCTTTCTTAGCCCTGACAAAGGTAGTATTTATCAGTGCTATTTTCAGCGCTGATAATTGGATAATATATCAGTGCTAAAAATAGTGCTGATAAATACTTCCTTTATCAGCACTAAGAAATAGATGATATTTTATCCATTTATCAACGCTTAATTAGTGCTGATAAAGGCCAAATTGCCTGTGAAAACCCAGAACCTACACAACACCTACACAGCACCTGCACATATGACAACACCTGCACATAACAGAAACAACACCCACACACAAAGCACAGAAGAAAAAAAATGTTTTATACATATACATGAAATCATGAATACAAAACAACACACTGCTATATACATTTCAAAAAATGTTTAATTTGGTTATAATTACAATAATCTAACAAACAATTAAAAAATATTGATGTTTCATCCTTTTTGCATCCATGATCCACTCTAAAAAATCATCGTCCTTGGTATTAGTTTCCAAACAAAGCATTCGAACTCAGGAAAAATATTTCACCTATATAAGAAAACAAATATTATGTTAGTGATATAATAATGAAATAAATTAAACATTAATATGAAATAATGCATTAATAAAAAGTCAATTGCTACTTGTTACAACCTTTACATATCCATATTTCCTTAGATAGCACCCCCTGGATGGCACCCCCTCCCTCCACTTAAAGCCCTCCCTTTCCCTGGACATCCCCCTTCCCACCTCTTGGACAGCCCCCCTCCTCCCCTGGATATCCCCCCTCCCCTATTGGACACCCCCTCCTTCTTGTACAACCCCCTCCCTCCCCTCCCCAAGACAGCCACCCTAGATAGCCCCCTCTCTACCCATGTACACCCCCTCCCCTTTCACCCCCCCCTACATGTCCATATTTCCTTGGAGGGCAGCCACCTCCCTCCCCTTGCGGCCCTCCCTTTCCCTGGACAGCCCCCTTCCCACCTCTTGGATAGCCCCCCTCCCCTCCTGGACAGCCCCCCCTCCCATACTGGACACCCCCCCTTCCTGGAGAACCCCCTCCCTCCCTACCCCCCTCCCAAGGACACCCCCCCTATATAGTCCCCCTCCCCTTGCAGCCCCCCTCCCTCCTACCACTCCACCTGCAACCCCCTCCCTCATCCTGGACAACCCCCCTCCTTCCCCTTGCATCACCCCTCCCTTTCCCGGGATATCCCCCTCCCTCCCCCCTATATAGCCCCCTCCCCTCCTGGATAGCCCCTCCTCCCCTTATGGACACCCCCACCCACCTCCCACCTGGGCACCCCCTCCCTCCGGGACACCCCCTTCCTCATAGTTCTTTAGTGTATACCCATTAAAATCCATCTTTATCCAACTATATTCTCATCATCTATATGATAATGGAATAAATATTAATCATACACCATCATTCAATAATATGAATTATAAAATCATATATATTTTGAAGAGATATAGTTCAACAAATCTAGGGAAAACACTTAACAAAAAATATATTGGAGGAATAGGAACGAAATTTCACATAAATCTAACATGAGAAAGGTAAATGATCTATATTTTGGGACTTTATGACATTAAATAAGATATATTGGGCCTCAAATTGAACTAGTATATATTTTATGGGCCTTTAAATGGGCTTGGAATTGGGTTGGTTGGTTGGAACTTTTGATGCCTCACTACGGACCCACTTCAGGCTACTCTATAAGTGATCTACCCATTGTATATTATCAGTATTGAATGGAATTGAATGGATCTTTGTCTGGACACCCCCTCCCTTATGGACCCACCCCCCCCCCCCCCCCCCCTCCCCTCCCGGACACCCCACTCATGGACACCCCCTCCCTCTTAGACACACCCCCTCCTGGACACCCCCCCCCCACTCCTGAACACCGCCTACCTCCTGGACACCCCCACCCACATATAAGGGAAACTGAAATTATAAAATTAAAAATTCAAGATATTGGTTCCCATCAAGCTTTTAAGACGCTCATGAGTGGACTCAATGACTATGCATCGGTCGACTTCCACACTATCGACTAGTGTAGTCAATTGAGTTTTGATTTACTAGAAAGTCAAATCATTTCATAAACCATTCTTTATATCCTAAGGATATAAAACATAATAAGGGGTGATCATATATTCTCAATAAGTGTAAACAAGGGAGATATCAATGATCATATATGGATAAAATTAGTAGGAATTCACCTTCCTCCTATTTGTGTACAATCTTCCATCAGGTATTTTTCCCATTCATTTCTAAACACATCTATATCATCTTCTGAATGTTAGTTTTTGTGACATTCATGGTAGTACTGAAAAAATATAAATACACAATAGATTAATAAATATTTAAAATGAAATCGTAATTATTATTGAAAATACCTCGTCAGGGATTCTAGTTTGTGGAAAAATACGATCTCTTTGATAAATTTACAAAAATAATAACCACAGTATTTTCCATTTGTTTGTTTTCGACACTTCAGAAACATCGAAAACAATAAGTAATTTGTTTTGAAATGTGTTTGTATAGTGCATTGTAATTATATATACCAGTATAATTTTCTAGTTTTAGATCATGTAGGCGTTCTTATCCTTAGGCCCTAGATTCATTCCATATGTTAGAAGATATTGATGCACCGCCCTGTCATAACAGAATTCTCATTAAAATATAATATAAATTATATAACTAGATGTTTAGTTTTAAAATGTTGGATCTAGTGTATTAAAAATTAAAAAACACCATCATGCATGGTTGGTTTGTCGGATATCCAAGAGTTGAATCCAGAAAATTAATCTTTGGAGTATCCAAATTGATTGCAATCAGCATCTAATGTTGCCTAAAAATACAAAAAAGTATAGGTAATGAAAGAAATGAAAATCTAGTTGATATGATTAAATTGTAGATTTTTACCCCTACATCGATGGTATTAAAAAGAGTCTGTCATCTGTAAATTTTTTTCAAACGATTTTAGTAGGGATGAAATTATTGTAGCCTATTTATCAGAATATATTTCTTCTTTTGAAGAGGTGGTGTGAGGACTGACGTGTCCAAATTTTTTTTCATGGGGAAATCCCTTCATTTTTTTTCATATATACGCCTGTGAAAAATATAAAATGTAGTTATTCATAATTATCAGATTATGTCAACTTTTGTAAAATCAAATCATGAAAACATACCTCATGTATACATTTATAACTGAGGTGCCCAATCATTCATACGTGATTATTTCACTTACATTTTCAACACTAATGAAATCTGATGTTTCCTCTTCGTAAATATTTCTTTAAAAACAAATATGTGAGCATTGTTGTCTATCAACTTTGTATCCACATGAGCATGCAATGATATTAACTGTGGATATAGAATGGGCGGGGTGAAGGTGCTCTCAGTAGACCGTTTCAATCGGTTGGTTGATCCTTGAGTTAGTTTTGAGCTGATATTTCATTACACCCCCTTCTCTTTGTTGTTCTGTAATAACATTCACCAGTTAAGACCTTTTTCCATTAAATGTTAAAGGTCCATCTTGAAAAATAAATTGGAAATGGATATGTCCTTGTCGAAATGTTTTTTTTTCAAGAATTGTCGGCCATGTGATGAATGTTCTAACAAGTTGTTCAACTGTATGAATGTTGTCATCGTCATTTGATACATGTAGCTCTGCACTCTGCTCATTAGCTACAATAATTGACACTCTGAGATTATATGTTAGAAGATGTCTATTGTGTAGCATGTTGTTCTGCGTATTGAACACTGTAGCCCTCACTACAGGGCGATAGGTGAGAGTTGATAGATATAAATCACAGTCATTTTTCACCCTGTAGAATATTAGTATAGGAAAGGTATCAGTGTCTATGTGAATCAAAATTCATAGGAACAATTGTTAAAACATTTATTACCTAATCTAAGTTAGGTTTTTTAGAGTAATGGCTCACCTCAAAGCTGGTGGGGGTGGGGTGGGATCGTCACGCGTGGGTTGTTCTTGAGTTTTTTTCTTCTCTTTGCCTCTCCCCCATCAATTTTGCTATCATCTATCTCTAGTATTGTAATTTTACTTGAAAAATAGATACTTTTTCTTGCATCTTTTCAATTTTTTTCATTTTTATCCTCCGCTTGTTTTTGTTTTTGAAAATATGTTCGGGGTGTCACCCAAAAACCCGCAACTCTGACGCGACCATACTTTTTTGGCTGCTTCAAGGCTACTGAAAGTATGTCTGCATCTGGTGCAATTGCTGTTGATTCTTATGACTATGTTAGATATGAAATATAGAAAAAAAAAGTAGTCAATGTAATTTAATAGTGATTTAAAGAAAATCAAATTTATATTATGTCATACTTACACATGTTTCCCACATTTTTTGTGTCTTTTCATCTATCAGTATCCCATATATATTTACACGAGCCTCCTTTCATAACAAATGGCGTGGGATGGATATGGATTTTTATTTTGATTAATCAATCGGTATATAAAACTAGAAACATGGTTATGTTATTGTTTTATGTAACATACAAGTAGTATAATAGATTTAGAAGGCGTAACAATTTTTTCTCAAGTTTAGCGTAAGCCATACTTTCTTTACGGTAAGGGTATGCTGGTTATGTTGCGCGTTTTTTATTTTTAGCACTCAATTTTTTTTCATAAATAAAAAACTGTCAATAAAAGTGTTTAATACAAGCAATGTCAAACAATGTATTACCCCACACAATGTACCTGAGAAGTTTGCTACCCATGACGGTCACTAAATGTATCCCACGCTCCTTGGGATATCAAGTGTTCATAAAGAGGAGGTGGGTGCATCTTGATTTTTCCTTCAGCATCTTTAAGATGACATTTCATTAAAATTGTGTGGAAAACTCTATGAATCATTCTTGGAACTCTTAATAAATATTTCTTTTGTGAGGAATCTACTATAAATGCACTCTACAATGGATGATGAAGAGTATGTCAATGTTTTGATATTTCATTTTAATAAATTAAAAAAAAATTATATCATAATGTTACCATAATCTCTTCCCACATTAGTGTCTTCATCCCGGTGACAACATGGTGCCATGACTGTACATCAATCGACACGCGTTTTTGAGTAAAGATTCCAATGTATCTACTAAAGAGGGCTCTGTTGGGGTTAACATGTTGGCCTCGATTATTCCATCCCACCTCTAATTTGATGCCTTTGGCTTTTGCCTTATGTATTTTGGCTAACACTATCAAACTACGACATTCTTGTTTTTTTGTGCTTTTAGGTTTTCATTTCCTACCATTTACTTAGAAGTATCATCAATATGTTCCTTCATAGCGCTATCATAGGCACTGGGACCAGCAGCAATAGGTTGAGAAAACGGTTGTACCTCAGCACGGGGACCAGTAACAACAGGTTAAGAAACCTGTTGTTGCTCTGCACTAGGACCACCAGCAGATGGTTGAGAAATCTATTGTTTCTATCCTCTTGGACCACCAGTAGTTGGTTGAGAGACCGTTTTGCCTCAGGATTGGGCGCATCAGTAGGTTCCGAAGTCATTATCTGCAGAAGTCGTTTAACATTTAATTTTGATTACATAAAAGCAGCAACAAACAGATAATAACATAACATAACACAATGTATATTACAATAAACAAATAACCTGACTATTTTACTCTCTTTTTTTCATTAAAGGATGAAGAGATTTGAATCCTCTATCAACTATGTAAATCCATTCATTGTGGTCTCCTCTGATATACAAAATGTCATCTATATTGGGACTGTTTTGAAATGATCGTGAATTCTCTATAAAAGGGTCATCCTTCATTGATCTTTCATCTGACCCTTCAGTTGTTTTGGTCGATAAAAAAACAATTGACCAATTTCGGTTTGCGGGGTCCGGAACATGAAATACTCGTACTGCCTATGATTCCATTATAAATGGTTTGTCTTTCTCCCCTTCCTTACTGAAATCAACTTTCACAAATCCTAATTCATCTATTTTAATAGAACTCTTATTATCGACCCACATGCATTGAAAAATCGACACTTTTAATTTCATATAATTTAACTCCCATATTCATTTGATGATGCCAAAGTATGACATATTCGCATAAATTGGATTTTCGTTCTTAGCACCAGAAATAAGAATCACCTCAGCCACAAGTGTAACCCCACTATTTTTCATGGTACGGTCTTCATCATGTTAATTAGTATATAATGTATAACCATTAACTTCATAAGCATTGTAAGATAATACATACACACTTTCTACTCCGGCTGGTCATCAAAGTCGTTCTGAAATTGAGTCTGGATTTTCATCTTACTACTTAAAAATATGGTCCTAAAACAATCTTATAAACAGTCAATTACGTGTATCTGATATCCATTTTCTGCCCTAGATGGATTCAAATTCCTACGAATTTCATTGTGGGTTTGAACATATGGGTCAACGTCGAAACTGTTATGAAAAACGTAAAGGTGAGCCTACTCCCGATCTGTAATATTGATTGTAACAACATCTCTTCCATAAATCCCATCATCCTCAAGCCGCTCAGTGTAACGAGATTTCGGTAGGCCAAATTTTCCCACACCAAATAGGTATTCAGTAAATAATTCAACAACATCCTCAACAATATATTGCTCAGCAATACAACCCTCTGGCCGGCTTCGATGTTTAACATACTCTTTCAAAATTTTCATATACCGTTCAATGGGGTACATCCATCTATAATGTACAGGACCACATAGTCGAATCTCTCTCACCAAATGAACCATCGGATGAACTATCATATCAAAAAATGTTGTCTGGAAGAACATTTCCAATTCACATAATTTGACGGAAATTTCTCTTTCCATAGTTTGAAATTTCGCTGGGTCTATAACTTTGCTGTATATAGCATTGAAGAAGAAACATCACTTCGTTAATGTTTGGCATACATTCTTGGGAAAAATGAAACATAAATCTATAGTAATTAGATCTTGCATCAAAACATGGTAGTCATGTGATTTCAGACCGTTTAATTTTAAATCTCTCATTGACACAATGTTATTGATATTTGATGAAACCCCCTCTAGAACCTTTACATCATTCAAGAAGTTGAAAAAGTGATATCTCTCCTTCCTGGAAGGAGTGTATGCTGCAGGAGGAAGAAATGTTCATTTTTTACCCTTCACAGGTTCCAACTCTTCTCACATTCCCATCCCAACAATGTCCAATATAGCCTTAATTCCATCCTTTGTTTTTCCAGGTGCATTTAGCAACATACCAATGAAACTAACACATACATTTTTTTCAACATGCATAACATCAAGAAAATGTATGACATACAAATAATTCAAGTATGGTAATTCAAAAAAACTGATCCCTTTTTCCAACCATTTTTTATAAGGTTTTTTAAAAATGGTTTACCAATATTATTTTCCAAATATTTTTCTTTCTCAAACAATTGATCACCTGTTACTGTAGATGGTGTTGTACGTTCTTCTGAAATTCCATCGAATGATGTTGTCCAAGATCGGTACTTATATCATTGGGGTAGAAATCTGTGATGTACAAGAAACACGGTTTTCGATTAATGTTTCAACCTAATAGACTGTATAACTTGTTCGCAAATAGGACACCCTTGAGATCCTTTAATTCCATATCCTGAAAATTTTCCATAAGTAGGAAAGTTGTTTATCATCCCGTACAACATGGATTTCATAGTGAAATCATCATTTTTATAAGCATCATACAACATAACACCTGAATCCCACAATATTTTCAAATCCTAGATCAATGATTCCAAATAAACATCAATTTCATTAACCATTTATTTTGGGCCTTATATAAGCATAGATAACATGATGTATTTTGGTTTCATGCATAACCACAGTGGTAAGTTATAATTTACCAACATAACTGGCCATATACTGTGACTACTTCTTTGAAAACTAGAAGGATTCACCCCATCTGTAGATAATGCCCAACAAAGGTTTCTCGGCTCATTTTCAAATTCTGGATACTCTTGATCTATTCTATTCTACTGAGGAGAGTCTTCCGGGTGACGTAGTTCCCCATCTTTAATTCTTATATCTTCATGCCATGTCAATTGTCCTGTAGTGTCCTCACTTCCATATAGTCGCCTAAACCTTGGAATGATTGGAAAGTACCATAAAAATTTCTTAGGACTAGAATCATCTTTCTTTTATCGAGAAGAACAACACTTTGGTCATTTTTATGTGATTTTTGGTCCTTGCGAAACAATATACAGTCATTCGGGAAGGTGTGTAATCTTTCAGATATCATACCCATCGGTCATAGCATTAGTTTGGCGTCATATGTTCAGATTGGGAGTTCGTTATCTTCTGGGATCACGTCATTTAGGAGAGAAAGTAGTTCCGTAAACCTGTTATCACTCTACCCGTTTCCTGCTTTCAAATTATATAGCATCAGTTTAGCTGACAATGCTTTATATTTAGTGCAACCAACAAACAATGGCATTTTTGCACAACTCTTTAACTTGTCAAACATTTTTTGGAAATCACGAATTTCATCTTCAACTATCTTTGTCATTTTTTAATATGATCTTCATTATCATTCAAATCTGTAATCACACCCTCCATACGATCGTCTTCATTGTTTATTCTTGTAATAATATCAGATGGTCTATAAAAGACTGTGTTATTTGAGCCACTACCTACATTCGTTTTCCCCCGTGTTTATTCCAACATGTATAACTTCGATCTATTATGTGACAGATCATGTGTTCTTCCAACTCCTCTGGACTAATTTGTCTTGAATAACAACAGTGTAAACACAGACAAAGGATTTGAGAAGGTTCACATGCATGATCTTCTGCAAACTTGATAAACACTTTCACTCCATCTTCATACTCTTTTGTCAACCAATTGGAATTCATCCATTCTTTATTCATATTAATCATCTTTATGGGTTTGATCTTGAACTTGCCTAATATTATGTTTTAATTAATCAAGTAGCATTTTTTGGGTTTTATAAACAAATCATGGTAAACATTCCTCTACAATGAAATATAGGAACCTACCCCAAAACAAGTAAAAGTACTTTAACTCTATCTATATATGGGGGATTGTGCCCTATCTTTTGTATATCTCCATGGAGTACTTAAAAACTATAAATGGAGGACTCTTCACCGAAACATGGGGGAGTACCATAATCCATATTTTCTCCAAACATCTCACTTGTAATTTTTCAACTCTCAAGCATAGTGAAGATAATTATAATGGGATACTCATACATGAAATACTATCATCTAAGTGAAAAATAAATAATAATAATGAAAATAACATAGCACATAATTATTTCAATGGATACACAATGTGTAGGATTCTCAGTCAATGTTGGTTGTATACTACAATTTCTAAACTCATGTGAAATCCATATACATGGTGTGTCCAATAGGGTGAACATCGTATATGGATAAAATACCTGATTTAATCTGACATATATCAAATTAATTCCAAGTTAGTCTTACAAATACTGCAAGATGCCTTTGAAAATACATGACATATAGAACAACTTGAGTTAAAGGCATGTGCTTTAGATACATATAGAGTCACCTCACTAGCTATGCATCATAATTTTGTGTAATACACGGTGTGGCGTCCTTACATGACCACTAGGGGTGTATAGTCTATACACATCAAGTTTCTATGGTATCTATACATGGTGTGAGTGAAGTAAAACACATATCATATGGTTCTATCATTATTTCAGGGCATGTACCTAGTTTCATGATGAATTATATGTCTTGGAGATATATTGTGCGTGACCTAGGTTCACATGATATGTAACATTTAAAATGAAATTTATTCCATCTTTGAGTCAGAAGATGAGTCATGTGGTGTAAATTTTTAAGATAAATGTTGTGTGGAATTAAAATCTATATGAAATCCATTTATGGTGAAGCATGTTCAATTTAAGAATACTACATACCATGTGTTTGAAAAATATATAGAATCTAAAAAACATCATCTTCACACCATAAAGTGTCTCATAGAGTCCTCTAGAAGTGGTTTTCTAAGATTCAGTAGAATTGCACAAGTAACGAAGTGGTGGTGACATTGAAATGGGTAGAGTTTGGAGTGATATTAAATGGTGGAAGAACTACAACATGAATAACAAATGGAATATCAATCATGCCAACAACCACAACTCCATTCAGAAACACAATCGTGCTCACAATCTCAACACCATACAAACCAAACAAACACAGTTTTAGATTTTACAAAGCATCCCATATTCAATTTTTTTTTAATTCGGGGGTTATCACTGAATTTTTATCATCCGGGGGTGTTCATTCAAAAGTAAAGTACACTTAAATTACCAATTTTTATATTCAAATGATCAATAAGAACCAACCAACATGCAATTAATTTAATGTGCAATTAAGGACCCCCAACAACCACGATTTTCAGCAGGGCATTTAGCCTGTACATTTCACATTATAACAATCAATATCAAACATTAATAACATGAGAACAAGAGGAAACCAATGAGTAACAGGAGAAAACTCACTGGGAAGGTGTTTGTAAGCACACAGTAGAGGTGCGTTCGTGGCAGAGGAGAGGCGCACAACAGAGGAGATTTCTAACTGAAAAGAAAACATAAAATAGGGGAAACCCATGAGAATAAAATAATCTAAAACCAAGTACACCATTTACCACATCCCAAAAACCCCAATAACCCACTAAAATAGAAATCAACCCACACCATGGTTAAACACACCTTAAGATAACAAGAAATTACAGAACCCACCTCCGATAGAATGAGTTCAATAGACTTTTAAAAAAATAAAAGATGAACATACAATGGGTAAGCCCTGACCAATAGGTCCTATTTAATAGGTATAATCCCCAAGTTTATTCTAGTTAGTATATCCCAAATGATTAAGCCCATATCAATCCTCTGTTATAAGACCTTTCACGAAACATACATCCTAATCGCATTACTTTAAACTTCATGGTAAAATCTTTTCAAACAACATTAAACTATTTCCCTTAAACTATGTGGACTGTGAATCCAATTTCAATAGGATATGTAATATTCCATCTTGAGTTCTAAACCTATATTCATATTTCATACCCATCCTCATGAATCCCTCTTCCTCATGAGATCATCTGCATCCTTCCCTTTCTTATCTTACGAATGTGTGAGACATTAGGTGTTTCTAGTTATATGAATAAACACATTGCAAATTGTCAGAAAAAGAATCATAACCAGACACAAATATTGTGCTAACATACTCAATCCCCCTCAAAACCAAAAATCGGGCTATGTTGTCTTGATTTGAAACAAAAATGATGAAACTAACAGGAAGTTATTCAATAACTAAATAAATTAGGTTCCACGCATGTCTAGACATTTTATTTGTGTGTCACATAGAAAATCATAGTGAACCCAATTTGAATTCTTGAATGAGAATATAATGGTGTTCCTAGGATGTCAGGTTATTTCGTTTCATGTTTTCCAAATAAACAAAATTTTTTAATATAACATTAATCATTTACTTTTTAAAATGATTAATAGAATATACTTATTTGTAATAATTAAATAAAACAGTATTCTTTTTTTGGTAGTTTTTGTATATAGGTACCCCTTATGAGATCCATTTAATCGAAAGTGAAGGTCTCTTCATCCACTAGATGTTCCCATACTTCAATTTCTGCCAAATCTACGACCCCCATGATCCAAAGGAATACATCACCTATTCGAAGACCTCAAAACTAGGTGGATGGCATGATGGTAAGGGGGTACCACTAACACAGTATCGACCCTACTCTTGAAGTTCTATATTAGTGTCTTCACGTGTTGAAGCCTCAAAACCCACCCCATTTTAGGGAAACTACAATTTAGAATGTGGAACCTACCACCACCATTAATTAATTCAAAATTATATCCCTAGAGAATGATAATCATAATATTCCTTATCTTATGAAGGTGGATCAAGAAGTCATCCATGACCTCAACTCGGTTCAGGGGTCACCTATTAGGGCTCCTAACAATTGCCACTATCACCAACATCATGTGACCACTAACCCTTAGAAGCTTGTTAAGGGCACAACAATGAACACACCTTCTCTAATGTCATAGATCCAAGAAGTTATGAGGTCTCTCTATGAATTAATATATATTGATCATAAGGAGAAGTTTCATATCCCCACTTCCCCATAATAAGTTTTCCAACACAACACATGGTATCTAGTGAGTATGATCATATCCCTATTCATACTCAATGATCCTACCTGCACAAGTTGACAAAAATTAGGGGGGACACACATATTTCCAGACCCATGAATAAATTCCACCAGTTTCTTATGGAAGTGGATGAGGGGAAATAGTAGGTATATATCCCCACTTCTATAAGCAAACAGGCTCAAAATCCTATTGCAATTATAGAATCCCATCAATACCACTTGGAGAAAATATAAAAAAACCCTATATCCCCACCTATGTCTTAAATATTTGTCAACATATATTGGATGTATTAGTAGAAAGTGGTAATCTAAATATATCAAATATCACATAGGGGTAAGCCCATATTCATGCGCTTATAAATTCTGAACAAGGTAACATCATATCCCAATTTCCATATGATTCCAGGATTATATCCCCACACCCCTTCAAGAGGAATGATGGAATATCCCAATAAAAACATGGATTGGTTTCATATTCTCACATATTTATTGAAGGATAACTAGTTTATCCTAATTGAATCATTTTTTTAATCACACATTCTTGATCCCCTCCAACCTAAAGAAGGATGATGACATAACACAACAACTACTAAAAGGTAAAAACATAATCGATTTTGGTTTGAAGGGATCCATTAGAAATTTTTTGTAAAACATATGGTACAATCCTGTAACACCCTAATATTTTATGAGAAGTATTTTTTTTACGTAATATGTTATATGGAAAGGAATCTTCCACTTCAAACAACACTAGCTTGGCTTGTGCAATCACGACCTTCCTCGATAGCATGTGTAGTATGCAATACCAAGTTTCACTAAACGACGATATATTATAATATTATAAACTAGCCGTTATGAATAATATTAAATTAATTTTGAATTTTATAACATTTTAATTCATCTTATACATTTTCTAGAATGAGGTATGCAAAGTTTTTTGGATAAAAGAAGTTTTTTTCAAAAAATGCAGTTTTACCACCTTTTGATGGCGCACCCACATTAAATCTAGATTTTTGACAAGTTTATAAGTTTAATTTGAAAAAATAAAATTATTATTTAGAATCAGGATATAAAAATTTACTTTGGATAAATTTTTCATATTATTCTGATAACTTTCATATTTTAATGAATAGTAAAAACACGCTATATTTTAATTAAAAACAACCTTTTTCATCACAATACTTTATATGGTTAAATTATAATATTGATAGTTTTTAAAGTATAAATAGAATATATTTTTACCATTTAATATAATTTATGTCATTAGCATTAATTTTACATTGAATTCATAGGTAAAAACTTTTCAATCTTTCGCAATGTTTTAACTTTTAAAACCAGTTTGCTTAACAACGAGATTAATTTTAAATTAATTACTGAAACTTTTGTGTTTTGAATTTTCAGAAATGGATTCCATATTTGGAATCAGTGGGTCCAAATTATGTTAATAGGTTACTTTTTTTTTTGATATTATGAATAGTAACTACGGTAATTTTTATTTACTACGGTTAAAGGTAAATTGGGTAATTAAAGGTTAAAAGAATATTATAATAACTAAAAATTACATTGAAACTTGTACTAAATTTAGTGGATGAGTAGTGGCCGACCATGGGCATCCATGGGTCGATTTCGGGACCCCATTGAGCAACCTGGTAGTGACAATGACAATATGGATTAATTAATTTAATGTAAAGATAAAATTGACATTAACAAAAAGATTTTAGTAATTAATTTTTATAAGGGGTTATATAAATTATATTTTAGGCTATAAATATTCATTTTAAAGATAAAAATATTTCCTATATAATATATTTTGTTTATAATTTTTAGACACCAAATAAATTAAATTATTTATAACAAAATAATGATGAAGTATTTACCTCATTAATAAATGATTTAAATAAATAAGATTATAATGATTAAAATATTTTCCAAAACATGTCCAATTCTGATTGGATGATTTTATTTCGACCGTGATTCATCTTAGATTCATCTTTAATGATTTTTGGACCTTTTGAAACCGAATATATGTTTATAATAAAATAATATTTCCACACTTTCCAAAGGTGCCCCTCTCCTCCCTTATAAAAGAAAACCTCCTCCCTCTCTTCCTCACACCAATTTGAGCCTTCAAACTCGGCCAACCCCTTCACATTTCAACTCCCCACTTCCTTATAAACCTACTAGAGGTACTGGTCTTCTCAAAAGACTAACTCTAGTGCCTTAAGAGAAAGTTTAAAGGAGGCACTTGAAGAAAGAGGTAATACCTTCTGCCATTTTCTTCAAGTTCCATTCTTCTTCTACTCCCTATTATTTAGTTCTTTCATTATGAGGTAATAACATCAGTATCTCTAATATACTGATATGTTATTATAAATATGAAATAACCCTATTTCACCTCTTATCCATCCTACGGAAAACGAAATCATCATGCGTGCGTACGTACGGAATATCGTCTCCACACCGTGGTGTAATCTGTTTTCCTCAACCACCATACTTGGATGGGTATAATGGTGCAAATATATAACTATATATGATTATTTTAAAGTGGTATTGATTCTGAAATAGTATAAATACACTCCAATACAATTCCTCGATCATGGGAACGATATCATCGCTCATGCGTACGTATGGTCTACCGTCTCCACGATGTGATGTGACTCGTTCTATATGATCTTCATTGAATAATGATTATATAAATGAATTGAATGAATTAATATGATATATATTACACTAATAACATTCTGTAAATGATGTATCTATATCCTATAAAGAGGAATAAGAATTTATTCGACAAAACAAGCATAAGAACAAAAAGTAATAAACACCCGAATAACAAGTAATAATGAAATATAACTAATAAGAAGCTAAGAATAAGACCATATATAATATAATAAAAATAATTATGATTCTAGAATAAGTAAATAACATTATTTAAATTATTATACAGGAATTTCGGACACTTACGAAGCAAATCGGACCTAAGGTAAGGGACAATATCACAATCTCAATTTTTATCTGAGATTGTTTATACTTCAGAATTTACTGGGGAATATTTATCATCCACATCCATGTTTCCACAATATGTATTATTATTTATATCCTTATAAAATTGTTTAAATCCAATTTTACCCTTCGGTGAGTTTTTATTAAAAGATATGAAAGGAAACTTTTGTCGTTTTTCGTACGAGGTACTTTTTGACTTTTCCGACAAAAGTACGAGAAGAATTTTTTTTAACTTATACGACATGAATGGATTTTTAAAAAATTATTTCCAAGAATCTTCCTTTACAAGTTTTCAAGTTTATTTTTAATCAACTTATTTTAGTTTAAAATTGTATGACATGTTAAGAAAGGAAAAATGTTTTTGAAGTAGAAATGATATTTTCCTCAAGAATGGAGTTCAAGTGTTTTATCAAAATTATTTTCCATCTAAGATAATATAGGGTTATGTTTCTATCCGTATTATTACATTTATTTGATTATTTTGTGATGGAAATATTTTTATGAATTCCTTTATCTTATATGAATTTTTTTATGATGTCACGATGTTTAAGATTCCCATTTTTGTAACATGGGTTATGCTATGATGTATGGTTTATGATTTTGTGGCACACATAAGAATGGTATAATTATGAGATGGGTGGGGCCTATATATCCCTCCAATGCATTGGGTAAAGATTTTATATCTCATGAGATATACATGGCTGGAACGGCAGGTTAAACCAGTTCAGTGAAACAGGACTGAATCGAGGAGTGAACTCGGTTCAGAAATGGTTCATAAAGCACTTACACTGTCTCCCATTTATTTCATCATATATATAGTCCCTTTTTGGAATATCTTACTTAATAACATTCTTCCTGACCTGGGGAAAGAAAACATACCAAGGGGTGAGCTCAAATGCTCAGTAAGGGTAAACAAAAGAAATATCAATCACATCAAATTCCTAAGAACATAACATTTTTGAAATATTACCCTGCAAAAGAGATTATAATTTAATAACATGGGATAAATCATGGTAGTGGAATGTAATCCCAATAATCATAACTTAAAACATCTGAACTGAGTTCCCTCTTCGTTTCAGTCCTATTTCACTGAATCGGTTTAACCTGTCGTTCCAGCCATGTCTATCTCATGAGATATAAAATCTTTACCCAATGCATTGGGGGGAGATATTGGTCCCACCCATATCATAATGATACCATTCTTATGTGTGCCACAAAATCATAAACCATACATCATAGCATAACCCATGTAATAAAAATGGGAATCTTAAACATCATGGAATCATAAAACAATTCATATAAGATAAAGGAATTCATAAAAATGTTTCCATCACAACATAATCAAATCAATGTAATAATAGGGATAGAAACAGAGCCCTATATTATCTTAGATGGAAAATAATTTTGATAAAACACTTGAACTCCATTCTTGAGGAAAATATCCTTTCTACGTCAAAAAAAATTTCCTTTCTTTTCAAGTCATACAATTTTAAACTAAAATAATTCGATTAAAAATAAACTTGAAAACTTGTAATGGAAGATTCTTGGAAATAATGTTTTAAAAATACATTCATGCTGTATAAGTTAAAAAAACATTCTTCTCGTACTTTTGTCGGAAAAGTGAAAAAGTACCTCGTACAAAAAACAACAAAAGATTCCTTTAATATCTTTTACTAAAAACTCACCAAAGGGTAAATTTGTATTTAAACAATTGTAGGAGGATATAAATAATATTACATATTGAGTAAACATGGATGTGGATGATAAATATTCCCCAGTAAATTCTGAAGTATAAACAATGTTGGATAAAAATTGAGATTGCGAGATTGTCCCTTACCTTAGGTCCGATTTGCTTCGTAAGTGTCTGATCCTCCTGTATAATGATTTAAATAATGTTTTTGACTTATTCCATAATCATACGTATTGTTATGATATCATATATGGTCATATTCTTAGCTTCTTATTAGTAATATTTCATTACTACTTGTTATTCGGGTGTTTATTACTTTTTGTTCTTATGCATGTTTTGTCGAATAAATTCTTATTCCTCTTTATAGGATATAGATACATCATTTACAGAATGGTATTAGTATAATATATATCATATTAATTCATTAAATTTATTTATATAATCATTATTCAATGAAGATCATATAGAACGAGTCGCATCACATCGTGGAGACGGTAGGCCGTACGTACACACGAGCGATGATATCGTTCCCATGATCATGGAATTTCATTGGAGTGTATGTATACTATATCATAATAAATACCACTTTACAATAATCATATATAGTTATTTATTTGCACCATTATACCCATCCATGTAAGGTGGTGGTGGAAAACAGATTACACCACGGCGTGGAGACGGTATTACGTACGTACGCACGGGCGATGATTTCGTTTTTTGTACGATGGATAAGAGGTGAAATAGGGTTGTTTAATATTTATAATAACATATCAGTATATTAAGGATACTAATTTTATTACCTCATAATGAAACAACTAAATAATAGGGAGTAGAATAAGAATGGAACTTGAAGAAAACGGTAGAAGGTATTACCTTTTTCTCATAGTGCCTCCTTTAAACTTTATCTTAAGGCAGTAGAGTTGGTCTTTTAGGAAGACCAGTACCTCCAGTAGGTTTCTAAGGAAGTGGGGAGGTTAAATCGGCAGGGTTTGGCTGAGCATGATGGCTCAAATTGGTGTGAGGAAGAGAGGGAGGAGGTTCCTTTTATAAGGGAAGAGAGGGGCACCTTTGGAAAGTGTGGAAATATTATTTTATTATAAACTTATCTTTGGTTTAAAAAAGACTAAAAATCATTACAGATGAAGATAAGATGACTCATCGTCAAAATAAAATCATCCAATCATTATTGGACATGTTTTGGAAAATATTTGCATCATTATAATCTTATATATTTAAATCATTTATTAATGAGGTAAATAGTTCATCATTATTGTGTCATAAATAATTTTATTTATTTGGTGTCTAAATTTTATAAAAAAATATCATTATGTTGGAAATATTTTTATCTTTCCAATTAATATTTATAGTCTAAAATATAATTTATATAACCCCTTATCAAAATTAATTACTAAAAGCTTTTTGTTAATGTCAATTTTGACTTTATTTTAAATTAATTAATCCAAATTGTCATTGTCACTACCAAGTGGCTCAATGGGGTCCCAAAATCGACGCAAGGATGCCCATGGTCGGCCACTACTCATCCAATAAGGATAGGACAAGTTTCAATGTAATTTTGAATTATTATAATATTCTTTTGACCTTGAATTACCCTATTTACCTTTAACCGTAGTAAATAAAAATTACCGTAGTTACTATTCATAATATCAAAAAAAAGTAACCTATTACCATAATTTGGAACCACTGATTCCAAATATGGAATCATTTTTCCAAAATCAAAACATAGTAGTTTCAGTAATTAATTTAAAATTAATCTCGTTGTTAAAAAAAAGGGTTTTAAAAGTTAAAATATTTCCAATGATTGAAAAGTTTTTACCTATGAATTCAATGTAAAATTAATGCTAATGACATAAATTATATTAAATGGTAAAAATATATTCTATTTATACTTTAAAAACATTCAATATTATAATTTAACCATATAAAGTATTGCGATGAAAAAATTTGTTTTTAATTAAAATATATCGTGTTTTTACTATTCGTTAAAATAGGAAAGTTATCATAATAATATGAAAAAATTATCCAATGTAAATTTTTATATTCTGTTTCTAAAGAGAAATTTTATTTTTTTCAAATTGAACTTATAAAATTGTCAAAAACTTGATTTAATGTGGGTGTGCCATCAAAAGGATGTAAAACTGCATTTTTTGAAAAATGCTTCTTTTATCCAAAAAATAGATTTTTTTCATACCTCATTCTAGAAAATGTACAATATGAATTAAAATGTTATAAAATTCAAAATTTAGTTAATACTATTCATAATGGCTAGTTTATAATATTATAATATATCGTTGTTTAGTGAAACTTGGTATTGCTTACTACACACGCTATCGAGGAAGGTCACGATTGCACAAGCCAAGCTAGTGTTGTGTGTAGTGGATGATTCCTTTCCGTATAACATATTACATAAAAAAACTTCTCCTAAAATATCATGGTGTTACATCTCTAAAGTAATATAATAACCCAAGATATGGAAAATAATCCTACACTAACCAGTGGTGGTGGAGGATGTGGCGACGGAGGCAGCGGCGGTGAAGGCAGTGGCGGCGGAGGCAGCGGCAGTCACGATGGAGGAGGAAAACCCAATGGCAGCGGCGAAGGAGGAGGAGGAGGAGAGGTCACGACAGAAGAGGGGCATGGTTAAGCTTCCATGAAATCTTGACTGGGTGCGATAGAGGAGGTCATGTTAGGGTTAATAAATAAAAATCACTGGAACCTTTATTAGTGCTCGTTGAAAGCGCTGATAATGGTATGTTTTATCTACACTAAAATAAAAGTTATAATAAAACATACATTTATCAGCGCTTTTTTAGCGTAGATAAAGAGACACTGTTATCAGCGCTAAAAAAGTGCTCATAAAAAACTATTTATCTGCGCTCACTGATAAATGTGTCTCTTTATCCACGCTAAAAAAGATCTGATAAATGTATGTTTTATCAGTGCTTTTATATTAGCGCTGATAGAATATAACTTTATCAGCACTTTCAACGAGCGCTGATAAAAGTTCCAGTGGTTATTATTTAATAATTTATTAATATACTTATATATTTATTTAAAATGGCATATAAGATAAATATATATCTATTTATTAATAATTATAACAATAAAGAGTATGCTTTTATAAATATTGGTATATAATAGATAATCTATACAAAAAACATTATTTTTTATTATAAATATTATGATTTTATATAAATTAAGAATAAAAACGTTTATCAGCACTAAAATAAGCGCTGATAAATGTCACCTTTTATCAGCGGTAAAAAACACGTTGATAAAGGGTATACCTTTATCAGCCATTATTTTAGCGCTGATAAAGGTTTTATTTATCAGCGCTTTTAACTAGCATTGATAAAGGCATACACCTTTATCAGCACTTTCTGTTTAGCGCCGATAAAGGGTAGCGCTTCCCTTGCCCTGATTTGTTGTAGTGGTGTTACATAATGAATAGTATGAATAGTAACATTTTGTTACCACATTTATTATTAAAACAAATTTATTGAGGGTGGGGGGTTAAAAATAGTTATAAGGGTTGTAATTCCCCCAAAACATGTATAATTATTATTTTATAAAGATATTTCAACCATATATTATAATAAATTCAAAATCATGCCCATTTGGGGACACGTTTACATGAATGTGTCATTATACCATTGAAATATTTTAATAAATTCTATAGTTATCATTCACCTCAATTATAAAATGGAACACTTATCCTACCATATTAACACGCTTTGAGAATTATATTTAAACCATTAAATACTCCAAAAAAATTCATATATTCCTTCCATTCATACTAAATTTTCCTTTCATTCATCATAATCCCCATGGTCTTCCCATTTATTATTTTCAAAAGGCATCATGTGTAAGACAAAGGAGTACTCTCAGAGAAAGTGTATAAATATCATCCAATATATTTCAAGTTTATTTTGTCTTCTAAATTATCTAAACCTATTTTATCCCTCGTAAAATTATGAATCTATTAAAATAAATATAATGAGATTTTATTATTATGAAAAAATATCATTTCTATCCTTTTTTTCTTCATACGATAAATGACAGTATCTTTTGTGCATACATGTCGACTACCACCTTCACATAAACTTATGATTCATTTTCCATACCAATATTTTCAGTTTACTTATTATGATATTTTTAATATTTTTATATGATAGGTATAATATATTAATAAATCTTGAATTGAGAATTATTATTTTCCTTTATTTTGTTCCATCCATCAAAATGTGGAAACCATCACTCCTACTTACATACAGACTACCATATCTATAAAGTGATATAATTAATTTTTCATAACAAATATATATTAATAATTATAATAATATATATTTTTTTAAAAGGATGGGGTCGAATCCTCATTTATTATTAAAGCAAAGAAAAGACATCTTTGACTGGGTAGAGGGAGACCCATTACATATTTCGAAGGCCTGGTGGGAATTGAGCCCATTCCATGGAATGTATGCTCAAATTTTTGTCCCAAGGCCCATTATATGAATAGTACTATTACAGTACCCACCTTCTATAGTACCACATAGTACCCGCTACTGCTACAGTCCCATGCTGCCACTACACTGCACGTCGTTGCTCTAGTGCTGCCGCTGCTACAGTACACTACAGTACCCTACACCCAATGAGTTTTGAACCCCCATTTTACATGTAGGATTATAGGGTGCATACCACTAAGATAGACCTCAACTAAGAATATATATAAAGATTAAATATTATACTTATTATAAGATTAAAATTATCAATATCATATAACCATTATCAAATTGCATGGACTAAAAATACTAAATCAAAACACAATTGAAAAATGAAACTATTATCACCTGGAAATAAGGATTTTATTATAGAATAATAAATAAATTAGTAATAATTTTATTTGATTTATTCATATATGATTTCATATATGTTTAAATGGTTTTTATATAGGGTGATAATAAATTTTAATTTTTTATATATGAGGGTAGAAAACTTACAAATCAATTCAAAATATAAGGTATGGGTTCTTCATCTCAAAATTGTTTCACTAAGACGTTTTTAATGTTATACACCCATTTTTTTAAAACATATATACTGACTCTATGGTATTTCATATCATATATTCTTCTTAAATTATTTTATTTGAATATACAATTAATATTATATCATCTAAGGGGTTTTGATTTAAATATTACCAAATTGGCGAGGGTTTATCATATTATATTAACTTATTTGGGGAAACTATTATATTATAGACATATATTATTCAATGAGGTATATCTACTACCCCATTGATATATTGTATCATCAAAACCATTATTATAATGGTATTAAATTTTCAATAGATGTCATTTCTTTCATGGTAATTATAGCTCTGAATTTACTAAACTATTAAGGGTTTTATGTTATAATATCACTTTTTTACTAGGATTGCTTATACATAAATTTATGGTAGTGAAATTATATGAGATTTATCTTTAAAATAATATGTATTTTATTTTCCTCTAGGAATTTTTTGATTATACATTTTTTTCTTTTCATTTTCATCTCTTGATATAATTAAATATATGAAATAATACTTCTATGAAAAAATAACTATTTTTCTATTCGGTGGGGAATATTTTCATCTTCAATATTTTATATAAAATGTTTTTAGGAAAGTATTTATAGTTAAACAATTAATTATTAAATGAATTTCAACAAATGTTTTATCTTCCATTTTTTCTGAAGTAATCTACTTATCGTTTTTTTAATGAGTTACTTTTTAACAATGGTATGAATGAAATCTGTGTTTTAACGTATACTGCATGAACATATTTTCACAACATCATTAATAGTATTTACTTTGAAGATTCACATACATTGTTTCCTATTTCTTTTCAAATAAATTGTATTACTTAATATTTTATTAATTTTTATATTTTAATTTAGATTTTCACAATGAAAAGGGTATTTTACTCAAAAATTGTTACAATGATCTCTTAAATTTATTTTCCTCCACAAAACAAATAATTCAATTTTTCTTATTATTTACTAGAGATATGATCCAAAGTTACCATTTTTATTCTCCATTAAGATTGATTATGATTAGGATAATTAAATTTTGACAATACATGTATTTTTTATATGTTAATTTATCATGAAATGATGAATTTTTCCTGATCTTTTGGAATATATATTAATGGATTATAATTATACGTTTTGTCAGTCCATTATAGACCTCCAATTAATTGGGTAAATATTACTATTTTAAGAGGTCAAAGAGTACATATAAGGTTATACCAATCTAAAAATATTGTACACATAAGGTTATATAAATCTCAAAAGAGGGTACATAGGAGGTTATCCTAAACCTTATACAGGTACATGGGTGGGTATCCCATTCTTAAAAAATAATGAATGTCTTGGTGGGAGGCATTGAGATAAGATTTTTATGGTTCTTATTAAGACAATATATATACCACTGTTTTATGAAATTATCTTATTCCAGTTTTAGGATATAATATTTCATGTTGTTTGATTTATTTATGATTCATGTGTTATGAACTACTATGAAATATACCATGATTCAAAAGAATTATATATGAATTTATGGGTGTTTTTTTCAAATGTTAAACTCGTTTTCTAACACCCTTATACACATGTTATACATAAATGTTCATTTTTGTGTCACTTTTTTCCCTTATTGAGCATTTGATCTCACCCTTAATTATGTTTCATTTCCCAAGTATATGAAAGAAATTATGTAGGCTTTTTATTAAAAGGTTGATTGTTTTGATGAACATAATAGAAGATGTTATTGATCTTCTATGCACCAGTTTTTTATATAATAATGTTTATAAATATAATACACCTTTATGGTTATATCAAGGACTATAATGATATATAATGAATATTCAAAAAATATGATGAAATAATTATGTATGTCATGTTCGGGTCACAATGATTGGCGTAACCATTGGAACCCAACAAACCGTGAAACTCTAATGAGATTTAGGCCTCTAATGACATGATTCAATATTTGAGATTGGAAATCTGCTTACATCAAGAAAACCTATCCAATGCATGATGGTGATAGAAAAACAATATTATCCATTAATTGTATATTTGGTGAAAGGAATGGCCTATAATATGGGTCTAAAAATATTTCGGATACCATGGACTCCTGAAACCAAGGTTGTTTTGAATCCACTATCTTGAGGGATGGATGAACGCCTCTTGATAATCCATTACCTCCTTGTGCATTTCTATCCACATCCAAAAAACCTGGGAGACAACATGATAAATATAAGGGATAAAAACCATCCCAATGATCTCTCAAAGGTCTCCTCCTATATAAATTTCCTCAAAAATAACTATCACAAACATCCTCAACTTTAGTCTACAAAAAAGGGACATTCCATGCTAAAAATCAGAATCCAAATTGTTGAAAATCATCACTGTCCATATAGTGGTCGGTAAAGTTTGTGGTTTCCATAACTCATTTTAACACCAAAATAACCACTACATGATATAAATTATTGTATCTAGGTAATAAGGGGACACCCAACTTCACCAATGTTGACCATATAGAGACCAGTCACTTTGTTGACCCAAGCATTGGGAACCCTTAGTCTCATGGATCAAACCAATATCAATCCATGGGTCAATCCTGATTCAAAAAAACTCAAATGGAGATATGGAACCAAGACCAACCATGACCATTAACTCACCAATAATGGAATTCATAAAGATAGAATCAGCCACCCAACAATGGGTTCCTCTATCTTGTCCAAAGAACATAACATGCCCGATATGGAAAATATCTTAGAGTAGCCCTCAATTTCCAACAATAGATCCTCGATAAATAAAATTCTTATAAGGGCTTTCAAAATGATCACCACACCTTTCTTGAAAATATCAACATTCCTTTTAACCACAGAATTAATAGGAAAACCTACAAAGGAGTCCTATATCAAAATAAAAATATCTATCAAATCCCTTCATAATAAATCTATATTCCTAAATTATAAAATACAATCCATCCTCATGGATCATCTCACCCATAAGTGAATCCATAATGTTTCCCTCAAAATTATATAAAAATATCCCCAAATGATTCTATCCATACATGATACCCCTCAGTATCACCACATATTGAAGGCTCCAATAGAAAGGATCCCCAAACATAAAATCTAATACCTCAATTGATTGGTACAGAACCTCTACCACTCAATCCTCAAGAAACCAGGATAAAAACCACATCAAAGACCTCACTAGATACCATCCTTAAAACCCATACAAATATACCCAAAACTTATCTCCTTATAAAACTAAATCTATGATAGAAACCAAGATCATGACCCTCACTCATGCCTCACTAATCACAACCAAATATATAGAAGGATTCTTATCCAAACCTTAAGGAAATATTTCCACAAAAATTTTAAATGTTGAAAATTCCATTTAGACACTCCTTAAACAATAAAAGGATATCAAAATTGGGATCTATAATGAAGGACCCCAAGAATAGATTACGTGAATGGATAATTCCACCACTTGCGTAATAAAATGTGCAAAACAACTCAGAATGGAATGTATTTGATGTGTAACCCAAATACACAACATATATCCCACATATTTATCCTTGGTTTTGTACCCTTTGAGGAAATGGTATGTAAAACCCAGGTATATGGTGTGTGGAATCCAATCAAACCATGTCACACACACACACATGGGGATTTTAAATGTTCATAGACATGCAACCCATAAGGGGTCTGGAAAAAAACTTTATAGAGCCCCTAGTTTTGTACATACAATAGTGTCCAGTTGTGTACACCACATAGACATGTTCCATGATACATTGTCTTTTATAATACCATAAGACACACCCTGATTCACCCTAGAAAAAGTTTCTGGAATAAAAAAACAAACACACACACACCATGTAACCCATTTATCCTCACATCGCTCAAATAGAATATCACATAGATTGTCTTCTTTGTACCACACATCATGTAAATGAGATTCCAAAATTTAAATCCCTTCAGATCTTATAGAAAACCTATTTTCATTAAAAGACACAAATTAACCCTAAATGGATCCCTAATAACTGAAAAATTTATTTAAACCCCTAAAATAATAATTCTATTGGTATTGAAGTCGAAAACTAAAATATTGGCCTTTTTTCATGAATAAAACACTGATGCTTCTCTTGAATCTATGCTCTGAAATATCAACACAACAATCCTGCCTCATATGTGCTATATTTTAGAACAACCATCTCCATCTCCCTCTCTCCCTCTCTTAGGGTCACTTTATTCTATATTTATGGAGTGTGACCCCAATGGGGGATACATTTACAATGTATGAAAACAGGAAGGGTGTAAATGAAAATTGAAAAGTAAAATAAGAGAATGAAAAAATAAAAAAATAAAAAATAATAGGGGAATGTGCCTATCCTCTATGCTTGTGGAGATTTTATACATAGCCCAGGAAAACCCCCTAATTTAAATGGGAAACATGATTTCATAATATCAATCAATTCTTGAAATAGAATATATTACAGTTCTATAAAGTTTAAATAAATTAATATTTATATAATTAAATATTTACTCTTCCACAAAAATATGAATTAATTAGAAGTCCAATAAAGTAATTTTATAAAAACTCTACTCTGGTACTAATGGTGTGGTCTGAAAAACAATATGAGAACATATATTATGATAAATTAACATTTACCCCTCAAAAACTACTTATAACTTAAATATCCAATTTCTTATGATTTTTCAACTTGAATGAAATGGGTCGTTATGAAATCCCATACCATAAGTATTTTATCCCCCAAAAATATATTATTGTCATCTAACCACCATTCTTTCACTCTTTTATTTGGTGAAAATGACCCCACCTTGATCAGCCATCAAACTATCCTTCCAACCCCATAAATCTTCTAACATGATAGACATTCTACCGTGATTGGTCTGATACACACCACCATAAGATTATCTTTGTCATCACACTTTAATGAAGTAACCAAACTCCATGAACCATGTTATAATAATCATAGAACCAATAAATAGAATATCCAAACCCAATCACACCAAATCATGAAAAACGAAACAACAACCATTTGTAATTAGTATCGATTATTCCAACAATTTATGGTTCTCTCCCCACTATAACATTTTACTGACACCAATATTCTATTGTTGACCTCAACTAGTATACCTTATAAAATCCACTATGGTTTCATGAAGACATTAATAAAAATAATAGTCCCATAATTTGTTCATTCAACCAAACCGTAAATCAATTGACACTATGCATAACCCATATCCACATACCTTCTTGAAATAAGTCTTTATCACAAAAAGACATGGAAACCATCACTCTACACCTCAAGTTTGAGTGTTTCTCCATGAAACCCTAAGAATTTCACATTATCACATGATATATTAACAAAATAATATACACCAATGTTCCTAGAACCACAGGACATCCACCACACACGGTTTAGTTCCAATAATTCTATAAACCCTCGATAATCCTCTTAAAATTAATGTATTTTATTTATTCCATGTTAAAACACTTGACCATCCTTTAATTGATAATTATCCAATTAAATTTTCATCAACTCATTCTCTAACTGATCTAACCAAAGCATAGAAAAGGGAATTTTCATGTAATGAACAAAAACTTCCCTCTCAATCCAAGAGAACGACCAGTGTTATACATCCTAATAAGAAGGAATGATCCAAGGATCATTATTACAAAACAAACCCTAGAGATAAAATACCCTTTAAATAACCACCAAAAATAATACCAACCACACATACTAAAGACACTAGTGATTAAAGGCACACAAGGCCTCACCACAAGTCTTGAAAGAATGAATTAGGCAAAAACATACTCCCTTGTCCAATGAATAGAACAATAAAACTAATGGGAAACAATAATTTTAATGAAACGTGATTCTGATCAAAAAAACATCACCAAGGATTCCTTTTACTGATCGAGCTATCAAAATTAGCAACAAAGAATCCAATGCTCTCACTAGCCCAATAATGGTCTCCATGAATCCCTTGATGAAGGAGATTAATCTCCATCACTAGTGAAATTATTTCTATATGATCCACATAGAATATCATCGAAATAAAATAACTACTATTTAGTTATGTAAAACATCAAAAAGGGTATGTATGTGTGAAAACACCATATAGGCCATTATAAAAACTTTAAACATTTGAACCCCTATAGTTAGTGAAATAAGAAAAGAATATGTTTTATGAGTCATATGTTCTTAAAGTTGTGATGGTATGTTAGCTTCTTGAAAATGGGATTAGATCAAAAAACACAATAAATAATAAATACACATACCCAAGTTCATCAACCTTTGTGAAATAATACAACCATAAAAATTAAAAGAGAAAATATCAATATCAATATATTGAAACAGAGAATTCCTATCGGAAAAGGTATACTTGACACATAGGTCTAAAATCCATCATAACATCCAATAAATACCAAGCCCAGTGGTCTAACAACTCATAAATCACAAAAAAAACACCATTAATAGTATTTGGTAACAAATCAAATGGGTCTCACCTAGAATTTCACATAATTTAGCTCACTATAGGTCCTAAATAATGCCTTCTTATATTCCAGATGATTCAAACTAGTGGAGTGGTTTAAAAAGATAATGTTGGGACAATATAAGCTTTTTCAGAGTGCCACAATACCATGAATAGAAATAACAAAACAACTACATTAACATTAGATTATAAATATAAATAACTAAAATTGAAGTACACAATAATAAATAAAATGTGTAATAAAGTCATGCAGACACAAATCATGCTAATAGAAAAACTGATTTCACACTTGTCGGATCTCATATACTAAATAAATATAATTTAAAAATAAATATAAAAGGATATACTTATAAATCTAATCCAATCACATACCCAATCTTTCCAAAATTATGAGTACACATACCCGGTCCAAAGACTTCACGTGAGTAGTTCCACTCAATCATGAAATAATTGTTTTCTTCCAAATACACTATAGATCCTATGATCATCCTTAAATCAGATATATGGTTTTCAGACACAACATTGTGCATGCATTGTTGACCTATAATATTTTTGATATAATGTTAATGCACATTTCATATATCCATCCTAGTTGGAAAATATAAATATGATAACATAGAATTAAAAACATCATATTTAATAATGGGGATAAATGAAACTAAAAAAGATAAAAACCCACACATGTGATCGAGTATAACACCTAAGATCTACACCTTCTCTCACCCATGAAAAATGATTTATAGAACATGGACCATCCAAAAACATAACATTCGTAATTCCATCGAGATCTAAACTAGACCTCTTAGAAATATGCAAAAATCATGCATGAATGATTGACCCTATAGTGTAACCATTGGCATCCAAAATAATGATTTGAAACACTATTGAGATCTAGGACTCTAATGGTATAGTTAAAACTATATAAAAATACTCTAAAAATATTAATATGACATATCTAAAACAAGAATATCCAACCAAATGAATAAAATGAATAAAACATAATTTCAAAGAAAGTCAAAGCCCACAACCTGGGGGCATGAATACATCCTCCATAACAGAAAAATAAGACCGTAGCTGATTTAGTTTCAATAAAAATTGGGAGGGATAAACTCCACTATATCATCCATTACCACCCAATATTTCTATAACTATAGGAGAAATTTATGAGAGAAGTAGATAAATCTTATGGATAATACCAAGTCAAAATATTTCTAAAAGGTATACTCTGAAAAAAAAGAACATATGTAGAAAGTACCTCTAAAATCCTCATCTATAGAAAACAAACCATATGGTAATAAACTATCCAAAACAATATCCAATCAAATAAAACATTAGAATAAATCATCTCATAGTCAACAATGATCAATTCTCCCACAGTCCCTTGGAACCCCAAGATAGAAACTACAAACTCTCACTGCCAGTATTTAGGTCAAAAGTGGACGCTAAATGTCGCCAACTTTGATCATGTATCGACCAATCACTTAGTCATCCCAAATATGGGTCTCTCTCGGTCAACTATATCACATCCATATAAAACCATGGGCTATGATTGATATGATAATGATTAAGGGGTGACTCGAAACCCAACCCAACCATGAACATTAACTAACCCACAAGGGAATGCCCAATGATCAAACATGAAACCCTGTGATAGGATCTACTATTAAATCGAGGTCCCAAAACTTGTATAGCATGAAAGATGTTCCATGAGGTCATCAATGACCAACCACTGATCCTCAATTAGCTGCGCTACCATAAGGTCATCCCAAAGCATCACCATTCCTACATGGAATATAAAAACCCTATAAGGACCAAGCCTTCGACATTACATAATATTATGGTATATGTCAATAAATTATTTCCCTATATTTTTAAATCCATATATTTTTATATTTTTAGTGAATTAACCCACCACCCATATATAAATAAATATTAATTAACAAAGTGGAAACTTCCACATAGTATCCATTGTTTACAAAAAAACATAATTTTATGATATATAATGTTTTCTTTTCTTAGCATATCTTCACAATATTCATTCTGACCTCTTACTTTCCCCCACACTTCCATAAAACCCTAAGAATAATATTTTAAAATTTTGGATGAGCACAAAAACTGTATTAGGGTACATATTAAAATAATGAATCAAACATATTAGTTCATGAATAATTATACAAGATTGTTTTTTCAAAATTAATCTTTTCGGTCCAATTAAAAATTTTAATTAACCATTTAATGAAAAAAAATCCAAATATTTTCATACATAATTTCAAAAGAAATATTATAGGGAAAAATAAAACTCATTAAATTCCATTTGTAATCATGAAAGTATTATGAAATTTTACTCAAAAAAGTAACGCATTTACCTATTATGAAGTAGAATATACATTCCATTAAACATGTTTTCCAGAACAATCTAATGGGAGTATAAATTAAGAACATGGTATGGTAAGGTCATGGAAACAAAGGAAATTTTGTATTACACCTGACATAAAATAATCATATTTCATGGATAACTACTAAAACAACATCACATGGTTAAAAGAGTTTAATATGGGATTATGTTTACTATTTAATCCCTAACATAATGTCTTAGGAGATAAAAAATTTCACAATTCATTGTACTACTATCTCGGAGAACCAATCATAACACGTCCATTATATCAAGTTCCACAAAAAGGATATCAATTGTAAGGCCTAATAAAATAATTTCCCATTGAATGAAATGGGTAGCATAATCTATCATAATATCATAACCAATAGAAATTTCATAATGAATGAATTTAATAAATAAACAGAACGTATGTATCTTCCCAACAATAGAATGAAAAATAATCTAGGTATATATAAAAGGCACACACACTGTGTATTTAGAATCATTATATATGTTTAAATATATAGAGAAGGTGAGTTAGAAATATAATTGTAATAACCTGAATAAATGGTTTATTTAGAGAGATCCATTCCACCAAAAAAAATATTTCTATATATCAATATATCCATTCAATTTATAACCATTTTTAAAAATTCAAAAAAATGGAAATATTGATTTTTATTAAAGAAAAAAAGGGATCTAATAAAGAAGTAAAAATATAAAATAATGGTAGTAATGGATAGAAAATCTAGTGATGTCGTGTATGTTAAAATAAACCAGTACTTTTTTATTTTGTTATAAAATTAAAAACATTCTTTATATAAAATGTAAAAATATTATTTTTGAAAACAATATAAATCAATTAAAAATTTTCATAAAATTAACATTATATTTATTTTATCTCCATATAAATACATCAATAAATTAAATAAAATGGAATTTTAGGTGAAATATTTAGAAAATAAATTATTAAAACTTTTAAAATGTGGTTCTTTATGTAATGTTTCCCTTACAAAAAAACCATAAAATATTTCCATTTTTGAAACATTATAAAGAAAGATAAATATAGAAAACAAATGCACTTCAATGTCCATTGATTCCTAAATATGAATTTTAATTAAAACATTAGAATAACATGGACATGGAATAAAATTAGTTGGAAGAGAAACCTGAAAAGATGCCATTTTTAAAGAATGTCCTTTACATTGTGCCAGACTCGTCACATACGTTCATTATCTTCCTCTTATTTGGAAAAGATATTTTTTTTACAAAACAATCATTCCTAGGAGGGTTTTATATTAAAAAATGCCTCTATAATCCTGTATGGGAAATAAGGAATGTATTTGGGTAGGAATTTTTATAACCATAATATTTTTGATGTTTCATGAAAAGAGTAGAGGATGATCCATTTTATAAGTTAGAGGATCGGTACACTTAGAGTTTTATGAAGTTTAAAACTAATATAGGATTATTTTCATATTAAAGTCGATCCAAAAAGATTTAATTTTAATATTAGACTAAGATAAGATTAAATAATATCATCCAATAAATTTTTGACATGTGTTGATTGGTTTTTTTAATTATCTATTTTTTTAACCTATGATAACCATTTTTTAAAAATTAACGTGATAATATATATTTTACTCTTTATTAGTAATGCCAATCACAATTAGAGGAAAATAAGACAATAAATGGAATATGGTTGATATTATAATCTATATCCCATTGAATAGGCATAATATATTGTTTTTATGAATTTTAAATCATTTAATAGAATATTTTCTTATTATCAAATATCATTAATTTCATTTTTAGAACTATTCATTTTATATGACTTTGAAAACAAAATTATATTAATAGAATTAGAATATAATAATTCCACATATCAATAAAATGATATATTTAACTAAAAATATTTTTTAGCCAATAAATATTTCAAATTATTTTACTTTTAAAATTTTCAAAATCATTTATTTTATTTTTCTATTAATTGAATAAAGGTTGTTTCAGTGTTGTGAAATTATTTAAGGTAATTATTTCATCACCAAAAATAATAAATATATTAAAATTATAAAAAAATAATATATCTTAAAAATTACTATTTATAACTGAACATATGATTTTCATATCTATGTAAAAAAAATATCGAAGATATTAATTGTAAGAAAGTGATATTTTTTTCTTCCTATTTAACTTACTATAAAGAAAATAAATCACTAAAATATGGAACTAGGTGGCCATATATTATATAATTTGATGGAAATGGGTGAACTCCACTGATAAAGTTGAACACAGGTAAGTGTTAGGTTCAATATTTTGTCCTTATCATATTGTTTTCAACCTTTATTGCTTGATTTACCCATAATGTTGTGATAATTATTTACTATAGTTAATATTCAGGATGAAAAAAAATAAAGGAGAAATATTTACCAAATTTGAAACTAATGATTCGAAAAATATAATTCATTTTTTGAGATTCAATTTTTGAAAGTGGCCAAATTTAATTTAAAATTAAACATGAAAGACGTGATGAAAAGTATATTTTTAGAAAAATGTATTTAATGTATATAATCTTTTTTATATAAATTTTATTTAAAAAATAAATTCCAAGGACTATAATTGTATTATATTTAATCAAAAGTATATAATTAAAATTTATAAATAATCCAATGTAGATTAAAACTTTTTAGATTTCGAAAAGATGATATAGTTTCCTATGAAAATCTGTATTTTTTACTATTCACTGAAAATCAAAATTTTCAGAAAAATATAAAAAATTAGTCATATGTTAACATTTATGTGATGATTTGAAATATATAGTATTTTTATAAATTAACCTTTCTCAAATTCCCATAAATTAGTTACAATATTTTATCATGAAAATAAATAGATTCCATTTTTGAAGAAAATATATTTTTTTAATAATAAAATGAGTTTCCTAAAAATTGAGTGACTATTTAATAAGAAATATAAATATATTTATATTGAGTATTACCTTTATATATGTTTCATAAAATAATCAATACTATTCATAAAAGATAAATTAACAACTAATTTTTGATTCTTATATTTAAATAATAATATTTCATTGATCATTTATGTTTAATGTTACAAGTTGTATATGCTATCAAACATAGTTTTCTTTATTTTAAATCCTGGAGTGATTCATAACTAGACTAAAATATTAAATAATCTTATGAATTAATTCTATAATATATTTTCTTACATTTTAGGATCTTTATGGTTTATAATTTTTTAGAATTAGTCACCACACTTGGATAAATAAATATTACATCATAAAGTATAAAATTCAACTTAGTGTCCTTTTTTCATAAAATAACAAAATGTTTTATAATATAGAAAGACTTGTATTCATGAAATATCATAAAAATTTTTATATTGGACTCGTCATTCTCCCTAGTCATACTTTAAACCTTATAAAAAACTAAATCATTGTATGGGAACCAAATTTGCAGTAGTGTACATGTAAAAAAATGAAAGATACATGTTTGTTCATGAATAATTGTACATGAATTTTCATTTTCATAATTAAACTTTTTATGAAAACATAACTTTTTATTAACTAATAAATCTATATTTATGACCAATTTTTTTCATTAATAATATCATAAAAATTATTAATTGAAAAAATAATACTCATAGTGGTTCCTTTATAATCATTAAAAACATATGAAAGAAAAATTCAAAACAGTTATAAAATTTATCCTTATGAAGTAGAATATATTGTCTGTTAGTCATAATCTCATGAGTAATAACTTGGGAGAATAAAATAAAGAGAATGGTATGATTAGGTAATGGAATCATAATAAATGCTTCCAAAACACAATAAATTACATAATAATATGTCAAGGTTGGAATCCATGACAACATAACATGATCAACAAAGTCCCATCAAGGATTTTGTTTACACTGTAATCTTGTAAATAACATCTCATTATACAAAAAAACATTACCCAATGAATAGAAGTGTTATCTAGGAACGCCCATCATAACATGTTCATGGTTATATATTCCATTAAAAGAGATCAATAATAAGGTATAAACATAATTATTACCCATGGAATGAAATGGGTTGCATAATCTTTCTTCATATAATTATCTAGAACATTTCATAGAAAAGGTGTTTCGGAAATGAACATGAATAATTTATTAACGAATCAAGGAAGGGAGAGTGATCTAAGTATATATGTGAGATTCATATATACATGATTTAATGGCATTAAAAACATTAAATATAGATATAAATTGAGTTTGGGAGATAATGGTCGTAAACCATTAAGAAAGGGTGGTTTAGAGAGATCACGTACACTCTAAATACAAACATTTCCAGCTATCAAGACACACATTGTATTTAAAATACTTATTTAAAATAATTGTAAAAAATGGAAATATGGGTTTTTTAGTAAATAAAACATGCATTATTATAAATTAATCCAAACATCATGTAATAGTTATGACGGAGTTAAAAATCGATGATTCCATTTGTGTAAAAATAGTACCTTATTATTTCCATTTAAAAACAAACTCCAAAATGTTCAGTATAAATAAAATAAAAAATATTTATGTTAAATCCCATTGAAATAAATTCAAAAGAAGTATAAAATATATTTTATGATTCATTTATACCAATATAAATACATTAATATAATAACTTTATGAATATTCATATGGAAGATAATTTTTTTTAAACATAAATCTTTAAAACATATAAAATAGTATTTTTAAAGTAATGTGTCCCTTGTATTGAGTATTAATTTTTAAATACATTTTCCATCTTCCTAAATAATAATATTTTTTTAATTATTAAATTTATTAATATTTTTTTATAAGTTTATTATTCGTATTATTATTTATATTACCAAGCTATTTTTAATTACATAATTATTGAAGTACTTATCAGGTGTTATGATGATATTCAGATCATATGTCCAAAATGACATTGGTAGGATGAAAATGGTCATTGGGTCCATTATTTAATCATATATAGAATAATAAAAAGAAAATATTTAATATTTTTATAAATAAATTATAATTTTAAATCCAACCCCGAATGATGGTTTGGAAAAAATAAGTATCTTACAATTATAGTTATTGTATGTGGTACTTACAAATGAGTACAATTTCTTTTTTTTCCACAATAATGATGGAAACGTGGTAGGTCATGTTTGAACTTTATATAATAATTATTATATCATAAATATAATATATTTTCATTGAATAAACATAATTATATAATCCATTTTATTTTCTTACTAAAACTGATTCACATTGATTTGTGGAGTAGGTAATCCACATGTTTTCACAAACAACATATCAAATCTCAATTGATTGAAATAGAAGAAAATAAATGATATATTATCTTTAATGAAATACAGTTAATTAATTAAAATAATATATAAACATTATATACATAAATTTAAAAATACATGATTAGAATTGATGGAAAATGAATTACATTTTTTTACTATGAATTAGTCCTCCATACACACAAATGACGGTTTCATTTCCCATTTAATTAAATTGGATATAGGTATTTTTTAATAAATTAACATAAAAATATATAAATATATGGAATATATTTTTTATAATATTTCATTTTGTTTGAATAATATTTCATGGATGTATAATAAGAAATAAAACATAATCATTTGGTTAAAAGGTATACCTCTTCAGTGGACAATATCTTTTTCTTCAGACTGTAAACCCACTAAGGTTTATATTATTACTAAAACAAGTGACATAAAAGATAGTGGGATGTAAATAAGTGATTTTTCAGGTGATTGGATAAAATAAAATTCTTTTTATGTGTGAAGAAAATAGGATAGTATGTTCCCTTTAATAACGACAGGATGTGCATTCTTAGAATTTAATAAAGTATTAAATGAATATGAATTAATATTAATGTTCATATAAACAAAATTTAATATAATTAGAATATAACATTATTATTTTTAAATATAATATCATACAATAAAAATTGGATCATTTACGGTGATGTTGTCACTCTTTTTTGGTTTTCAGACTTAGTTAACCACTTTGATGGTTACTACAATAACAAAGGTTAGTACTATTTAGCGGTCAAGATTGTTAATTTAAAAATTATTATTACCCTATAAATATACCATGGTAATTATTTAAAACCATATATTAATCAGTTTTAGAAATATTTTATATTAATAAATTTTAAATTATATATTGGAATATTGTTTATTATAAAAATATAATTTCTGTCATTTTTTGGAACTATAAAGAACATTATAACATAATATTTTCCTAACATTTTTCAAATGGTTCCAAAGTGACATGGATTTTTATTTAAAGAATATATTACAATAATATAATCATTAAATAAAATTTCTAAATTTTTTGATATCATTATAAATATTACCTTTTGGATTACACACCTGGTTATCTAATTTTACACCTAATTGTGTTAATTCCTTTTTCAATATTAAAGGATTATAATTTTACTTATAAAATAAAAAATTAATCCTATATGGAAAATGGATGAAAATTTTGGCCATTTATCAATATAATTGTACTTTTCATTTTTTTAATATTTTACAAAAAATAATAAAATATTATTTAACATAAAATATCATTATTTTCATTTTTGACACCATTCATTTAAATTAACTTTTAAAACAACATGAGAATAAATGAATATGAATATATTTTTTAAAAACCACTAACCTGTTATATTTATCTAAAAAAATTAGGTAACAAAATAATTCATTCAAAATATACTTCTTGTACTATTTTTAAAATAATTTATTTCAATTTTGAATTAATTGAATATATATTATGTCTGCATTGCGTAATAATTTAAGGTAATTATTTCATTAATAAAATTATAAACAAATTATAAAGGTAAAAATAATAATTTATATATAAAAAAAATATTTATAAATTAATATAGCCAGTATTTATACCTATGTAAAAAAAGTAGATATAATAAAACAACAAGAATGACGTTGTTCTGTTTCTATACATAACATATTATAAAGGAAAGAATCAATAAAATATGGCATAATGTTTCCATATATTCTAAACATGTATGAAAATGGATAAACTAAACTCATAAAATATAATACAAGAAAGTGTTATGGTAATTTTCGTGTCCTTAACATATTCTTTTTAACCATAATTACCATATTTACCCATACAGTGGTGATAATTATTTACTATAGATAATATTCATAATAATAAAAAATAACAGTTTACTATATAAAAAAATCAGTCCTCTTGATTCCCAATATGTAAAAATTTTGTCAATATTCAATTTATAGATGTTTTAAAAATTAATTTTTGATTAAAACAGAAATCATAGAAAACAATAATTTTTTCAGAAATTTTTTTTCTAGGTATAAAAATCAGTATACCAAATAAAATTATCAAATTCATTCCAAATATTTTAATTGGATTATTAATAATAAAATGGAATTGATGATATTCTAAAACAAATCAAATATTAAATTTTACTATATTAATACATTAAAATTAGATATAACTTTAAATAAAAATCTATATTTTTAATCATATGTTAAAAAAATATGACAATTTAAAAAAAATTAAAATTCCCCCACAAGATAATTATAATATGGTGTTTTAAAAATGATATTATTTTTAGAATATAATTTTCTTAAATGTTCCATAAATTATGATATATTCTCTAAAAATATATATGAATCATTTTTGAAGAAAACTAATTTCTTTAGAAAAAATGGCTTCACTAAAAACTGAGTGATTATTTAATAAGAAGTTATCAGTACATTTATATTGCGTAAGTCATTTAAATTTATTTTATAGTGTATTTAATCCTATTAATACCAACCAATTCAAATGTAAGGGGATAATGGTCATGTATAAATAATAATATTTCATTGTTCATTGTGGATCGGTGTTGCATATTGTATACGTTATGGAATAGAGTTTTCCATTATAAAATCACATGGTGTTAAATTCTCCCCCATTTATCAAATTTCATCCTCACAATTTGATCTTGATGTATTTATCTAACAGGGTAACATATTAAAATAATATTTTTAAATATATTATCATAAAAAGGGTTATTTAAATATGTGCTGGAAAAGAGATAAAGGTAAGCATGAATTTCTTCTAGAATGACACATACTAGGTTTCCATGTAGGATAATGTTAGTGGTATTTGAAAATATATACATGCAAGAAAATTGAATTTATAAATAGTTATTGAGTGTGATAGAGAACATTCATCTTAAGAACATGAATCATCATGATAAAGTTAGCGAAAAAAAAACCTAAACCAAAGTGTTGTGAAAATGACTATCAATTAATTTTAAATGAATATAATAAGATAAAATTTTGATTTGATGATATTTTTCCTTGAGTTTAGGAATTAATATTTTATATAGACTAATAAAATGAGGAAATATACTTACATAAAATAAAGAATTTATACATTAATCACTTTCAACAAAAATCTCATTAATTTCTCTAAAAAATGAGTATTATAGATGTTTTTTCTTGCACGAAGCACAAAAACCATCTTCTAACAGATCACATAATCCCATGAAAGCAAACTATGATATTCCTTCTATATTATGATATTGACTAAAATAAAAATAGTTACCACAAGGTTAAAAAATTCCCCTAATTAATAAACCTTCATACAATGAAAGAAAACCTTAATATCTCGAGAAAAACAATAATACTTAATGATAATATTAGATCATTTGATAAATAACTAAAAATAAATTTCTTTAACATATTCCCAATGATTTATGAAACATAAAAAACAAAAAGTGTTTGATTTGAAAATCATATAAGATTAATTTAGCATTTAACTATAATAAAAATTTGTCATTTATTATTTCATATCTCTAATAATGTGTATTCTATAATCATATAGAATTTAAAATACTCTAATCATTTCTATAAAAACTGAATCACCATAAAGAATCATTAATATCATGTATGCCTCTAAAATATAATTTAACCTTTATTCCTCAAGTAAACTCCTATAGTATTTTTCATACCTTAATAATAAAATATTCCCTAAACTTTTAGTGATATTATTTTGAAATAACATTAATAACTTAATTACCAAATTAATTTTCAATCTGATGATTATCTATAAAATAAAACATATGTTCTCATATTGTAATAACTCATTATTTCCTCAATATAAAAGATCATATAAACTCTAAAGGTTGTTAAAACATTTAAACTTATATCCAGAAAATATTAAGTTATTATTCATCATATAATGTTTTTCACTAGAATCTATAACAAACCCAAGGGTTATATTAATACAACTGTCACTGAAAATTGCCTTAATTATATAACAATTATATCACTTAAAACCACAGAGGGATGTCAAATAATTCAAAATTATGATTACTGTAGAACTTATAATCCTATGATGGTATCCATAACATAAAAGGTTACCTCACATGGAAACATCCTAATGTCAAATGTTATCAAAACCTTTTCTCTAATAATAATTATAAGTACTCACCCTTAAACATCACAATTTTTTTTATTTTTATGGAATGAATTCATTTTATATCATTTTATGATATTATAGATTATATTATTCGTTAATTATTCCATCATCATTACTTATATAAATATTACATCACTAAGTAGACACTTTTACTCAGTGCCATTTGTTTCGCAAAACAAATCTTTTATGAGATATCATGTTTCCTTTTAATGATAGATCTTCTCAATTTTCAATGTGACCTCATCATTCTCCTTAATAATCCTTAAAAACCCTTGAGAAATATTTAAAAACACGTGATGATCAAAACAAATATCAATAAAGGAAATATAAATATTTATAATGAAACATGTGAGTTCATTGATACTTATTAAAGATTTATATTTTTCAAAATTATACATTAGGGAAAAAATAAACATTCTATTACTGAAGAAACTGACATTTTTCCCAAATATTTTCAAAACAAAATTAATAATAAAAATTAATGGAAAAAATATTAAAGGTTCCATTATGACCCTAAAAACATATGAAATATTTTTTTAAAAAGATTATACATTTCAACCCTATTAAATATTATATACATTCCTTTAGACATAATATCTTGTATAGTCACCAAGGTATCATACCATAAATAACATGGTGTCATAAAATCATATAAAAATAGTAAATGGCGTATAAAAAACATAAAATAATGAAAAGTAAAGGATTAATACCCAGAAAACATCACATAGAGGGAATAGTACCATCTAGGATTAGGGTTACTCCCTGATCCTGTATATGACATCTCATGAGACAATAAAATGTTACCAATGAATTTGAGACCTATCTATGTTAACCCATCATAATATGTTCCTAATTATGTGTTTTAAAAAATGATGTCATTCATAAGATATAAACATAATAATTACACATGGAATGAAATGAGTTTCATAATCATTCCTCATATCATTATCCAATCGAATTCATAAAAATTAATTTTAGACATAAAAATAACCCATGTATTACCCCATCAAATAAGGTATTATAATATAGGTAGATTTTATCGAGGCATTTATAAATAATTTAGAGGATTTCTAAAAAAATAATTAGAGAAATAGAAAGTGAGTTAAAGATAAAAAGTCATAACTGAAAGACAAGTGGTGGTTTAAATAGATCCTTTGAACCCATAAACAATAATTTTCCAGATATAGAAGACTCATTCCATTTAAACCCTTTTATAAAAATGCGTAGAAAAAATGGAAATATTGTCATATTTTAATAAATAAAATATGGAAACTTATGAAGGAGTAAAAACATCATGTAATAGTTACGGTGTATGGAAAAATTATTGACACCGTATATGTTAAAATATAATATTCATTTTCTACTTTTCAAAATTTACTCAAAATGTTTCATAAAAATATATATGTAACAAGATTTCTTTTCAAATATCGTTAAATAATTTGAAAATTGAAATAAATTCCCCTTATAATTCCTTTAAATCAATATAGATTTGTAAATAAAATAATTCCAAGAATATGGACATAGAATAGAATGATATATAAAATAATTCTTTAAGAAATTTATGATGTGGTTTTTAATCTAAATTGTTTCTTAAATTGATTATGACTCATCAAATACATTCTTTGTCTTTTAAATAATAAATTTATTTTAATATTTTTACTTTATTATGAAGATTTTTTATTTTTTTATTCATTTAATTTTATATATTACCATGTTTCTTATCGATTATATAATCATTTGTGATCTTATAGGAAGTTTTGATGATATGTAGCTCATATATTGAAAATGAATTTAGTAGGTAGACTATGGTCAATGAGGTAATTATTCAATCATCTCTAAAATATAAATTATTAAATTATTATTATTTTTATAAATAATTTATACTTTTAAAATAATCCATGAATGATGGTGCTGAAAAATGAACTACATGACAAGCATGGAGATTATAGGTTATACATGTGCTTTAATAACATTTATAATTATTAATGATTGGAATGGAAAAATGGTAAGGGTTATTTTATTTTTCTAGATTTATGATCTTATCATAAATATATTATCCCTTATTTAAATAAATTTATATATACTATACATGTGATTTTGTCATCAAAACTGAATTACATTTCTTCATAGAGGTTGAAATAGATACATATATAAGAACAACATTACAAATTTTCAATGGATGGAAAGTTAAGAGAATAGATGATATATTATATTTTCAAAATTATAATTAATAAATTAATTTCTATATATACCTGAAATTCATCATTATAAATATTTGGGTAAGGTAGTGATGGAAAATTAATTACATTGGTTCATGAGGTGGTTGCACGCCGTACACACGAACAACGATTTCGTTTCCCATTTGATGTAAGAGGATACAAATATTCATTATTCCATTGATGCTACAACATATTAGTATTTAGATATTATTATTTTTTTAGAATTTTTTAATATTATTTGATGGTGTTAGATGAAGAAATAAAAATAAAACATTCAATTATTGGTTATAGCTCTTCTTCAGAAAACATCCTTTTACTTACACCTTAACACCTCTATGGTTGGGTGATATCAAAACCAAGGCCCATAAAATTTGGAGATCTTGGTTAATAATGTATTTTTTTCATGTATTGGATGAACTAAATGTATTTTTATGTGTGATGAAAATAGGAGATTATGTGACCTTTTATTATAAGGGAGAGTCATTCTTATAGTTTCTTCATGTATTAAATTAATATAGAAAACATATCAGGTTAAAATTTCCCAAAATTTATATAATTAGAATATATTATGAGTACGAGACTAAATAATTTAATTAAATAAATATTTTACAATTTTAGTTTAGGTTTTCACCCATAACATTTTTTTAACCTTTTGTTAACCCTTTTGATGATTACCTAGAAAATAATGTTTTTACTCATTAGGGTTTATAATATTAACTATAAAAGAAACAATTTTACCATAAATAGACCATATATAATATTTTAAACCACATCTAAATCACATGGATAAATATAATATTTTTATGAGTTTTAAACCATTTCATAAAATATTTGTTTTTTATAAAATATAATTTTTTTCACTTTTATAAATAGATGAAATTTCATAATATAATATTTATCTAACTCATGTAAAATTCATGAAAATTGAAATTTATTTTAGGATAAGATAAATATGGTGTATATATAATAATAAATTAAAATTTATATTGGTTTATATATCATTTTAACCCATATCTTTTTGAATAGCCCCTCTGTTATCCAATTTTATCCTTAACAGTGGTAATGACTTTTTCAATGTTAAGGGGTTATAATTTTACTTATAATGTAATATTTGGCCCATAACTACAACAATTAGAAAATTATAATCTATTTATAATATTAATTTTGTTTTGTAGATATTATTACGACATTTAAATGATTTAATAAAATATAATTTTTCATGATATATAATTAATATCATTTTTGAAATTATTCAATTAATTTAACTTTGAAAACACCATGAAAATAATTTATTTAAAATATAATCCTTTAAAATATCACTAACATGTCTTATATATATATAATTCTTTAAACAAAGTAATTCATTAAATTATTTTATATTTTATATTTTTTAAATCATTCATAGTATTATTTTTATTAATTGAATAAATATTGTATCAATGTTGCGTAAGAATTAATGATATTTATTTCAATATTAAAAATTAAAAATAAAATGATATCATTAAAAAATATTTTCTCTTTAAAATTAATATTTAAAACCAAACATAACCTCTATTTATCCCTTTGTGTAAAATTAAAATATAATAAAACAAATAGAATGACATTTTTGACATTTCATTTCATAAAATAACATGATGGTCAAAATCAAAGAAAAATGAAACCATTTTTTTTCATATGATTGAAATATGGATATATGGAAATAGGTAAACTAAATCCATCCAATAGAATAATGGAAAGTGGAATGTTCATTTTCATGTCCATATAATATTATTTTAAACCATAGTTTCCTTATTTACCCTTACTATGGTGAAAATTATTTACTACGGTCACCATTCATAATGGAAAATAATAGAAGGATAATAATTAAAAAAATTTAACCACCTAATTATAAATTTGGAATTTATTTTTCGAGATTCATTTTCTACAAGTTCCATAAATTAGTTTATTATTAGAACACAAAACATAATGAATGAAAATTTTTCATAAAAATGCCTATTATATTCCAAAATGATTCTATATCAAATTCAAGTATAAAATTCATTCTGAAGATTATAATTATATTATTTATAATTAAAATTAACCAATTATATTTAAAAACTAATAAAAAATATAGTTTGAATTTGAAACTAAATTGAAATAAATTACATTTTGCAACATAAATCATTATTTTCACAATTAATTGAAAAATCATACTTTTTATTAAAATCATAATTTCAAAATAATATGATTTTGATATTATTATTTAAAAATATATTTACTTTTATCAAAAAAATCAAAATGTTATGTAAATTATAATATTTTCTATTAAAAATAAATAAAAAAATATTGGAAGAAAACATATTTTTGGGGAATAAAACGACATTAATAAAAATTGAGTGATTATTTACTAATATGTAATTAAAAAATTTATATTTTTCAATAAATTTATGCATATTTCATTAATAACTAATCATATGCATACCATCTAGTTTAACGACTATGTAATAATGGTCATATATAAAATATAATATTTCATTTTTCGTTTAGGATTGGTGTTTCAAGTCAAAACTTCTATCGAACATAGTTTTATTTTTAAAACTATTAGGGTGTTATAACAGAGTGGTCAATAGTCCTCATGACCTTAACATGAAAATTCAATTCTATAAAGTTATCCCCCATCAAAACCATAGCCTTGGGAAAATCATGTCGTTTGAAATCCTCTACTGGACTTTCTAGCAGACAACTCATTCCCATGTATTATCTCTCTCATAGACAAGGCCATATAACATCTATTAAACTCATATAAACATTTTATTGGTAGATTAAAATATTAATTGACACATTAGGATGTCAACCAATCCTGAAATATTCAACCGAATTGATCCTCAAATGTATTATCTAAAACCTCGGGAGAGCTATCTAGAACCTCGACCACTCAAACCAAAATAAAAAGAAATAAAAATCCACATCAAAGATAGTATTAGATCCAATATATTAGAATAGTCCAAAATAACCTTAAATATATCATCTTGGAATACTCAATCCAATCCAATCACCATGATAATACCCCTCACTCGGGCCTCATAACTTACAACCCCACTTGTAGGAGGATTCTCGATCAAAACATTAAGGGAAAACTACTGCCAAATCTCATCTAGTCAAAAACACAATCTATGTTTCCTATAAAAACCAAAATGATATAAATATTATCATTTAAGTGGTAAAAACTATAATTGACTAATTACAAGTTACATTTTGACTCTAGGGTGAGAAAAATTGTAAATGACTCATAATGAAATGTTTACGGTGTTCACCCTGTGTACATGGTGTGTATCTGTGATTATCCTCACTGGTCATGTAACTTAACCAAACATGGTGCATAAACCCAATTACATTACATGTATTCCAAATAGTCATCCTTGGACATGTAACCTAACCATAATAGGAATGTGAAACCTAAGTACATTTTGTGTACCTACCCTATGTGGGGTTTTACCCACAAGAGGTGTTGATCCATATACATGTAAATGTTCCCCCATGAGGTTTAGAAAATAATCATACATGGAAATAGGTCTTTTAACTATCAGGGGTATGTCCATTGACTATACAATAACATGTTCCCTGACATGGGTTATCTGGATATTCAATGAGCCACACCTTGATTAACCCTTTACGAAATGTTCCGAACGTGCATGTCAGGTAACCCTCTCTTCATCGGATCACTCAAATGGAAGAACACATGATTTGTGTTCATTGTACTACATGACAAGTTTCTGTGTTTTTAAAATGGATATCCCTTTAGATATTCTAAAAACCACCATTTTTTCATAAAATTTTCATATCCACACTCAAGTGGTTCCTTTAAACCATAAAGAGGATTTAAAAAAATATATGGGGATATGATCTAATAATTTAAAAACCATTCTACAAACATGTGTGATATTATGAATATTTACTCAAATATATTCTCTAAAATTGCCAAACATCAATCCAGTGTCAGATGAGTTCTGGAAAAAAATACCTCTCTCTCCCTTTCCTTCTATCACTCTCACTCTATCCTCTTTCATCCAAGAGGGACAAAAAATGTCATGACATTTTAAAAATATTTAAAAGGTGGAGGGGTTAATGAAAAAGGAAAAAATAGATATAAAAATGAAAATGAGGTATGTGCCCAGCTCCAAGGCTATTGAAGTCTTTATAGATGGCCTTGGAAATTCCCCTTTATGTACTTAATCATATAGTCAAAATATATATCCACTGGTTCAATAGAATATATAAATATTAAATTTCATAGGAATAAATTAATAATTAATTATTAAATATTAAATTTTCTACCAAAATTTGAATGGCATATAATTCTATAAAACACATGTACTTGGAAAAAAACCCAACTGTGTGACTTACTATGTGGTCAGAAATACAATCTCAGATCATCGAACAAGAGAAATTACTATTTTCACCCAAAAACACTCATAAAAAATAATTGTAAATTTATCTTGATTTCTCAACCCTTAATGACATATGTCGTTACAATTTGGATCCATGGGTTGTTCATAAATTTAATGAGATACTTAGTGATACCTCAAATAATATTAAGGATTTATAATATTTAAACTTTTTCATCATAAATGAAATGTATTCTTGCATCTTTATCATAAATAAAAGTCTACCATGGTTGAAACAAAAAATAAATATACCACTTAATGAATAAAAATGATTTGGATGAGACCAAAAAAACTATTGGATTCCCAATGTTGATTGATAAGATTACACCTCATGTAATTTTCTTCTATTGATGAACAATATGTCATGTATTGTCATAGATATCCCTAATCCACTAATTTGTTTCTTTTAGTTTTTTATGAAAGTGGGATGGATTATATAAAAGTTTTTTGAAATATACTTTAATATTAAAAGTTAAGGAAGAACCCAATTTATGTTAGACTTCTCACTATCTCATCTTATTTTGGAATCATTATAGTTGTGACCCTTATCCTAGTATTCAATCCTTGGTTTTGGATGTGAGGTGGTGGAGTTGAGGATGGGTGTTATAGGTAAATAACTACATCATGGTTTCATCATAATGTCATTGTTATTATAAAAAAAAAATTTAGGTTATGGTTTAAAGGTTTTATTAGTGGACCCTCTAGTCTATATTAGAGTGGTATCTTTGTAATGTCTCGGAAATTTTAGGTAAATTTTTTCTTAATTGTATGGAATTATTCTGAGACTGTGCCCTCTAACGGCACATGATTATGAGGCCTAGAGAGCTCAGAATGAAATTTTGAATATTTTTTTAAGGTATGCTCAGTAAATGCGTGAGTGGGTTTTTCTAACTTTTGAACCAGTTCTTAGATCAAAAATCCGAAGACAATGTTGAACTCAGAGTTCCGGGATTCGCCTATAAATGACTTAACTTTGGTTGGCAAGGGCCGAGAAGAAAAGATATTTTTCAGAATTTTTTAGAAAAATAATAACAGAATTTAAAAGAATTATTTTAATTCATTCCCAACATTGAGTGAAATATGGTGACGCTGTGGAGCAGTTATGATGTAGCGGGGAGGTGAATTAATATAGGGGAAATAATGGCTCATTTGAAGTCGTGACACTGTTATATTAATGACCCATCAAATATGGCTCATTAATTTTGGATAATTTAATGAACATCATTAATGGGTGCAGTGTCAATGCACTGTATATTTATTTTTATAATACAAACATGTTTGGTTGTAGGATATTATGAAACTTGGGGAAACCTCTAACAAACCGTCAGTGGAATCCCTCTCCCACATGGAACAACGTGTCGTCAGGTCATGACCGGCTTCGTCGTGCCTCGAAGAATGGATCTAGAATTGGTGACATCGACATCTTGATTCCCCGCTGATGAATGCTTTCGCATCTAATATCAAAGTGGTAAGGGTTGTTTTCTTTTGATGTTCTTCCCCGTTATTTTATAGAAATGAAAAACCCGAATCAACCCACGAATTAGTTGATCCGTGATTCATGGATTTATGTGGGAATGTGGATTTTCTTGAGGATTTATTATTCGGGATTCAAACCTTATATGAAATGGTTTAACATCAATATCCAAACCTCCCCCTTGAATTAAACCTCTAACACAGAGGTCCTGGGCCGACAGGAACAAGTCCTGAGCACCCCTAATCATGAGTTCTTTGTGGCCTCATTCTAAAAGTGGCGGCAGTTCGATTCTCGGGCCTAAGCAGGGATGGCAGTGACTCGATAGACCCTTTTGCATAGACATGTTGAAGAACTGACCACCAGAGAAACTCCATTAGCCTGCAAAAGGCACCACCAGTGAGGGATGGCAGTGTGCCCAGCGGCGCGCCGCGGCAGCGGGAGTCACGACACCAGCCGAGAGTCGCAGCGCCATGGAGTCGAGTCAGCAGGCAGGCGCTGCAAGAAAGGGGTGGCATGTGTCCGGGACACCCAGACCAGCTGGAAACTTCATTCCATCGACCACAGCTATAGGATGAGTCCTTGTGGCGTACCTTGGGAGAAAGTGAGCCTAACGCAGCTTGGTTGTCGCGTCCCAGCTCGGCGGTGCACTGTGAGTCCGCCCCCGGAAGACCGGGCTATGGATGGCGGGCCACTCCCTGCACCCATCAGGCTGTGACCATAGCCCAATGGGTCGGAACCACAACATTGTGGTCTAGAACCACACCTAGCGGGCTAGACCCGCACCAACAGGCCGGGCTGGACTAGACCGGGGCACCGGGAAACCCAGCGAGGAGGAACCTCACCCAAATTGGGTCAGGTCCCACGAGGCCTATTGGGTCGGGCCCATTTTCCAGGCCAGACAAAACCTACCCTAAATTGAACTGGGATAGGTCGGGTCTATCTATTTAAACTAGGTTAGGTAACATCCCCAGGCCCTGTTGGTCGGGTCAGACTGGGCCCCATTGCAACCAACCCCTATTTACTAAAATTCATGTATCTTGTAAACCGCTCATCGGAGTGAAAATGAATTTGAGGAATTGGGACCCTCTTTATGTGGAGGATTGTTTGGCATGATTTTTGGTGACTTTGATGGATTACAAGATTCAGAAAATTGTCTTGTGGAGCGGTTCTTCCAAGCATGCTACGTAAAGAACCCTGCGGTTGGTTGAGACCTGAAGATTGCTCGACGATGGCCCATTGTGAAGATCCTCTGTGTGACCCGATGTGCCCATGATGGGGAGCAGCTTTGTGTGACCTGAGAGACCCATGGTAGTCGATAGGATGACTACATGAGTTTGTCCAATGTAGGAAGTGGCTTTGTGTGACCCAAAAGGCCCAAGGTGGGGAGCAGCTCTGTGTGACCCAACATACCCATAGTACTCATCAAGGATGAGCAACCCAACATTACAAGGATAGAGGGAAGTGGATCTGTGTGAACCGGTCATCCCACTATACACGATATAGGATGAGTTCTACAGCAACTAAGGAGTTCGATGATATGAATGATGATGCTACTATCACTACCCTAGAATATACCTAGTGTGAGCTACGACTTTTACTTTGTGTTATGTGGTTGAGGACCCTCTTGGTGGTATTACCTCTTTGGTATTTTCTTTGTGGTTTTTTCCTTTGTGGACTATTGAGATACGTTCGGGGTTCTCGGGGTCCCTACTAAGTATTATTATACTCACCCCTTCACGGGATTCTCCTGCACGTGTTGTGTCAGGTGTAGAAGATCGATGTTTTGAAAGAGGTGCTCAGGGGGTAAGGACTGAAAGACGCTAAGAAAGTGGAACTGGTGGCATAGGACTACGTGAGGCCTGGTAGTACTAGTCATACAAGACATAATACTTTGGATTCTAGTATCTTCACTACTCTCATGGTCATGTGTGGTTTTCTGCAGAAGGCCATCATCATTTTCATTTTTGTAAATAGTTGTTTTCAGTTCCTTATTGGGTTTGTATTCTAGCTTACTTACTATCACTTTTACTTGAACTCGGCTTTGTTTTAGTAGTATACTCGTTTCACCTTTATTTTTTTGGGATGTTTTTAGGCGTGTGTGTGTATCGGTTTAAAGTAAATGCCTTCCCTTTTTTGGGATATTCCTTTCTGGTGCTACTCGCCAGCCTCTGTCCAATGGAAGGTGGGCTTTGGATAGTCATGGCATGGGCCCCGGGGGACGATCCATCAAAAGGTTGAATCATAGGGTGGTCAGTCCTATCACAAATACTGAGAGTCTATGTTTTGTTTTTGGGCAATGATTTTAAGTGTTTTGATTTTGACTTTCAGATTCGGGGAGTCCGGTTTTGGTGCGGTGGTTGACATATCCATACACCAGGACCTTGAATTATACTTTTCATCTCAATACATGAAAACACTAGTTTAATAAGAGTTTTCTTATGTCCATTTGAATAAAAGTCAGATCACTAGGTATAATGTTCTGATCGTGGTACATATTGATCATTCAGGATTCCTCCATATGGATGACCACCTGGGATCCCGATACGAGAGGAAAAACAGCCCAATGAAGAGTTGTCCGTTCAGGGACCAATGTTTGAGATGGAACAACCGATTGGTGCACCTATGATACCACCACCTAATGGTCAGCATCAACTATCGATGGTTCTAGTATAGAACGTTCTTAGGTTTAGTGCCCTACATGAGTTCTCGAGACCGAGACCCCCCCCCCCCCCAAGTTCAGGGATGAGAAAGATCATCTGGTTCCGGAGGACCAGATAGAGGTTGTGACATGGTAATTATTCTTAGTAAGGATATCACCTGACCAGATAGTGATCTTGGAAGCAAGCCTTCTCTAGGGCTCAGTAGGGAGATGGTTGAGTTTGACCACCCAGACACATGATGAGGCGACCCTCGCCTGGACAGAATATGAGAAACTTTTCCGAGAGGATTTTTTTCCCATGACCTTGCCCTCTGTGCACATCTAGGAGAAACTTCACCTATAGTAGTGCATCATGTCGATGGTTGAGTACTCAGTGAGGTTCCCAAAGCTTTCTCTCTACTCATCAGACATGTCATGAGACCCTTTCTTCAAGGCCTGAGCCTTTGAGCTGGGAATTTGGTGGGGGGTCAGGGTATCAGTGTTGTCTCTTATAATCCCCACCAAGGATGGGGTGTTGGAGTGATCCCTTCATGTAATGATATTCTTGGAAGAGTAGGCACTGATAGCTAGAGGCATCGACAGACACCGGGCATCAAAGTCATCAGTAGGTAGTAGGCAGCGGACACGTGGGCCCAAGCAGTCTAGAGCATTCAGAGGGAGACCCCAGGACTCAGGGTCAGCAGTTCGGGGATGCTACTCCAATGGGAGAGAATAGGGAGTTAGGTAGTTTTTCATATGCAGCGGGAAGGGACACATGACACGTGACTGTCTAAACCGCCATACATATGACCAGTAGATGGTTGAATGACCGCTAAGGTAGTAGTAGTGGTTCATGAGAAGAGGTCTATAGGGAAGTAGATGTGGTAGGGGACCTTGCTGAGTAGCAGGCAGCGGATGATGGTTTTAGGTGTTATCGCCACCCCCCCCCCCCCATGTGGTCCACCCCGACCTCAGGGAGCAGGAAGGTAGGGGGAACTCCGCTCCAAGAAGTAGAGGCTTATGACCACAACACACCAAAGATGATCTGAGGTAGGATATTTGTCTTCTCCACCCTAGATTATGTTCATATAGAAATGGGTTCTAATCATTCCATCCATGCCACGACTGTCGTTCAGAGCTCGGAGATTTTTGGTGGACCCATTGGCTCAATCCTTTTAGTTAGAGACTCCTATGGGATACAATTTGATGATTACACACTGGTTCTGGTAGTGTGATCTTACTCTATGTGGTGAGAGGTAAAGCTGGGATCTCCTAGTAGTAGCATCAAGGCATTGCAATGCCATCTTGGGAATGGACTGGTTATCCATAGTCCATGCTCAGATCAACTATTTGAGCTGTACATTGTGGTGTGTCTGTAGATATGGGAAAAGTTTTCCTTCACCGGTGAGAAGTAAACTCTTGTAGTGTAGGACAGACATTCTCAGGGGAGGGTGAATCTGATCACTCCTCAATTGGCTAGCCTCACCCTTGGTGTGTTGGATGAGAAAAGTCTAAGATTTCCAGTAGTAGTGGACGAGTATGAGGATGTTTTTTCTGTTGAGGTTTTGGGACTACCTCCTTGAAGGGAGGTATACTAAGACCAGTACCAAAGGACAAAACCAATATCCAAACTGGCATAACAGATGGCTCTTGCGGAGCTTCTCAAGGTGAGGGTATAGCTAGAGGACTTGCTGGGGATGGGGTTTGTAAGGCCCAACATTTCACCATGGGCAGCCCCAGTTCTTTTTTCCATGATGAAATATGGGAGTATGATGTTGTAGATGGACTTATGGCACCTGAAATAGGTGACTATGATTAACATGTATCCAATTCCATGAATTAATGACCTCTTCGTCTAGCTAAATGGTGCGAAGTGATTCTAAAAGATAGACCTCAGATCAGGCTATCACCAGCTTTGGGTACGGGATGAGGATGTAATGAAGATAGCATTCAGGTTCCAGTACAACCGCTATGAGTTATTGGTGATGCCTTTTGGTGTGACCAATTCCCCAGTCTTGTTCATATTTCTCATGAAATGGATCTTCCATCCATATTTTAATCGGTTCATCATGGTCTTCTTTGATGACATCATGGTGAATTCAGCATCGGAGGAGGAGCATGCTACCCACCTACGGATAGTACTAGATACACTCCAAGAGAACCAACATTATGGAAAGATCAAGAACTATTAGTTTTGGATTCGATAGGTCCACTTCCTGGGACACGTGATATCAAAAGCTGGAGTTGTGGTAGATCTAGAGATGATAAGGGCGGTGCTTTCTTGTGACCCATCTAGGAGCGTGACTGAGGTGTGTAGCTTGTTGGGGTTGGCTAGTTACAATATGAGTCTCCTACTAGACTTTTCTATAGTGTAATCACCCTTATAGGATTTAACATGGAAGGGAAAACACTTTGTGTGGATAGATAAATGCTAGGAGAGTTTCCAGGAGCTAATGAGGAGACTAACTCTTGACCCCATCTTGATACTACCCGAGGAGGAAATTGGGTATGTAGTTCAATTTGATGCATTATGGGCCAGAATAGGTCGTGTATTGATGTAGGAACAATCATTGATTGCCTATATCTCACACCAGTAGAGGCAGCATGAGCATAACTATATGACCCACGACCTGGTGTTAACAGTAGTGGTCTTTGCCTTGAAGATGTAACAGCACTACTTGACGGGTGAAAGGTTTGTGGTTTACTCCAACCACAAGAGTCTCAGGTATATCTTCTCTCAGAAGTACCTAAAAACCAAATAGAGGTGATGGATAATGTTCTTCCATGAATATGAATTTGAGATAGGCTATACTCCTTGAAAGGGAAAGGTGGTGGCAGATGCACTCAGTAGGAGGATCGGTTTGCAGTTGCTGAGTAAGGCAATAGAGTAGCTAGTTGTGATGCAGATATCCTTTTTGGATGATGATGGAGTAGCTTACCTTCAGTCGATGATTATTACTCCCACAATCTTACTGCGAGTCTTGGATGCACAACTGGTGGGTGTTTACTGTGAGTCCCGACGTGCTCAGTTATCATCGGGATGGGCTCCTGATGGATTTTTGATAGGTGAGTAGAATTCCATCCTTTTCAGAGAACGCACCATAATACCAATTAAATTTTAGGAGGAGGTGTTGAGGGAGATTCATACATCCCCATTAGAGGTACATCCCAAAGTGGCCAAGTTGTACCAAGTATTTTGACGTCTATACTATAGGTCGGGGATGAAGAGAGGAGTGACCAAGTTCATTTCACGATGCCTCACTTGCCAGCAAGTGAAGTCTGAGCTTCATGTTATATCATGCCTGACCCAGCCACTTGAGGTACCAGAGTGGAAATGGGATGATATCTCGATGGGCTTCATGATGGGGTTACCACATACGTCCAGGGGCTATGACTCTATTTGGGTGATCATCGACCGAATCACCAAGTCGGCTCACATCATACCCATTCGAGATTAGGGACTGGTAGAGGTCTTGGGATGCATATATGTCAATTAGATAGTGAGGCTCCATGGGGTTGCATTGACGATCATCTCAGATAGTGATTCATGATTTACATCTCAGTTGTGGAAGGGATTACAACAGGAATTCGTGAATTATCTATGCTTGAGCAAATATTTTCATCCCTGGATAGATGGTCAGACAGAGCAGACCATACAGACCTTGGAGGACAAGCTACATGCTTGAATCCTATACTTTGGTCATAGTTGGGAGGACCAACTATGACATTTGGAATTTTCATACAACGAAATCTATCAATCCACCATCATTATGGCACCATTTGAGGCCTTGTGTGGGAATCCTTGTTAATCACTCATATGTTGGACAGACCCAGGGGAGTCGGTACTTAGGGGTCTATAGTTGGTATGGACTGCCACCGAGAAGGTACAGATCATCCGGAATCAGATGAGGATTACACAGCGTAGGCAGAAGTCTGGTTCCAACAGGAGAAGTAGACCCTTAGAGTGTGAGGAGGGATATCATGTGTTCTTTCGGGTCTCACCTCGACGAGGTTTACGGAGATTTGGCCATGGAGGAAAGATATGTATGAGGTTTTTTCAGACCATTTCAAATCCAAAGCAGTGTTGGCAAGCTGGCGTACCTCTTAGCCCTTCCCCAATAGATGCACCGGGTGCATGATGTTTTCCACAAGTCGTAGCTGAGGAGTTATTTTCATAATCCATTGCACGCCATCAACGGGGGAGAGATGGATATTGACGATGGGGCGACATTTGCGGAGTTCCCGGTGGAGATAGAGGAATGATAGGAGCGGTTCATTCATGGGTTGTTGATTCCTCTGGTGCGAGTTTGGTAGCAGTAGGGGAATCTCCAGGAGAGCACATGGGAGTGGGAGGCTCAGATTTGTCTTCATTACCCCCATATATTTTATTTGTTTATGTTTTGGATTTCATGGACATAAATTCCTTAGTTGGGGTGAATATAATGTCTTCTAAATTCTGTGTAAATTGTTTTTATTATATGGAATTACTCTTAGATAGCGAGCTCTCACAGCATGTGATTCTGAGGCTTGCAGAGCCCGAAAGAGAATTTTTAACTTTTTTAAGGTACATTAAGTAAATGTGTGAGTTGGTTTTTATAACTTTTGAACCAGTTCTTAGATAAAAAATCAGAGGACACTGTTGAACTCAGAGTGCCAATATTTTCCTATAAATGACTAAACTTTGGCCAGAAAAGGAAGAGCGGAATAGTTATTTTTCCTTATTTTCATAAAAAATAACAAAATAATTTAAAATAATTATTTTATTTAATTATCATCGTAGAGTTCTAGAGAGAAATGCATTGGTGAACCAACAAGGCGGTGACGAGGTGCATTAATAGAGAGGAAATAATGGATTCTTTGAAACCATGACTCTATTATCTTAATGACCCATGAAATGTGGCTCATTAAATGTGGATAGTTTAATGAGAATCATTAATTGGTGCAGTGTTGCTATAATTTTGATTCATTTTTATAATTCCATCATGTTGGAGTTTAGGGGACTAAAAAAATAGGGAAACCTATGGTGAACCACCAGAATAATCCCTCTCTAAATAATAATGAAGAACAATTCCCTGGTGGATCATCACTGGATTCTTCGTGCCTCGAAGAACGGAGCCAAAAGTGGTGATGTCCACATATTGAATCCTTGAGGACGAACACTTTGGAATAGAATGTCAAATATGAAGGGGTTTTTTTATTTTTATGTTCTTCCCTATTATTTTCTAGAAACAACAAATGCATATCAAACCATAAAAAGGTTGATCCGTGATTCTCACACTTATGTGGGACAGTGCATTTTCATGGGGATTTATTATCCAGGATTCAAACCTTCCCTGAAATGTTTGAACTTCAATCCTAGAACCTCCCCCTTGATTTAAGCATCTAATGCTGAGGGCTCGGGCTGGCACAAACTAGTCCAGAGAACATCCGCTCGTGTGTTGTTTATGGTCGTATTCTCGAAGTGGCAGAAGATCGATTCTAAGGCATGAGTAGGGATGGTTGTGACCCAATGGACCCTTTGGAATAGACGATTAGGAGAACAGACCACTGGAGAAAATATGGGGGGTGCAGAAGTCACCACCGGTGGAGGACGACGGCGTTCCTGTTAGCGCATCATGGTAGCGAGAGTCGTTGTGCTATGTAGAAGTCACGTCGCCAAGAATACGTCACTTTAAGAGGTTGGCCTGTTTCTGGGCCACCGGGACTAGCTGAGCATCACCTTACTTCAACCATACCAAGAGGAGGAGGCCCTGAGGTGTCTTGCAGGGTAGATGGAGTGGGAAGCATCTTGGCTGTTGTGTCCTAACAGGGCGGCTTACCGCCGATCTGCACCCTGGAAGACCAGGCCAAAGCTGGCGGGCCATTCCCTAGTCAAACAGACTATTCCACCAGGCCAGCGGGCTGGACTGGTCCCACTCCAAGACGGTCAGTCCCGAAGCCCAACGGGCTATCCCCATAGCCCAGTGGGCCGAACCAACGCCTCAAGGTCAGACCTGTACTAGCAGGCCAGGCCCCCGCCCTCCGGGTCAGGCCGAACTAGACTGGGTCGTAGGGTGACTTGTCGAGATGGACCCTCGGCCAAACAGAAACGTGTCTAGCAAGGCCTATTAGGCCTAGCCCATTGTCTAGGCCAGACCAAACCGACCCCGACCTAAACCAGTTTAGGTTGGATCCATATAATTAAACTGGGGTAGGTGTCACCCCAAGGATGGGTTTTTAGGTCGGCCCGACCGAGTCAGATCGAGCCTCATCCCAACTGGTCCCTTGGTTACTAAAATGAATGTATCATGCAAACCGTGAGTCCGATAGATTATCTATTTGTGATTTTGGGACCCTCTTGATGAGGAATATCTTTTGGAATAATTTTTTGTGACATTAATAGATGAAGAGATGCAATGAATGGCTTGAGGATCGGTTCTACCAATCACGCTATGTGAAAAACCCTACGGTTGGCTGAGACCTAAAGACTTCTCGACGACGACACAGTGGGAAGTGGCTCAATGTGACATGGAAGGCCCATGGTGGGGAGTGGATTTTTGTGATCCGGAAGACCCATGGTACTCGATAGGAGGAGTACCTCTGTTCATCCAAGGTGGGAAGTGGCTCTGTGTGACCCTGTAGGCTCCTGGTGGGGAGCGTCTCTCTGTGACCTAGAATACCTATGGTACTCATCAGGGATGAGCACCACAGATGTCCAAGGATAGTGGTAAGTGGCTCTATGTGTCCTAGAATACCCACTGTACTCAATAAAAGATGATTTCTCCCATACTTAAGGAGTTCAATGATATGATTAATGATGCTACTATCACTACCCTAGAATATACCTGGTGTGAGATACGCCTTTTACTTTGTGGTATGTGGTTGAGGTCTTTCTTGGTGGTATTACCTCGGTGGTATATGATTTGTGATTTTTTCCTTCATGGATTACTGAGTTACCTTTGGGGGTCTTGGGGTCCCTAATATGTATTGTTATACTCACCCCTACATGGGATTCGCCCGAAAATGTTGTGCCTAGTGCATACAATTCACGTTTCAACAGGGGTGCTCTAGGGGATGGGACTGGTGGAAGCTAAAATGGTGGACCCGATGGCCTAGGACCAGGTTTTGGCCAATATAACTAGGTGGGTAGGACATACTACATCAGATTCAAGTAGATTTACTACTCTCACAATCTTGTGGGGTTTCCACAGATGGCCATTAGAGTTTCCTTTTTGTGCATTGTTGTTTTAAGTTCCTTGTTGGGTTTGTAGTCTGTCCCATGTAATTTAACAATTACATTCACACATTTGTTTAATATTATACTTGTTTCCCCTTTTAGTATGATAGGATGTGGTTGGGAGTGTGTGTGTACAGGTTTAAAGGCAATTCCTTCCTTTTTTTGGGATATACCTTTCCAATGCTAATCGCCAGCCCCTGGCCTATGGAAGGAAAGCATGTGGTAGTAACAGAACGGGCCCCGAGGGACCGGTCATTACAATCTATGTCATGGAAAAAAATCATGCCTTTGAAATTGACCTGGTTTTTAGAAAAATCCACCATGATTTTAATTTTTTTTGTAAAATGAATAAAAAAAATTGGGGTTTGTCTTTCCATTATAGATTTTGTATAAAGACGCATTTTTTGGAAGGAAACGGTCATATATATTTTTTTAGTTTGTATTATAAATCAAGTTGTTTTTTCAATAATTATTGAATTATCATAACTACTACATAGTTTATAGATCCTTGTATTGGATATTATCTCCATAATTTTAAACATATATTCCGGTGAATATATTAATTTTTCTAGTATATCCATTTATTTGGAAAGAAAAGTTAAAATAGAATATCATTTTTGTCAGTTTTGGGTGGATTTTATGAATATTTTACTCCATATTATAATGATATTGAGTTAACATGATCTATGTTACTCCTTTTTATGATAATTTCATGTATCATTTAATTCACCATTTTAGGGGATGATGGTCAGTATTGTATGTATTCATGTGCTAGAGGATGGATATGAGGATGCTGAAATCAAAGATTGTTGGAAGGAATTTTCAAGAACATTAATGTTTAGTGATTGATATATATTTGTTATTGAAGTATTGAATGTATGAATTTTATTTTATTTATGTGATTTTGGAACATTACTTTAGTATTATCACTTTTAATTTGGAAATGAAATTCATTAGGTTCATTAAGTGAGGGGTTGGAAAATTCCTAATTAAGAATATATATAAAATTGTTTGAGGGTCATGAAATTATTATGGTATATTATATATATATTGTTGTTGTTTTTTCATGATTTTATGTTAAAAATAATCCTAGTAAATTGTTGCGACTTTAAATAATATAGTTATATAAAGGTGAAGTGATAAAATAATGGAAATGGTATTGGTCATTTTTGTGTCTAGTGTTATGAGGTTGAATATCATATAATAATCTTATAATTATATCAAACTTTTAGTGGAAGAGGTATTTTCATGGTTATTGGTTTTGTGGCCTGGAGAGGATGGTATTGATAGTGTGTTATAGTTTTAAGGATTGTGAAAAAATAATAAAACTAATGAATAAATTTAATAAAAGAAAGTGGCATAGGTTATGGTGAGCACTTCATGAATAAATAATTTTATAAATTAATTTATTTTTGTTTAAAATATTATAATATTTTGTGTATGATATTATAAAAAATGAAGTAAAATTATTAATTTATTTTATAAAAAATTGATAAAAGATTATAGAGTGTGTAGTTACTATAAATATGTTCTCAATGTGTTGAATTTGTTTTATGAAATGAAATTAAACATGTTTATAGAGAAATATAAAAAATTTCAATGAATTGTTTAATGTTTGAATTTAGGTTATGAAGTGGAAAAAATAGATGGTAATCATTTTTCTCTATATATTATAGTTGATGTGGTACTATTTTTCTTGATTAGAGGTGGCAAAAAAGATTCTGTGTTGATGATGATGTGGAATATATTATAATACTTTAGTGTTTTTTTAAAGGAAATGGAACATATTATGGGACTTACTTTTATTATATACAATTATATTTTTTCTTATTCCTTGCATACCACCTCATGAGTCAAGTAACTAGATTAATGAAAAGATGAGGTTTTGGTTACTGGATTAACCACCAATTGGAATTGTGTACTAAAATAGTTACCTTTTTGTGGTAGTTTATACCACATTATAATCTATGATGGTGTGGACTATGGGTTTGTGATAATCCCAATATTGTTATGTTTTGAATGGGAGTTACCACATTAAGTGATAATACACAATAGAACTATAATCTCTTAGACTAATATGTCATTATATGTTTTATTATAATGGGATTATAATTTAGAAGAGTTTGAATGGACCAAATATTTTTTTCATGATCAAAACAATTAATCACAATAAGGTTTTTAAAGTTAGAATGTGTTGTAACATACGAATTGATTATGAAATGTTTCATAAAACAATTTTAAAATCGTAAAGGTATCCTATAATTTCTATATAAAGGACTTCATAGTATGTGTTGTAACAACCCAAACACAGGAAACCAAGATCCTATCATTATATTAAATTACTAGAAAAAAATAAAATAGTTCCTTTAGGATCCAACTGTTTAGGTGTTTTGGAATACAAGATACACACATACATAAAATTTGAAATCGTATGGTACAACAATGACAAATATGAGAAAAAAATAATATATTATATCATATATTCAAAATTATATATAGTTTTCCCATACATTCCATTGGAAAAGGAAAAAAGGCTGATCTCTGAATCTTATTAAGTAGTAGCATACACTAGAATCTATAATAACATAACCCTAAAATAAGTTATATAGAAGGAATAAAAAACAATTTAAATCCATAATAAACTAAAGTTGAGGAAAATATATAACCTAGTAAATAAGGGGAATCCTTGATAAAAATAAACATTTATCTCATAATGATGTAATGAATGATGTTGGACTTCATAACATACTGTCAAGGCCTTGTTCCAAGATACTGTACTAAAATATGAAGAGGTATACATGGAAATCAATGATTCTTTTTTCATGATACATGTCAATGAGTTGTGTGGATTTATAATTCTATGACTTACAAATTACCTTATTATGTATAATGTATTCATCAAGATATTAATTAGGACATTTCATAAAATTCCCTAAAGAACATTTTACTTAATAAAATCTTTGTCATCCATATAATGAGAAATAAGAAAACTAAATACTTACCCATTTAATAGAATAAAAGATATTTCTAAGAAAACATCCTTGAATGAACTTTAGGTATTTGGGGTATCTTCAATGTAACAATAAGTACCCTTATCAATGAAATATAGTGGTGAGGGTACTTTCAATGTGCTTGGTTGTACATGGAATATAATAATTGGGTTCAATAGTATGCATTTTTAGGATACCAAGGAAATGGTAGAAATAATAATTCATCCTATTTCATCCTGATTATGTGAATATTCTAAAGAATATCACCCAAGGGTGTCTATCTAGGGGTTTATTCTTCAGACAACCAGTTATTCTTTAGGTTGTTGTTTAAGTTAACACTCAAACAACTTATTTTAGGGTGTTTTACCCTTGGAGTGTATATTATATAAAAGCATCCACATTCTTATATGAAGGAAAATATTTAATTTCTAGGAAACTACACGCGCCATTACCTTAAAACATTTGATATTTTTTCCACCATATGAAAGATTGATTTTTTGCAGAAATAAATGGTAACTCTTGAAATATAATAATATGAGGGAGAAAGAAAAATATAAAATATAAAATTCCTTAAATATCATATATAATTTAGTAATAAATATTCCACTGAAATGTATTCATTGAGAAAAAGTAAATATATTTTGAATATAACATGTAACAATCACAGATTTTATGTTATGTCTCTTTTTAAATCCAATTTCTTTGATAGTAAACATTTCACACAATAACAAGCTTGAACAAACAACAAAATATTATTATTTAAATGTTTCCATTATAGCCTAGCCATTACATAAGAATTTATGAATATTATTAACTATATTATGAAAATGGTTTAAAAGAAATATAATATGAATTCATTGGTAACCAATTAATTGGAAATGAAAATATAAACAATTTTAATATAATGGAAATATTTTTATTTTTATGAATCCAAAGACTTTTTGTATTAATAAATGAAAATAATTAAAATTATTAAAGGATATTAATATAATATATTTTGTATACATTCAATCAAAATTTTTTGATATTAATCTAATATATTTTATAGGTATAACAAAGGAACAAACCCAAATTTACACATAAAACCCAATATTTTTCTAAATGTAGTTTTACAACCTTTTAATGGAGAACCTCTTTTGAATCGAATTTTTGACACTATTATAAATTATTTTTCAAAAAATAAACATCATATCATAAATAAGAATATAAAAAATTACATTGTTATAATATTGTTTTATTTTTATGATAAGTTTCATGTTTTGATGAATGGTAATAAAATATTGAATTTTAATTGAACAAAGGTTTTTTATCTAAATAATTTATAGTTTTAAATTATATTTTTGATTAGTTTAAAAGTATAATTTAAAAAAAATTATCATTTAATAAATTTTATTTCATTCTAATTAATTCCACATTTAATTCCGATATAAAAATATTTCAATATTTTGAATGTTTTCACGTTAAAAACATGTTTTCTCAATAATGTCATTATTTTTTATCATGATATTTAATATTTTGTTAAATACTATTATTTCATTGCGATTATGATTTCAATATTCAAAGTGGCATGGAACACCTTAAATTTTTAATGATTTAATTATAACTTCGTTTTCTATATATCCATATTTTGTAAATATATTTTCAAAAATGTTTTTACTATTCTACAATTATTTTTTAGAGTAATTTTTTACGCTTTTGTTCTTTTTAAAATCATTTTAAAATTCTTATTTTCATATTTTTTTAAAAAGGTCCTTTTAGTCTTTTATAAAAAAATATGGAAGAATTGTTTTTTAACATATAAGGCTAAAGAAGCTTTTTCCATCGTCAGGAAGCATTGATGATTTTAATCTTCTATTATAAGATTGAAAAATCATTTTCCATAAAAAAAATTCTTTTAAAATTTTGTGTCATTTTAAATAAATTTTTAAACTATAAAAAAGGGATATTTTTATCGAGACATTTTAAATGATTTTATTAAATTATTTTCATCTATCTCAATATCCTCTATAGAATATTATTATTAATTTATGTTGATCTCTTATGATATAATTTACCACAATTAATTGAATGTTTTATGCATAAGTTTTACATTGGATGTCCTATTTTGATATCATTATTGGTTTATGGATTCATTATTCACATTTTATATGCATGTTTATCAATATGAATGTTCAGTTTGTTTATGTTTCACCCTCTTCATAAGAGGAATGCATTAGAGTTAGTAAGTGACGGAAGGGGGCTGCAATAACAACCCTACTCATTATTTATTATTTAAAATGATTTATTACATAAATGTTCTCTTAATACAAGCTAGAATATCGATATGTTTAATGTAATTGGGAATTAGGTACATTATATAAAAACTTAAAACATAAAAAAGATACAACTTTATTGAAAACTTCTTTGACATGAAAAAATGATTCCTTCATATTGAACACTGCATGGGATAACCTGATGGCATATATAAGAAATGGGTGAGCTATAAATCTGAATAAGGTAATAAAAATTTAATAACATGAGGATAATAATATATTTTAGGCAAGTCATATCAATGAGACATAAAGGATCATGAATAATAATTCATGATATAATATAGTAATCATAACATGGGAAATGTGGCAATAACATAAAATACTACATCATAAACATTACTCAAATCTACACTAACATGACATAATGGTGGAAATAATTTATATAAAGTAATAAAAAAACCCACAATCCCAAAATTACATATCATTACACTAAATATTACCCAATTCATTGGAGTTCTATCATGGCGTACAGTTTAAAAACATTTCAATCTCATGTTTAAGTGTTCCTGATAGATCATATAACATGTATTCATTAAAAAAATAATTTATTACATTATCAAGGAATTTGGAATAAATAGATATAATTCTCCAATCAATAAGTATATTTGTATAAATTTTAATTCCCTTTATAGATAAATAGGTATGGTATCCACTACACAATTAGTTCGGCATGGAAAATCGTGGTGCAATTTTGAATGCATAACGACATCATATAGAAATTATTTAAATGGGTTGATGAGATTGAAATGGGACTGTAATAATTTAGAAATTATATCAATGTTAATAGGAACATGTAAAGACATTCTTTAACATATGTAATTCTATATATATGGTGTAACATAATAAATAATATTGAAGAAATAGGAAGAAGTAAAAGAACTCTTACCAAATTTCACCATGGTAATAGGAGGAAGTAAAAGAACCCTTACAAACTTTCACCATGGTAATGGGTGTACATAAAGGTTAATTGGAGTGTTAAATGATAGTAAATAGGGATCTAATAATTTAAAAAACAAGTGTAACTTCAGTGGGATAGGTAATAATTTACCCCAATATAAGAAAATATAAACTGAAATGGTATATCATAGATGAAGTACATCGTTAAAAGAATTGAGGGAGAATACCTTACCAAATTTCATCATAGTAATGGGTGTATATGAAGTATTATATGGGTAATTAATGATAATTAATGGATTCCATCATCATATATACATAAACGTTATAGTAAGGGGTCATGGTACATGATATAACAACATATGAAAATGTAATTTAAGAAGAAAAATTGAAAATAAGTGCTTGAATGGAAATAAGAAGAGGGAAATCCCTTACTTGGATGTGTTGCTCACAAGGATTGGGATAATCTTCATTGGATCTTGGGGTTCCTTAGGAGAACTATAGGGATTATAGGGAAGAGTTTGGATGATCTTGAAGGAGTTTTAGTGAAGAGAAATGGGACCTTCGATGGGTTTATATAGGAAAAGAGGAAAATTTCTTTATTATTTTGTTTTTGGACACTACGTATTAAAATATTAAAAACAACAAACCATTCCATGATTTATGGAAACAGAGAGTGGTATACATTATTTTATGAGGAAAAGTTCCAAATTTAATAAAATATTTCCCTTTCTTATGTGGGTGAGTCACACTTATAAAGAAATAATTTTAAAATCGTAAAATTTATTATAAGTCCATGAGGATTTACTAAGGCTTTATAAAATAAATAATATAAAAATAAATTACATTATTTTAAATGAAAAAATATATATATGTTCAAGGATGCCTTTTATAGTATTTATTACATAACTATTGTTCTATTATGATCTCATATCATCGTATATTTATGTGGTATTTAATTTTCTACAAAAAATTTGACTGTCATCGAAAATTATAAAAAATTCAACGATGGAAAATTTAGACATTATGATTCAAAAAATAATATTCATTTTATATATATAATTATCTAAATATGTGAATTTTCACTTTTAAAACAAAAACATAAATTTATTGAAAATGACGGGGTTTTTTACAATAACATTTTTTGAACCCTAAAAAATTATATTTGAATTCATAAATAATTATATTTTAATTTATATTTCAATAAAGTAATTTAATAATAATATTATAATATATTATTTATTTCATAAATTTATTAATTCATCAAAATAAATTTCTTAATTTAATTTTAATATTAACTAAAGAAACTATTTGTGCTTTAAAAACCATTTACAAAGTAACAATAATAGGAAGAAAACCTATTCATTTTTCTATACGAAAATAATTAACATAATATTATTGTTAGGTTCTTGATAAATATATTTTAATTACATCATCATATTCCCTAGGTGTAGTATGTGTGATGGTGGGGCTTTCATGGGGTCGTTATATGAACATAGTTTGGGTCATGATCTTGATTAGCTTGAACTTCTCTTATAGACTGTTTTTGTCATGCGTAAGTTATTGTATATCTGCTTGGGATTGTATAGGTAAAATCCCAGAAATGATATCTCCCTAGGAATCTATGATTAATGGTATTTATAGGGTATGATCCTATATGTTGAGGCCATAACATTTTTTGTAAAACACATTTGAATAATGGAAGCATAAGATAAGAAACTTTGTCTCAACCTCTCTCCCCCCAGTGCCCCCATCCATCCCCTACCACCATACATTTATCCCTCTCCTTCAGAGCACCCCTAGCCTATATCCTACCCCTTTATCTCCCTCCCCCACCCCTACCATCCACTAGTGCTCTTGTCCCACCCCCCTCCTCCTTTCCCTTCCCCCCTGAGCACCTCCTTGAATGCTGAGTGATAGTCCTTTATCATCCAACCATCTTGTCAAGTTTGGGATCCCCCTACTCAACTAAACCCCATCCCTATACCTCAAAATCCACCTTTTCATCACCCAAGATGCTTTTATTTCAATCTCCCATGTAGCATGGAATATTTACTCCCATCCTCTCCCTTGTCTCCTTATCCAACACCTTCACTATGCTGGAATCCCCTTCCAATACTCTTGAGAAGCTAGTTATACCGGTCACTATCCCCACAGGCCATCTTCCCCCATAGTGGGGTTAAACCTAGGTCACAAAAAAAGGTTCCTAAGGAACATTGATCTTTGTACCCTATTCTTACCTTTTGGCTAGTGACATAGCCAAAAATTATATCATCTAATGATTTCTCTCATTTTATGGAATGCTTGTGGCTTTAGATCTCAAGAAAAAAATTGAATTTATTTACAGCGAAATCCATCAATCCCACTATTTTTTGGATAACATTTCCAATCCCACGTAGTAGAGTTCCATGATTGGTTTCTTTCTATACAGCATAGTTATTCACAACTTCATGCATACACACTCTATTAATGGGTACATATGGATTTTTTGGAATCCTAGATTTACGGTTGAAATGGTGGTAGCCTCGGTCCAATACATTACTACCAAAATCTCCACTAGATATCACAATATGATTTTTTCCTTTTTCAATACTAAATGTGATTCTTAGGCTAGAGAAGCCCTCTGTCATGACCTGGGGTGCTTTGATCCAAGTGACCTCCCATGGTTTGTGGGAGGCAATTTTAATGTCATCTCGGGTGATAGATGGATGAAAGGGTGGGGTCCTACCTCTTGGAAGTCAATACAAGATTTCATTTTCATTATGACTTGTAATGGGATCTCAGATCGTGGGTATTTAGGTGATCATTTCACCTAGTGAGATAACTAGAGAGGAAAAAACTATACCTGGTTCCATCCTAATAGTTTCCTGTCTAACTTGAATGTTATCTTCTCTTTTCCGAACATCAAGATCTATCACCTTCCAAGAGGTCTCTTGGATTATTCCCCCATTACCGTGGCCCTATCCCCCAAATCTAGAAATGCTGACTAGTTTCAATTCTCAAATATATGGACATCTAATCAAGAGTTACATCATGTGGAGAGTGATTCATGGACTAAAATAGTGGTTGGTAGTAGGTGGTCTTGCTTACAAAAAAATATTTGAAATCTCTATGAAGACCTGAAATATTTTGATAAGAACCTTCCCTCTCGTTTCATCACCTATATTTGATCATAGTAGAGTTGGATCGTTAGGATAAGGTGTTGGAAATATCATGTGATGGAAACACCATTAATTAGCTATCTCTTAGGAAGAACACCATGAAAGATATACTTTTGTAATTGGAGAATATTTCATATGATCAATAATGGATAAAATGGATATTTGATGGTGATAAAAACTCTCCATTTTTATATGATTTAGTGGAAGAATGAAATAGGTTCCTTCGGCCCAACTTTCACCTGGATGATGAAACCTTCACCGATGACCATGGAGTGGTGAGTGGTATGAAAAACCTTCACTTCCAAACTCTTCTTGCAGGTTCAAACCCCCATATGGTTGTCAGATATCCCAATGGCTGCATTGAGGCCTTTGAAAGCATTCCCAACGTGTTTTCTTCAATGATGAACTCTACTTTTTTCCTTGATGTCGAAGGAGCATGAGGTCTTTAAGAAAAATTCCATCCTTAATCCATACAATTTAGCTGGTCTAGATGTCTTCCTTGTTTCGTTCTATGTGGACTCCTGTAACATGGTCAAAATGGATGTTTTCGAGGCCATTAAAGATTTATATTATGGTGGATACTTTATCCATGTGGCTAGTGCGAAAACATTGGATTTAGTTCCACAGGTTAAGGATCCATCTTCATTCAATCTGTACTGCCTGATACGCATTTATAGCTTACCATATAAAATTTTTTCCACCATTATCAACAGGTGACTCTTGATTCTCTTACCTTGTATGGTTTCAGATGATCAACATGGTTTCATCATAGGAAGATCCATATAAGGAACCATTGGTTTGGCATAGGAGATGATTTGAAACATCAACATTAAGGTGACCATCTTTAATATCATTGTCAAATTGGACATGGAAAAGAATATGGTAGAATGGAATAGGTATTTATTTTAAAGGACCTATCAGTTATGGGCTTATCCAACTATTTTGGTGATCTCATATTCAGGTTCTTTAGCTCATCTTTGTTGACTATCTCATTCATGGGAAAATACTTTGGTTTCATTAACTCAGTGTAGGGAATAAGACAAGGTGATCCTCACTCTCCTATCCTCTATATTATTGTGCAAGATTATCTTAGCAATCCCATCAACAAGCACATCCAGGATGGTACCATTCTCCCTTTTCGGTGCAACAAAAAAAAATCGGAGTGTCTCAGCTCATGCACGTAGAGTACACTTATTTATTTAACAATAGTATAAAAAGATATATTTAGGATTTAAATGTTCTCTTAAATAATATTATCATTAGAGTGGGTAGCTTGTCAAACTTGAAAAAATATGTATTTATCTATCATCACATTATTTAGACAAGAGGGAATGGTCCAAGGAAAATTAGTTTGGCATTAATATGCATACTTTCCCAATGTATTATTTAAGTGCTCCTATATTATCCCCATAAAAGGCTCAATTCCAACATTTCAAAGAAGTGGTGGAAACGATAATAGGCTAGACAAGCAAGTATAAAAATAGATTTTTTTTCTTTAAGAGTCTGTTTCACCTTCGTTAATAGTGTACATACTATTATACCCCATGTACATTCTATTTTTTCTCAAATTACTTAAGGTTGTCACCAGAAACATCAACACTATCCTCTACTCCTTCATTTGGGATAAAAATGTGAATGGAAAGCATAATTGGGCATCCAGATCTATGATGGATTGGTCAGGCCATGATGTTTGCATAAACATATGCAGCATCTTGGGAGAAATTCATTAATTCCTTGTAAAGTTGGCATGTGAGGTTCTTGAAAAACTCAAGCTGTGGGGTAGGATTGTGTCATAAAAATATGGCCCGGTCTTGTAGTCCCCTCTTAAGAAATATTCACCCCTCAGGATGGTGGTCCACCCTCACTTATAGGCTATTTAGCTTCTCTATAAGTGGATCATTGGTAATGGTAACATCCATTTTTAGAACCAAAACTGGTTAGACTCCCTATTGGTTTTTCCATGATTTCCTTTTCGGATCCCCACATTAATGAGGAAAATATTTTCCCTAGTTTCACCAAGGTTGTTTTAACTAATGATAAGTGTAAGAACTTGACCTCATTGAGATATCATGTTGCCTAGGTCTTTTTGTTTTCATAGGTTTTTCACTGGTCATAATTTCTGGGAATCAATGTCATTGTTTGATCACACCTCCACAAGTCCTGGAAGATAGTGTACTACTTTATATATCTAGTAGATCTTAGATAAATTCAACCTTTTAGTTTGTGAAATCTGTATCAAATCCTTTTCAACTAATGAAAACATCATGTATTTTGGCATTAGAATCAAATAAATGTGTTTTTGCTACAATAATACTCATGAGGAAACCACATTTCACTTTTTCTAGAGAAACTAGGAATTCATGATTTGGGGAAAATTTGGTGACCTCAGTATCATATCTTGTAGAACTTCTTTAGGATCCACCCTTTTCGACTGATGGTTTTTGGGTGCGGAGAGTAATAGTGCAGAGTGAAAGGAAATATTGATAATTTTTTCTACATAGTGTTGGTTCATCGGGAAATCCTAGAAAAAATCAAAAAAATAGGGTCACTCCAGTTAGAGGCTAGCTCGTGAAGTCAGGATTAGAAGTCTGTTTCTTGACATGTCTCGTTATTTCACTAAATGGAGAAAATCTCCCTCTTAGTTTCCTCTACATATCTATATCCTCTCCTCCCCTCCCCCTTATGGGGCCCTCCAGGGTCACTGGGTCATATGATATTCACACAAGAGCGGCCCAAAGATGATTATAAATGGATCTTCAAACATTTGCATGATTTTGGTGGGATGGTTAGGTACTCCAACAGTTCCATTTTTAGCCTTCTTTTTTTCCTTTGGGCTTGTAAATTTCTATCAGGTGGTGGCTCAAGCCCTTCTCCCCAGAATCAATATTTTTAGTCAGCACAATATCCCTCTAGAAGCGGTTGAAACATGCTCTCTCATCATCTTCATATTGCTACATGGATGGTGTGATACTCCATGGATGATCTCTAACTATATCTGTAAGTGAAAAATACTCACTACCAATTTCATGGAAGTTCTCTATAGTTGGCATTAATGTAATAATTTTTTTGATTTATTGGCCTCCAAGGCATCTCTAAGGGAATCAGTGCTCGTATTCTCTAGCTTGGGATCTTTCACACGTAATGAAATTAGTGTTTTCTTAGGTGATTCTCTTTGTATCCATTACTATATGCCCTGTAGTATCTCCTTTTTTTATTTTACTTTGTCATTTGTCCCCACTCTTTCATAAATAAAAGAATGATGATGATGAGATGATGTGTGATAGTTTTTCAATACAAAGTCTTAGGTTGTTTATGTTTCGCCCTTTTCAAATGAGGAATGCATTGTACTTAATAACTGGCATGAAGGGTACGTGATAGCACCTAGATTCATTGATATGTCTCGTGAGACCAAATATTTTGAGTTTTGGATGTTGCCTTACCTGTTTATGCATTGTTTCTTGGTCAAATACCTGACTGTACATTTATGATGTCTTTCATTAATCTTTCTCTCATTATGAGATTAGTTATTTATATTACATGTGATTATTAGATTTTTATAATATCCATGGTTATTTTTCATTATCATGTGATTATTTATATGGAATTATTTCATTATAATTTATTCTTTCAATGTTATAGTCAAAATTATGTTTAAATGGAATGTGTTTTATTTATTTAACTTTCCTTAATAATTTATGCATATTTATGATATCTTCCATTGTATGTATACATTTAATGAGCATATGAGCTCACCCATTCCTTATTTTTTATTTTTCCTCAGGATTCCAAGATGTATGTTGTGCTTTACATTCCGAGATAATCTAGGAGAATAATTGTGTTCATAAAGGAATCATTATGTTGTATTTTTATAGTTTCAATTATAATGTATGCTTCAAATACGTATCAAGATTTCCTAAAATACTAAATTGTTCAGTCACATGGAATGTGATTCCTTGTATAATATGCAAATGTAACAAACTAACCCATGACTCTAGGTAAATGGGGTCAGGTGTGTTACGTAACACGAGACCCAAAAATAAAAATTACAATGGAAAACCTCAATTATGGATTGGGTATAAATTTAATCAAAATATCATGAAACAGAGAAATAAAATTGAACTTCAAGTACCATGTATAAATGTATTTTATTATATGAAATCTTAAATAGATAGTATATACACCACATAATTAAAATTGGGTTCATAAAACCAAATATGCACCAAAAAAAGAAATTTGATACAGAAAACCCTTACCTATTATCCAAACATCAATGAAAATAATTTAAAATCATATATAACAAACATATCTACATTAATAAATTTCTTATGAGACTTAATAGTATATATTTATTTTCATACTCTTTATAAATAGTCATTCTCTATATGAATTCAACCTATTTTCCAAATCACGTGTTAATAGTTTTGATCATTTGTACTCATTTTTTAATTATGGTGTTTGTATTAATTATTATTATAAATTATACATTACAATGGAATTAATTTTACTATTATGGATTATTTATAATTATATTTTTTTCATAAAATTCATTTCCAGATTTTTTAGTCTTTATCCATGAAGATGAAATCGATAACATACATGTTTTGGTGATTCATGTCGATCGAAGGTTGTTTCCTTAACTAATGAATTAAATTTTAATATAACATCATGAAAAAAAAAATTGTTAACACATTTATATTATATCATAAAATTAATTATGTTTCCATAATCATTCAGGATATAAATTCATCTTATTGTTTAGTTTGGTGGTTAAACCGACCCTATCAAGAACACACCGAAATTTAAAAAACCATTATGACATTTATCTATTTTGATATCAATATAATAGAATAATAATGATATTATTTAGTGTTTATTGGTGTTATATATTATAATTAAAAATTAATTAGAATGATAATCATGGATATGAAAATATTACATAATTTTAATAAAATATCTTCTTCTTAGTATTCTTGTGTTAAGTGATTGAATTATCAATGATCGTTTATTGATCAAGGAATTAATAAATTCTAAAAATAAACATTATTTTATTATAAAAAACATATTACTCATTAAATCCAATCTAGAAACAATTAAAGATGATCAGTGATGAAAAATGAATTTTGTTTCCCATGGTGGAGGTAGTCGGCATGTACAAATGAGTGTCGATTTCATTTTTCCTAATGGATTTGATATATGAATAAAAAAAGATAATACCATTAATATAGTAACATTAAATTATATAAAGGATGATAATATCATTAAATTTTGTGTGTAAAGAATAAATTTTAATGTTTATAATTTAGATGAAAATCCAAGTGGTGGATAATACACACGTCGGGGACTTGAATTTTCCTTGGAAGCCATCGTGAAAAGAAGACATTATGCTAAAAAATAGTGAAAATGTTTTTTTAACATTGTATAATGTTCTAGTATCTAAAAAATGGAATTTTTTTAAGGAAAAATATAATGTCCATGTGAGTCTTTATGTGGTGGGAGTGTTACCCTTTTATAAGTAGAGAAAAGGTCAGTTTTGGGATTAACTCATACTTCTTCAATATTGTAAAGTTAATATTCAATGGAAAATATCCCTAAAATTGAAAAAAGTCAAGGACAAAGATATTATTGCGTGAAAAGCACCAAAAACTCTTTTTTCTAGACATATAAGACAATTTTAGGGTGTTTTCTTTTGACTTTTTGTCTTTTCCGCTAATTTACTTTTAACTTAGTAATTAATTTTTAAAACTTATTTATGAATTTTAGGGTAAAATTTTATATTTACCCATTGAACTCATTTAAAACTTATTAAATAAAATTTTAGGATCATTTTATCAAATAAATTTCCAAAATTCATGAAATATTAATTTTACAATAAACACAAAATTAAATATAACAAAAAATTTTTGAAAAAATAACTTTTATTGGATTTAAATTTATATATAAGACATAATTATCTTAGATATTTATTTTCAGAAAATAAATTGATTTTTTATAATTATATTGATTCTATAATCCAATAAAGGAAACCCAAAATCAAATCTTTGATGAAGAAACGTGATTGAATGAAATGAAAAAAATATTAATGCAACTTTTTTATTAATTCTAACAAATTTGGACATTGGATATAATATTTCAAATATTATTTTAAATTATATATTATTATTCCAAAAAATTATATCTTTTTAATTAAAATAATACTTTAATATTATAGGTCATTTTACATTATGAAAAATCATAAAAAATTACAAGTTTCTCCTAATCAGTATTATTTATTTAAAAACCAATACTTTTATAAAAAGATCAAAAAATAATATTATAATACATTTTATATGATTAATACTTATACACATTTACTTGGGTAAATATCAAAGTCTTGATTTTAACATTTATATAATTTATTTCATAAATCCTCTTTAGAGTGTACATTAATTGATAGTTCTGGATATTGTGATTACCTATTATAGTAGGTTCTTGGGTAGTACATTTCACCAAATTAATTTCACACTCAAAATTGGGGTATATATTTTCTATCTAAAATATACTAATATTGTTTCCCCATGGTTTTGTCCAGATACTAGGTGTCCTCTTCTATTTTGTGATTTCTATAATGGAAATTCACTAATTTAGTTGTCTAATTATATAATAATTTCTCTCTTCTATTAATAATTTTTATAGGATCCTAATTTTGAGACCAGACAAGCCACAACTCTATTCCCTCATATGTGAGGACATGCATTGGATCTCACATGTATTTCCTGATAAATTAAACATGGAAGTCATCATGTACCATAGAAAGTTTGGAAAAAGAGCTAATCAGTAATCTAAAACTATAATTTTTCTTGTATTTCAAAAGGCAAAATGTACCAAGGGAGTAACTTACACTTTTTACAAAATCATAAAAATCCCTTCCATTGTGAATCCTTCATGAATATGTGATCCCCAACTTTAAATATTACATATTTCATTCTATTATCTATATAAATCTTTTTTATACTCTAGGTTTCCTTTATAATATCTAGAATAGTTCATACATTAACATTCATCTCCTCTATAATATATGATGCAAAAAACATTCTTTCTCCCACTTCATCCAAAAATGTTAGAGTACAAAACCTCTTCCAATACAATGATTCATATGGATCCATCTAGATTATTTAATGGAAGCTATTATTGTATAAATATTCCAAAAAATGTAGATATCGATACTACATACCCCTAGAGTTATGATAACAAGATATTATCATTTCATCTAAATTCTAGATAGTTCTTTCAGGTTTCCCATTAGTCTAGGGATGATATGTAGTATTTAAATTTATCTCAGTGAAGATATCCATTTGAATATTTTTTATTAATTTAAATGTTAATTGAGGGTCATGATTATATACAATTGATATAGGTTCCCCATAAAGCCTTATGATTTCATTAATATAGAGACAGGAAATGTGTTTGCGTGGTACATCTTCTCTTATTTCTAATAAATGAGAAGTTTAAGAAAGAAGATATGTGATGTCCCATAATACGTCGTTCTCTATTAGAGTCTTTGTTATTCTAGTGAAAAATTATTGTGTAATAGTTTCCCACATTTATATAGGTTTTGGTAAAGGTTTCATAAGTGCCTTTGTATTTTTTCTTTCATTGATACCTTTGGTCATTCTAAACATCTTGAAACGTAGTCCAAAATTTCCCACTTCATACCAACCAACCAAAACTTTTCTCTTAAATCCCTATACATCAATATTCTAAAAGCGATTTTAAAGACATTTGAGTTGTCTATTTTATCTAGTAGGTCCTTCTTCATCTCTTGTGTGGATAAAACCTATTACTTCTTCCAAAATTCAAACACTCTATATCTATTTATAAACTAATTCAATCTTCTTTTATTTAATTCATTACTTTTACATTGTAGTTCTTTATCATCATGTTGGGAAATCTCTATATTCTGTAGTATGAATGGATTAATCTTGTAAAAGTAATGATGGAACCCCCTTCCAAATAATCACCTTATCCATCATTAACATATCTTTGTTATAGGATCCCTATTAATCCTTATCATGGTCAAGAATTAGTGATACCCCCTAGTCAATATATATAGACCATGTAGTTTCCTTATGAGCGTAGAAGTGTATCGATCAATCCATGTACTATAATAGTTCTAAAAATCCTTGTTTCCTCATGTTATGGTCCTACTTGGAGAAGATAAACAATAATATCTTTTGTTACATGTATATATATCACATCCTTCACCGTAAAGTTACTTTTCTATATTATCAAAGAAACAATTATGGCTTCCAGCTCATTTTCCTGTGTTATATAGTTCTCTTCATGTATTTTCAATTGTATTGATTCCTAGTAAATCACAACATCATTATTCATATGGATACAAACAATTCCTTTATTTGATGTATCACTATATATTACAAATCCTTATTTTCCCAATGTTTCAATTAAATACACTATATCAATTAGTTTTTACCTAATCTTTTCAAAAATTCCTTATATTCTCCGAACCATGTGAATTTTACCCCATTATGCATTAATTTGCATAACTGGTTGTCTAACACAAAAAAAAGCTATAACAAAATTCCAATAGTTAATTTCTTAACAAAGGAAACAAAAACTCTTAGTTGTGTTAATAATTTTAGTTCATTGTTTAACTAAAATTACCATTTATGAGTCATTATATATTCCACCCCTAGAGAAAATATATCCATGAAAATAGAGATCCTTTAGAAACAATTTACCCTTACTATATTCCCAAATAATTCTTCTTTTCTAATCTTCTACAGATTTATTTATAGTTATGTCTCATTCTCTTTATATATACTAGAGTATATCAAGATATCTTAAATTAATACAACTAAACAATTATGAGGATAATCCGTGAATAATCTATTCATCAAAACCATAATGATATAAGGTGAATTAGTCAATCCAAAAGGAATTATTGTATACTCATAACGTCTATTTTTCGTTCAAAATGTTGTCTTTGATATATCATCCTTGTCCACCCTTAGGTAATGGTAACTAGATTGAAGAATGATATTTACTATAATCCTTTATGTTGATCAAATATTTCTTCAATTCATGCAAAATGATACATATTCTTTATTTTAATGACATTGATCTTCGAATAATCAATGAATAATCTCTCATACCCATCCTACATTTTTTGGAATAAAATTGGTACCATATACGATAACATAACAGGGAATATAATAGTGACCCTCACCATTCATACATAGACATTACATCACTTTTTTGGAATACTTAATACATTACACAAATACACACCCAAAGAACGCATTATTTTAATGCCTTCGGAAACAAGGAACACATTCTTCTAATTTGGTTAAATATCTTCAACATATCCCATAAATATCAACCCATTTATTACCCATAACTAAAACCTTTCTTTATAAAGGAAAATGAAATATAAGAAAACTAGGGTGACATCAGATTCTCAATAAGTGTGAAAAATAGACATGTCAACATAATCATAAACATAATTTTATGAGAACATGGTCATGAAAATAGAATATCATACCCTACATATCAAATATCATAAACATGAATCATGGAATAATGATTGGAAGTTCATAAAAATGAATTGTAAGGAAATAAAGAACATGATCCATGAAATCATGACATATGAATAAAACATGGAATAGATGAAGACACGTAAACATATAATAATGATTTCAAAAGTATTCAAGGCCTCACTTCTAAGGCCGGATTGGTAGTATGGGTTCACTTCCCATACCATCTTGGTAGTCATATTTTACTGCCACAACCATCTTGGTAGTCGTGGTTCATTCCCATAACATTCATTGGTAGTCATGGTTCACTCCTAAGACCATCTTAGCAGACATGGTCCTTCCTGTCGATCTCATGAGATATCAATCTTTAGTGAATGCCTTGGAGGGGGATATAGGTCCCACCCATATCATAGTGAAATCATACATACATGTGTCAAAATATCATATAAAATCATATCATGGCCATTATAATGGAAAGGGTTTAATAATAATGAAATCATATCATAACCTTTGGAAAAAATAGGGTTCATAATCATTTCATCAAAATCATAACCCATGAAAATAATTGAGTTTCTTAAACATCGTCTCATTAAAACATAAACCATTCGATGAATGGATATGAATAGTATTCTAGTTATTTAATAATGTATATAATCGTAGATGGGGACTGATTTTTAGAGATCACTTGGAACATGAAAATAAACTTTTTAAAACATAAAAAAATTCCAAACCATTTTCATTAAAACCACTTTGAAAACATATAAAATAATCTTTAAAAATCATTAAAAATTGTTCTTGAGGAAAATATCCTTTCTTCATTAAAATAATTTCATTTTATTAAAATGTTGTGCAATTTTAAAAGAAAAAACATTATTTTAAAACAAACTTGTATGGTTATAAGTTATTATTTGAGTAAATGATATGACATGAAATAATAAAAATCTATTCATGCTTTATAAGTTAAAAAAACATTCTTATTGTACTATTTCCGAAAATTTCCAAACGTTCCTTGTCAAGAAAATGAAAAAATATTCATTTTTAACCATCTAAAAAAATTACATACATGGGTAAAAATGACTTTATATAATTTTATAGTAATAGTAAAAATATATTGGGGTAAAGTTTTAATAAACATTGACATGGAATATAAATATTCCCTAGTAGATACTCACGTATAAACAATCCCAAATAAAAAAAGAGATTGTGAAATTAACCATTACAAATTTATTATCACTAGAATCATATACCCCATGAAAAAAAATTATATGGATACAAATATATCATAATATTATGGATAAGTATCATAAAATTCATTCATGGGTAGTATATATACCATGTATAAGAAGTAAGTAGTTTATAAGGCATGTGTCTCACAAAAGTAAAGGTGAGACAAAAATCTCTTACCTTAGGTCTGATCCCCTCTGTTCAAGTTTTAAAATCCTTTATAGTAGATTTAAACATATTATTAACATATAACATAATCATAATAATATTTATGATATCATTTATTACTGATTTATGAAATTATATTACATGTTTATTAAAAATTATAGGTTAAAGGAACGTTTCAGGTAATAATTACCTTATTAATCGTATGTGGTTTGACTTTGTATTATTGATTATAATAAATATATCATGATTTAATTAATTATACTATATATAAAATGAAATTAATATATTTAATATTCAGTATATAATTATTTATGACAATCTTTAATGATAAACAAAATACACCGTTCATGGAGATGGTAGGCCGTATATATGCATGACCGTTGTTTTAATTTTCTTGTCAGGTTAAACAAAAGGAGAGTATATAATTTATTATTATTAATGAATCATTTTAATATCATATATATAATATATTTTCATCAAATTAATCATTATCACCATACATGTGTAATATAGGTTAATAACGAGTCATGTCATATCGTGGAGGTGGTAAGCCATATGTACAAACAAGTGAAATTATCATTTTACCAAAATATTAGATGGTAAAATGGTAGAAATGATGTTATTATTAAATTGGTATAATTATATTATAAATATAATATATAATCATTAAACTCAACCTAATTCTTAGTCTTTAAATACGGTTATGAAAAACAGATCACACCATGGCTTGGAGAGAGTATGTCATATGTACACAAGCATGGTGATATTGTTTGGATGGATAAAAGGATGGATATGGTTTTCCCATAATCGTAATAAAAACTTATTATATATTTTATATTCTATTTATTTCATTACTAAGTAAACAAAATAATAATATGAAGTAATAGATAAAAAGAAATTGAATTGGATTGCTAAAATAACTACCTCTTCTTCGGTGGACTTGCTTTGGATCTCCTCTTAGGGACACAATGGATGATCTTTTTTAAAAACCAGGACCTCTATAACTTAACTAAGAATGTTTTTTAGGATAACTGAAAATCATTTAATCGAGGTATAAGGATAAAAGTTGTGTGAGGATGTGAGGGAGGATGTTCCCTTTTATAAGAGAGGGAAGGGGCACTCTATGAAAGTCTTCAAACATTAAATTAATATAAATTTACATTCAATTTAAAATAGATAAAAAGTGATTTATTGAGAATATAAGATGATTATGGGTCTATGTGCTCTCACCCAAGTATTTCTATATAGGATTAGGTGACATTCTCATCCTTATATTTAGGTTTTAACCCTTAGTAAACCCTTTAACTCTTACCATGACAACTTATATATTTACTCTTCAGGGTTAATATAATTACTATAAAATTCCAAAAGAATACCAAGTGGATCATTGATCACGTATTTATCCTTATTATACTTATTTAGATAAATTATCTATTTTATTAATTTTATATCATTTAATAACATATTATTTATTTTAAATTATTTTTACGTCCATTTTGATACATTTTACAATTTGTCTTTTAAAAAAGATTTTCAAAACCGGATAACTTCGAAATAACAAACATAATATTTCTAAAACATGTCTACTTAATTTTTTTAAATTATTGTTTTATATTAAATATTTCAAATTATATTTATTTTGAAAATTTTATTATCAATTAGTTGATATATCCATTAATTTAAAAATTATTACATCATTATTATACAAGCATTTAATTATATTATTTATTCTATAAAAATTAAAAAATAACGATAAAGAAAAATTTATTATCTTTAAAATGACTATTTATTTTTGAATTTATATTATGTATAACACTATATTACAAATGATTTACTTATTAAAATTATGATTATGACATTGTTAACTTATTTTTAAATAAAATATAATAAATTCAATATTCTTACCCAAGTAGCTTAAAAAGGGTATAATTTCGAACTAATCTTCATTTTAGTAAAATCACACTTATACAATGAAATTATTACAAGTTTTAGGGTAATTTTATAATATTATAATATTATTTTTACATTTAATTTCTCAGTTTACCATTAATCGTGGTAAATAAAAATACTAAAGTTACTATTAAAAAAATAATAATTTTTTCTCAGTAGAAATTTTTTTTCATACTTATTAAAACGAGTAATGCCTATTTTTTAAAATTCAATTCACAAATATAGAAAAATTAAGAATATTTTTAGTCCCACAGACGTGGTAAGAAGGCGAGTAAAATGAACGTTCAAATGTTTAATAAGTTTTTATATATAATTTTAATATAAAAAAGATTCAAATGACCTATATTGTATAATTATATATATAATTGATCTATTTTTACTATAAAATAAATTTAAATTATAATAATTATTTAAACAAAAAATGCAGTTTTTTAACAACGATGCAATAATTTACACTATTCATCAAAAAATGAAACATCATAGAAAAATACTAAAAATTCACCCTAAGTTAATTTTGACATTAAAAATTCAAAAATAAATTGTTTATTTTACCAAATTCAATTTCTATGAGTTTCTAAAATTAATTTTATTATTGTTACCAGAAGGACATAAAAAGTAGTTCGTTTAAGAAAATTGTATTTCTAAACATATAAATACATTACCAAAAATTAAACATTTCATTATAAATGTGATCTATTTATGTGAAAACATTATATATAACATTTAAAAAGTAGTTATTACCATTCATAGTACTATATTTATTCTCTTGTATATAACTATCTCCTTTAAATAATTATAATAACAAACTATTTTTTAGCAGAGACTCAGTGTAGCCTGTTGCACAAGCCAAGTAGGTGTTGCACTTAGTGATAGCTTAACGTTGTGTTGTTTACTACATAATCCAAATTTCGATGTTTTATATAATAATAAAAATCTATACTCAATTTTACATGGTGTGAAAAATTTCAAAAAGATTAAATCAATTCAAAATATAATAATTCACAAAATCTTGGGGTGTTATATTCTATCCCCCTTAAAATAAATTTCATCCTCAAAATTTATCTGGATTATCAAGGGTTTAATACTTGAAAGATTATTTCATATAAACCCACATCATAACAATGAATTCAAAAACATCATTTTAAAAATGAATTGTTGTAAAATAATAGTTACCCAAAGAAAATCATTATTATATCTCTACGTATGAGAACATTAGTGAAGATTTGTACCTAGAGGAAAAGCCTAAATAATCCTAGGTATTGATAAATATCACTGATCATAAGAAATTGGGTGATCCGGAGAATGTTAACAATCACAAAAAAAACTAATAAATCATGAAATAGGTAATGGGTAGCTTCAAAAATGATGATAATATAACACCCTTTTACATCATGATCCCTTTTAATAATGTTGATGAATTTTCATGAGGATATATACATAATTTATTTCAAAATATGCTAAAGCTTTTGTTGTTCCATGATTAATTTAAACTCCATATCTTATATAATGAAATGAAGTTGAATTTATCACTCATGAAGTGTCAGTAGATCTAGATATCCATAAATAGAATGATAGGTCATTCAATATGTCAGTATCACAATAAAAAGGTTAGAAAAAGTTATCAAATATGCATAATTGCACCTATTGTAATATAATACATTAATCAAACAAACTATGTCTGAAGTTTAACATAAACATTCCATTAATGGATAACCGTATAATCTTTCTGAAAGATGAAAATCCAAAACATGATATATAGGTTCACTAAATTAGCTTAACTTTTATCTTTCATATATCACAAGGTGATATTTGGTTGTCACATTCCAATCATGTGAATACCATAAATATGTATTAACTTGAAGCATGTTAATAGCCTGAAATACCATATTTCTTTATTGGAAACATGCATGTTTCCTTATTTCAATGTTTATTGGATATATTCATTAAGTCCAATAAGTTGTAAACTTCATCCCTAATAGTATAACCCACCTATACATAAATCCTTAATTAGTTATAAGGTAACTTGTATCGTCTAATTTACTTATTCATATCCAACATATCTTTATCCTATTATCTCATCATCATGCTAACATTAAGGGTTATCATTCGCATAATCATGTGTTTTCCAAAATATCAACATATCACCTTAATCACATTTCATGGTTACCAGTTACATTCCATATATGCTCTTAAATCATTATGTAAAAAACTAAAGTGGACCAATACGTAAATGTTTCATTATTCAATAATACCATAAATGTACTTCCACAACATTATCATTGAATTCTAATACATAAAAAACAATCATTCCACAACTTTTTTTCCATACTCCACATCTCTAATAGTGATCACATGACATTTTTATTTTCATTTATCCGTAAGAGGATATTGAAATCAATCATCATTGATAACCTATGTATTAGGTAACTAGTTAGGATAATCCACATTCTCTATACTGTTGTTGCACTGAAGTGGGGGAGGTTCATTCTATATGACTTTCTCCCCATTCACTTTATTATTTAACTTATTCCCATCAATTCAACACTCAAATTCCTGGTGACCTTTATTTTCACACATAAAACTATTATTAGACCCCTTAATACAATGTCTTCTATTATTTTTCCCACTCTTAGAGCATTATGGAAGGCTCCAATTATTCTCTTTGTGATTTTTATATTTTCCTTTAAACTCAATATTCCTCTTCTTATTAAAACCATGTGATCGATATGTGACTCCAACAACCATTTCAATGTTGATTGTACAATGAAAAATCTCTTCATAGCTACTAAAGTATCTTATGGGTAACTCCCTTATAATACTTTACTTTAAGCCACTGAATAACAATTCATCTTTACTTTTTGGATGGATGATAATTCCATAAGTGTACCTCTCATGTCTTATGAAATTGGATTCATAGGTACCGACTGATTCTTTATCCCTTTTCTTTATCTTTAGAAACACCTTCTTTATTTTCATACAAAGAATATGAGGAATGTACTTATTAAAGAATAAGTTCTTTAAGTCATCCTAATCCATGGATTCAATTTAATCTTGTCACTTCATTTTCATGATTAGATTATACCACTGGTCTGCTTCACCTTCTAACAGATAAATAGATAGAATGAATTTCTCATGTTATGAACTCTAGAGAACAAAGAATAGCCTTATAGTGGTACAGATCCATTGTTTGGAAAAAATTGGAATAAAATAACAGCTGCAAGAAGGTTGGTGTTACCTCTTGAAGGTCTCAATATAATGTTGTTCCCTCGGTTTCTTATTTGGAAGTCCAGAATGATTCATATATTGAGAAATCTAGGTGACCATTGCATTTGAGATTTTGCATTTGAACTCTCATATCATTAATTTGTACAGAAGTATAACGGTTTCATTTCCTATCACAATTATCAATTACATTGTTCATTTGGGTTCCATCCATTGACTAAAACCAAATTCATAGAGTAATAAACAATTATCATATTGAGGAACCACACAATCATGAAAATTCACTTATAGGATGTCTAAATTATGACACATTCTTAAATTTATGACTCCTTAGGTTCTCCCTATATTATTTCAAAACAAAATCAATTTAAACCCTTCATAATAGTTCATGAATATTTTTTGAATTTTAAAATCATATCCCCAGTGAGTGTCAAACAAGCTATGAAAAACAACATGTTGTCATGTATCAGGTTACGCCATGTTTGGACCGATGCACCTTGGGGGACATGTCACCCCTAGGAACATTAGTTCTAGATCAAAAACCACTTGTAGTTCCAATAAAAGGATATATTTCTAGGATACCACTCTCTTTATCCTTTACTAAAATTCATGAACATTTCCCTATACATTTTCTTATCGTTATACTTATCCTTAGATACATTAATAGAAATATCCTTAGAAATATCCCTAGTGATCTCACTATGGTTTTCTCATCCTAGTTTCCAAAGGTTAACTAAACCTTCTCTCTGATACCAACTATATCAACCCTCACTTTTCATACATAGATATAACATCCCTTAAATTACATTACAGAAATACACGTCCAAATATTGTGTTAGTTTTTCCCCTTTGGAATCATGTAAGATGTTATTTTAATTTGGTGAAAGGACTTAAACATATCTCATAATGATCTTCCACATTAGAACATCTAACTAAAACCTTTCTTTATAATCCGAGGAAAATTAAACATAAGAAAAAAAGGGTGAGCTCAGATACATAGTTAGGGTCAAAAATGGAGGCAAGTAACATAATTATGAGCGTAAGGGTATGACAACATGATTGTGAAAATAGAAGATCATACCCTTCATATAAAAGATCATAAACATGAATCATGGCATAAATATTGGTAGTTCATAAAACATGAATCATAAAGAAATAAATAACATGATCAATGAAATCATAACATAGGAATAAAACATTAAACTGTGAAAGACACATAAGAAAATAATAATGATTTCTATAGTATTAAAGGCATCATTCCAAGACCATCTTGGTAGTATGGGTTCACTTCCCATATCATCTTGGTAGTCATGGTTTACTCCTATAACCATCTTGTTAGTCATGGTTCATTCCTATAACCATATTTTGTATCCAAGGTTCACTCCTAAGACTATATTATCAAACAAGGTCCTTCAGGTATATATCATAATAAATCAATGTTTACCTAATACATTATAGGTAGAAATAGGTCCCTCTAATATCATTATGAAATCATACATACATTTCCCACAAGATCATAGAAACATCATATCATAACCAATGTAATGGAAAGGGTTTCATAAACATGTAATCATATCATAACATGTGGAAAAAAGACATATTTCAAAATAATTTCATCAAAAGTATAAAACATAAAGATAAGATGGGTTTCTTAAACAACATTACATAAAAACATAAACCATTAATATAGATAATATGAATGCTATTTTTGAACTATAACAAATGTTTCATCTTAGATGGGGATGAATTTTGAAAGATCACTTGGAACATGAAAATCACTTTTTTAAAACATAAAACATTTTACAAATACTTTTCTTTTAAACCAAATTGAAAACATATAAATGGATCATGAAAAACATTTAAAATGGTTCTTGAGGAAAATATCCTTTCTTCATTTAAATCATTTCATTTTATTAAAATACTTTGAAATTTTAAAAGAAAATGTATTATTTGAAAATAAAGTTGTAAACATGTAAGGGAAGATTCAAGAAAATAATTCATCATGAATGAATAAAAATATATTCATGTCATATAAGTTAAAAACATTCTTCTCATACTTTTGGTCAAAATGTTAAAAAGTACTTCATTGGGAAAATAAAAAAGTATTCATTTCAAACCATTTAATAAAAAATCCAACATGGGAGAAAATTTCATTAAAATATTGTACAAGAATAGTAAAAATATTTTCGAATAAATTATTAAGAATCATGGACATAGAATATAACTATTCACCAATAGATACTTAAGTATAAACAATCCCAAAAACAAATATTGTTATATTAACCATTATAACATTATAATTACTGAAAATTATATGCCCCATGAATGAATGAACATTATATGGATATTAAAATACCATAATCTTATAAATAATATACATACAATACATTCTGTAGTAGTATATACACCACGTAGAAGAAACATGTAGTGTATGAGTCATGTGTCTCACAGAAGTGAAGGTGAGACAAAAACCCCTTAACTTATGTATGATTCCCTCCGTACATGTCTGAAACTCATGATTAGTAGTATTAAAAATATTATTTAATTATAAAATAATCGTAATAATATTGATTATATCATATATGATTTATTTATGACATTATATTACATTTTTATTAACAATTACAAGTTAAAGAAATGTTTCAGGTAATTACCCCCTTGTTAATCGTACATGATTTGACTTGGTATTATTGATTATCATACATTGATAATGATTTAAATAATTAAAGAATACAAAACATGGAATAAATAGATTATATATTAGATATATAAGTATTTATAATAATCATGAAGGAAAAAAATATAGTGTTTATGGAGACGGTAGGTTGTACGTCCACATTAACGTTGTTTTTGTTTCCTTCTCGGGTTAATGAAATGAAATTATGTGATGAATTATTATTAAAAAAATAATATTAATGTCATATATAACATATATAATCATAACATTTACTTGTATTACCATCCATATGAAATATAGGTGAATAACGAGTCAAATCACATAGTGGATATGGTATATCATACATAAGCATGAGGGACGTTATCATTCTACCAAAAATATTAGATGGTAAAAAGGTAGATTTGATATTATTATTATGGTGGTATAATTATATTATAAATAGAATATATAATCAATGAACCCATCATAATTATCAGTCATAAAATATTATTATGAAAATCATATTACACCGGAATATAGAGATGGTCAGTCGTACGTACGCACACATGGTGATATTATTTTTCACAAGAGGGAAAAAGGATGGATATAGTTGTCCCATAATCATAATAGAATCTATTTATATAAATGATACTGGATTTATTACTTTATTATGTAAAAAACATAACAATAGGAAGTAAAAGAAGAAAATAAATTGAATTGGATTGGTAAAACATTTACCTCTTCTTCGGTGGACTTTCTTTCGATCTACTTTTGGGGACACAAGGGGTGGTCTTTTTAGAAGACCAGAACTTCTATAACTTAAATAAGGATGTTTATAAGAGAGTGTTTTATTTTTTGGTCGATATGGGAGGCTCAAGGTGGTGTGACTAATTGACAGAGAAGGGTCCCATTTAAAAGAGAGGGGAGGAAACACTAAGAACTGTTAAAATATTAAATTAATATAAATTTATTTTTGATTTAAAATATTTATTAAATGAGTTATTTAAAATATAATATTATTATAGGTGTAAATCCTCTCAAAAAAATATTTTTTTACTAGTTTAGATAACATTATTAACCTTTTCATTTCGTTTTAACCTTTAGTTAATCCCTTTAACTCTTACCATGACAACATAGCATTTTACTCTTTAGGGAAAATAAAATTACTATAAAATTCCAAATGAACTAAAAATGGATAATTGGTTAGATATTTAACCTTATTATACTAATTTTGATGAAATATATATTTTTGTGAATTTTATATAATTTAATAAAATACTATTTATTTTAATGTATCATTTATGTGAATTTTGATACTATATATAATTAGTGTTTTAAATAAATATCTTAACAAACTAATAAGTTTTAACTAACACATATAATATGTGTATAACATGTCTAATGTTTCTTTAAAATTATCGGTTTTCATTAATTATGTCGAATTATATTAATTTTAATATTTTTAATATAATTTACTTGATATTTTCATTAATCAAACAATTATTGATTCCTTATTATGCAGGCCTTTAATTAACGTATTTCTTCTCTAAAAATGAAAAATAAACTATCATTATGAAGATAAATTAATTATTATTTTGATTTCTTTTTATACTATAATTTATTTTATGTATAACCTTATATTAAAAATGATTTACTTATTAAAATAATAATCATGACATGTTAAACTGATATTTAAATAAAATATAATTAAAGTCATATTTTTAACCAAGTTTATTAAAAAGGTAATAATTTTGGAATAAGTTTTGTTTTAGTATAATGCCACTTATCTAATTAAATTATGGAAAGTGTTCAGGTAATTGTATATTATTATAATATTATTTTTACATTTAATTGCTCAATTTACCCTTAACTGTGGTAAATAAAAATACTAAAGTTACTATTCACCAAAAAAACAAGTCGATCCTATTATTCAAAAAATTTAATATTGATTTTAACCATGTATGTATATTTTTTGAAATTCAATGCACAAAAATCAGAAAATTAAGGATATTGTTAATCCCACGGACGTGGCAAGATGGCGGGTAAAAAGAATGTTAAAACATTTGATAAGTTTTTATATATAATTTTAATATAAAAAATATTACAATGACCTATATTGAAATATTTTATGTATCATTGATATATTTTGACTTTAAAATAAATTTATATTGTAATAATTATTTCAATGAAAAATTTAGTTTCTTAAATATAATGCACTAATTTTCACTATTCATAAACAAAATGAAACTTCAGAGAAAAATACTAAAAATTCACCAGAAGTTAATTTTGAAATTAAAAATTCAAAAATTATGTTTATTTTACAAAATTAAATTTCTAATAGTGTCTAAAATTAATTTTATTATTGTTTAGATATGGATATAAAAAGCATTTCTTTTAAGAAAATAGTATTTCTAAACATATAAATACATTAACGAAAATAATAAATTTCATTATAAATATGTTATATTAATGTGAAAATATTATAAATAACATTTTAAAAGTATTTATTACTATTCATATTACTATGTTTAATTTTTAGGTTATAACTATATCGATAAAATAATTATAATATCAAACTGTCGTTTCGTATAGGCTTAGTGTTGCATATTGAGCAAGCCAGGTAGATGATTCATGTAGTGAATGATTAACTTGAAGTTTTGTATTGATTAATCCAAAATTAGTGAATTTATATAATAATAAAAATAAATACTCATTTCAACGTGAATTGAAAAATATCAAAAATATTAATTCAATTAAAAAATAATTATTCACAAAATCTTATGGTGTTACAATATAAATTCATTATCATGCAACTGGTACAACTATTAATTAAACTACACTAACTCTAATAGGTTCATTATATATGGATTTTTGTATATATATTTTTTATTAAGAATGAGTTCAATGGAGTTCTCAACTTCATGCTCTAGTTGATGGCCAATTAATTCTTCTAAAAAACATAAATAAATCTTTGTAACATGGGTACTTCCACTTTTCTTAAAATATATTCTGTATCAAAAGATTGTGATTGATCTTTATCTATTATTATAAATTCATTAAGTATTACTACTTGGGGATAATCTAGATATTATTTAGATTATGAAGTTTGGTCTCTAATGTTAATAGATTACCCCTAACCATTGTTAACCATAGTCTCCTTTATTTTGAAATGTTTTTTTTTCATTTCATATTAAAATCTAATCAAAACAATATATTAAATAAAATTCAATCATATATATAATAACCAGGTTTTCAAAAAGTGTATTCCCAAGAATAATAATTGGAACTACCTAACACATATTTATTGAATTAATATTTCCACTTTATTTCTTTATTGATGACAACCTTACAAGGGATCTTGGGAAATAATTTATGTTTTTGAAAAACATATAAGTTATCAAAGAGTTCATAAATATATAATTAAATAAAAATTTAGCTACCTTTGAGGATATGAACAAATAATCTATCATTATATCATTACTAAATTCTACTTCAGCTATGGTAACCACATATTCTTAGAGTTTCTACCATGGATTTTTCAATGGTAAATTTCCTTGACATTTTGGTCATTGTTATATATAATGTCCCATATACATAAATTTAATTAATGAAACATAAAAATATTTTACATTATCATTAAATTCATGATTGGGACGGAATTTTTCATCACAATTTTAACAAACATTTCTTCCCTTCATAAATCCCATTTTTTATACTCATGGTTATCATATATAGAAATTACATCATTCCCTTCTCCTTTTCTAAATTTTTCTTCCCATGATTCCTAACTAATCTCTTTATATATATATTTACGTTTAATATATAAATTGTAACGAAATTCTTTTCTGTATTAATAGTGAATAAGAATAAATATTTATGTTATTAAAAGGCTTGAGATACCCAAACCCTTCTATGTCTCTTCATTAAACCATCATGGAAATAATCAATATTTTTTTTGGTCTAGACATATAATCCGAAAAATGATTATCTATCCTTGAAATGTTAGACTTATACTCAAATAAATTTTTCTCATAAAATTTTCTAATAGTAAGAAACTACCTTTCCATTTCTCCAATTTTCTCATGATATAATAATATTTCATAAAATACCTTCTTAAAAGTACTCCATTCCATGTGGGTTATCTCATCATCCTCTTTAGTGTTTTGTATGGGTATCCACCAATGATCAACATCTACCTTCACAATATTGAATAACATGATTACATTTTCCATTTCACTAATATCCAAATAGATAAATATATTCTCTGGGGACTTGATCCATTGATTATAGACCAATGGATTATTAGTTCCACTGAATTCTTGTTGATTTTATCTCATGAATCAACCCATTACAGTTACACCATGTTGTGGATCAAAAGGTCTCTCTGTATTAGAGGGATTATATATCATAAACTAGTTAATCTACCCTAATGTAGTTTTGAACTGATTATCCCCAACTATAGTTTCATTAACTATTTTAGGGGAATATACATGAAATAGAAATAAGTTTTGAAACATTTCCAGTTCCTCCCATTGGTCGCTATATATCTATAATGGAATACACATAATTATTTCATAATATAGATTTTAAAAAAAAATCCTATTAACATTTCCAGAGTGTTCCATAGTGTTAGATTGTTATGGAGGATTACACATTGAGATGGGAGGGGGAAAATTAGAGTATATGAGTTAAAAAAATAAATTCCTTGTATAAGGGTCATGTTATTTCAACTTGAGGAACATTTCAATTTCTTTATATCAGTCCTCTCAGTGATCGATGAAAGTAGTAAATAAAGTTATCCATTTTACATTGTTCACCCACAATGGGGTAGTGTATCGATATTTTCCAATAATTTATATAGGGACCAATGTCACTAAGGATTACTATATTATATGTATAATTTAGAGGGTTCTCGCTGACCCTCTTAATTTACTACCGCAAACAATTAATGAAATCACTTCTATCCTTCAACAAGTAACCCACTGATTTGTTTTTTTAATCTTCCATTATTCATATCAAAATGATGAAAACATAGAACAATGACGACATTTCACTTAAACCCATGTTATATAGATTTTTAGTGAGATGAAGACTCATAGAGAAGAACCTTCTCCAACCTTCAAAATTCCATATTAGATTTGTAATTACCTTATGAAATTATTCTCTTGAAATTATCCACATGTCTCTACCATGTTATTGAATAATCATTACTTTACTTATTTTTATATCAATCAAATGGTTAGGATTGAATATGTTTCTTAAAGGATTATTCCAATCATACCTTATAATTTCTCAAGACATCATACCACATTTATATTGAATTAGCCATCAAGAGATTCAATCCACGACTCTCATTATTCTGATTTTGGTATGAATCTTAAAGTACATATCTATATAGTGGTAATATATTCTATAATGTAGTATTAATCATTTGTCATATCACATGGTGTGGGAATATTCACTACAGCATAGCCACCAATTCTTTAGTTCTCCCAATGACGTGGTCAATTGCACTATGATGTGGAGACTATAGATTACCATATCAACTTCTCACAGGGTAGTAACTACTCTATTTATTGAAACATGTATATATAATGATCTCCTCATACTTCTTGTCACCAATAACCAACTATAGTGTGTACACATCACTATGGAGCAATAACTTATGGTGTAGTGTGGCCACATATAAGAATGAGGATCCTTAATTTCTTTACTTATGCTAAATTTGGAACCTCCACTATGTAGGGTGTAGTAGTAGTGTGGAAATATTCTAATCCAATGGTATTGTGATGGATACTTTAATACTACTGTATACACACCTTGAAATCAATTGCATGAAAATTTATCAAATAGGGTCATGCGCCATAGTGTACATGGATACATCATGCAAAAATCCCCATGAATATCACATCAAACATACCTCCAAGATTCCATTTCCATATATGCCTCATCATTCACTACAACCACCATATATGAGTAATGGGGTCCAATATATACCTCCTCTATATTTCCTCCCTACATCACGGACTACTGCCCCAATGCGCCTACCTACCCGCGTGCGCACTCACATATTCATGATTTTGTATGCTCCCTTTATTCAAATGAATCATCCATGCTATTTAAATCATTAATATTTCCCTTTGGATTATCCACCATCTTTCCTAGAGGCTACATAACCTTTAACCATGATAGGACATAGGCAAGTTTTTCTATCCTGCCTAAAACCACATTGGAGAACAACCATAGAGACTATGTTGTAGGAAATCTTGTATGTACTTGAAGGTGTAGTCCCCTTAAGTTCAATGCATTCTATATCATGGATCATGAGTTATGTGATATGATTTTATTTGAGATATAACTCCTCTTCCACTACATCCATCTTCATCTTATAAAAAAACAACCCATAAATACCTCCAAGGGGATTTGGGCCAACAAATATACCCATTTGGTGTTATTGATAATGCTTTAAATTTTCCATGATTCGATGCATTATTCATTGAAAAAATCATTTCATGATTTGTATCAGTGATCTAATAATCATATGTTCTATTCTCATATGATCCATTCATAGGGCGAGAAACATTAATTTCATGAATGTTTTTTAATAACCCCTGACATTCGTGACTATATACATTGAATTATATCAAGTCTCCCCCCTGAATGATAGATATTATCCACCTTCTTATAAAATTCTCCATTTCTGAAAATCCTTTGAAATCCTCCCCCTTTGGAAAAAGAACCCAATGTGATCACTTCTTTGAAAATTTCATAAGATATAGTTTGAAATATATAAAATTAAATTGTGGAAACATACCTTTCTTATGAAATACCCAATGGGGAGTTGGGGTTCAATTCGAGAAGTAATTAAGTGGATAGATATGGCTAGAATATAATAGAAAACTAATGGTTATAATAAACTACATTAAGTAGTTCCTTTTTTATGATATGGTCAACTTATTCTTGAGTTGACATGTAGTCCGAAATTACTTCAATATTCCATCTTCTCCTTTTTGAGGTGATATTATAGCCTAATGTCCTTGTTTATTGAATTTGGGATATGATTATTTATAATAATAATCACACATAAATTTTAACACATTATTGGAATAGGATAAACCAATTTAACACCCACATCATCAAGTTGATGTTTTATCCCATGGAATTGGGTTCATGCCAAACTGGAAGAAATGTACTCGACCTCTATGATATTCAAATATATTCTATTATTCTTCCTTCATTACAGTGATAAACATGAAATATCAAGATAAAAAACACCAGCTGATGTTTATTTTTGGTCATCTATTGAACCATCATAATTTGGGTCCACAAATCCCATAAAATCTACTACAAAAGGTTGTGATATCACAACCCATAGTTCATCATCTGATGAATATATTGATCTATTTTTTTCGCAACATTCATTTTTATTTCCTTGTTATCACTGTGAAAATGAGTTTCTTAAAGTTTATGGAATAAAATATCCATTTGGGTGGTGAGAAAATATAGAAAAAATACACATTTTTTCAACATATAATAACATTGACCTTATCTCCCTTCCCATATTTTGGTAATTTCAACCTTGTCTCCAATAGAGTGGTTATGGTCCTCGAATCCTCCATATGAAATCTTATCAAAATCACCTTTGCATATTGTGTTGTTTAGATAAATATCATATCCAAACATTGAATTTTCTTCAATCCAATATGAAATGATAGTTCAATAATTAGATACATATTGAATTTACACCACATGGGTTGTAAAATATTCTTCTATTGGCTATCATATGAGCCTCCTAAAATTATTTCTTCAATGTAGAAAAGAACCATAAATCCATGATCATTCTCTATTGTGATAGAGAGGTTTTAAATTACCCCAACACTATACAAACTAGGATTATTTAGTCATTTATCTACACTATAATACAATGATATTGGTTATTTGAGGCAATAAAAAGACTTATTCATTCAAGAAACCTTTCTATCAGAATTATCAATGGCAATCCCATATAGTTCATGAATATAGACTTCCACTTCATGGAATCCATTCAATAAAAATGATTTTACATCTTTTTGATATACTTTGAAACCATTTTGAATCACCATGGCTAAGAATAACTGAAAACCTTCAAGTCATGATATGGGTGAAATTTTTTCATGAATGTCAATTACATCAATTTTATAATATTTATTGCACACATGTTTTTCATTATTCAGAATCATTTTCAAATTCTCATTCTGATTATTCTAGAGCACCTACATGGTTGAGATGAAATTATTTTAAATTCTCCTTGGAAAAACATCTCGTGTATAATTTTTCACTGTTTTTTCATTCTTTTAATTTGTGGACATGAAATACGATTTACCATTTTTAGATTCCATAAAATATTTTTTTCCAAAAAATATAGAAAATAAACCTACTATTGATACCTAATTCTTATTGATTAAAATGAGGTTTTCCAATATCCAACATGATTTATTTTGGTGACTTTAGTCCATATCATTTTTCTTCATGATCCAAAAAGAATTTATAAACTTTCATCGGAATTGGGATCTTCATTATAATTATCTTCATTCATTGTAACTCCCATTGAACCTGGTTCTTATTTATAATTTTTATGTTAAAAAATTGGTATTTTTCATAAGAAATCTAATCACGTGCTGTTAATTTCCAAATTTCAGGAAACCACAACATAATTTCCCTCAATCATATTTTAAGGTCTTTTTATATAACATATATATGATTTACTATTTGACGATTACCCAAGAAATATTCCTTCATCGACCCAGTCATAAAATATAATATTCTTCTCCTTATTGATAATAAAAAAATTACTTCCAAATTACTAGAAGTACTTGACTGTAGGATTCATTACATATCAAATTTCATATATATTAATCCCATTTTTATAATAATGTAAATCTCTATTGGTGATGTACACCCCTCTATGAGAAACTTCTTTCAAGTATATTTCTGGAAGATACTTCTAATTCTAAAAAAAATTGGTCCATGTTTCTCCAAATATTATTGAACGTGTTGATTTTTAAATTTGGACCTATTTTCAATTTGGAATTTCAAAATATTTATACCAAGAATAGTTTCATCTCTCCTTCCTAGCGGGTGTCGTTCGTCCTGCTGTGGGAGGTGGTGATGGCCGCTCCAGCTACCCTCTCTTCTCCAAAGAGGGGGTGGACTCCTCCTTCCTTTTCTCCCTTTATTAACCCTACATTTATCCCTGATTTTCCTGGAATCCACCTTGGCCAGAAAGTCCCCTCGCTTCACCTTGGGGCCCACTCGCTTCCCCTTTTTCGCCACGAATTCTCTTAGGCGTCGGACCTCTTCGGCCTCTCCCTGGTTGCTCGTTTCGGTCGGAGACACCCCCCGATGGACATCTTCGACAGATTCATCAATGATGCCTGGTCTCTGAAGGAGCGAGTCATCGTTGGGTTTCTAGATCCTCACCACATCCTTCTTCGTTTTTCTAATGATGATGACCTCATCGAGGCTTGGTCTAAGGGCCGTCGGGCATCCGAGGGATCTCACTTCTTCCTATTAAGATGGGGCTACGATTTTAACTGGAATCGCGATCCTCTGACGATGGCTCTTTGGTTATGTTTCCTGAGCTTACCCCTCCCCTATCAAAACCCTTATATCCTCCAAATGTTAGAAACCTCATCAGACGTTTTATATATTTTGATAACCATTTGCGTTCTCTGTGCCAACCAATTGCTCCTCGCATCTGCTTGGAAATTGATGTTTCTAAGCCTCCAGTGGATTATGCCTGGATTAAGGTGGATGAAGAACTCAGAGTTCATTAGGAAGTGTTTTTCAAGGCCTGGTGCAACAAATGCTCATCCTATTTTTGTTTGGGATACTCACCGAAGGATTGTCGTTCCATGAAGAAGAAGTTGGCTCATCCTGAATCTGAGGCGAATAAGGCCCCGGGTGTTTCTTCAGATTTTTGTAGCAAGAGCTTGGATATGAACGGTGATAGGTCTATTGGTGGTAGTGGAAGATCAGTTCGAGATCCTGGTATGAATACCGCTACTGTATGATTGGGTGAATTGGTGAAGCAAGAGAAAGCTAAGGTATTACCTCCTAAGTCGAGTGTAGCTAGGATTTTTAACAGGCTAAGAAGTGACCTGGAAAGTCCCCCGGGCATCAACATGATTGTAGGGGAAGCTCGGCCTAGTGAAATGGAAGTTTTTAATCTTGATATGCTCAATGCGAAAGCACCAGCTCCGGTGGATTCAGTTGGAGCTGAGGTGTTAACTTCCTAGGGTGAGGTGTTGCCAAGTTCCTGCACCTAAACAATGGTTGTGTGTGCAGGAAGTTGTAACAGCCCTGGAAAGGTGATACATCCATCTGGAAGTGGAAACTCTATGGATGTTCAGGAGTTGGAGGTTCCTACGCCTGTAGTAATCAGGAAGCTAAGTCTCAAATAGGGACCCAATTCGAGGAGTACTCCAGCCTCTTTGAGTGTTTTTTGTCCAATGGAGGGGTTGATTACAACTCCTCCTATCCCCCATAAGTCAATTCTGATGGAGAAGGACAAAACTTGAATGAAAATGTTATAAGAGATATCATGAAAGGCCTGCACAATCCAAGGAGGTTTAATGGTAGTAAAGGAAAAAGAGATCTGGGGGGATGCATTGTCTCCATGAAGAAGAAACCAAAGGGTCACAGAGACTACTTGTATCTCCCTAGGCCAATGGAGACACGATTAGCCAAAAAACGTGGTAAATTTGAATAACATGAGGTTCAGACAATTGAATGTGAGGAGGTCTAGAATGTAGAATCCGGGTCTTCAGATCATGGAAAAGAGGTTTCAAAGGTAAAGGAAAGCGGGGACATTTTGGAAAACCCTCTGGGGGATGCAGATGAGAGGATGGAGGTTCAGTTCGGGGATAAACCTCTACATGTCGAGGATATGGAACAGGTGAAGGAGGCCGCGTACTCTTTTGGATAGTAGCGTGGAGAGGGGCTATAGGGACTTATTGCCCATTATAAAGAAGAAATGTTGGATAACTCGATTCCATTCAACTCCTCAAAAGAGGATGGTGATAAGATGTCTGAGATATCACATCGTGTGTCTACTACTCAGGTGCAGACGGAGTGGGTTGACAAGAATAATCGTATCATGGCAAGAGTAATTAATAAAGGGAAGTTAAACATGGAGGAATTCATATAGACATGGGACAAGTTTTCATTTTGGTTCGAGGACCTTATCAAAGTCATTCCGGATTTTGAGGTAAACAGACTTCTCTGGAAACATTCTAGGAATAATGCGTCTAATAGACATAAACATGATTTCAATGGTTCGTCTATCTCTTTTGATGTTTAATGCTCTGTATTTTGTATTGACATGGGTTCTCACATCCCATCAAAAGTGTTTGAAAATAACAAATTAATTTTTAGGTAAATTCATTAATGGATAGAACATAATTTATATTTCCATCTATATTTTTTTTGATATTTGCCCACAAATATTCACATGTAGAAGCTCATGCAACCTTGATTCATTTATTTTTGTTGTCTTGTAAGACTTTATAATAATATTCACCTTTTTAAATGAGTCACATATGTGATTGTGATCATACAAGATATGGAGAATATAATTTTCTCTATTTTTAAATAGAAACCTCTCTTGAGATTTTTGGCTCAAATAGATAATTTTCCTATACCATAGCTTTTTCTCATCCACTTTTTATGGAATAAATAAATTCTCATCTCCAACATGTTATAAATTTCAATTGGTTCTTATTCTATGTATAATAAGTGAGCTATATTTTGTATTGACAATACATAACTTTTAATTAAAATACACCCCTTGTCTATAATAACAAAATTAGATGAAACATGGAAGATTATGAATTATCCTATAGTGACTCAAGCTTGATGTACATGGAAATTACCTTTTTTGTGGAATACATAATACATTACACAAATATATTCTCAAAGACCATATTATTTTAGTGTCTTTGGAAACAAAGAACATAATCTTCTTACTTTGTGAAAGATCTTCAACATCTTCCATAAATATCTTCAACTTTTTTATAGAAACCCATACTTTACATACATGGTTAATTCTTCAAAATTGAAGCATATTTATTACAACATATAACAAAACCATGAAAGGACCGTATATGTATAGTGTCTTTAGAAACTGGGAAACATAAACAGCTGGTTCATAAAGTATCTACACTGTCTCCCATTTATTTCAACATATCTATAGTCCCTTTTTGGAATATCTTACTTAATAACCTTCTTCCTGGCCTGGGGAAAGAAAACATACCAAGGGGTGATCTCAAATGCTCAGTAAGGGTAAATAAAAGAAATATCAATCACATCAAATTCATAAGAACATAACATTTTGGAAATCATACCCTCCAAAAGAGATCATAATTTCATAACATGAGATAAATCATGGTAGTGAAATGTAATCCCAATAATCATAACATAAAACATGAAACTTTGTTCCATACACACATAATCATAAATAATCATTTCTTATTAGTCAAGACTCATTGACAAGACTATCTTAGTGGACAAAGTCCATTTCTGAACCGACTTCACTCCTCGTTTTAGTCCTGTTTCACTGAACCAGTTTAACCTGCTGTTCTAGCCATGTCTATCTCATTAGATATAAAATCATTTCCCAATGCATTGGAGGGATATATAGGTCCCACCCATATCATAATGATACCATTCTTGTGTGTGCCACAAAATCATAAAACATACATCATAGCATAATCCATGTAATAAAAATGAGAATCTTAAATATCGTGACATCATAAAACAATTCATATAAGATAAAGGAATTCATAAAAATATTTCCATCACAACATAATCAAATCAATGTAATAATAGGGATAGAAAGAGAACCCAGTATTATCTTAGATGGAAAATAATTTTGATAAAACACTTGAACTCTATTCTTGAGGAAAATATCCTTTCTACTTCCAAAACATTTTTCATTTCTTAATATGTCATACAATTTTAAACTAAAAGAAGTTGATTAAAAATAAACATGAAAACATGTAAAGGATGATTCTTGGAAATAATGTTTTAAAAATCCATTCATGCCCTATAAGTTAAAAAACATTGTTCTCGTACTTTTGTCAAAAAAGTCAAAAAGTACCTCGTACGAAAAACGACAAAAGATTCCTTTCATATCTTTTACTAAAAACTCACCGAAGGGTAAAATTGGATTTAAAAAATTTTAGGAGGATATAAATAATATTAAATATTGAAGAAACAAGGATGTGGATGATAAATATTCCCCAGTAAATTCTGAAGTATAAACAATCTCAGATAAAAATTGAGATTGCGAGATTATCCCTTAGCTTAGGTCTGATTTGCTTCGTAAGTGTCCGAAACTCCTGTATAATGATTTAAATAATGTTATTGACTTATTTCAGAATCATACGTATTGTTATTTATCATATATGGTCATATTCTTATCTTCTTATTAGTAATATTTCATTACTACTTGTTATTCGGGTGATTATTACTTTTTGTTCTTATGCGTGTTTTGTAGAATAAATTCTTATTACTCTTTATAGGATATAGATACATCATTTACAGAATGGTATTAGTGTAATATATATCATATTAATTCATTCAATTCATTTATATAATCATTATTCAATGAAGATCATATAGAACGAGTCGCATCACATCGTGGAGACGGTAGGCCGTACGTACGCACGAGCGATGATATCGTTCCCATGATTGTGGAATTGTATTGGAGTGTATTTATAATATTTCAAAATCAATACCACTTTACAATAATCATATATAGTTATTTATTTTCACCATTATACCCATCCATGTAAGGTGGTGGTGGAAAACAGATTACACCACGGCGTGGAGACGGTATTCTGTACGTACGCACGCGCGATGATTTCTTTTTTCGTAGGATGGATAAGTGGTGAAATAAGGTTGTTTCATATTTATAATAACATATCAGTATATGAGGGATACTTATGTTATTACCTCATAATGAAACAACTAAAGAAGAGGGAGTAGAAGAAGATTGGAACTTGAAGAAAACGGTAGAAGGTATTACCTCTTTCTCAAAGTGCCTCCATTAAACATTCTCTTATGGCGCTAGAGTTGGTCTTTTGAGAAGACCAGTACCTCTAGTAGGTTTATAAGGAATTGGGGAGGTTAAATGGGAAGGTTTTGGCCGAGCTTGAAAGCTCAAATTGGTGTGAGGAAGAGAGGGAGGATGTACCTTTTATAAGGGAGGAGAGGGGCACCTTTGGAAAGTGTGGAAATATTATTTTATTATAAACTTATCTTCGGTTTCAAAAGGTCCAAAAATAATTAAAGATGAATATAAGATGACTCATGGTCAAAATAAAATCATCCAATTAGAATTGGACATGTTTTGGAAAATATGTTAATCATTATAATATTATTTATTTAAATCATTTATTAATGAGGTAAATACATCATCATTATTGTGTCATAAATAATTTAATTTATTTGGTGTCTAAAAATTATAAACAAAAAATCATTATGTAGGAAATCATTTTAGATTTCCAATGAATATTTATAGTCTAAAATATAATTTATATAATTCCTTATAAAAATTAATTACTAAAAGATTTTTGTTAAAGTCAATTTTGTCTTTTCATTAAATTAATTAATCCAAATTGTCATTGTCACTACCAAGTGGCTCAATGGGGTCCCAAAATCGACCCAAGGATGCCCATGGTCGGCCACTACTCATCCAATAAGGTTAGAACAAGTGTCAATGTAATTTTGAATTATTATAATATTCTTTTAACCTTGAATTACCCTATTTACCTTTAACCGTAGTAAATAAAAATTACCGTAGTTACTATTCATAATATCAAAAAAAGTAAACTATTAACATAATTTGGACCCACTGATTCCAAATATGGAATCCATTTTTCAAAATTCAAAACACATAAGTTGCAGTAATTAATTTAAAATTAATCCCGTTGTTAAGCAAATGAGTTTTAAAAGTTAAAACATTGCCAAAGATTGAAAGGTTTTTACCTATGAATTCAATGTAAAATTAATGCTAATGACATACATTATATTAAATGGTAAAAATATATTCTATTTATACTTTAAAAACATTCAATATTATAATTTAACCATATAAAGTATTGAGATGAAAAAAGTTATTTTTAATAAAAATATAGCGTGTTTTTACAATTCATTAAAATATGAAAGTTATCAGAATAATATGAAAAATTTATCCAAAGTAAATTTTTATATCCTGATTCTAAAAAAGAATTTTATTTTTTCAAATTGAACCTATAAAATTGTCAATAACTAGATTTAATGTGGGTGCGCCATCAAAAGCCGGTAAAACTGCATTTTTTGAAAACTAATTCTTTCATCCAAAAAAATGATTTTGTTTTCATTACTCATTCTAGAAAATGTATAAGATGAATTAAAATGTTATAAAATTCAAAATTAAGTTAATACTATTCATAACGGCTATATTATAATATTATAATATATCATTGTTTATTGAAACTCGGCATTGCGTACTACAAACACTATCGAGGAAGGTCACAATTGCGCAAGCCAAGCTAGTGTTGTGTGTAGTGGACGATTCCTTTCCGTATAACATATTACATAAAAAAATACTTCTCATAAAATATCAGGGTTTTATATTTCTACCCCCCTTAAAATGAATTTCTCCCTCAACATTCGTCACTTCGTAACAAACAGATGAGGATACCTCTCCCTCATCATATCCTTAACTTCCCATGTAGCTTCTTCTAATTGGTGGTTCTTCCATAAAACTTTCACCAAGAGAGTGGTCTTGTCCTATAGGACTTTTTCACTACGATCCGTAATCTCTATCGGTTGTTCTTCATAAGAAAGATCTTGTTCCAGCGGTACAACTTCTGAGCTGAGTACATGTGAAAGATCAGGTATGTACATTCTCAGGAGAGATACATGGAACACATTGTGAACTTGAGAGAGATTCGGTGAAAGTGCCAATAGGTAAGCTACCTTCCCAACACGATCCAGAATTTCAAAATGACCGATATATCTAGGGCTCAACTTTTCCTTCTTTCAAAATCTCATTACTCTCTTCCAAGGAGATATTTGTAAGAACACTTTATCACCCACTTCAAACTCTAAGTCTTTTCTTCGGTTGTCGGTATAACTTTTTTGTCGACTCTGAGATGCTCTTACGTGTTGTTGAATAGATCTGACCTTTTCTGCCATTTCATCAACAAGATCTGGTCCTAATAGCTTTCTTTCCCAAACGTCATCCCAACAAGTTGGAGTCCTGCATTTCTTTCTATAGAGAGCTTCAAAAGGAGCCATCTGAATACTGGAGTGAAAGCTATTATTATAAGAAAATTCCACCAGAGGTAGGTGTTGATCCCAACCACCTTTGAAATCTATAGAGCAAGATCTCAACATATCTTCTAGAGTTTGAAGTGTCCTATCAGACCGGCCGTCTGTCTGAGGATGATAAGCAATGCTGAAACTCAACTCTGTATCCAGAGTATGCTGAAGACTTCGCCAGAACTTTGAGATGAACCTCGGATCCCAATAAGATATTATAGAAAGTGGTACTCCAAGAAATCTTACCACTTCCTTTACATATATCCTGGCAAGTTGATCTAGAGAGAAAACCTCTCTAATAGCAATGAAGTGTGCAGACTTTGTAAGACGATCAACTATGTCCCAGATAGAATTATTGCCTTTGGATGTTTTAGGAAGTCCAGTGACAATGTCCATAGTGATGTTTTACCATTTCCATTCAGGTATGGGTAATGGTTGTAACATCCCCATCGACTTCTATCTCTCAGCTTTAACTTGCTGGAAAACCAAGCATCAAGAGTCATATTCAGCAACATCTCTTTTCATTCCATCCCACCAGAAGTACTCTTTCAGGTCCCTATACATCTTCGTGCTTCCAGGATGAATAGAGAATGAAGAACTATGAGCCTCATCCAGCAGCTCCTTCTTTAATTCTGGGATGGGAGGAACACAAACCTGATTCCTGAACTTTATTATCCCATCACAATCAAGGTTGAATTCAGGAACATTTCTCACCTTCTTTTGTAACTCAACATATTCTTTCTGCACCTCTTTAATCTTCACATGTATAGATGATTGAACATTCATTTGAGAAAGATATGATTTTCCCGTTTCATTATAATTCCAAGATCCATCCTTTGTAAATCCATAAATATTTGATGTTTATTGATCCTCATCATAGATAAGCTAGCATGGTCTTGTCGACATAATGCATCTTCCACCTTGTTTGCTTTCCCAGGGTGGTAATGAATTGAGCAGTCGTAATCCTTAATCAGCTCCTACCATATTCTTTGGCACATATTTAGCTCCTTTTGTGTGAAAATATACTTTAAACTTTTATGATCAGTATAAATGTCACACTTTTCTCCATAAAGATAATGCCTCCAAATCATTAATTCAAAGATTACCGCAGCTAACTCCAAATCATGAGTTGGGTAATTTTGCTCATGGATTTTCAACTATCGTGAGGCATAAGCTATCACCATATCGTTTTGCATAAGAACACACCCCAACCCCTTCTTGGATGCATCACTGTAGATCACAAACCTTTCTCCACTACAAGGAAGTGTGAGCATAGGTGCATTGGATAACCTTCATTTCAACTCCTTGAAATTCTCTTCACATTCCTCCATCCACACGAACTTAACTCCTTTTCGAGTCAACCTGGTGAGTAGATTGGATAATCGTGAAAAATATTTCACAAAACGTCGATAATATCCAGCCAAACCAAGAAAACATTGGATATTAGTTACTGTTGTTGTTCTCGACCATCTTTCGATAACCTTTGTTTTTTGCTGGATCCACAGATATCCCCTCTTTTGAAATTATGGGACCCAAAAATGCAACTTTTTGAAGCCAAAATTGACACTTGGTAAATTTGTCATAAAGCTTCTCCTTTCTCAGGGTCTTTAATACAATTCTCAAGTGATCTTCATGTTCTTCCTTGCTCTTTGAATAGACAAGAATATCATCTATAAAGACTACCACAAACTAATCAAGATTGTCTCTAAAGACTCTATTCATCAGATCCATGAAGATAGCAGGGGCATTAGTAAGACCAAATGGAATCACTATAAATTCATAGTGTCCATACATTGTACGGAAAGCCATCTTTGGTATATCCTCTCTATTAACCCTTAATTGATGATACCCTGAACGAAGATCGATCTTGGAAAATTATTGAGCTCCACGTAGTTGGTCAAATAGGCCATTAATGCGTGGGAGAGGATATTTTTTCTTGATAGTGATATTTTTAAGTTCTCGATAATCAATTCATAGTCTCATTGATCCATCTTTCTTCATAACAAATAGCACAGGTGCTCCCCAAGGTGACACACTAGGGAGTATGAATCCTTTATCAAGATTCTCTTGGATTTGCTTATTCAATTCCTGCAACTCAATTGGGGCCATTCTATAAGGTGTCTTAGAAATATGCAAAGCACCCGGTACGAGTTCTATTGAAAACTCAACTTCATGATTTGGTGGAAGACCTATAAATTCCTCCAGAAAGACATCATCAAATTCTCGTACAATGGGAATATTATTAATCGTGAGTTTATCTCCAACCATTTGAGATAAATAACCTTCATTTAGTGGAATCAAGACCCATAAAATAGAAGAAATTTCTAATTTAAGGTTATGTTCATCATTGCATCGATAGATGATCATAGATTGATCTGGAATATGAAATGTGACTTCCCTTCTTTGGCAGTTGATATGAGCTCCATATAAAGAAAGCCAATCCATGCCAAGAATCACATCAAATTCCACTATAGGAAGGATCACAATATTTGCAGGAAGCACTTTCCCACAAACTTCAATCGAAGAAGAATTGTAAACTTTTGATGCGAATGTTGTGCCATTAGGAGTTGTCACAGCCAACTCAGCATCTAATTATTGAGGTAATATGGTGATACCCAAAGAAACGTTTTCAAAAATAAAAGGGTGGGTGGATCCAAAATCAAATAAAACATTTTCTACTTTAGAGTGGATGGTAAGTGTACCTCTCACCACTTCGTTGTCATACACCACATCGCCGATAGTAATTGCACGTGACCTTCCTTTGTCTTTGGCCTTAAGATTTTTTTGACGTCGATCATCATCATCAACCCTAGGATTTGGGCATTGATTGGCATAATGACCCATCTCCTTGCACTTGAAACATTGAAGTGGAGTAGGTTCATTCTGTGTATCCCATCCTTTGTTTGCATCATTAGACATATTCTTCCCGTTATTTCGACATTCAATTGCCCAATGACCTTCTTTTCCACACTTATAACATTTGCTTGTCCCCTTAAGACTATTTCCTCCATGTTTCTTTCCACACTTTGAGCATAAGGGAAAACTCAACTTCTTTTCAGTGTGGTCTTTAGATTTTCTGTTGAATTCCATTTTCCTATTCTTATCAAACACATGTGACTAATGGGTTATACCAATCTCCATATCAACATTGAGAGCACATCGAACAATTTCCTCTTAGCTATTGAAGTCCCTTATGGCTAACGCCCTTCAAAGACTTGGTTTTAAGCCACTAAAGAGTCGATCAATATTACTCTCAGGTTGGATAATAATTCCGAAAGGGTAAGTTGCAAGTCTTGTTAAATTTTCTTCGCAGGTACCAACAGATTCATCATCCTTTTACTTCAGATCAAGAAACTCCTTCTCCATATTTGTTCTAAGAATACGAGGGAAATACTTATTGAAAAATAAGTTCTTGAACTTGTCCCATTCCATGGACTCAATTTCACCCCTTTGCCTCGTATTATTAATAAGATTCCACTATTGATTAGCATCACCTTCCAAACAATACACTGCTAAAATGACTTTATCATGTTCAGAACATTGAAGAACTAAAAATATCTTTTCAGTGGTACTGATCCATTGTTCAGCTACTAATGGATCAAAAGACCCACTGAATGAAGGTGGAAGCTGCTTCATGAAGGATTCAACAGAATGTTGCTCCTTCCTTTGCTCATTTGGAAGTCTTGTATGATTCATAGCTTGAGAATGTTGTGTGAGCATGGCTACAATATTTTTCATTCTAGCTCCCATAATATTTGGTTGCTCAGGGGGACAATCATTGAATTGCCTATCGCATTCCGCATTAACACGGTTCCTTCGGGTTCCAGCCATTGACTAAAACCAAGAAGAATAGTGCGAGAAACACTAATTATAATAGTAAAACCACATAATCAAGAATAAAATTTCACACTTAAGGTCTTATCGTAGGTTTTTCATGGCCATTTCTAAAACACTAAGATTGTGTTCTATGCATAGACATATCCTTAGGTTTCTTACTAAGTCTTTCACATCCTAGTTTCCAAAGGTTGACTTTACCTTTCCTCTGATACCAACTATAGCAACCCATACTTTACATACATGGTTAATACTTCAAAATTGAAGCATACTTATTAAAACATATAACAAAACCATGAAAGGACCATATAGGTATAGTGTCTTTAGAAAATAGGAAACATAAACAACTGGTTCATAAAGCATCTACATTGTCTCCCATTTATTTCATCATATATATAGTCCCTTTTTGGCATATCTTACTTAATAACCTTCTTCCAGACCTGGGGAAAGAAAACATACCAAGGGGTGAGCTCAAATGCTCAGTAGGGGTAAATAAAAGAAATATCAATCACATAAAATTCATAAGAACATAACCTTTTGGAAATCTTACCCTGCAAAAGTGATCATAATTTCATAACATGGGATAAATCATGGTAGTGAAATGTAATCCCAATAATCATAACATAAAATATGAAACTTTGTGGAATACACACATAATCATAGAGAATAATTTCTTATTAGTCAAGACCATTGCCAAGACTATCTTAGTGGACAAAGTCCATTTCTGAACCAAGTTCACTCCTCGTTTCAGTCCTATTTCAATGAACCGGTTTAACCTGTCATTCCAGCCATGTCTATATCATGCGATATAAAATCTTTACCCAATGCATTGGAGGGAGATATAGGTCCCACCCATCTCATAATGATACCATTCTTATGTGTTCCAGAAAATCATAAACCATAAATCATAGCATAACCCATGTAATAAAAATGGGAATCTTAAAAATCATGACATCATAAAAAAATTCATATAAGATAAAGGAATTCATAAAAATATTTCCATCACATCATAATAAAATCAATGTAATAATAGGGATAGAAACAGAACCCTATATTATCTTAGAAGGAAAATAATTTTGATAAAACACTTGAACTCCATTCTTGAGGAAAATATTCTTTCTACTTCAATTTTTTTTTTCCTTTCTTAACATGTCATACAATTTTAAACTAAAAGAAGTTGATTAAAAATAAACTTGAAAAATTGTAAAGGAAGATTCTTGGAAATTTTTTTTAATAATCCATTCATTCCGTATAAGTTAAAAAAACATTCTTCTCGTACTTTTTTCGGAAAAGTCAAAAAGTACCTCGTATGAAAAACGACAAAAGATTCCTTTCATATCATATACTAGAAACTCACCAAAGGGTAAAATTGGATTTAAGAAAATTTTAGGAGGATATAAATAATATTACATATTGAGGAAACATGGATGTGGATGATAAATATTCCCCAGTAAATTCTGAATTATAAACAATCTCGGATAAAAATTGAGATTGTGAGATTGTCCCTTACCTTACGTCTAATTTGATTTGTAAGTGTCCGAACCTCATTTATAATGATTTAAATAATGTTATTGAATTATTCCAGAATCATAATTATTGTTATGATATCATATATGGTCATATTCTTAGCTTCTTATTAGTAATATTTCATTACTACTTGTTATTCGGGTGTTTATTACTTTTTGTTCTTATGTGTGTTTTGTCGAATAAATTATTATTCCTATTTATAGGATATAGATACTTCATTTATATAATGGTATTAGTGTAATATATATCATATTAATTCATTCAATTCATTTATATAATCATTATTCAATGAAGATCATATAGAACAAGTCGCATCACATCGTGGAGACGGTAGGCCGTACGTACGCACGAGCGATGATATCGTTCCCATGATTGTGGAATTGTATTGGAGTGTATGTATACTATTTCAGAATAAATACCAATTTAAAATAATCATATATAGTTATTTATTTGCACCATTATACCCATCCAAGTAAGGTGGTGGTGGAAAACAGATTACACCAGGACGTGGAGATGGTATTCCGTACGTACGCACGCGCGATGATTTTGTTTTCTGTAGGATAGATAAGAGGTGAAATATGGTTGTTTAATATTTATAATAACATATCAGTATATGAGGGATACTGATGTTATTACCTCATAATGAAACAACTAAAGAAGAGGGAGTAGAAGAAGAATGGAACTTGACAAAAATGGTAGAAGGTATTACCTCTTTCTCAAAGTGCCTCCTTTAAACTTTCTTTTTAAGGCACTAGAGTTGGTCTTTTGAGAAGACCAGTACCTCTAGTAGGTTTCTAAGGAGGTGGGGAGGTGAAATGGGAAGGGTTTGGCCGAGATTGAAGGCTAAAATATGTGTGAGGAAGAGAGGGAGGATGTTCCTTTTATAAGGGAGGAGAGGGGCACCTTTGGATAGTGTGGAAATATTATTTTATTTTAAACTTATCTTCGGTTTCAAAAGGTCCTAAAATCATTAAAGATGAAGATAAGATGACTCATGGTCAAAATAAAATCATCCAATCAGAATTGGACATGTTTTGGAAAATATTTTAATCATTATAATCTTATTTATTTAAATTATTTATTAATGTGGTAAATACTTCATCATTATTGTGTCATAAATAATTTAATTTATTTGGTGTCTAAAAATTATTAAACAAATATCATTATGTAGTATATCCTTTTAGCTTTCCAATAAATATTTATAGTCTAAAATATAATTTATATAACCCCTTATAAAAATTAATTAATAAAAGATTTTTGTTAATGTCAATTTTGTCTTTACATTATATTAATTAATCCAAATTGTCATTGTCACTACCAAGTGGCTCAATGGGGTCCCAAAATCGACCCACGGATGCCCATGGTTGGCCACTACTCATCACATATGGTTAGGACAAGTGTCAATGTAATTTTGAATTATTATAATATTCTTTTAACTTTGAATTACCCTATTTACCTTTAACCGTAGTAAATAAAAATTACCGTAGTTACTATTCATAATATCAAAAAAATAAAAAAAATAAAAGTAACCTATTAACATAATTTGGACCCACTGATTCCAAATATGGAATCCAGTTTTCAAAATTCAAACCACAGAATTTGCAGTAATTAATTTAAAATTAACCCCGTTGTTAAGCAAACGGGTTTTAACAGTTAAAACATTGCCAAAGATTGAAAAGTTTTTACCTATGAATTCAATGTAAAATTAATGCTAATGACATAAATTATATTAAATGGTAAAAATATATTCTATTGATACTTTAAAAACATTCAATATTATAATTTAACCATAAAAGTATTGCGATGAAAAATGTTGTTTTTAATTAAAATATAGCATGTTTTTACTGTTCATTAAAATATGAAAGTTATCAGAATAATATGAAACTTTTATCCAAAGTAAATTTTAATATATTGATTCTAAAGAAGAATTTTATTTTGTCAAATTGAACTTATAAACTTGTCAAAAACTACATTTAATGTTGGTGCGCCATCAAAAGGCAGTAAAACTGCATTTTTTGAAGAATACTTCTTTTATCCAAAAAATTGATTTTGTTTTCATACCTCATTCTAGAAAATGTATAAGATGAATTAAAATGTTATAAAATTCAAAATTCAGTTAATACTATTCGTAACGGCTAGTTTATAATATTATAATATATCGTTGTTTAGTGAAACTCGGTATTGCGTACTACACATGCTATCGAGGAAGGTCACGATTGCGCAAGCCAAGCTACTGTTGTGTGTAGTGGAAGATTCATTTCCGTATAACATATTACATAAAAAAACACTTCTCATAAAATATCAGGGTGTTACATTTTTCATACCTAAAACCATTCTTTACATGTGGGGAAAAATAAATCATAAAAATTGTGAGCTCAAGTGATCAGTAAGGATAAACATTGAGAACATAAAAAACCATAATCATTTGAATATAAAAACATGAACATAAAGTTCAAACATAAAAATCATGATTCATGAAATAAATCATGGAAGTACTTAAGGAATAGATCATAAAGGAACATTAACCATGATAGAATAACTTTGGCATAAAACATGTAATAGTGGAAAACTAATAAGAACATAATATGATTTCTATAGTAGACAAGGAATTGTTGTCAATACCATCATAGTGGAAAAAGTCCATCACTTAACTGAGTTTACTTTTCATTCAATCCATGTATTACTAAACCAGATTTACTTTTCATTCCAGTCATGTCTATCTCATGAGATATAAATCTTTACCCAGTGCATTGGAGGGAGATATAGGTCCCACCCATATCATAATGATATCATTCTTACTTATTCCACTAAGACATAAATCATTCATCATAGCATAACCAAAGAAATAAAATGGTTTTTCTTAAACATAATTCCATAAGAACATAATTCATATAAGATATCATTCCGTCATTAACACAATAAAATCATAGTAAAAATTGGGATAAAAATATAACCTTTTTTTAAAGAGAGTAATCTTGGATGGAAAATAATTTTGATAACCCACTTGAACTTACTTCTTTGAGTAAAATATCCTTTCTTCTTTAAATTTTTTTCCTTTTCTCAAAACGTGGCGCAAATTTAAAATAAAAGAAATTAGTTGAAAAATAAACTTGAGATAGTATAAAGGAAGTTTCATAGAAATAATGCATCATGAAACAAAAAAAATGAATTCATTCAATATAAGTTTAAAAGGAATTCTCCTCTTACTTTTGACATAAAATTAAAAATGTACCTCATATTGTAAACTAAATAAATATTCCTTTTATACCAAGTAGTAATACTCAACAATGGGTAAAAAAGGCTTTAAACAAACATAGAATAATATTAAAAAATTTATGATTTTTTAAGAAAACATGGACATGGGTGATAAATATATCCCTAGTAAATACTTACATATAAACAACCTCAGATAAAAATGAGGTTGCAAAATTTTCCCTTAACATAGGTCTGATTTCTTCTGTATGTGTTTGAAACTCCTCTTCATCGACGTGCCTCATTTAAAATTAATCTTAGGGCACTAGTGTTGGTCTTTTGAGAAGACCAACACCTCTATAATTTAACTGTGGAAGTTGAGAAGAGAAATGGGTCAGGGTTGTTTAAGACTGAAGGCTCAAAATAGACTGAAGAGGAGAGGGAGGAGGTGTCCTTTTATAAGAGAGTAGAGGGGCATTTTAGGAATCTCTGAAAACAATGATTTATTATAAAGTGGGTTTCAGTTTTAAAAGGTCAAAAAATCATTTAATTATAAGATAAGATGAGGATTTATCGAAATCATCTCAACTAATAGGTTTTAAAAAAATTTAGGTCTCAAATATAACCCTATCATTTACCTTTAACCCTTAGTTAACTAATTTAACTATTAGCATGTCTTCTTCTATATTCATACTATGTGTTTAATATAGTTACTATAAAATTCCAATAGAAACTCAAGTAGTTCATTAATGGCATGTTCAACATTATCTAGGTCATGTGACTGATTCTTAGATTTTTAGGACTACTATATCATTAAATAAAATAGTATTTGTTTTAAAAACTCATTTTTGTAAATTTTTATACTATTCATATCATGACTTTTTAAAAATCCAAAACAAATTGATTATTTCAGAAATACTAACTTAATTCAATTCTAACAACTCATACACATCCATAAAATTCCTGTATGGAATAAAAAGTTTCAATATAAAATTATTTTAATATTAATAATCTCATTTATTTAAATCATTAATTAATAAGGTAATCACTACATCATCATTGTGTCATTAATAAATTTATTTATTTGGTGTCTATAAATTATAAATAAAATACCATGATGTTGGAAATATTTGTATGTTCCCAATTTCTTCTTATAGTCTAATGTATCTTATATATAACCCCATATTAATTTTGTTTTATTAAGAAGATACAAGTTTATGTAATATTTCTTTTTTACTTTAATTTACTTATTATATAATATTATTTTCACATCCAAGTTATTAAATGGGGTCCCAAAATCAAACCAAGGATTCCCATGTCCAAAAATATATCATCCAATTGAATTAGAAAATGTTCTAGGGTAGATTAATTTATTATAATATTATTTTTTACCCTTATTTACCAGATTCACCCTTTGACCATGGTAAATAAAATAATTACTAATTTACTATTCATATTGTCCAAAAATAACATGTACCTATTTAAATAATTTGAACTTTCTGATTCCATGTATGTAATTCCATTTTTCCAAATTTAATTAATTTGGAATTAATTCCCGTTTTCAAAACAAAAAGTTGGGTTTTAAGAAGTAATAACTATCAAAAGGTTAACATGTGTTTAGGTCCAATATAAAATTTAAATTACTTCAAGTGACCAAATTTGTTTTAAATGATAAATATATAATACAATTAGACATTAAAACCAATAAAAAGTATAATTTAACTATATAAATAAATTAGATGAAAAGGTAGTTTTGAATTAAAATGTGGGATTTGTAACTATTCATTAAAAAAACTTTATCAGAAAATTACCAAATATTTATCCAATGTAGATTTTGATGTTTCTATTATAAATAAGAATTTTATTTTTTCAAATACAACATATAATGGTGTCAAAAAGAGGCTATTCATCAAAAGGTGGTAAAACTGCATGTTTAAAAAAATACTTCTTTTATCCAAAAAATTGATTTTGTTCTCATAACATGATCTATAAAATGCGTAAGATGAATGATAATGTTATATAAAATTCAAAATATAGTTCATACAATTCATAACAAAATTTTTATGTCCCATTAAATAATAATATTTCAATAATATATCATTATTTAGTGAAACTCGGTATCGCGTACAATGCAAGCTATCGAGGAAGGTCGCTCTTGTGTGTAATGCAAGCCAAGTAAGTATTACGTGTAGTGAAATATTCCTTTGGGTATGTATAAAATAATCCGAACATAGTTCATTTATTCATTGAATAAAATATATACTCAGTGTTTCATGAAATAAATTCAATAAAAAAAACATGAAATTTTATGCAATACAAGCCAAGAATAGTGTTGTGTATACTCTTAACTAATATGGTGTTGTGTATAGAGTAATCTAATCTCAGTGTAGTGTATAAAATCAAAGAAATTAAAAGAATATCTCTCAAAAAATATTGGGGTGCTACATTCTACCCCCCATAAAATGAATTTCATGCTTGAAATTCTTCGGGGATATAAATGGTTTTCTACTTGAAAGTTTATTTCATGGAAAACCATTTCATAAAAATGGATTATAAAACATCATTTTAGGAAAGAATGTTAGAAACATAATGGTTACCCAAATTAACTCATCACTCGGTTTCCACATAGGAGAACATATGTGGTTAGTTGAAACATGCGTATGGAATAGAAATATATTATTCATGTTATGATGGATAGTGATAGATAATAAGGTTGGGAGAAATTTAACTACCAGAAAGCCATAAATACGTGGTGATTTATGGGACCATATTATTCATCGGATAAGAGGGTACTAGGAAAACATTTTTGTTTTCAATATCGTTTCCCTAATTTTGAGGAATTTTCCATGAGAATAAATACTAACATGATTTTGTTACAATATCATCGATGTTCGTTCCTTGAAAAATTTCCAATTCATCTCTTATTTAAAGAAATGAAGTTGAGTTTTTCATTATTGAAGTGTTAGCAGATCATGAGATAGAATGATAGTCCATTCCATCTGTCTCTATCACAAAATAGTTAGCATAATTTATCAAATATACATAAGTCCATCAATGGAGCGATTAATTGTATATGTTTCCAAAAATTTACTTATTATTCATCTACCATACCTCTTAAATAAAATAAAACTAATTTATATGATCCAAGACTTCTCGTAGGCCATTGATAGGAAATAAAGTCTGGTTGAACATCAGTTGTGGGTTTGATTCCCACATCCATGTCCAACACGATGGGTTTTTACCCATCTTGTGGGCTGTCCTTTTTCAAAAACTATACTATTATAACATTCCAGAAATAATATAAAAAATTATATCCTTAAACAATACTATTTGATGTCCAACCTAATCCATTCCAACATTTAGGTTTATCGAAAATATTTATGTCCAATCTCAAAGTACAAAGAAAACAATTACCAAAAATGCCATATAACAAGTATGTGAATACCATCATTTATCCCCCATATATCATAAGATATATCTTGTTGGTCACATTCCCAACATTTGAATCACATAGTCATGAATTTTCCTAAATTAATATATATTATGATTGAAAACATGCATGTTTTATTATTCCAAAACATATTAGATGTATTCTTTAAGTCCCAAAAAGTTGTATACTTCATCACTGATATCATAACCATCTTTTCAACAACTCCCTAATTAATTCCCAAGAAACTAGAAACATCCCATTTACTTATTCAAATCCAACATATCTATATCCAAAAATCATTATCTGAACATATGGGACATATTAACAGTTATCTTTCCCTTAATCATGTTTTATCCATGTATATCACCTTACACATAAATCACTTTTCTATCTCCTTATAATTATTCAACATATCCCTTCCATCATTAATTAGAAACTTATACTAGAAACACTTATATATTTCATAATCAATGAATTACAAAACATATACACCTCAATCATCCAACTTTATTCTTAAACCACTACTTAGGATCCATCATCTTCATCATTCATAAAATATAAATCATGTCTTATGGTTTCTAAACTTCAAGCTTCTTATATTTAATGTAAAAAATACCGTTAAAACATAATATACCTTTCACATGTCGTTTACAATATATTTATCCTTAGTAGTATGAACAATACATATACCATTATCGTGATTCTCTTCATTATATTTCCACTTAGGAAATTTATATTCATAATTCCCATAATTTCAACATCTGAAATATTCAATGTTTAACAATTTTTAATTTAGTTTTGGCTATTTACCAAGACTAGAAATCAAAGTGTGGTAAATACATATCAGAGATTAGAAACATATAAGGTAAATTAATTATAATATTTCAATATTTTATATATTAATTATAACCCAAGTTTGGTCATTTTTATCAGAAAAACCCTGGGATTGTAACATATAATCATAGTTAGGACATCCCTAGACATATCCCTAAAAATATCTCTAGGGATCTCACTAAAGTTTTTATGTCCTAGTTTCCAAACATTAACTAAAACTTTTCTCTGATACCGACTATAGGGACCCAAGATTGATGTACATGGACATTAAATTTTATTTTTGTAATACTTAATAAATTACACAAATATATTCCAATGACCATATTAGTTTAGTGTCTTTGGAAACTCAGAAGATAATCTTCTAACTTGGTGAATGATCTTCAATATCTCCCATAAAGAACTTCCCCTTTAATTTTCCTACCTAAAAACATTCTTTATATCATGGGGAAAATAAAAAATAAAAAAGAATGAGCTCAAATGATTAGTAAGGGTAAACAAGGAAAACATAAAACAAACCATAAATATTTGAACATAAAAACATGAACATAACATTTAAACATCTAAATCTCGAGTCATGAAATAAATCTTGGTAGTACTTAAGGCATAGATCATAAAGGAACATTATCCATGATAGAATAACATTGGGAAGAAACATGTTATTGTGGAAAACTAATAAGAACATAATATCATTTCCATAGTATCCAAGGAATTACTTCCAATACCATCATAGTGGAAAAAGTCCATTACTGAAACAGGATTACTTGTCATTCCTGCCACGTTTTACTAAACCTGATTTACTTTCTATTCCAGTCATGTATATCTCATCAGATATAAATTTTTACCCAATGCATTGGATGTAGATATATTCCCACCCATCTTATAATGAAATCATTATTACATGTTCCACAAAAACAAAAAAACATTCATCATAGCATAACCCAATAAATAAAATGGGTTTTCTTAAACATCATTCCATCATAACATAATCCTTATAAAAAACCATTCCTTCATTTACACAATCAAATCATAGTAAAAATAGGGGCAGAAACATAATCCAATTTAAAGAGTTTCATATTATATGGAAAATAAGGTTGATAAACCACTATAAATAGTTCTTGATGATAATATACTTTCTTCTTCAAAATTGTTTTCTTTTCTCAAAATTCCTCAAAATTTAAAAAAAATAGTTGAAAATAAACTTGAGATGGTGTAGAGGAAGATTTAAGGAAATACGGAATCATGAAACCATAAAAATAAATTCATTCTGTATAAGTTATAAAGAAATTATCCTTGAACTTTTGATAAAAAAATAAAAAAGTACCCCTTATGGTAAACAAAATAAAGATTCCTTCCATACTATGTAGTAAAAGTAAAAAATGTGTAAAAATGACTTTAATCATACATATAATAATAGTAAACATTTTATGAAAACATTTTTAGAAAACATGAACAAGGATGATAAATATAACCCATTTAAATAATTATATGTAAACAACCTCATATAAAAATGAGATTTCAAAATTATCCCCTACCTCAAGTCTGATTTCTTCTGTATGTGTCCCAAACTCCTCTTCCTCGACTTGCCTCCTTTAAAAAACCTATTAAAGCAATAGAATTGGTCTTTTGAGAATACCAGAACCTATAGAATGTTACTAATGAAGTTGAGAAGATAAATTGGTAGGGGTTTTCTTAGCGTGAAGGCTCAAAATGGACTGAAGAGGAGAGGGAGGATGTTCCCTTTTATAAGATAGGAGAGTGTCACTTTAGGAAACTTTAAAAATATTAATTTATTATAAAATTATTTTCCATTTCAAAAGGTCCAAAATTAATTTAATTCAAATATAATATGATAATTGTTCAAAATATTCTCAATTTATAGGTTTTAGAAAAGTTTAGTTCTCAAATTTAACCTTATCATTTAGCATTAACCCTTAGTTAACAAATTTTACTCTTACCATATTTTCTTGTATATTCATACTATATAGTTATTATAGTTACTATTAAATGTCAATCAACCCTAATGTGGATAATTAATGAAATTTTCAACATTATCTATGTTATTTGGCCGAATCGCAGATTTTTTGGACTATTATATCATTTAATAAAATATTTTTTAAAAAACCTATTAAAGTCAAATTTAAACTATTCATATCATGAATTTTTAAAAATCCATAACAACTATACTATTTAGAAAAAACATTATTAATTCAAATATATAGAAAGTCATAATCTTCCTTCAATTTTTTGTATGTCATAAAAAGGCTCAAAATAAATTTATTTTAATTATTATAATCTCATTTACTTAAATCATTCATTAATATTGTAACCACTACATCACCATTGTTTCATAAATAAATTTATTTATTTGATGTCTAAAAAGTATAAATAAACTACCATGATTTAGAAATATTATTATATTTCCAATGACTATTTATATTTAAATTTACCTTTTGTAAAACCCCATATTAAAATTTTTTTATTAAGAAGAGACAAGTTTATGTCATATTTCTCTTTATTTAAATTAATTCTTATAAAATGTCATTTTCACATCCAAGTGGTTCCATGGGGACCCAAAATAGACCCACATATGCCCATGGCTAGAACTATCTTATATAATACGATTAGGACATGTTATAGGGTAGTTTAATTTATTATATTATTATTTTTTATGGTAATTTACTATAATTACCATTTAACTATAATAAATAAAATAATTACTGAGGTTACTATTCATAATGACAAAAAATAAATGGCACCTATTTTAAAAATATAAAACTTATGATTCCAAATATAGAATCTATTTTTTATAATTCATAAAAGATAATTTTCAGTAATTAATTTAAAATTAATTCTCATTGTCAAAACCATAAAATGGGTTTTTAAGACGTAATAACTATCAAAAGATTGACACGTGTTTATGTCCAATTTAAATGTAAAATTACTTAAAATTACCAAAATTTTATTAAATGATAAAAATATAATCAAATTACACTATACAAAAATTAAAATTACAATCTAACTATATAAATAAATTAGATGAAAATCCAGTTTTGACTTAAAATGCTGTGTTTTTCACTATTCATTAAAAAATGAACTTTATCCAAAAATTACCAAAAATTTATCCAAAGTAAATTTTTATGTTATTATTGTAAATAATATGTTTATTTTTCATATAGAACATATAACAGTTTCAAAAAAAGTGTTCACCATTAAAAAGCGGTAAAACTGCATTTTTGAAAAATACTTCTTTTATCCGAAAAATTTATTTTTTCCTCATTCCTTGTTCTAGAAAATGTGTGTGTAGAATTATAATGTTTTATAAAATAAAATTTTTTGTTAATAATATTCATAACATCTAGTTTATATCCCATTAAATAATAATATTTTAATAATATATCGTTGTTTACTGAAAATCGGTATCGCGTACAACATAAGCTATCGAGGATAGTCTCTCTCGCACGTAACGCAAGCCAAGTCAGTGTTGAGTGTTGTGAAATATTCCTTTGGTGTGTATTATAACATAATCCAAACATATTTCACTTATATATTGAACAAAATCTATACGCAGTGTTGCGTGAAATAAATTATATCAAAAGAACTTGAAATTGTGTGAAACACAAGTCAAGAATAGTGTTGCGTATACTGCAAGTTAATACGGTGTTAGAAGTAGCACAAAATAATCTTGGTGTAGCATAAAACATCAAAGAAACTAAAATAATATATCGAATAAAATCTAGGGGTGTTACATATCCCATCCAAAAAACTATTTTAGTCAACCTAAGATCATTTCCTCTAATATTGGCCTTTTAGGAAAAATAATCTTAAGACCATATTCATTCCCAAAATGAAAAACACCAGCATTGTTATTCATGAAATTTAAAATTAGGTCCTTTTTTATGATCATATGTGATGCTAATATACTTCCCAATATCCATGAGTTTTATATTTCCTTTTCCCCCAAGTAAATATCCATAACAGTATCCTTCTTCGAAATCCCTTTTATTGCCCATGTTGGTGATGAGTGTGCCTTATCGTCAGTTGGCTCCTTGAACTATTATTCTTTTAAAACTGAAAATCTTTTTTGAGTCTATAAAATTTTGGGTAAAGGTTATATTTTTCTCTTTATACAACTTATCAACATTCAATATGAATTTTGATTCATTCATGATGCAGAATTGATTACCTCATGCCGAAATCATTCACAACAAAAATAGTACCCATTAAATGCATAAGATTTATTTGAAATTATTATTTCCTACTTGGATCTACATTTATATTGGAATTAATTCAAATCTATATATTGCACATAGAATATGTTTCCCATATTTTCATAGATAATAGTTTAACCCTTGATGCATTAAAAGTTTCATTGGCCATACTATTTTTTTCCTTTCCAATGTCATTTAGACTTGTCTTCTTATGAGGAGTTGGTGATTGTTTTCATGAAACAACCATAGATATATTATTCTATTTGACATGATTCAACATAGATTTTCTTTTCTTTTTTAATCAATTATCTTCAAGAACGGATATATGTTCTTCACTAAAGATCCATTTTTCTTGACTGAAGGATGATGCCTTTGAATTATCTATTATAATATCAGGTTTCAATAAACATTACTAATCTTCAGAATTCTGATTCCAATACCAAAAAAAATCTTCCAAATACTTAAATATATTATATTAATAATTTATAGTTCTATCTAAATTATCAAGGATTACATTTTTTTCCTCTACTTTAGGTTTCAGTTCAACTCCATTTTCTGAATTTCATGAAATTCCATATTTGGGATTTTCAATCACAAACTACACTTTTGAATTTTCTTATTACTTTTGTTTCATAAAGGTCTTTGAATCATTCACCACATAATTAGATATAATAGTATTCACTATCCATAGATAACATTATCCATGGGATGATGCAAGCTCTACCAATCGATCCACACTTCCTATAGTTCCTTAATTATCATCATCATTATCATCATCTCATGGTTGATTTTCAATAACCTTCAACACACCTTCATCCAAATAATTTTAAACTTCCAATACCTAACATTCATCAGAGTTATCATCTTATTTAGCAAGAAAGTTATTTCTTTCAATGTACCACCATTTTTAATTCAGTATAATTTACTTATTCTCCTTCTTAGGTTTTTGGTATTCGTCATAGTTTTGATTAATTGTTTTTGGAAAATTGGTCGTAATATTTGAAACACCACAATATTTTAAAAGAATAAAATTGGGATCGATAGAATATATGACATGTGAAAATAAGATTTTATGATATTGTAACACAACTATACTTTATTATATATTTATTTTTTAATGAAGTCAATATCTTGAATATCTTTTGATTCACAAAACACTAGGTTTAATGGAAATAAAGTAATCTATTAAAATATTATTATTTAAAACATGGCCTTTACAACGTAGCCATTAAGTTGGGTGTTATGAATATAAATAACTAATTTATGAAAATAAATGCATTAAAATTTTCATTGGTTGTATGTTTATTATAAATAAAAATTCAAATCATTTGAAATAAAAAGAAACATTTTCTAAAAACAATATTTTTCTAAAAAGTTTTTTTTCGTGTTTTACGAGCTTATTTTAAAATTAATATTTACATATTTAATAAAATTTATTTTAAATAAATGATCATTATTTTTTAAAACAGTATATATACATTATATCATGATGTTATGTTTGGGATTTTTGTGAAATGTTTCATTTTTGGATGAATAGTGAAAATATTTATTTTTGATAAAACTGTGTTTTTTGATTGAATGTATAAGTCCTAGTTTGTTAAAAAATTGTTTTAAAAGAAAAATTAGTCCAATAATATTATAATAAATCAAAGTTATTTAATTTTAATCAATTATATTATAAATTAGTACATAAAAATATTTTAATATTTTGAATTTTCTTCTTTGGAAAACCCCTTTTTGACCTGTCTGCGGGTAAAATTTCAAATTTAATTCTTCCACTTCTATGAATTGAATTAGGAAAAATGGATTAAATATTTAGAATAATATTTATATATATTATCTAATAACTTAAACTTAATCTTTTCCCATCATAAATAGTTAATGTAGTAAAAATTAATTGTTGTAATTAATGTGAAAATGAGTTTACCAAGGGTTAAATAATGAATATAAGAGTTAAAAACGACCTAAAAATTATCCAAATACAATTTCCATGAAATATATAGGCATTATAACCTATATTTTATGATAAATTACTATTTTAAAAGATATTAATATTTGAAAAATGTGGGTACACTTTATTGTTTTTGAAAAATCCTTGTATGTCCTCTCCCCCAGTTATAAAAGGCCACTCCCTCACTTCACTTATTCATAACTCTGAAGAACTTTTAAAACCCCAATACCTAAAAATATATATTCCCAACATCCTTATACAAATTCTAGTGCTTATTTTATTCTAAAAATACAATCCATTATGCCCTTAAGTGGATATCCAAAGGAGGTTTCTCTAATAGAAGGTAATTGTCATAGTGAGCTCTTCTGTTTTCTTTATTCTTCTCCCAATGTCAATTATGTCTTCCCACATCCTATATAATAACAAAAATATATCACATGTAATTTTTTTATTATCTTTATATAAAAATATTTATCCACCTGCTCCCCCATCATATGTTCAACAAAATTGTCTATCATATGTACCGCAGACTACCCTCTCACGAACTGATGTAAATCATTTTCCATCAAAAAATGTCATGATGGAATATAATGATGGATTTATTGTATATATTTATAGATAATGTTTATGATATTATGATTCTTATATAATTATAATATCTTATATACCATCTTACTTTCCATTTCATTTAAAAATATGATAATTTGGCACGTCTACACAATGGATTACCACCTTGTGAAGCAATGTGATTTTTTTTGTTTCACAGGAAAGGTAATAATAAAAAATTTAATGAATATATTTTATATAAATGAAAATATATTTATTTATTAATATTAAAATACTATACAATTCCTTACACTTTCACTCATTGAGGGAATGATATCATCGCTCGCGCGTACCTGCGGTCTACCGTCTCAATGAAGCGACGTGATTCATTTTCCTTGTCTAACCTTCAATATTGATTAAAGAAATTAATATAATGAGGAAATAATATATTTATGAAATTATTTTCAGTATTTATAATGTTTATAAATATCCTATTCACAATTATCAAAACATTCATGATAAAACCAGAAAAAACAAGGCACTTAACATCGAAAAAAATCTAAATAACAAAATTCAATTAACAAAAGGATGGTAAAATATTATAATAGGATCATATGTGGTATTATAAATATGAATATGGTTATATTATAAATTATTTAAATTACTAAAATCATTATATAAGAGTCTAAATTATTTTCAACCAAAAGTAAGTGTGAAGTATGGGACTTCATCTCAATTTCACTTCATTGTGGAATATTGAAAGGTTACAAACCTAATTAACTTTATATGGTGTATATAATAACCTTTTGAAAATTTATATCATTATTATATAATAATTAATGTTATTTTAAGCTTTTAAGTTTAGTTTTTTTTCATCTTAAGGGATTTAACTTGATAATTTCCATGTTGTAAATAATTTCATAACTCAATTTATTTTCAATGCGTTATATTACTTATTCATTATCTTTGAAATTATAATATTATTAATATAAATATTCTTGACCATATTATTCTATATTTAATATATTTTATTATTATTTAAATTTTATACAAATAATAAATTCATTTATTAATTCTCACTTCAATATTATGATCATTGTAATAGTTTATTTGACAATCTTATGATAATTGGTATTGTTTACGCATGAAATTCAATTGAAAGAAATTATTTTATCATTGTCCACTAAACCAATTTAATTTTATTATCCTTTTTATAATCATGATGTTTTAATTTAATAGTACCATTTCCATGGATTGGTACATAAAATGTTTAAGAATATGTTTTTATGAAAATATTACACTATTTCTCCCTTTGACCAAAAATATGTTTTATTCTAAAAAAATGTTTTCCAATATTGTTTTAGATTTTTTTAAATTATCCAAATGATTTATTAAAGATATTTTTACCCATTTTGACTTTAAAAAAAATAATTTAATCTTTTTTTTTGTCTAAAAAAGTTTGGTTTGGTTGTTACAAAAAATGTGAAAGAATCATTATTTTAACGTCTACAACATGTACATAATTTCCCACCATTATGAACACACAATGTTTTAATGTTTCCTTTACAAGATTAAAATTTTATTTTTAAATAATATTATTCTAAAAATAATTTTTTAACTTATGGTTTTAAAAATATTTTCAAATTAAAATGGATATTTTCCTCAAGATTTTTTAATGAAAATTTTGTTGTATTTCTATGTGTTAAAGACAACAACGGTTTATTTTACATATCATCCACTAGGGATATGTTGTATTGAAATCATACTTATTATTTTTATGGATATTTTATGATCATTTTGACCATATAAAGTATTTATATTCACTATCTTGAGTAATTTTTGTTATCATTAAAACTAGCTTAAAATATTCATTTTCATGAGATCATTGGACATTAAATTTCCCCTAAATATCCATATTATTTATCATGGATATATTTATTTCTTAAATAATATATCATTTCTCTAATGGTGTTCTATATTTATTTTTTTAATATCTAGGGAAATATTTATCAATATGTATTCTTTAATAAATATGGATATTTCATTATGTGGCAAATTATTCATGAATTAAATATATTATTCAATATATGATTAATGGTTTGGATAATAAGATATTGGTGGTTCCCATTTATATATGCCCCCTTGATGATTTAGTGGTCACATGATATGATATAATTGGATATCAATAATATAATGGGTTTCTAGTGTAAACCTAACCATCCATTTTAAACTGTTTTCTAAAATGTATTGATAGTAGAGCTATCATGATGCCTAAGATATTGAGGTATAATAAATAATAATATCCTTATATAAATATTTATTTCTTAATATATATTATATTTTAATAATCATATTAACTATGGATGCATTTCATTCTCAATTTATTGATTAAAAGTCATGCGTTTTATATTGTTTACCTTGCAAAATTTATTATACATTATCTAATCCTGATATATACATTATTGACAAAATGGAATGTTTATTCAGGCATTTTCCTTTCCATATTTATTATTAATTATTTAATCATGGTAGTAAAATTAATTAAATGACATGTGTGTTCATATATTTACCATTCCATACAGATTATTACGTATCTAATCATGGTATTTAAATTTTTTAAATCGAACTTATGTTACGATATTTACCTTTCTATATTGATAATGTCTTATCTGAAATTAACAGTAAAATCCTTTAAATGGAATGCGTGTTCAGTTATTTACCTTTCCATGTTGATTATTTTATCTATTTGTGAAAGCTTCTACTTTACATAACTCTTTATAAGAATTTAATATCACCCTTATTTTGTTTCATTTACCTTAAATCTAGTAGGTTTACTATAAATGATATGAAAGGATATTCAAGAGGTAATAATGATATTCTGAAAAAATAAATTGTAATTTGTGTTTTCAAATGTAATGTAAGATTCAAGTATGTATATTTTTTACCATGTCTTATAAACTATTCCATCCTTCTAGATGTGATCACTTATCAATTAATCAAAAGTATTATAGTATCCACTAGCTCTAGGCTACTAGGTTCAGCTTCTGTATTGTTGGTATAATATGATTTATATAATATTTATAGGGAATAGTGTTTTGGAAGACATATATATGATACCATAAGACTGATTATGAAGATAGGAATAGAATAACATCTTAAAGTTTGGGAGGGAAGGTGATATGTAGTTTTCCTTAAAATTCATATATGTCTAGGTAATACAAGTGGATGTGGTTCTAGAAAAAACGTACCATGGGGTAATAATTTTGAAAAAGGAACGTTGGTCTTAACTTGAGCATTACCTGGTATATGAAAAAGGTACTTAATGAGCATCTGTTTTAACAAACCAAGTGTATATACTTTGGATAATTCACATTTCCATTACAAACCATTATGTAGTATTAAAATAGATAATGAAAATTAATGACCAAGGGTAAAAAAGGTGATAAATATTTAAAAGAAGATATCATTATTTTGAAATAATATAATTTATCTTTCAATATTATGTGTTTTCCAACTATGATTATTTATCTCACACTATGTTTTTGAGTTTTAGTCGATGGAGGGAACCTAAAGGAATTGTGTTAACATTTAATATAAATGAAAATGTGGAGACTATGACAATTTAAAAGGGGTGATGACTAGATTGGAAGATATCATGATTATTCCTTATTGCATATCTATAATTATTATTAACAAACTATACCATAACCAACACTATAAATCACCAAAGAATAGAATCATGAACTTTGATAAGATCTCATGTGGTGGAAACCATGGAGAAAATAATTCTCAAGTTCAATAATGTTAGAAATGTGAAAAGAGATACCCAGGATAGTGTCTCAATTGAATGGTAAAATTATTTATATGTGTAAAAGAAGGGAATAAAGCAATCTATTTCCATGAAAAAATTAAGATTATGATGGAAGTAAATAAATTTCATCCTACGGATCAATTTATAGTTGTTTTCCTAAAATGTGGGGAACTTGGGTAATATTTGAGTATATTCCCTATTATATATTTTAACCCTATACCAAGGAATGACCTATGTTGAAATAAATTTTTTGATATATTTATTTATTTATATTCTCGAATTATATTTTTGAAGTATTTTTTTGCAATGGTATTTGTCTATAAGAATCATAATACATTTATAGATTATCTTAAATTTTAGAATCATATATGTCTTCACCAACTTAAGTGTTATGGATACCATCAAGGTTTTACGAGTTCAATATTGATCATATTTTCATAGTCATAAAATTTTATTATTAGGTTTTATGTGATGGGAGTCTACTAGGAATAAGGTTATTTTGGGAAAAAAATATTGAAATACAACTCATTGGTTAAGTATATGTTTTAGTAAAAATTTTATTTAATGAAGAATGCTCTTTCTTTTTATGGGTATATATATAAAGGTATTTGTAACATTTTGGGATTATATTATTTTTGATGTTGAGATAATTATGGGTCATTATACCTTGAAACTTTTATATATTACTATTAGTTTTGAAAAGGAAAACCAGCCTGTCTACTGACAACCCGTCGCATCCAGAAAGGCCGTGGGATTTGAACTTAAAACTATTGAAAAATAAGGGTGTTTCACCTACTGCTAGCCTATATTATGTTCTAGCTAATATATCATTATTTTTACTTAAATACTTTTATGCATAGATATTAATGTTTAATGAGTTGAGTTACTATTAGGGATTAGATATTGATGAACTATATTTCATAACCTGTTCTAACCATATATATTTTTGGAAAATATTTAGAGACTAAAGAATGGGATTGTCACTCTTTTATGGATTCATGATCTAATGGAAGTTAGTTTTTTGTGCTCCATTCATAAAAATCATTTTTGAATATTCATTTATTAAATTATGTGATGATTTGGAAATTTATGAAAGCACAACCGAAGGATAAAATTGTGATTATGTAATATAAAGATATCAAGTAAGTATATTTCCTTTTGTTTATAGTCAATATGGTTATGGTATTTCTCAACATTATGTAAAAGGGTCTTGAAACAAAAATATTATCCTATTAAATTCCTATCCTATAAATAAAATTCTATATAAAATTATTGTTTATATATGGTTTTTAGTTTCATAAAATTACATTGATCATTCACTTTCTTGTGATCAATGATCTCTATAACTCTCTATAACAATTTATTTTTTTCTTCCAAGTCCATATCATAACTTTCCACCAATTTTATCTTATTTCAAAACCCAGAATGTGTTATTATAGATGAGCTATGTACATCACATTCACTATTGTTAAGAGGTTGTTTCATAAACCTTTTTTTGATGTGGGTTAACAATATTGGTAATGTCATACCCTTGGTAACCATGATTAAGATTATATTTCAAGGAAAGCAATTTATTTAATGGGGTATAATGTAACACCCTAAGATTTTAAAAGATGATAATTAGGTTTGATTGAATATATGACAAGTGAAACTGATCTTAGAAAAGAATGTAATTCCACAATATTTAGGATATATTTATTTTATTAATTATATATATCTCCTTGGTAGCTTTGTATGCACTCAAAACCCAGTTTAAATGAAACACAATTCTCCATTAAAATATTATTATTTAAAACATTACTATTATAACAAAGAAGTTATTTGGTGGGTATTAATTGTACTATAAAACTTATGAAAATATATGTTTTAATCATGTTAATGTTGAATTTGTAGGGAGTATTATATAATCTATAATACCAAAGGTAGGATTGAAATAATATAGATATTGAATGAAATGTCTAATGATGCTCAAAATACAAGAGGGGGTGAATTGAATACTTTTAAAAAATCTTCTGGAACATTCAAATATGGTGATGTTTATTGAAGTTAAACAAGGTAATCCACAAAACCTCTAGTTCTATACACTTTCTTGATTCTAGAAATATGATTCCGAAAAAGTGAATCTAGAAAGATGGTTCCAGAAATGAAACTTAACAAAATATTACAAAGATATAGATTCTACCTTAAAGCGTATAGAATCTCACTATATCAGAGTGTACAAATATAAGGAAATATAAGATAGTTATACTTTCCTTAGCAAACAAAATGTTGCGGAAAACTTGAAACAAACAAGTAATAAGTTGTAAATCTTTTAACCCATAGAGCAGGGTATCCAACAACCTTAGATAAAGGTCCCTTGATTTATACATTCAAGAATGTCTGTATTACCCTCACCAGGGTAAGCCCTCGATATGAAGATCAGATTTTGTCATGCTATCCCCACAAGACCTCAACTTCAAGGTAGTCGACACCTCTGTCTTCCTATCCCCGGAAGCCCTCAGATTTACTCAGCAAAATTCATAGTCGCATGAAGAAAATTTGAACAAGAGGTTCATTACGCACTATGTAAGAGAGTCGCTCTCTAGAAATCACTTCAGTAGCAAGTTATCTCTAGAGTCATAGAACGGTATCAAGCTATTTCAAATGAGATTCTATTTATAGGTACGGCTTCAACGGTCAGCTCCCTCCTCTGACGGTCATATTTTTCCTTGAATTTTAGAGGGGCCTGTACATGTGTCACTCAAACAACGGTTAGTTAGTAACTGAATGAATGACATCGTTTTATAAGAAAAACATGTGTAAGAAAAAATATGTTTACATAACCAAAATAATTTTTCGATATTTAAGGAAAAATGAATGTTCGGAGTCTACTCAAATACTATTTGGGGTCTATAATACAAGGATATTCGGATTCTATTTTCCAAGGATTTCGGAACCTGAATTCAATAGAATTCAAGAGTGCGAATTTAATGGAAATTCAGAACCTGGATTCACAAGAATTTCGAACCTGAAATTAGAAGTTTAGGAATATGAATTCATAAGAATTCAAAGTCTGAACTCAGAAGAGTTTGGAGTCTAAATTCAGATAACTCAGATTCAGAACTCAGAAGAGTTCAGAGTCTGTATTCAAAGAACTTAGAGTCAGAACTCAGAAGAGTTCAGGGTCTGAATTTAGAGAACTCGGAGTCAGAACTCATAAGAGTTTGGAGTCTCAATTCAGAGAACTCAAAGTCAGAACTCATAAGAGCTCGGAGTCGGAATTCATAGATCTCGGAGTCAGAACTCATAATAGTTTGGAGTCTGAATTCAGATAACTCAGAGTCAGAACTCATAAGAGTTCGAGGTCTGAATTCAAAGAGTTCGGAACCTAAAATTATATCCAGAAAACATAATGCTCTATATCTAGGTATATATATGATTCTGAGTTTTTAGATACGAAATGGAATTTTATACTTAGAAAAAATGAACAATTAAAAACATGGTCATGATAAATTTCCTTGGGGAAGGAAAATCTTCCTTATGAAAGTAAAACATAGGGTAAAATGAAATTTTCCTTAAGATAAGGTGTTTGTGATTTTCAATACTAGAAGGAATGGAAAATTTATAAGGAAACCTTATTGACTCAACAATGTCCCCCTTTTTGGAAAGCACAAACATCCTCACGGGAAAGAATATAAGGACATAGAAAATATTTTTATAGACTTTGAAAATAAAACTTATCTCCCTTATCACATGGGCAAGGATGAATACGACTAACTCCCCCTTAGGCTTTGGGACACTAAGGATCATATTATAGATTTTCGGAATGAGATTTTTCATTATATTGAATATGGAAATCTTTAAAATGAAAAATCCCCCCTAGATGAACACTCACCCTTACTTATGGACATTTATTTTTTACTCAGTATTATTTTTCCTTTCTCCCGCTTTGTGATTTTCCAAAAGGAAATTTAGAGAATAGAAAGTAAATTATGATACCTAAAATATTAGTACTAAACAACCAAAAGACAAGTAACCAAACATTTCATTAGGATTGTAAAGATTTATACAACAGGTAAAATACAACAAATGATCAGATTTAAACAAGATCATCCTTCCTTTTCCATAGGAATCAGCTTCTTTACTATTGTTTTGAGCTTCTTATGCTCCTTGTTTTATTCCTCTTCTCACTTAAGAATCTGATACTGATCCTCATCTTTCTTCTTTAAAGCTTTGATTATATCATCTTGAGCATTAAGATCCTCTGACCGAGCCTTCAAGACTTCTTCCTTCTTGACAAGCTTTTCTTTAATCTCAATCTGAAGATCTATTTATCTCTTACATCTTTGAGCCACTGAATATAGATTCCCATTTAAATCATTTACTTCTTGAATCTGGGAAATTTTTTCTAGAGTCATCTTTTGTTCAAAATTGCTTTTGAGATCCTTGATCATACCATATTCAATGCCAAATGCCTCCTTGACACTATATTGGAACCCATCAAGATCTCTCAAATATTTAACTTCCTTCTTTGACCAGCAAACCATTTTCTTACAAGACCTTTTGTGAGCATAGTTGTTAATGAAAAATTTATTGAAATCATCCTTATGCTTTACACACTTATCCACCACCATGGATACTGAATCTGATTTCTGAATTAGTGTTTTTTGAAGCATCTAGCATCTGGATTCAATGCTTGGAAAATTGGAATGGTCCCAAAAAGCTTATTTAATGACTGAACAATGAAATCATGTCCAAGGGATGATGATTCCGTATCTGAAACATCTCTAGGTGATTTCTATTTCTCTAGCTTAGCAAGTTTCCTCTCTTAAGATCCATCATATTCTTTCTTCTTTACAAAAACTTTTGTAGGTGTATCAAAAAACACTTGTTTACCCTTATTGGTTTTCAGAATGACTTCCTCATCCAGAGATTTATGTTCACTGTCAGATAGTTGAACAATTTTATCTTCATCTATATCTTCTTTCTGAGCACCTGCCTCAGCATCCTCTTGGTGTATGAAATGATGATTAGAAAATTCTTCCTCAGACAGCTTGTTCACCCCTTCTTCGCGCTTCTTATCCTCTCTTTTCTCATCTTTCACAGGTGTAGCCTACTTTGATTATTCTTCTTTAGATGGTTGGATTGACAGCTTCTCAGATGGAATTTCCTTCTCATGAAAGTATTCCACTTTCATAATTAAATCTTCTGTATTACCACTACTCTAAACATCTTTTACTACTTATTCTTCTCTCTATTTGACTTTTTCCAGAGTGATAAACTTCTTCCCAGGGGTTTTAGTTAAGTGTTATACAAGGAAGGATTTTGGAACCGGAGTATTTTCAGATGCACTCTCAGTATCCCTTAAAAGGGATTACACAATATCTTCTTCATTCATCTTCTTCTTTAACTTCTTTTCTTTATATTGTTTTTCAATCTCATCAGTTATCTTCTCTTTTAAGGCTTTTGCTTTTGTAGGATCCAAACCAAAACTTGGATCCTCTGCTTTCCTGTTTAATTTTCCTTCTCTCCACTTAGAAACTACCTCATCCAGATATGATTTTTGATTCTTTTCTTTTGGAGATGCGGATTGGATTTCTTTGGGCTCATCAGTTTTTCCTTCCACTACTACTTCCTTCAACATCCTCTTCCATCCTCCCTTTTTGGACAGTTCAACCACTTCCTATTTTTTCGGAACAGCTTCAGCTTTTTCCTCTGTTAAGTCATAAAATTCACTAGTGTCTGTTGAAAAACCAATGTCCATCCTCTTCAGGGTATCATCACTGACTAGTATGACCTTGCAATTCCTTGGCTTCGAGCTGCATGGAATTTTAAATGATTCTAAACATCGAACAATTAACTTGGTGAGAATGGCTAGATACATGATTATTTGAGCCTTCAAATTTCCATTCTTAACATCCTCAATCGTAATGAGAATATTCTTATCCAGATTGATCTTTCTTTGATTTATCAATAAATCCAAGATATACATGTCACTTTTATTCAATGTTTCATTTTCCACTTTTCTTAGAATGATGACACCTTAAACCCATAATTCGAGAATTTGATAATTTGTAGACAAGTGGGCGATCTTCGAAGTCTTTACTTCAAAAAGTTCAAGACATGCCATAGCCTTCTCCATAACAAAACCTCCTTTGACATCTGGAAACTTATAAGAACAGAACTCAGCTTCCCCATCATATGGAATACCAACCAAACTAGCTGCCTTAGTATATGAAAGAGAATAAGTCTTTCCATAGCTCTTGAATGAAAACTTTTATCTTCCTTCTTTCTTAAATAAACTGACTGATTCATAAAATTCAACTAGAAATTCCGGATACACCAAATCTTGAGCCCCTGGATTTGATGTGGAAACGCTCTCCCATACATTGAGCTTTGATTTTTTCCAAGATGATCTAATCATACTTATTGAAGAATTTCAGATGCACAAACCTTTCTCTATATACCTACCACTCTGAGATTGGCTTGATATTAGAGATATCTTTATGAGAGTATTTTTGGACAGACATTTGGAATTGAGAAACCCTTAAAAATCCAGAATGATCTTGAGTAGAACGGTAGAACTTCAGCACGCGATATCTTGAGATTCGATGTGGGGAAACCATCGGGGGTCCTTTATATAGGTGTTTGATGCGACAGTTCATCTTCTAAACTCAATCCAATGGCAGAAAATCCTTCGGATCAGATATGATGTTTGATATAAAATCTTCAAGGAAATATTGTATCCAATTATTTGAGGTTTTTTTTAATAAAAACATTTGGATTTAAGGAAAAGAGACTCAAAAAAAATTAAAAACAAAAGAAACTATTAGCATGTATAGAATGATTGCAAAAACTCATGAAATGAAACATACATTTTGGATTTCTAGAATTATTATTCATAGTGAGGGAAAAATTTCATGAAGAACTTTAGATTCTGAAAATTTTGATTATGCAAAATTTTAAAAAACTCTATTACAAAAATTTTAAGAACGAAAATCATCATTACAACATTTTTTTAAAAAAACTGAGTACAAAAATTTTCATTACAAAAGATTTGAAAAATAGAAAAATAAAATGTACCCCCCCTATGAAAAAGATGTTCATTATTGTAAATAGGTTGGGTTCAACACAAAGTTAACAAGGAATATTACCTTATGGTTATCATTCCAAACTTATATTTAATGTATTCAAATCTATCAGAGGGAAAATATATTGTAAAAATATTAGCAAGTTGATCTAGTGTTCTGAAAAATTTAAGAATAATATCTACTTTTTTGTATGTGATCCCTAAGAAAGTGATGCCTAATATCTATGTGTTTTGAATTAGAGTGATGTGTGGGGTTTTTACTTAATGAAATGACACCAGTATTATCACACAACATTTTTGTTTTGGTAAGACTCTTACCATAGTCTGTGAGTGTGTGTTGAATCCACAACACTTGAGCACAACAACTTCCAACTGCTATGTATTCAGCTTCCGTAGCGGAAAGTGATACTGAGTGTTTCTTATGAATGACCAAGAATCTAATGAGTCTCCTAAGAAATTACATGTTCCGGATGTACTTTTTCTATCCATTCTACATCCACCAAAGTTAGCATCTGAAAACCTCTTTAAAATAAAATCATTTCCAAAATAATAAAACATTCCTATATCCATGGTTCCCATTAAGTAGATTTTTTTTTTCAATTCCTTTAAATGAGATTCTTAGGATTGGATTGATATCTTGCACATAATCATACTAAAATCATTACGTCTAGACGAGTAGCTATCAATTAAAGTAAATATCCTATCATACCTCTAAAAGATGTTTGATCTACTGGTTTCCCAGCTTTATCAAGATCAAGTGTGTTTGAGGTACCAATGGGAGTTCGAATACACTTATTTTTGTCATATCCATACTTTGTAAGAATTGCATTAATATAATTATGTTGGGATATATATATTCCTTCTGGTTTTTTGAGAAATTTGAAAACCAAGGAGATATGTTAACCCACCCATAATACTAATTTCAAACTCAGATTTCATTAGATCCACAAAGGAATCAGTTAAAGATTGCTGATTTGAACAAAATATAATGTCATCAACATAAATTTGAACAATCAATTTTTTTTTCTTATCTTTCGTTATAAAGAGGGTTGGATCTTCATTTCCCTTAACATAATTATTTTGAAGAAAAAATCTTGTAAGCCTATAATACCAAGCTCTAGGGGATTTCTTAAGTTCATACAAAGCTTTGGTTAGTATGTAAATATGTTGAGGATGTTTTGTATCTTCAAAACCAGGAGGTTGTTCAACAAAAACTTCCTCTTGAACAAAACCATTAAGGAAAGCACATTTCACATCCATTTGAAAAATATTAAAATTGATGAATGATGCAAAGGCAAGTAGAATACGAATAGATTCAAGTCTAGCTACTAGATCATAGGTTTCTTTATAGTTTATTCCTTCTTGTAGATTATAGCCATTAGAAACCAATCTAGATTTATTTATAACTGTGATTCCATTTTCATCACACTTATTTCTGAAGACCCATTTTACTCCAATAATAGAAGTTTCCTTAGGTCTTTCAACCAAGGTCCAGACTTTATTCCTTTTGAATTCATATAGCTCATCTTGTGTAGCCTTTACCTAATCATCATCACCTAAATCTTCATCATTGCTTTTTAGTTCTAATTGGGAAAGGAATGCTAGATGTTATACTTCATTCTTTAAGGAACATCTAGTCCTTACAGGTTGATTTACATCACCAATGATACTATCACTAGGATGATTCTTAAGAAACAACTGAATTTGGTTTTGTAAAACTTTTTCATCAGCATAGGGTAGAATTTCTTCTAGGGTAAATGCTTCAGAAATATCTTCTTGGATATTTTCCATATCAGAAGGATCTTCTAACAAAAGTTAATAATCAGTTTTTGAAAACACATATGATGATATAGTTTGAGGTTGTTTAAAAACAAAAGGATCAGTTTCATCAAATTTGGCATGTACTGTCTCTTCAACAGTACAACTATTTTTATTAAAAACTCTATAATCCTTAGAAGTTAGGGAGTAGCCTAAGATAATTCCTTTATCATATTTTGGTGCAAATTTGTGTAGATTATCATTATTATTCAAAAATAATACCTTGAAACCAAAAATCATAAAGTAGGAAAGTCTAGGTTTTCTACCAGTCCATTACTCATAATGAGATTTATTAATAAATGGTCTAATCAAAACTCGATTTATAGTATAACAAGCAGTACTTACAGCTTCATCATAAACATGTTTGGCTATAGAATATTCACTCAACATGGTTCTTGTTATCTCTTGAACAATTCTATTTCTTCTTTCAACAACACCAATTTGTTGCGGTGTTCTTGGTGATGAGAAGTTATAAGTAATGCCTTTTATACTACAAAAAGTTTCAAAATCAGAATTTTGAAATTCTCCTCCAAGATCACTATGAATAGTTATCAAAGGAGGGTTTTTCTCATTTTTAAATTGGGCTCCAAAACTTTTGAAATAAGAAAAATCTTCATATTTATTTTCTATAAAATTGACCCACATGAATCTAGTGTAATCATCACCTAAGACAAATATATTATATTTTCCTCCAATTCATCCAGTTTGTGTTGGGCCAAAAAGATCCATATTAGCTAACTGTAATACATTAGTGGTAGAGACTTCACTAACTAATTTAAATCCTGATTGATGTTTCTTGTCATATTGACAAGGATTACAAACTTTTTAAGAATTAAATATAGGATCCAGTAGATCCTTAACTATTCTTTTCTTAGAGATTTTTCATAGGTTCCTAAGGTTATAGTGTCCTAACCTTCTATTCCATAACCAAGAATGATCTTCCATTGCACTAAGTCAACATAGATCTTGGCTCCTAAGGTCTTCTAATTTTAGTGTGTAAACATTCTCTTTCCTATTAGAAGAAATAATAGAGTCATACTTGGAATTTTGTATTAATCACTTGTCATTCCTAAAATTCACAAGGTAACCTTCATCACATAATTGACTTATGAAAATGAGGTTGTGCTTAAGACCCTTAAAAAATAAATCATTTGAAATCATTGTTTTATCAAGAAGAATGATGTTACCTATTCCAATAATTTATCCCTTTTTGTTATCTCCAAAAGATACATTCCCTCCATTCATCTTGATAATCATTTCAAAGTAGTTTTTGTTACCAGACATATTCCAAGAACATCCACTATCCATGTACCATGTATTGATGTTGGTTCCATCATTAATTTCCTGAAAAAAAAGATAGTTAGACTTTCAAACTCCAGATTTTCTTGGATCCAGAAACTTCAGAAAGCAAGATCATAGGCACCCATAATTTCATTAGAAAATATGCTTTATGAATACCTAAAGAGTGAGTTTTGTTTAGTGATCAATTTTTTCCCAATGCCCACCACACTGACATTTAGTACAGAATGGATCCCTTTGAATAACAAACTAATTGTTACTAAAAATCGGTTTAAAACTAGTATAACCAAAACCAGAATTATTCATAAGAGGTCATATTTGAGAATACATCTTATCAAAATTTTTCTTACCTAACGTAAAGTTTGAAAAACACGCCCTCAAAGAAAAATATTTCAGATTTTAGTTTTATAATTAAGTTTGTATCTTCTAAAACATTTTCTTTAGAACAAGAACTAATCTTGAAACCATTTTTCTTTGAAATTACTTTTTCTAGATCCTTAGAAAGTTTATAATTCTCAGAATTTACTTCCTCTTGGTTTTTAGAAATACTTTCAAAATCAAGGTTTTTCTTATCAAGATCCTTAGAAAGATTTGATATTTATTTAGTAAGAATAGAAATCCTAGAATTTTCCTTATAAAATTTTTTTAACTTTAGAATTTTCATTCTCAAGAAGCTTAGCAAACCAAGAAACTTATTCATAGGTAGGTAAAGAATTATTCTCATCAGAAGAAGATTATTCATACAAAGATTCATAGAATTTACTATGACTACAGTTGGAATTTATGGAGACATTGGTCATTGATTCAACATTGTGTACCTTAGCCAGTAAGCAATGGTTTTCGATAGGTAATCTGGCTATTAGACCAAGACTCTTCTATCCAGAAGATTCATAATCTGATGATTCTTCAGAAGAGTATTCACCACTGGCACTCTAGGTGTCATTATCTTTCAAAACATTTCTAGCTTTAGTTGTGTATTACTTATTTCTGTTTCTATTAGAATGCTTTTCCGTTCTTTTCTTTCTTTTAATCATAGGACAATCAAGGCTTATATGTCTAGCTCTCTTATATTCATAACAAGTGACTTCTGAGTCTTTCTTATCTTTCCTTTCTTTCTTCTTGTATCTATATTGAAAGTTATTCTGTCCAACAATCTTTTTCATTCTTCAAGAAAGATTAGCTAATTCATTTTCTGAAGATTCACTACCACTAGATTCATATTGTATAACAACCTTCTTAGATTTAGATCTTGTAACTCTATCAGGAGTCCTGTATTTCAAATGATTAGAAGTTTTTGTAAAAGAAACACTTCCATTACCATTCTTCTTCATAACATTATCAACATCTCTCTTCATTCTAGTCTCATGTTGAAGAAGAGATCCAAAAAACTCATCAAGAGTGATCTGAGTAACCATCCTATTCTCATCTATATTTGTTCTCTTGGATTACCACTAATTGGGTGGGATGTCAATGATCTTGTCCACAAGAGATTCATAATATTTCCTTTCTCACCCATGGGTTTTAGACTATTTAAAATAGTCATAAATCATTGTTTCACATTACATATGGGTTCTCCATAAAGAAATCAGAAACCATGATATTCATCTCTGAGCATGGAACTTCTAGTATCAATAACTTGGGAACTTCCAAAGTGTGTAACTTCAATCTTCTTCCATATACAATTTGCTGCTTCACAAGATGAAATTTGGTTATATATACTTCTAGTCATATAAAAAAATTAGGTATGGTGTACCTTATAATTCAGTTGATATTCATGATTTTCTTTGTTGCTTAATTTACTAACTTCATTATCAGGGATTGGATATCATCTAGTAAGAATAACAAAATTTTCTTCTCTAGTGTTGATAATAAATGTTTTCATGCGATCTCTCCAATATACGTAATCATTCCCATCAAAATAGGTGGTCTGGTAGGATTTAGGTTGTCTATGGAACCAAAATTGATTCGTATCATCTTAAAGAAAATATTTATACACAAACTTGTTAGTAATAAAAGTTTGTAAACCAGAAAAATATTCCCCAACAAGAAACAAAATATAGAACAATGACAAACTTGAGCAAGGAAAACATATATGTGAATATAAGAATTTCAAAGACCTTCTCTGATACCAATTGATGAATTGGTTAAGGGTATGGGGTCACCGCCTCAGATACCAATTGTTGAATTGGTTCAGGGTATGAGGTCACCACCTTTGATACCAATTGTTGAATTGGTATAGAGTATGATATACTCTATAATACCAAATGTAGGATCAAAATAATATAGATACTGAATGAAGTATCTATGATGCTCAAAATACAAGAGGGGGTGAATTGTATACTTTTAAAATTCCTTTTGAACTTTTAAAGATGGTGATGTTTAATGATGTTAGACAGGGTAATCCACACAACCACAAGTTCTACACACTAGTTCGATTCTAGAAATATGATTATGAAAAATAGAATCCAGAAATATGGTTCCGGAAATGAAACTTAATAAAAGTTTACAAAGATAAATATTCTACCATATAGTGTATAGAATCTCACTATATCAGAGTGTACAAATGTAAGGTAGTATAAGATAGTTATACTTTCCTTAGCAAAAAAATACAGTGGAAAAATTGAAACAAACAAGTAACAAGTAGTAAATGTTTTAACCTAAAGAGAAGGGTATCCAACACCTTGGATAAAGGTCACTTTATTTATACTTTCAATAAAGTCTATCTTACCCACACCATTGTAAGCCCTCGATATGAAGATCAGAGTATGTCTTCCTAACCCCGCAAGCCCTCAACATCAAGGTAGTCGACACCTATGTCTTCCTCAGCAAGGATGTCCACGAACATTAAGGTATTCGACACCTATGTCTTCTTATCCCCAGAAGCCCTCAAATGTACTCAGCAATATTCAGAGTCGCAGGAAGTATATATGAACAAGATGTTCAGTATGCACTAACCATGAGAGTCTCTCTCTAGAAATCACTTCAACAGAATGTAATCTCTAGATTCATAGAACATTATCGAGCTATTTCAAATGAGCTCCTATTTATAGGCACGACTTCAACAGTCGGCTCTCTCCTCCAACGGTCATATTTTTACTTGAATTTCAGAGGGATCTGTACACGTGTCACTCAAAAAATGTTTAGTTAGTAACTGAATGAATGACATCGTTTTATAACCAAGACATGTGCAAGAAAAAATATGATTACATAACCAAAATAATTTTTCAGAGTGTAAGGAAAAATGAACATTCGAAGCCTACCCAAAAATTATTTGGAGTCTATAATACAAGGATATTCAGATTCTGTTTTCCAAGGAATTTAGAACCTAAATTCTATAGAATTTCGGAGTTTCAATTTCAAATAAATTTTTAATCTGGATTCACAAGAATTTAGAACCTGAACCTAGAATGTTCGGAATCTGAATTCATAAGAATTTAGAGTCTGAACTCAGAAGAGTTTGGAGTCTGAATTCAGAGAACGTGGAGTCAGAACTCAGAAGAGTTCGGAGTATGAATTCAAAGAACTCAGAGTCAGAACTCAGAAGAGAACGGAGTATGAATTTAGAGAACTGAGAGTCTGAACTCATAAGAGTTTGGAGTCTGAACTCAGAGAACTCGGAGTCAGAAGTCATAAGACTTTGGAGTCTGAATTCAGAGAGTTCGGAACCTGAATTCATATCCTGAAAATAGAATGCTCTATATCAAAGTATATATATGATTCGGTGATTTTATATAAAAAAATAAATTTTATACTTAGACAAAATGAACAATGAAAAACATGGTAATGATAAATTTCCTTGGGGAAGGAAAATTTTCCTTATGAATGTAAAACTTCGGGTAAAATGAAATTTTCCTTAATATAAGGTGTTTGTGATTTTCAAAACAAGAAGGAATGGAAAATTCATAAGGAAACATTATTGACTCACAAATCTCACCAAACATGAAAGAATGAAAAATTCATAAGGAAACCTTATGGACACCATAGTTAATTGGTCCTATTTTTATTATAAAAAAATTACAATCCTTTTGATGAATATAGATGTTTTCTAAAAAACTATATATTTTTTAATATGCATTTTGTTTAATTTTACGCACCTATATTGAAGTTCATTTTTATCAATTTTAAAAAATTATTTGAAAAAATTAATGAAATTTTAAAAATCATCACGTCAAAATTTTCTTATAGTGATGTTTTGGATTTTATTTGAAAAGATTTATTCTTCGATGAATAAAGACAAATACTGATTTTTGTTAAACACTGCCTTTTCTTTAAAAGAATTTAAAAGAAATATTTTATTATAAAATTGTTTTAAAAGAATAATTAGTTCAATTTTATTATAATTCATCTAATTTAATTTATTTTAATCAATTATGTGATCGATTATTATATTAAAAAAAACTGTTGAATTGTTTTCTTAAAAAAAGAGTTCTTTCGACGTGTTTGTGGGTTTAGTGTTAAATTCAATTCAACCACTTATGTGAATTTAATTTTGAAAAATAGAATCAATATTTAGAATAAACACAATTTATTTAATCAAATGTGGTGAACATAATAATTTAACATAATAAATATTGAACAATTTATCATTTAATTATCGTGGTTATGGAGAAAACGGGTTTACAAGGGGATAAACATATAAGATAAGGGTTGAAAATGTCCTAAAAATTGTTGAATCCTTATTTCATGCCCATAATTAGAAATCTAAGCCTATTAGGTTTGATAATTGATCATTTTTTAATCTTTTAACATGTGAAAAAAGTGGTTACACTTTATTATTTTCAAAAATACATGTGTGTCCTCTCTCCCACTCATAAATGGCCACTCAATCCCTCCACTTATGCATGAAAATAAAGGCATTTTTATTGCAAAACAACCAATAATAATATCATAAAAACATAATTATACAAATTATAGGTCTTATTTTATTCGAAAATTTCAAACCAAGGGTCCTTAAGAGGTGATCCATAGGAGGCTTTTCTAAGATATGTAAAAATCTTAACGAGCTCTTTCATTTTCTACACCATAAATTATTTCATAAACATTTTAATATAATAACACCAATAGGACTCATATATTGAAAATTTTTATTCTTATAGAATAATATTTATACATCACGTCCTCCATGAAATGGTAATCAAAATCGTCGATTGTGTGTTCGACAGACTATATCTTCAAGAACCCGTATAACTCATTTTCCATAAACACATCTCACGATTATATATAATGATAGATTTACTATATATATATATATAATATTAATTATATTATTATAATTATATAATTAAAATATCACATATACCTTATTAAATTCCATTATGATTCAAACTAATATAGCGTTGCTTGAGTGTACGGTTGGCTACTGCATCACGAAGTGATGTGATTAGTTTTTCCTCATTGATTTACATAGAAGGTAATAAAGATACATTTAATGAATATATGTAATATATATGAAAAAATATATTTTTTTAAAAATTAATATACAATTCAATTCTTTAACATTTCACCCATTAATGGTATGATATCGTCACTTGTGCATATGTACGACCTACATTCTCTTTGAAGAAATGTTATTCATTTTACATATGAAACCATCAATAATGATTATAAAAATGTATACAAAGAGTTAATATGATATTAATAACATTATTATCATTTTTTATATTATGGATCTATGTCCTATGTATAATACCTGAAACTTTCATGACAAAAAACACATGAGAAAACTTGTAAATTAACACCCTAAACAACGTAAAAAGTGAAATATTGTTTAAAAAAGATGGAAAATTTTTAAAAGAGGAACATATATGATATTAAAAATAATAATATGTTTTTTAAAAAAATTAATAATTTAGCGGCCTGGCCAGTACTGGGGCTCGAGCTGCAACTACCCGAAGCCCTCCTCTATAGGCCTGGGGCTGGAGACCAGTGTCGAAGGCATAAAAAACTCAAGGAGGCCATTTCCTAAGTACCTGTATACACACACAACAAAATTAATGAAAAATTAAATTGGTAAAGATTAACAATTTACAACACTACTATATATATAAGAATTAGATATGCATCGACCTCTAAAATTTAATTACAGAAAAGTAAGCTAAAAGTAAAAGGGAAAAAATACATGCCCAACCAGAAAAGTGACAAAAACCGAAAACAAGTGGAAAAGTAAAACATTTGAGAGACCCCAACTCCTATATCCCAACCAAATACCACCTCATATGGTCCAAACACCATTTATCCTTATGCACCTCTTAAGTCATGATCAACCTGTCTGTCGTCTTCAAGGTCACACCGAGTACGGGAAAATCCCAAGCAGGTTTGAGTATAAAAATACTCAGCAGGATACCATAAATGCTCAAGGATGAATCACATTATTTACTAAATATGGAATTAGTAGATAGAATAATATAATGTAAAAGTTAATAGATCAACCAAATAAAGAAGTGATGTAAGCTCATCTAAACATGAGGGGATAGAAATGGTGAGAATATGAAATTATTGTTGAGTCTTTGCTACCTATAGTAGGTGAGTAGAATCATCCAACAACGGGAAGCTGGAAATGGAATGTATGTGTCATACCCCACGTGTCGTTTCCTCTCCTATAAGGAGATTAACCAGAACCCATGGAGTGTTTACTACAAATATGATATATATATATATATATGTTTAGTAAAAGAAACCCAAACAAGAGATTAAGGGGATGTCCATCTCATTAGATCTACCCATGAGAAGAGTCACCAATAGTTATAAGAGTAACCATCATCAATTCCAATCATCCCACATATCTTCAATGAACTATAAGTCAAAGGGGATCAATCACCGCACCATGAAACTATCCTCTTTGGGTGGGTTTGCCTCACCCACATGGTTTTAGTCACGTTGTATGGAAATTTCATGGTGGGAAAAGAGACCCTCCTTCTTGAGATTCTAAATTCATGTAAATCATGTCTCATCACTATTCTAAATAGTCAACATATCATGTCACAATGTCATGAAACCACTACCCATCCCCGCTATAGGGAATGATTAGAAGAGTCATTAACAAACCCACTACCCAGCCCAGCTAGAGTGTAAGCCCAAAAGAGTAAATGATGAACCTCACTATCCATCCCCTCTAGAGGGTATGTCCTAAAAGAGTAAATAGTGAACCTCACTGCCAAGTTACACTGGAGGGTAAGAACTGAAGAGAGAATGATGAACCTCACTACCCAATATCATCAGACACTAATCCCAGAAGAGATAACGATGAACCTCACTGCCCATTCTCACTAGAGGGTAAGCCAGAATTGCTCTAGTGATTCTAAAAACATTACTACCATAATTATCATCATCAATCATGACCTTGGATAGGATTCATGCACATAACGTCTATAATTACCTCGGATAGGCATTGTAATTGGAACATCTCTCATCGAACCTCAAAAGCCACTACAGAGGGAACCTTCACATTCTACGTGGATAAAAACTTCTGATAGGCTACTTGCATGACAAAATTAGTGTTCAAAAGAAAGATATATGAGAGGTAGAAGAATTCATAAAGTGGTATACAACACGTGTATGGCCCACACAACATGTGACCCCACCTCATTGTCTGGTCATGTACCTAGCTGTACCTAGGAAATAAACTATGAAATACTACCCAAAAGGGGTGTTAGTGTACTCCCAGAGTACATAGAACCTCTATCCAAAAGGCTGACATGCACAAGACTCTCGTCGTTGATCTATAAAGACAAAAGTGTAATTACATTGGTATACCTCCTCAAATGGCTCAGGAACATTTGACCACATCTCTTCATACATCTTCTCCACTCTCCCAATAGTACAGGTTGACCCATGCCATGGGTTGTCTTCAAACAAATCATAAGGATCTTCCATCAACACTCCTTTTATGTTTCCATATTTAAAGATATCCTTAATAAGGCTTCTCAAATCCAAACAGATCATACCATTATCATCCTTGAGGTAAAACATGCAAGATCAACTATTTTTTCACCATAAACGGACATTTGATTGAAAAATCATAAGTTGGTGCATTGTGCTTGAAAGGAATATTGTGGATCCCACACCTCAGTTACGAACCATGTTATATGGATCACGGCGTTGCGATCCTCTCAAAAAAACACATAGGATGGACTACTCAATTTTCCATAACGGATACCTAGTGAAAAGTCGTCTTTCATTGAAAAACATGTGAAGCATCCTCGTGGGGACCCAACCTCAAATTTGATTTAAAAATGTTAAATTTTTCTTGAAATGTATGAATCAACTCTATGGTTTCAATGCCTCATACGTCATGTCAAATGGATTTTCTGTTTAGAAGTTGGGTCCAAGACAAGTTTTCGGAATAATAATAATTTAATTATAATTTTTTAACTTAGGAATTTAGTGTAACCACACCCTGAGTCCAAGACCAAAGATTCATTAACAAGACTAAAAGGAACATACTCAATTAGGGGACCACATGTCCATAGATAGAATGTGAATCGAATGCTCAGATTTCAAGATACAGGCCTTTAATGAGCTTCGGCCAAACTGGGCTGGCCCGGCCTGATCGGCCTAGTCAAGATCGCAAACCCGCAGTCCCACAGTCCAGCAATGGACCGGACCACCTAACGTAACTTTTTCCATCATGGTTTAACTTGTATAGCTGACAGTAATGCCTCTCTTGCACAGCACCCCGCTGGCAGCCGCCGCCTTGGGACCCCGCTAGTCCCAGTGTCAACCTGATGACCCAGGTTGTGCAGGTCATGGTTACCCCTTCAGTCTCCCACGGGTCACCCCAGAGACTCCACTCCACTGAGTCCTACCAACACCATCCTACCTCACCTTACACTACCTTAACGCAACATGTCATCATCCCTGCTCCATCGTCTAGCCACCATGGTTCTTTTGTGCTCCCGGTCTGTGTGCGCCCCTGGTCTCTCCCAGGGCTCGACCAAACACACTGCACCACACTGACCCCAGCACTACCGATCACCATCTCTACTCAACATCTCACCCCTGCTGTGTCTATCCCCCAGCCTACGGACTTCTCCACCACATCGAGCCGCACTTGCGTCGGCCTCCACCGCTCAGCACACCGGACAACCGTTGTGTCGGACCCGCATCACCGCCTTCTTCTACGCATCATATCAGGCACTCTGGTGGTCCGATTGTATATCCAAAATTTGATCGGTGATCCCTATTATGAATACTTATAAATTACAGGTTCGAATCTACAATCCGACAAATGATTCATACATCCAAAATCTATAGCTAATACCCACAAAAAATGGATAAGGAACGAGGTTCCAAATAGAGATCCATGGTTGTGTTTGTGCATCCATCAATGATTTGAAAATTATACAATCAAAATAAAATCATATTAATTGATATTAAATGTTGAAATTGAATCTGAACTCAAAACAAAATAGATCCTATCTTGATCCGATCATTCTTCATTGTCAACGCGTCCACGATGCTACTTCTTCGATCTTCCAAGGTTCTGACAGAGATCTCTCTTCTATCTGGAAAATAACGGTGAATAATGGCTAGAGATAGAGAGAGAGAGATTGGGCATAGAGATAGAAAAGGTTTTAGGGTTTTTACCTAACCCTAAACGTTTAACTTCTATTTATAGTCGACCAGCTTGGCATAGAAACTGGAATTCCCACACCCCCTCTTTTTATGTCACACAAAGGAAAAACACCCCATTCCGAACTCAACGAAGGTCTCAGATTTATAATCTGAGTTCCCTTTTGAAATTTATTCAAAGTATATTTTCAAAGAAAATAATTTTATTTAATAATTTTATTTATGGTTATTCCTTTAGGGTCTTTTTCTACAGAAGTCTTATGCGGACAAAACATATATACCTCTTAGGGTAAATGGCACGCTCCAGAATCGACTATGGGCATGATTTTCTGATCCGAGTTACCGTTTGAGACTTATTTGGGGTTGATCTATTAAATGAATGAATTAATAAATTCATTCATTCATTTAACACACAACTAATGAGGGAGGGGTCTGAATTCCCCACGCCGATATATTTTATGTCGTACTAGGGTAAACACCAAATTCCAAACCAAACAATGGTATCATATATTTTATCTGATCAACCATTTAAGAGATATATCATTTCTATTATGTGAATAGTACAAAAACAATTAATATTTTTGTATAATTTATTCGAGGAAAACCGGGAATCAGAATCACACACAATCTCATCACCTGGCTCTAGAAATATATGTGGAAATATTCCAAAGTCTTATAAGGAAAAACTCAGGTCTCTGAATAATTCCACATTCAATATTTCCATCCCCGAAAATAAAAAATTATAAATGAAACCTAGGATACTAAGCTCACAAATGGCTCTCCTTCTCCTAGGAAAACATACACATTACCATGCTGGTACAACATGCGAACCAAAGGGATGGTCTGCCCCCCCCCCAAGGTCTCCTTCTTTCAATGATTTATGTAGGAACATGCACGTATCTCAACACCTGCGACATTTTGAAGACTTTGTGTGCCCACTCCAGCTATTTGGGGGGAAAGGCGGTAGGCAAATTCATCATATCTTGCACAATTAAGAATGGCCTGAAGAAACTAGGAGGATAGTTTACTTCCTCTTCCGAACCTCTATATTTCATGCCACAACTAGAATCACAGTTTGTCCCTCGAATAGGGTCTCATGATTCCCTCCTTTAGAATATCAACCTGGTGAAACAACCAAGGATATCTGGTCACATAATATTTCACAATCGATGCATCACAACTAAGACTCCCTAACATGCTAAAAAATTGAAGGAGTGAACACCATTGAAAAAAGAAATGTTATACCCTCCTGGTTCACCAGGGCTAGCTTCCGGGAAGCTAACTACTACAAAAAATCCCATTCTAGATGAGCCTGAGACTTAATTATAAGGGAACTAGCTAGAACATTGAGATTTTTCTATAGTATATGCTTCCTTGAAGTTATAGTCCTTCAATAATTTCTACTAGTAAAACCATCACGAGTTTAGTATATCTAGGTGATGATGCACCTAAGACACTAGTGATCTGAGAAAACCAAAAAACGCACTCCCAGAGGATCGTGTCTCTACATACTCAGGGTGAAGACTTCCACTGTTAGCACCACATATTGAGTCTTGGAGTTCTATTTATGGGGTGTTCATCACCTCGACTTGTACTTGATAACTACGATATCAAGAATGATGTCGAGAATTTAAGGTACCCACAAATAAGGCAGGTGATTAAACTCAACCTAATGCAAGAGGCTAGACATGAAAAGAACACGGAATACCCCACACATCCATGCCCTTCTTGGAAGAAGATTAATATGTAAAACTATCACTCTGCCAAACCCACTAGTGGCACATCAAACAATGGGAGGTCAAATAGAAAGACCACATGTAAAGTAATGACATGATCCAACACTCCACTACACAACCCCGCCATGAACATAAAACTAAAATATATTCATCCACTTCACCTCGATACTCTTCACTTTGGGTGTCTCTGACTCTCCCTCATAGTTTTTATCATGTCAAAAAATGCATCTCAGTGGGGGAGGAAACACTCTTTATCATGCATTCAAAACTATGTCGAATAAAACCGACATAGGGTTACACCAACTCCCCGCATCACCCTTGGTTACTCCTCGAGTAATTAGTTGGAAGAAAAGAGTAACTCATGTAGTGTATAAGAAATTACATTGAATAAGGTAGAAGAGACACATAGAGTGCCTCTTATAGTCTCTTTTGTAGAATGTTTTTAAACATCCGTAGCATGCAACTACCTGCGGCCACTGCCGCCAACTCCCTAAGAAAAACATGGCCCACCTAATGTTCAAAGGACCTCAAAACGTTATCCACCAACCATAGTTCTTCATACTCTTCTACCAACACCTTCTCCCTAGGGACCACCATTTACTCACATGGGAGATCTCTGATCATGACACAACCTCTTCCATGCATGTGCATCTACCAACTTCCTAGAAAGATCAACACATTTGGTCAGTTATTCTCATGCCATGTGACCTCACCCATCACAAGAAGAGTTCTGGACAATATAGGGCTTCCCTAGTGCTCTAATCTATCCTTGACCATGTTCATTAGTCTTATCAAGGAGAGGCCTACTTCATCGAGGTCCTTCGAACTTATGTACACTAGCTTCGGTAGTCATTTCAACTCTATTGCGCCCACTTCCAAAATCATCCAATTGGAACCCCTATAATAGAAATATCTCAATTACTAGTGCCTGCTCCATCACCCTAATATGGGTGGGGATGTACAAGGGCACTATGCTGGCATGGATCTTCTCTATAGAGACCCTGATCAAACTACTGTGCTGATAAATTTTCATCATGGACCATGTCCAAAGAGTACTGAGTAAGGATTATGAACCTAGTCGCGTACTCATCCACATTCATCCCTCCCCACTGAATCTCCAATAGCTCCTGAAACTATACAGAGCTTAAGAAATAGGGGTAGTACTCCTCAAAAACCCGTTGTTGCAAGTCATCCCATGAGAGTACCGACTCAACGTGTATCTGAGTATACTGGCTCTACCAATGTCAAGATACTCTATAAAAAAAGGACCAGTTTTCATAGCCAACATCTAATCGGTCGGTGTCCGAACAAGACTGAAGATGTGAACCATCTACTCTTGCCAACCATTCACTGCCTAAGGGAATTTCTCCCCACGAAACATCAATGGTCTATGATGATGGAACTCATGGAGCATGATCATCCTGTGCTCATCATTGGCATGTGTTGCTAGTAATAACTACTTCTCCACAAATGGAGGTGATGCTGCCTGCACTCCTAGAGAAAAGGTATCACATGATGGATCCTGAACTAAGGCCTCATCACTCATGGAATTGTCATCATGAACCAGAGCTAGTATCCTGGAAGGATATCTTCATGGAGGCATCCTGAATCAGATCAAGGAGTACCACAGTAAAATGAGCATATATATATCAACAATGATGGTAACCTGACTCACGAAGGACAACCAAAGACTCAATCATATATGATGCATGCAAAAATGTTCCCTGCAACAAGTGTCTCATCACGTCTAGTTGAAAAATGGGTAATCAGGATCTTGGTGATTGGATACATGGACTACCACACCATAATTGGAGTCCCTACCCTGAGAGTATCTCTCAAGACATGTTGACACTATTTCCCTAAAACCCAACTAATTTCTTTTTAGGGATCATCCAAAAAATATCCCAAGTAATAAACCACCTTTGATACCACTTGTGACGACCCAACCCGTACAAGGGCTCAATCCACAACTACCCCAAGCAAGCCTCTATAGGCTTGGGGATGGTGACCAGCGCCAAAGGCATAACAAACTCGGGGAGGCATTCCCCTATGTAACTATATGCACATAAGCATCCAACTTAAGGAAGAAGTGTAGAGGGAAAAGGAAAAACATGTACAACACTGATATGTATATAAATTGAAAATATGCATCGACCTCTAAATAGTACTAGTATAGAAAAGTAAGCTGAAAGTAAAAGGGTAAAATGCATTCCGAACAAAAAAAGTTCCCCAACCCAGTAAAAGGAGGAAAATTAAAACATATGTGCGATCCCAACTCCTGGATCCCAAGGAATTACCACCACACGCGGTCCAAACACATTATATCCCAATTCTCATATGAAGTCATGATCAACCAATTTGTCATCTGCAAGTGCACACCGAGTACAGCCAAAGACCATGAAGGGGTGTGTATAATAACACTCAGTAAGTTACCCTGAAGGCTCAAGGGAGCAGTAAGTGAGGTAATGAAGTGGGAAATAGTAGGTAAAACAATGTATAATAAAAAAGTATAGATCAACCTAACAAAGAAGTAATGTAAGCTCATCCAAACATGAGGAGATAGAAACAAGGAGAAGCTGAACTTCTTGTAGAGTATTTTATACCTATATATGGAGAGTAGAAACGTATAACATTGATAATATAGACATGGAAAGAACGTGGCATAACCTGTGCATCGTCTCCTCTCATTGAAGGAGAGTAACCAAAAACCAATGAGTGGGTACTAAAAATATGATATATGTGTGTGTTCAGTCAAAGAAACACAAACAAGAGAGTAAGGGGATCTCCATCTCACTAGGTCATCCCAGGAAAAGTGTTTCTAAAAGTTGTAGGCGTAACCACCATCCTTGCTCAACATCCCACACATCTACCCTGAACTATAAGTCCAAGGGGATCAATCCCACACCTTGATACTATCCACTTTGGGCAGGTCTGTCTCGCCCGCACAGTTTTAGTCGTGTCGTAAGGATGTGTCTTAGTAGGAAAAGAGCCTCTCTTTCCTGAATGTCCAAATTCATGTTAATTATATCTCGTAATTATGCCTCACATTCAATAGATCATGTCAAATAGTTGTGAAACCACTACCTAGCCCCACTGTAGGGTATGCTCAGAAAAGTCATTGTCAAACCCACTACTCAGCCCAGTTGGAGGGAAATCCCCAGAGTAAATGACGAACCTCACTGCCTAGCCCCACTAGTGGGTAGGTCCTAAAACAGTAACCGATGAACCTAACTTCCCAGTCATGCTAGAGGGTATGCCTTAAAGAGAGAATGGTGATCCTCACTGACTAGCCTAACTGGAGGGTAAGCCCGGATGAGAGAACAACAGACCTCACTACCCAGACTCAGTGGAGGGTAATCCAGAACTGCTCTAGTGACTTTGAAAACATCACTTCCATCACTGTCTTCATTCAGAATCACCTCAGACATGTGTCACACCCAGAACATAAAGTGTCACCTCGGATTCGCATCACACTTGGAACATCATGCATCGTATGTCAAAATCCACCACATAGGACACGTTTGTGTTCTACACAGAAAAACACTAAGGATAGTATACTCCCAGGCCAAAATTTGAGTTCAGAATAAAGAGAAATGATAGGTAAAAGAGTTCATAATGTGGTACATAGCACATGTCGGGCCCACATGACGCGGTACTCCGCCTCATCATTTGGTCATGTACCAAGATATACTCGAGTAATAAACTATGAAATAGTACCCAAATGGAGTTCGAGTGTACTCACATAGTACATATAACCTCTATCCAAAAGTATGATGAGCTCACAACACTTGTCGTTGATGCGGAGGGCCAAAAGCGTAATTATACTGATACACCTCCTCGAACAGCTGAAGTACATCTGACCGCATCTCTTCATACATATTCTCCACATTCCCAAGAGTCTAGGTTGACCCAAGATATGGGTTCTCTTCAAACACATCAAAAATGTATTCCAAAGATACTCCTTTCATGTTTCCACATTTAAAGAGATTCTTAATTAGGCTTCACACATCCAAATGGATCATTCCATTTTGACCCTTGCGGAAAAACATGCAAGATTGAATATTTATTCACCAAAAATGAACATCCGAAGAAAATGTTGTATGTTGGGGTATTGTGCTCGAAAGGAATCTCATGGGTCCCATGCCACTATCCTGAAACAAGTTATACGGATCACTCTATTGCGGACCTCTCAGAAAAACAAACGGTATGGACTACTCATTCGTCCAAAAATGAATACCCATTGAAAAAGTTGTCTTTTACCTAAAAACGTGTGAAGCAGCCCTGTGAGGCCTGCACCTCAACTTTTGTTTAAAAAATCTAAATTTATCTTGAAATGTATGACTCAACACCAGGGTTGTAAATCCTTAGACGACACATCAAATAGTCCTCTAATTTAGAAGGTAGGTCCAAGGCAAGTTTTCCAAATAATAATAATTTAATTATTGTTATTTAAATTAGGTGGATCATGTACCCGTACCCCGAGACCAATACCAAAAAGTACCAAATAGGTCTAAAAAGATCCCTCTTGATGAGAGGATAATGTTCCCATAGACGGTATGAAAATCAGACTCTCATATTGAGAGATGTGGGATTTTTAATGAGCTTCGGTCACACTGGGCCGACCTAACTCGGTCGGCCCAGTCCTGACCGTCGGCCTGTGGCCCAGCCCACCTGTCATGACTGATCCCTCAAATAGTTGCGCCTCACTATCATGGAACCCCACTGGCTGATGCTGCCTCGGGACCCCAGTAGTCCCCACGTCAACCGGAATCCCTGCGTTGTGAGGGTCTCAGTTCCCCTGTCGGTTGCCCTTCGGTCTCCCTAGAGACCCAGATCCACCGGAGTCTCCCACCACCATCCCACCTCACCTTACACCACTACCCCTACCCCACCATCCTTTTGCCCTAGTTTCTCCATGATCCCGGTCTACTCACACCCCTGGTTCCCCCTTGAGCTCGCCTAACCACGCAGACCCCAATGCTCCTGGTCACCGGCTCCCCTTGGACTAACATTGTCCAGCCCTTGGCTTACAGACCTCTCTACCCCGCTAAGCTGCACCTGTACTGGCCTCCTCCACTCAGCGTAACGAAAAGACAACGTGCCAGAATTGCATTGCTGCCTTCTTCTGCATTCCATACAGGGCACTCCGGTGGTCCGATTATAGATCTGAATGTTGATCGGTTATCCCCACGATGAATCCTTCACAATGGCTGGTTCGAATCGAAAATCCAACAAACGATTCATGAATTCAAAAATTATATAGGATAGACATTAAGAATATATGGGGAGAGAAGTTCCAAACAGGTATTGATGGTCGTGTTCATGCGTCCATCGATGATTTGATAATTATACAACAAAAATAAAATTATATGAACTGATATTTGATGTATAAATTAAATCAGAACTCAAAACTAAATATATCCTACCTCGATCCTATCATTGGACATTGGTGATGCACCAACGATGATTCCGCTTCAATCTTCTAAGTTTACGGTGGAGATCACTTTGATCTGGTGAAAAACGGTGAAGAACCGATAGAGATATACAGCTTGTTCATAGAGAGAGAAATAGGTTTAGGGTTTTTACTTAACCCTAAACACTTAACTTCTATTTATAGTAGACCCACATGGTGTGGAAATAGAAATTCCCATGCCCCCTCTTTATATGTCATGCCTACGAAAAACACCCCATTGTGAACTCAAGTATAGTCTTGGATTTCTAATCTGTGTCCCCATTTGTAAGTTATTCCTAGTGGAATTTAAAATAAAACATTTTTATTTAATTATTTTATTTACAGTTTTCCCTCTAGGAATTTTTGTACATAAGGCTTTCATCGACAAAACATATACACTGCCTAGGGTAAAAGACACACTCTAGACTCAAATGTGTCCTCAGATATCTGATCCAAGTTACCATATGATATTTCATCAGGTTTTATCTATTATATGAATGAATTAATAAATAAATTCATCCATTTAACATACAGCTAATGAGTGAGGGGTACGAATGCATCATGCCGAAATATTTTAGGTCATTCCTAGGGTAATCACCGTTTTCCATACTAAAATGTGATTTTGGATTTCTGATCTGATCAACCATTTAAGAGATATCTTATTTCTGTTACGTGAATAGTACAAAAATACTTAATATTTTTGTATAATCTATTCCAGGCACACCGGGTCTCAGAATTGCACGCCGTCTTAGTTCCTAGCTCTATAAATATATGTAAAAATATTTCAAAGTCTTACAAGAAAAAAATAGGGTCTCTAAAAATAACATTCATTAAAACATTATACATGATGTTAAATAATTTTTAATCAAAAAAAAATGTGAGGTAAGTGTTGGAACCCGGGACACCCTGAGAGGGGAGGGGTGAATTAGGGTGTCAAATTTTTCTTTTAATGTGATGGATCTTGTTCCCAAGTTGGTAGGAACTTGTTAAACCTGTATGATGAAAATGATTAGAAAGAAAACATTCACATGCAGAGAGTCGACACAACACTTTTTACTTGGTTCCCCACTAAGGGATACGTCCAAGGAGCATACGCTGACAGATTTTCAGTCATACAAAATTCAACTAATCATTACTAGATTTGGATTACAATGGTTCAGGTACATTCACTTTGTCCCAGGCTCACTGCCTTTACAAAAGGATCAAAAAAATCTCATTGCTTCCCTTGGGTCACTCCCATTGACTCCCCTGGGCTCACTGCCTTTGATGAAGTCCCACTCAGTTTATAAACGTGAAGGTCTCTTCATCATCGCTAAATAATACATCCTCTGTTGCGTGTAGACTCTCGGTTGAAGTCCAACTCTCGCCTGTAGTCTAATCTCACTTCCCACCGAGGGTACCGGGAAATCTCCCAACATTCACGCAGCTCAAAAACACCAGCGCACTTCATTACTGCCTGGCGCGCAAGTCCCCTGCGAGGCACCAATTCGGCATGCAAGTCTCACCAACCCACTTGCGTGACACCTCCGTCTTCCATTCCACACTTTGCACGACTCACCATCTTTTAGGCCCAAACAACCATGGATGCGCAGCCAACAACTAGTGCGCAAGTTGTACTTGCATGACCAAACAACCACTTACACAACTCTAACACTTGCGTGATGAGAGCTCTGAAAATCTCCATGTCTGGAACTTCTTTGAAAATGAGGAGGGGGTCCTCTATTTATAGGAAAACTGGACACCCTACGCGGTGGCACGCAGGCCTCCTCTCGGCGCGCAAGTTCCGGTGCGCAGCTCCATCCGCCTTATCCTCTGCCGCGCAACTCACTTGGGCGACCCAAACAATACTTGAGAGACCCTATTTCCTTTACCATATTTTGAAGATCTGGTCACAAAAAACATCTAGAGCGTAACTTTCCAAACCTCCTAGGTACTGGTGTGCAAGTCCATTCATGGCACGCAAATAACTTGTGTGACCAAACCAATAATTCCCCAACCCTCTTTCCTTTTCCATATTCTGATGTTCTATGCTCGAAAAACAAAAGGTGCGCAAGTTCCCAAGCCTCCTTGTAGTCGGCGCGCAAGTCCCTTTTCCAAACAGCACTATTTTCCCCTTTTGTCAACTTTGAGTTCTAGAAATTAGGTAAACACTGGAAAACGGTGCCACCTTCAATACTGTTATCATCTTGACCTATATAATCACTTAGATGACACACATTCTTAACTTCCTCTGAGGATTGACAACAAACACAATCCATTCTCCAATTAATGCATAGATGACCATGGTTCCAACAATATACCCCTTTGGGTTTGTTGGCAATCTGTAAATAGATTCAAATATATCACCACCATCCACATGAAAACAAAAAAATTCAAGAATCAACTCAGCCAACACTCTAAGTCTACGTGAGCAATGATCGGTGTAGAAAACAAGAGAGAGAGATTAAATTTGGTTCCCGTACAATGTATTCCTTCCCATACTTTCACCGAAACTAAATTCTCAATGTTTCACAAAGTTTCACAAAAGAATTACATGTTTGAATTTATTTATTTCTCCCCCATTGACAATAAACCCAAAGACCGGTAATTGTACATTGTTCAGCTAAAACCACACTCCCCCTGGATAGTATCTCCCCCACAAACATCCTTATGCATTCAAAGGTGGCTGAACACGGAGGTTCAATTGATGCTTCTTAAACACAGCCCATGACAGTGGCTTGGTCAGGATATTATCCACTTGCTCATCAGTTCCCACATAATCTATTCTAATAACGCCTTGTTAAAATTTCCCTTTGATTAAGTGATACCTAATTTCAATATGTTTTGTACGAGAATGCCAAACTGGATTCTTAGTATGATCAATTATGCTCTTGTTATCATAGTAAATTACCATTTTTTGCTTCACCTCATCACCAATATCTATTAATTGTTTCTTCATCCATAGTATTTGAGTGCATGCCTTTGTGGCGGAGATATACTTAGCTTCAGCAGTACTAAGAGAAGTACTTTCTTTTTTCTTTCTCAACCAGTCAACACATTTATTCCAAATATAGAATGCTCTACCACTGGGGGACTTTCTGTCCACAACATCACCAGCCTAGTCAGCATCCAAAAAATGCTGATAAATCACTGTTCCTTCCTACAGAAAGGTATAATCCACAATTGTGAGAACCTAGAATAATCCTCATGATTCTTTTTACTGGTTCCATATGTTCCTCCTTTGGATTACTCTGAAAGAGGGCCGCTAGACAGGTTGCAAAGACAATATCTGGTTGTGTCGCTGTTAGGTACAGTAGGCTCCCAATTATCCTACTGTACATAGTGGGATCTACAGAGGTCCCATCCTCATGCTTTCCAAGTCTAGTTCCAATTGCAATCAGAGTTGACATTGTATTGGATTCCTACATATTAAACTTCTTTATGATCTCTTTTGCATACTTTTCCTGAGAAATGAAAGTGTAATCCTTCTTTTGAATCACCTGCAGCCCCAAGAAATATGTGAGCTCCCCAATCATAGACATTTCAAATTCTTATTTCATGTGACTGGCGAATTCATCAACTGGTTTTTGCCTACTGCCACCAAATTGATATCATCAACATAGACTAGAACCATGAATTGATCATTTGGATAATTTTTCACATATATATTTTGATCAACTCCTCCTCTGTTAAATTCCCGATTCTTGAAATAAGAGTCCAGCCGGGAGTACCACGCCCGTGGTGCATGTTTCAATCCATAAAGTCCTTTCTTTAGTATTCAAACCTTTGTTTCATCAGTACCAAGAATAAAACCCACTTTTTTTTAATGTAGACTTCTTCTTCAAGTACACCATTTAAGAATGTTGTCTTGAAATCAATTTGATATACTTTATATCCTCTTTGGACAGGCATGGAATGGAACAACCTGATTGACTCCAGTATAGCCACTGGAGCGAAGGTTTATTCAACATCAACACCTTCAATATGAGAATATCCCCTACATACCAGTCGAGACTTGTTTCTGATAACACTTCCTTGCTCATCAAACTTGTTATTGAAGATCCATTTTTGTACCAATCACATTGTGACCTTCGGGTCTTTGGACAAGATCCTAGGTCTGATTCTTGTAAATCTAATCTAACTCTTTATTCATGGATTTCAACTAAGATTCATCCTTTTCAGCTACTTCGAATGAGGATGGCTCTACAACTGATAGAAATGCAGATTGTGTGTTTTTCCTCATCTTCCTTGTTTGAGTGGGTGCACTCATGTCCCCAATTATGTTAGATGGATCAATCTCATATCTACGATTTCTCCTGTGTGGTTCGGTAACACTCTCTCCAGCCACAATTTCTTCTTCAGATTCTTCTTCTGATTCACCATCATGATGTGACTGATGAGTGTTTTGTACAGCTTCCCCTATTTCTGTAGTTGTATTTTCTCCATGTTCAATTTCTTCCTCACTTTCTATCACATCATCATATGACGTCCTTGAAGCATTTGTGGTTTTCTCTTCAATTATCTTAACATCACTGCTTATGAAAATCCTTCCTAATTGCTTGTTGAAACACTTGTAGGATTTTCTGTTCATTAGATACCCAAGAAAAATTCCTTCATCAACATTGTAACCAAACTTCCCTTGATTTCCTTCTTTTTTCCGGATGAAACATTTGCTTCCAAAAACACAAAAGTATTTCAATAAAGTCTTCCTTCCATGCCACAATTCATATGGTGTCATTGTTTTCCCACATAAATCCATGTTCTATTCTGAATGTGCACTGTAGATTCAACAGATTCTTTCCAGTAATGGCAAGAGATACCACTCTCAATCAGCATATTCCTGACCATATTGCTAACCTTACGATTTCTACGCTCATCAACTCCATTTTGTTGTGGAGTTCTCCTGACAGCTACATCATGTTGTATCCCATGCTTCTCCATGTAGTTTTTAAATTCAATGGATGTGTATTACCCTCCATTTTCTGATCGCAACACTTTGATGGTTCGTCCAGTATCATTCTCAGCAATACGACGATATTTTTTCATGTAGTCAAGCCCTTGTCGTTTCCTATGTATAACCATTAAACATTTCATTATGTTGTAATCATCTATGAAAAGGATGAAGTACCTTTCTCCATGAGTTCCAGCAACATCTATCGGGCCACATACGCCTGTATGAATGAGATCAAGAAGATGTGATGCCCTTTTCTTCTTTGGCCGATATGAACTACAGACCAGCTTCCCACGAATTCAAGTATCACAAGATTTTTCCCATTCACATTTTAGAGTGGGGATATAAATGACTATCTTCAGCTTAGATATCTTTTCCATATCTTGTTAGTTAATGTGCCCTAGCCTTCAATGCCACAAATTGTTTTCTTCTTTAACAGAAAAATAGCAGGATTTCACTTTTTTGTTGACCTGATATAAGTTTCCATATATTCTACAACCTTTCATAAGAGAATTCCTTGTTTTTTCCTTTATAGTGCAGCCTTATTGATTGAAAGTTACTATGAGCCCTGAGTCACAGAGTTGACTCACACTAAGGAGATTGTGACGTCGACCGTCCACATAAAGAACTTCAGTCTTCTTTAGCTCTCCATTGGAGAGAGCGGTATTCCCACTACCTTTAATCTTTAAAGAACCATCATTACCAAACCTCACTATTCCATCAACCTTATTTTTAATGTTATTCAAAAGTTCAGTATTTCCTGTCATATGGGAAGAGCATCCACTATAAATAATTTAGGTGCTGCCGATCTTTGTAGCTTCTAGATCTACTTCTGCAAGATTGGATTTCTCGATATTCTTATTTTCCATCCATGAAATGCTAGATCGAGTAAAGGATAGTGATGGCCTTCTAACACTTTCCTCCACAAAATCTCATTCTTCATACCCATAATCTTCTTCCAGAGGAGAGAAACTGTTTGTGTGAACAACACCATCAGGAGGGTGAAAAATGGCCCATCTCTGAGAGTTGTATGAATTTCTGATGTCGTACCTCTGCCTACAATACATATCTTTATGGAAAAAGTTAGAACAATGAAATTAGTAACCATAGAAGCTATTTCTTCTATAATACGTAGGATATGAAATCTGTCTCCTTTGTTGACTTCCCATATCTTCCCCATTCAAGTAGCTTCTTGCCTCTTCGTAATATGACAAGGTGTGACCCAGATAGCCACAGAATTGCCACTTCATGAGGGGAAATATCTTCTCAGTTATATTTCTCCTCAAGCCTTCTTCCTTGGGAGAATGGTTCGACTGCCTGTTATTTCTGATTGTTTAAGGATAATCTTCAGTTCTTATTTTAGTTTTGATTGAGGGTTTTGTTTTCATCACTTTAGGAAACATTTCAACATGTCCAACTTTCATCTTGTCTTTATTTTGGATCTCTTCACTTCCAGCAGTAGAAGTCCCATCTTCACAGCCAATTCAACTCTTTCCCATCCATGCGGGTCTTTTATCAGTCAAGATTTTTTCAACCCCATCTGATCAACTCTAAGCTCTTTCTAGTAACTCTGCATCTGAGAATCTTCCAAAATAAATCTTCTTTTTGCCCTCATTTGTGGTTAATCGACAATCAAGTTTGCTTCTAAGAATCACAACTTCTTCCTCAAGGCCCTCAATAGTCTTGGAATTATCTTCCAGTCTTGATGTAAGTTATTTTATGACCTTCTCTAGTTATTCAATTCTAAGCTTCAATTCTTAAATGTCATCTGTACTTTCAAGGATTGAAGATTGAACTCTCACTAGTTCTTCTAGTCGTTCAATTTCATCTTCAAGATCATCCACATATTCTGATGATTCTTTCACCATTTCATTCCACTTACTAAATTTCTTGAATTTGTTCTCAATCTTTGAAAAGGAATCCTTAATTTTCAACTTTGGATCACAATTATGAGTCATATGATTGTCTCTGTCTTCGTCGATAGACAGTTCTAACTTTTCAATAGTACCCATCATGGAAGCCTGGTTTCCAGTTTTAAATTCAGGTTCTTATTCTTCACTGAATTCAATATCATCCTCCTCCTCTTCACAGACAAAACTCTTCTTCTGTATCTTCTTTCCAGATTTGAAGTCTCCCTTTTTTAAAAACCTTTTCTAAGGCTTCTCAATGTATTCTGCTTCACTTTCTTCATCTTTTAAATATCTTTGGCACCGAGAGCCAATCTTCCCAACTCTTCCACAGCGAAAGCATGTCGGAGGTAACTTACATTTAAATTTACATTTTCCCTTCTTCAGCTTCCTGGAAATAAGAGAAAGAATTTCTTTTTCCTCATCATATTCATCACCACTATCTTCTGAAATTTGCAGTTTATCCATGGCTTTGAATGCCATTTCCTTGCTAACATGAGTGATAGCTTCATCGGGTTTGACTCTCATCTCATATGCCAGTAGACTACTAAGAAAATCATCCACAGATAGTTTAGATAGATCTCTTTCTTCAAGGGCAGATACCTTTGCAATTTACATAAGAGGAAGTATTCGCATGATTTTCTTTATGATAGAAATGTCTTTGATTTCCTCTCCAAGCCCTCAAATGTTTCCCGCAACTTAAGTGATTCGACTGAAGAATGAATTTGAATTCTCATCAAGATACATCTTTAGATCATAAAACCTATTGTGTAGGACTTGAAGTTTTGCATCTTTCACAATGTTGTCTCCATCATATACATTTTCATGTTTATCCCACATAGAATTTGCTGAGGTGCAACTCATCAAACATTCACATACAGAGAGCCGACACAACACTTTTTACTTGGTTCACCACTTAGGGCTACGTCCAAGGAGCATACTCCTACAGATTTTCAGTCATACCAAATTCCACTAATCTTCACTAGATGTGGATTACAAAGGTTCGGGAACAGTCACTCTGTCCCAGGCTCACTGCCTTTAAAAAAGGTTCAGGAAAATCTCACTTTTTCCCTTGGGTCACTCCCATTAACTCCCCCTAGCTCACTTCCTTTGGTGAAGTCCAACTCAGTTTATTGATGTGAAGGTATCTTCATCATCGCTAAAGAATACATCCTTTGTTGTGTGTAGATGATCTAGTGAAGTCCAACTCTCTCTTGTAGTCTAATCTCACTTCCCACCGAGGGTACCAGGCAATCTCCCAACTTTCACACAGCTCAAAAACACCAACACACTTCTTTACTACATGGCGTGCAAGTCACATGTGTGACACAAATTCGGAGAGCAAGTCTTACCAACCCACTTGTGCGACACCTCCTCCTTCTATTCCACACTTACGTGACTTTCCGTCTTTTAGGCCCAAACCACCTTGGATGCGCAGCCAATAACTGGCGCGCAAGTTGTACTTGCGCGACCAAACAACCACTTGTGCAACTCCAACGATTATGTGATGAGAGCTCTGAAAATATCCAAGTTTTGAACATCATTGAAAATGAGGAGGGGGTACTCTATTTACAGGAAAATTGGACACCATGTGCGGTGGCGCTCAAGCCTCCTCTAGGCATGCAAGTTCAGGCACACAACTCCATCTGCTCGAGCCTCTATCTAGCAACTCACTTGCGTAACCCAACCAATACTTGTGTGGCCCTCTTTCCTTTTCCATATTTTGAAGATCTGATCACAAAAAACATCTGGCGCACAACTTTCCAAACCACATAGGTACCGGCGCGCAAGTCCCTTCATGGTGCACAAGTAACTTGCACGACCAATCCAATACATGTGCGACCCTCTTTCCTTTTCCATATTTTGATGTTCTGTTCTTGAAAAAAAAACAGGAGTGGAAGTTCCCAATCCCCCATGTAGTCGGCGCACAAGTCCCTTTTCCAAACAGCACTGTTTTCCCCTTTTGTCAATTTTGAGGTCCAGAAATTTGGTAAATAGTAGAAAATGGTACCACCTTCAATACTATTATCAGCTTGACCTGTATGAACATTTTTCTAGAAGACATTCTAAACTTCCTCTGAGGAATGACAACAAACATAAACCATTCTCCAATTCATGCATTGATTACCATGGTTCCAACAATCTCCACCTTTGGGTTTGTTGGCAATCAGTAAATAGATTCAAATAGATCACCACCATCCACATGAAAAACAAAAACTCAAGAATCAACTCATCCAACACTCTATGTCTACATGAGCAATTCTCGGTGTAGAAAACAAGAGAGAGAGCTTGAATTGGGTTCCCGTCCAATGTATTCCTTCCCATCCTATCACCGAAACTGAATTCTCACTATGTCACAAAGTGTCACAAAAACATTACATGTCTGAATTTATTTATTTCTCCCCCATTGACAATAAACCCAGGGACCGATAATTGTACATTGTTCATCTCAAACCACACTGCCCCTGGGTAGTATCTCCCCCACAAACCTCCTCATGCATTCGGAGGTGGCTGAACACCGAGGTTCAACCGATGCTTCTTAAACACAGCCGTCAACAGTGGCTTGGTCAGGATATCAGCCGCTTGCTCATCAGTTCCCACATGATCCATTCTAATCATGCCTTGTTCAACATTATCTTTGATAAAGTGATACCTAATGTCAATATGTTTTGTATGAGAATGTTGAACCGGATTATTCGTAAGATCAATTGTGCCCTTATTATCATAGTAAATAATCATTGGTTACTTCACCTCATCACCAATATCTGTTAATTGTTTCTTCATCAATAGTAGTTGAGTGTATGCCTTTGTGGAGGAGATATAATCAACTTCAGCAGTACTAAGAGAATTACTTTCTTGTTTCCCGCTCAACCAGCCAACACATTTATTCCCAATATAGAATGCTCCACCACTGGTGGACTTTCTATCCACAACATCGCCAGCCCAGTCAGCATTAGAAACTGCTGATAATTAACTGTTCCTTCCTACAGAAAAGTATAAGCCACAATTGTGAGTACCTTGAATATACCTCATGATTCTTTTTACTGATTCCATATGTTCCTCTGGATTACTCTGAAAATGGGCCGCTAGACAGGTTGCAAAGGCAATATCTGGTCGTGTCGCTGTCAGGTATAGTAGGCTCATAATTATCCTCTTGTATATAGTGGGATCTACAGAGTTCCCAACCTCATGCTTTCTGATTTTAGTGCCAACTGCAATCGAAGTTGACATTAGTTTGGAGTCTTGCATATTAAACTTCCTCAGCATCTCTTTTGCATAATTTTCTTGAGAAATGAAAGTGTAATCCTTATTTTGAATCACTTGTAGCACTAGGAAATATGTGAGCTCCCCAATCATAGACATTTTGAATTCTGATTTCATGTGATTGGAAAATTCATCAACTGATTTTTGCCTGGTGCCACCAAATATGACATCTTTAACGTAGACTAGAACCATGAATTGATCTTTTGTAGAATTCTTCACATATAGATTGTGATCAACTCCTCATCTTTTAAATTCCAGCTTCTTGAGATAAGAGTCTAGTAGGGAGTACCACACCCGTGGTGCATGTTTGAAGCCCTAAAGTGCTTTCTTTAGTTTATAGTCCATTTTTTCATCAGTTCCAAGAAGAAAACCCACTGTTTTTCAATGTATACTTCTTCTTCGAGTACACCATTAAAGAATGATGTCTTGAAATCCATTTGATATACTTTATATCCTCTTTGGAGAGCCATGGAAAGGAACATCCTGATTGACTCCAGTCTAGCCACTAGAGCAAAGGTTTCTTCAACATCCACACCTTAAATCCCAGAATATCCCTTAGATACCAGTAGAGACTTGTTTCTGATAACACATACATTCTCATCAAACGTGTTCTTGAAGATCCATTTTGTACCAATCACATTGTTACCTTCGGTTCTCTGGACAATATCCCATGTCTGATTCTTTTCAATCTGATCTAACTCTTCATTCATGGATTTCACCGAAGATTCATCCTTTGTATCTTCTTCGAATGAGGATGGCTCCACAACTGACAGAAATTAAAATTTTGTGTTATTCCTCATCATCCTTGTTTGAGTGGGTGCACTCCTGTCCCCAATTATGTTTTATGGATCAATCTCAGCTCTACGATTTCTCTTGTGCGGTTTAGTCATATTCTCTACAGCCATAGTTTCTTCTTCAGCTTCTTCTTCTGAGTCAACATTATGATGTGACTACTGAGTGTTTTGTATATCTTCATCTATTTCTATAGTTGTATTTTTTCCATGTTAACTTTCTTACTCACTTTCTATCACATCATCATATGATGTCCTTGAAGCATTTGTGGTTTTCTCTTCGGTTATCATAACATCACTACTTATCACACTCCTTACTAATTGCTTGTTGAAACACTTGTAGGCTTTGCTATTCATTGGATACCCAAGAAACATTCCTTCATCAGCATTGTCACCAAACCTCCCTTGATTTTCTTCTTTGTTCTAGATGAAACATTTTCTTCCAAAAACATGAAAGTATTTCAAAAAATGATTCCTTCCATGACAAAATTCATATGGTGTCTTTGTTTCTCCCATATAAAGCCCTGTTCGATTATGAATGTGCACTGCAGCTTCAATAGCTTCCTTCCAGTAATGGTGAGAGATACAACTCTCAATCAGCATAGTCCTAGACATATTGTTAACCTATCGATTTCTACACTCAACAACTATTTTTCTGTGTAGTTCTCACGGTAGCTACCTCATGTTGTATCCCATGCTTCTCCAGGTATTTTTAAAATTCAATGGATGTGTATTCCCCTCTATTGTCTGATGAAAACACTTTGATTGTACGTCCAGTGTCATTCTCAACGATTCGACGATACGTTTTCATGCAGTCAAGAACTTTTCATTTCCTACGTACAACCAGTACACATTCCATTCTGTTGTAATCATCTTTGGAAAGGAAACAGTACCTTTATCCGTGAGTTCCAGAAACATTTACTGGGCCACATACGTCTGTATGAATGAGATCAAGAAGATGTGATTCCCACTTCTTCTTTGTCTGATATGAACTACAGACCTACTTACCAAGAATGCAATCATCAAAAGATATTTCTCGATCACATTTCAGAATGGGTATATCCACGAGTATCTTAATCATAGATATATTTTCCATGTTTTGTTGGTTAATGTGCCCCAGCCTTCGATGACAAAAATTGTTTTCTACTTCAACAGACAAATAGTAGGAGTTCACTTTGCTTAAGTTTCCATCTATTCTACAGCTGTTCATAAGAGAATTCTTTGTTTTTCCCTTTATAGTGAAGCCTTTTTGATAGAAAGTTACTATGATCCCTGAGTCACGAGTTGACTCACACTAAGGAGATTGTGATGCAGACTGTCCACATAAATAACTTCAGTCTTCTTTAGCTCTCCATTGGTGAGAGAATTATTTCCACTACCTTTAATCTTCAAAGCGCCATCATTGCCAAACCTCACTATTCCATCAACCTTCATTTTAATGTTCTTCAAAAGGTCAGCATTTCTCTTTATATGGGAAGAGAATCCACTATCAAGAATCCAGGTGTTGCTGCTCTTTGTAGCTTTGAGGGATATTTTTGCAAGATTGGATTTCATGATCTTCTTCTTTTCATTCCATGAAATTCTGGATCGATAAAAGGATATTGATGGCCTTCTAACACTTTCCTCTAAAAAATCTAATTCTTCATACCCATAATCCTCTTCCAGTGGAGAGAAACAGTTGTGAGAAAAACACTATTTGGAGGGTGAAAACTGGCCCATCGCTGGGAGTTGTATGAATTTCTCTTATCGTACCTCTACCTGCAATAGATCGCTTTTTGTCCGATGTTAGAACAATGAAAACAGTAGACATAGAATCTATTTCTTCTATAAGATGAAGGATATGAAATCAATCTCCTTTGTCGAATTCCAATATCTTCCTCATTCAAGTAGCTTCCTGCCTATTCACAATATGACATGGTATGACCCAGATAGCCACCGAACTGACACTTCATGAGGGGAAATGTCTTCTCACTTAAATTTCACCTCATGCCTTCTTCCTTGGGAGAATGGTTGGACTGACTATTATTTCTGAAATTTTGAGGATAATATTTAGTTATTTTTTAGTTTGGATTGAGGGTTTCTTTTTCAGAACATCAGGAAACATTTCAACATGTCAAACTTTCATCTTATCTTTCTTTTGGCCTTATTCACTTACAGCAGTTGAAGGCCCAACTTCACATCCAATTACACTCTTTCCCATGCATGCGGGTCTTTGATCACTCAAGATTTTTTCAACCCCATCTGAACCACTCTTGGATCTTTCTAGTAACTCTACATATGAGAATATTCCAAAATGAATTTTCTACTTACCCTCATTTGTGGTTGATCAACACTCAAGTTTTGTTCTAAGAATAACAACTTCTTCCTCAAGACCCTCCACAGTCTTGGACTTATATTCCAGTCGGGATTTATGGTCATTTATGACCTTTTCTTGTTATTCAATTCTAAATTCAATTCTGAAATTTCATATGTGCTTTCAAGGATTGAAGATTGAACTCTCAATAGTTCTTCTAGTCGTTTAATTTCAACTTCAAGCTCATCCACATATTTTGATGATTCATTCACCATTTATTTCCACTTACTAAATTTCATGAATTTTTTCTCAAGATTTGAAAGGGCATCCTTAATTTTCAACTAGGGATCACAATTATGAGTCATATGATTCTATATGGCTTTGTCGATAGAGGGTTCTGACGTTTCAATGGTATTCATCGTGGAAGCATGGTTTCCAGTTTTAAATTCCGGTTCTTCTTCTTTATAGAATTCAATATCATCCTCTTCCTCTTCACAGACAATAATCTTCTTCTGTATCTTCTTTCCAAATTTGAGGTCTCCCATTTTGAAAAACCTTTTCTGAGGCTTCTCAATGTCTTCAACTTCACTTTATTCATCATTGAACTTTCTTTGTTACTAAGAGGAAATGCGCCCAAATCTTCCACAATGAAAGAATGCCAAAGGTAACTTAGCTTTAAATTTACCTTTTCCCTTCTTCAGCTTCTTGGAAATAAGAGAAAAAATTTATTTTTCCTCATCATCTTCATCACCACTATCTTCTGAAATTTTCAGTTTGTCCATGGCTTTGAATTCCATTTCCTTGCTAACACGAGTCGTAGCTTCTTCGAGTTTGACTTTCATCTCATATACCACTAGACTACTTAGACGATCATCCAGAGATAGTTTAGATAGATATCTTTCTTCAAGGGATGATACCTTTGCATTTTACATATGAGGAAGTCTTCGCAAGATTTTATTTACGATATCAGGGTCCTTGATTTCCTCTCCAAGCCCTAGAATTGCTCCCACTACTTCTGTGATTCGATTGAATAATGATTCTGCATTCTCATCAGGATGAATCTTTAGATCATCAAACCTGTTGTGAAGGACTTAATGTTTTTCCTCTTTTACTTTGTTGTCTTTTTCATAGGTATTTTCATGTTTATCCCACATAGACTTTTCTGAGGTTCAACTCCTCAAAAATTAACATATAGAGAGTCGACACAACACTATTTACTTGATTCACCACTAAGGGATACATCCAAGAAGCATACACCGACAGATTGTCGGTCATACCAAATTCCACTAATCTTCACTAGATGTGGATTACAAAGGTTTGGGAATAGTCACTATGTCCCAGGCTCACTACCTTTATAAAAGGTTCAAGAAAAGCTCACTGTTTCCCTTGGGTCACTCCCGTTGACTCCCCCTAGCTCACTTCCTTTGGTAAAGTCCCACTCAGTTTATAGACGTGAAGGTCTCTCCATAATCACTAAATAATAAATAATCTATTGTGTGTAGATGCTATGTTTAAGTCCAAATCTTTCCTGTAGTCTAATCTCACTTCCCACTAAGGGTACCGGGAAATCTCCCAACTTTCACACAGCTCATAAACACCGGCGCGCTTCATTACTGCCTGGCACGCAAGTCACCTGCGCGTCACAAATTTGGCACACACGTCTCACCAACCCACTTGCGCGACACATCCATCTTCCATTCACACTTGCACGAATCACCATCTTTAAGGCCCAAACCACCTTGGACGCACAACCAACAACTGGCACGCAAGTTGTACTTGCACGACCAAACAACCACTTGCGCGAATCCAACACCTGAACGATGAGAGCACTGAAAATCTTCAAGTCTTGAACTTCATTGCAAATGTGGAGGGAAGGTCCTCTATTTATAGGAAAACTGGACACCCTGCGCGGTGGCACACTAGCCTCCTCTCAGTGCGCATGTTCCGGCGCGCAGCTCTATCCACCCTAGCCTCTATCACGCAACTCACTTGCACGACCCAACCAATACTTGCACAAACCTATTTGTTTTTACATATTTTGAATATCTGATCATGAAAAACATCTGGCGTGCAACTTTCCAAACCTCCTCGGTACCGGCACGCAAGTCCCTTCATGGCGCGCAAGGAACTTGCACGACCAAACCAACACTTGCGCGACCCTATTTCCTTTCCCATATTTTTAATTTTTGTTCTTTAAAAACAACAGGCGCGCAAGTTACAATGCCTCCCTATAGTCGGCGTGCAAGTCCCTTTTCCAAACAATATTTTTCCCCTTTTTTCAATTTTGGGGTCTATAAATTAGGTAAACACTGGAAAACGGTGCCACCTTCAATTATGTTATCAGCTTGACCTGTATGAGTACTTTGCTGGAACACATTCTGAATGTCCTCTGAGTATTGACAACAAACACAAACCATTCTCTAATTCACGCGCAGATGACCATGGTTCCAACAGTAAGGGACTTCATCCCAATTTCCCTTCATTAAGGCATGTTTTCTTATTATGCACGTAATTTCATTTATATGATTTCTAAAATTCCCCTTTTATATGTAATGTCGTTATTAATTAATAATTATTGTTATTTTTAGATTTAATTGTAATTATTTAATCTAAGAGTATTTTAATTGAAAATTACCAAGTGGTAAATAATTTCATAATTCAATTTCATTTCATCGGGTTATATTGCTTATTCATCACATTTTACATTTCATGCTTATATTGGTAAGGATTTTTGAATATCTTATTCAATATTTCGACGTATTTTATGTGGAATTACATTTTATTCACATAGTCAATTCATTTATTAATTCTCACTTCAATGTTATGATATTTGTAAGGTTTTAATTCACAATATCATTTTAATCTGTACTATATCTTCTTGAATTTACACTGATGGAAATTAATTGATAATTGTATAAATACCCAATCTAATTTTCTTCTCTTCTATTTTTTAGTGAAATTTTCAATTATTAGTACAATTTTCCAATCTTTGGTACTTATAATTATTGAGAGAATATTTTTAAGAATGTAATAATTTATTTATCTCTTTAGTAAAATTTGTTTTTCAAGGAACTTGTTGTCTAAAAATGTTTTCAATTTTTTTTTAAAAAATTCACCAAATTATTTATTAAATGATTTTCCCCTGTGTTTTACTTTTTAAAAAATGTATTTAATGGAATCTTTATATCATCTTCCAAACAAGTCCCATTTTGATTTTATCGAAATGTTAATGGAATATTTGTTTTATCATGTACGACATGTTTTTAATTTATCACCATCATGACCAATCAATGTTTTATAGCTTCCATTATATGTTTTAAATGTTATTTTAAAAGGAAATTATTTTCCAAATATTTTGTGAACATTTAGCTTTAAAATGATTCTCAATGTACAAAAATCATATTTTCCTCAGCAATGTTTTTAATGAAATTTTTATGGTATTTCTATTCATTAATGACAATTTCCCTTTATTTTAATGATATGTCAATGGGGATATGTGTAACATCCCAAGGATTTATAGATAAATTTAATATTGAATGAATGAAACATTGATTCTCTATAAAAGACCATGTTGTTATAAACTAGCTTGTAAACATAATTGTTTCCCCTCTATGATTTCAATTTCAAAAAAAAGTCATAAACTATTGCATTTAGGAAGATATTTATAGTCTTATAAGAAAAAACATAATTTTTGGTGAATAATAAAATACTATAATTTACCGTGTATATACATTATCAAAAAAATTACTCTTCCAAACATCATGGAAGATGTAAGAACACTTGGTTTCAACTCAAATGCCGTTATTACTATTATGGGTCACATAAATCAACACTATTGGTTGTCTTGAGGGAAATAATAAAATAATGAATTAGATATTCAAAAAACACCCCTCTCCTCCACTATAAAATATACCGCTCACTCTCTCTTCTCTTCACTCCTCTAAGACATGAATATTATCAAATTTCTACCCAAATACTCTTACCTAGTCCCTCGCTACATCCAAGATCACTTTAACTTTCAAAAAGTCCAAAAAACCTTCCTTTAAGAAGGTTGTCAAGGAGGTGTATTCAAGAGGTAAATCCAAATCTTCTTTTTTTTAATTTCATTTCATGTTCCTTTATTTTGTTATCCTCTACTCACCTCCTATATCCAAATGATTTTGATAAACTCTAGTACCATACATATACTATAATTATATCAGGTTAATGTAATAACCTTTATCAATATTCATACTCTCTATCTCTATTATTTTATAAACAAAATAATCATCTGTGAGGTGCCAATTTACCACTTCTGTGGATGAAAAAGTCTCATTATTCAATTTCTCCCTTAGTTCTGGCCAGGAAACCGTTTTTATGGTTAAAAAAAATATGTATTATATCCTAATTAAAATTATGTAATCGTTATATATATTTAATATTAATACAAATAACAAAACTAGTACGCAATATTCAAAATACAACAAAAATAGTCTAAATGATTATCATTCATGTTTCACTGAACAAATAATACTCATACCATATAAAAAATGGATTATATGACCAATAATGCTTATTAATTTTCATTAGTATCATATAAATAAAATTTTGGATAATTATATCCATTCCTCATGAACATTATTAATTATAAACAACTGAATGGATTATGAAAATTAAGGAAATAACACTCTGGAATGAAAGAATTCAATTATATAACTTGTCAATATAACCATAAATGAGCTTAATAAAATTATTTTAATATAAATACATTCACAATAGGTTTTTAGTTGTGTTATTAATAAGTATAATGTAACATTACAAGACATGAATTTTCAGATCATAACACATTCAGACATAAGATAAGGATTTTTTACCCGAACTTTCATTATTCTTTTGAGTTACTCTTATTCTATAATTCCCTCAATGATATTATTATTTATAGTTATTTAATACTCATAAATCATATTTAAATTTTATATATGTGTGTTCCAATATGAATCCTTATTTATTTTATGGGTAGTTACATGTTATAAAAGGATCTTTCAAAAATTATTCCCGATGAACAACCCCGTTTCAAAGGAAATTCTCAAATTCTTACCTATTTTCAAATGAACATTATAATTTGTTATAAGATACAATTATTTTTATAAAATAAATAATTTTATTGTGAAAAAACTTCCTTAATTAACTTCTAGTTTTATATAGTTATTTTTCTCTAAAATAAATCTTCTTTTCAAAGTAAAAGAGCATTTATCTCAAGAATTGCTCAATGATTTCATAAGAGTATTTTTAACCTATTTAAACACTCTTGTAGATTATTATGTGGTTAATGTTTTATGATATCATCTACCATATTTTATTGAATGGTTTATGATTATATTTATAGTGGATGTACTATCTCGATACCATTCACCATATTACTCGAAATGATTAATATTTATGTTTAATGTTTGGAGATAGTTATTTACATTTCATATGTTAGTTTCAATATGAATGTATATGTTGTTTATGTTTATCCCCATTCATATGAGGAATTCATTGGACTTATTATGAGATGGGAGAGGCTCGTTATGTCCTATCAATGCATAGGTAGGTCTCATGAGACAAACTATAGTCTTGGTAGAATGCCTTGAAAATATGGTTATTTATAGTCATGGAATGAGGCCTTGATAGTATGGTTATGATGTATGAAATTATTCATTACCTTATTATGATGATATTAATTGATATTTCATGTGGTTATTTGACTAGTAGAATACCCATGATTTTGTTTTATTGTGGTATTATTTATTCAACTCGAATTCCTACCATATTGTGTTGAAGTATATTTTTTAAAGGCATGTGTTTTTAGATATTCACCATTAATAATGTTTATGTTTATGATATCTTAAAATATATTGCATACCCTTACTGAGAATCTGAACTCACCCCTTTCTTATGATTTATTTTCCCATGATATAAATAAGTAAATAATGAATGACTTGTCGAGATAATCTAGGAGTCATGGATATTTATAATGGAATATATATATATATATATTTTTTATTTACTTTCAAGTTGTATTGTTGAACATATGTATGTATCTAGTTTACCAAAACTACTAAACTATTCATTCCTTTAGGATATGACTTTACTGTAATCATTCCAATTTAATTAATTAAGGCACTGGCTCTGATAAACTGGGTTCACGTATTTTCAATATGAAACATTGATATAAGTTTTTTTATTTCTAAGGATGGTTTATAATCATTTTGATCAAATAAATTATTAAAATTTTATTTCTTGATTCAATTTTGTTGTCATTAACATTAACTTGAAATATTCACTTTTTTGTGATAACTTGATGTTACATTTCCCCTAAATATCTGTATTATTTATCAAATATATATATATTTCTTAAAAAAATTATATATATGGTGTTTTATATTGAATGTTACTTGATTTTCTGGGGAATGTTTAATAAATATGTATTAGTTACTCAATATAGATATTTGATGGTAAGGAATATTATTCATGAATTAAATAAATTATTTTATATATGGGGAATGATTTAGACAAGAAGATACTAGTTGGACATGGTTATTACTATCCCATTGATGTATTTTTAGTTTTATGAGAAGAATTAGTTTGATATCCTTAGTTAACTTGGATTATGGTGTATACCTACCAATCATTTTTAAACATCCTTATGAAGGCTCTTGACAGTAGAGGTATCATACTTCTTGAGATCAAGGAATCAAATAATTATAAAGTTTCTTCATTAAGAATTCATTTATTATTATCCATGATACTTTCTCGATGATAATATGTTTGGATTCACTTCATAATGAAATTTTTGATGAAATGGATTTTTTTTATAATTTTTCACATTTCCATATTGATTATGCCTTATCATATCACAATAGTCATGTTATTTATTAAATGGAATGTCTATTCAGATTATTATCTTTCCATATTGAGTGTCCCTTATCTAATCATGATAGTAAAATTATTTCCATTAGTGTGTTCACATAATTACCTTTCCATGTTAATTATGACTTATCTAATCATGATAATAAAATTATTTAAATGGAATGTGTGTTCAGATATTTTCTATTCCATATTGAATATTTATAATCTAATCATGAGAGTAAAATAATTTAAATGGAATGTGTGTTTGGTTATTTAAAATTACAAATTAATTATGATTATTGAATCATGATAGATTCAACTTTACATATATTTTACTGAGAATGTGAGCACACACTTATTTGTTTTCTTTCCAATAATTTTAATAAGTGTAATATGAATGATTTTAAGGTAATTCAAGATGTAATAATTATATTTTTGAACAAAATTGCTGTAATTTGTTTTTTCAAATGTAATGAAAGAATGAAATATGTATCTACTTTACCATGATTATTAAACTATTAATTCCTTTGAGATGTTATCACTTATGTCTTATTACAAAGTAGTAAAGTAACTACACGATCTTGAATATTGGGGTTGGATTCTTTACAACATAAACCACATTACCACACTTTAAGTAATTAAGAGGATTCTTACCCTAAACCTCCCTCTTACTCTATTAATATTAGAGGATAGAAATGACATAACCACATCAACTTCATCATCTTCTAAATTAACCTTGATTAAGAGTTTATTCATGGAATTTAAAGGCTACCTCCTAGGTAAATTCATTAATTTTTACTCATTTTATTCATTTATCATCTCATAATCCACAATTTAAGTATGAAACTATCAAGTAAAGTCTCTTTCTGATCAATATCTTCAGGATCCAACAGTTTTTCATTGAGATGATAATGAGTCGTTTTCATGATCCTATTCAAGATCTTCTAATTTTTTATATCTTCACCAATTTTAGATACATGACTTATTTTAATGTTATAATTCATTTAATTTTCATTATTTCTTTGTTTTAGGAGGTTCCCATTTATTTTTGGAGGAAAGGGATAGTTTTCACGATTTGGGCCAAACAGTGAGCCCATTTCTAGATTTAAAATCCAATTTTGATTCTTTTATAACAAATAAATTTTTTAACATTTTACTCATTATACTTATAAAATGGCCTCCCCTAACCTATCAACACCACCATATCAATTTGGACCCTTTGATATTCTAGAATCATGGGGTATTTGGGTTTTTATTTAAGGAATTAGGCCATCCCGAAATCCAATTTCTAGTTTTAAAAACAAAATTGTCTTATTTAATATATTATAAAATTTGTATTATTTTTCTATGATAGAAACTATCACCTAAGGCTACTGACAATAGACACTCCACCATTATTTTTACCCTCTCTTTGGAGCAGATATGAATCACAAATAAGGGGAAAATGTCTTAGGCTTTCTCAAATCGTCCAAATTTAAAGTGGAAAATTGTTTTCTCCATAAATCCTTCAATTTTTACACTTTTTCCCCCATTTAAGATCTCACATGACCTTATCATCCTTATTCATACCTCATTTTTTTCTATTTGTAAATTCAACTACTGGTGTATTGGGGTGATTTATTCTAGATACCTCAAGTAAGGGGGTATCCTTCCTTCTTCCTCCCATTTTGTCAGGGTTCCCTCCTTTTGGATGGGGGTTTATCCCTTATTCATGAAGTTACTTATATCAAATGATTAGGGATTAGAATTGAGGGTTTGATCCTGGTTTTCTAGGTCTATTGTTATGGTTTTAGGCTTGATCTAAGTCCCTTGTGGTGCAGTGGTGGTGCAGTTGAATTTTGACACAATGATTCAAGGGTTTTGACAATTGTAGTAGGTGATTACATGGGTAATCAATGTTAAATTAGTTATATCTTCTTAATTTATATTTTTAGCGCAATTATCCTTCATTATCCTTTTTGAGAAATCTAGTTTCAGTGATGTTGGTTAATAAAATGATTTTTAGGTACTAATTTTGTGTTAAATTGGGTGTTTTACATGTCTATTTTATGTTATGCCCTTTGTGTTTTTTTATAACTGATGTAATGGGTTTATAGATTTTTTTTGGGTTCTAAAAATTCTATTTTTGTGAATATGGGTATGCACATAGTGTTAAAAGTGTGGTTTTAAAGGATTTTGTGCAGAAAACATTGTTAAATTTTGTGAAGATATTTTATTGAAATTCTATAGGTTTTATAGAGTTGTGTAAGTGGTACAAAGAGTCTGTGGAAATTTTTTTGAGTTTATTATAACCATAACAAATAGTTTTATGTGATAATGGCTTTTGGTATCATGAGATAATGATTTGAGTACAAAGTTGGAAGCCCAGGTATCTTGGAGGACAGATATGTACTAGTATGCTAGTGATCTGGAGCGGTTTTATCCATGTTTCACTCAGAAAAATGGATAAATACAACACTATAAAAATATATTTATTATTATTGGGGACCACTAGGTTATAGGTATGTTCCATACTGGTCGATCATTCATGGGAATGGATTTTTTCTATGGTTACTTTACACCGAGGTATGAGGTACATGGGGCCCGAGACTAACTAGTTCCTAGGGGTGTTCGTGAGATTAGTTCTCATTGACTCTTTTTGAATTATATTTATAATATGGTTATTTTGGATGGAAAATACAGAAGAATACAGGTTTTTCTTGAAATGTTCTCACTCATTGAAATTTCCCTTTGAAAGCTGTTTACATTTAAAAGTTTCATTCTTCATAAATTATTTCCACCACTTCTTATTTATCAAAAATGGATTTCTTTCTATACTGTATTGTTTAATATATAGAATATATTGGTGGTATCCTATTATTCTTAGGATCACACCCAACTTACATCCCGTTGGGGTAAGTAGACATGATCATGTTTGACACGGGTGAAGGCAAGGCCTTGGGTGATGGTGGTTCGTGTCGTCAGTTTCTTTCCATGGTGCAGTGTTGTGGAGACGTCTTGTGGGTGATGATCCATTTTCATGTGGATTCCTTGGGGATGTTTTTCTGATAATTGTTTTGTGTATTTGGACCTATTGTTTAATGTTTTAACCTATGTATTTAGTTCTTGATTTTTTTAAGTCTTGTTTGGCATGCATTTTCAGATTCGGTTTGTCGATTGGTTTTGATGTTTTAGGTTTTCATACTCGGGTAAATTGTTCCCAAACCAAATTCTATGATACTATGTATTTGGTTCGTGACAAAATTGTATCAAAGGAGGTTAATATTTTTGGGCTATATTAATATTTTCAGATGAGTCAAGATAGACACGAGATGGGACTATCAGGACTCAGAGTTTTGGAAATGATTAGGGTGCTTGTCCTGAACCTCTCTTGGAAGACCTTGTGTCACCATGGTACATTGGAATTATTTGTTTTACTTCACTTCCAGGTGAGACGTTTGGCCTACAGACTACATGTGGACATCAGGTGGGGGTAGGGTAGTTTTTTATTGTATCATTGTAATGTGTTTGGATTATTTATATTTGATGTTATTGATGAATATTTCAGAATTTTTGTATTGATTTCTTCTCTTGTGATTGTTTCTTTTTTGTAGCAACATGCCTCCCCATAGAGCTCCCATGCACCCACAGGAGGAAGCTGGAGAGATTTCTCCCTCACCGATTCATCAAATGCTAGTAGAGGCTATGGATCAGGATATCAAAGCTATTGTACATGGACCAGATCCTATTCTATCTCCTTTTAGAGAATATGAGTCTAGTCCTATGAAGGGAAATTCCTAGGAGTTTCTAAAAAACAAGCCTCTTACTTTATAAGGTAGCATAGAACCCAAGGAATTAGAGGAATGCATCGAAATGATCGAGTGCATTTTTGACTTCCTGGACACAGCTGAGGAGGTCAGGGTGAAGTGTTATCCTTTTTTGTTGGAGGGTCTTTCCAGTAGGTGGTGGGAATCGGTACTTCAATCTATAAAGAATGAGCAGATGTGTTGGCGAGATTTCATGGTTGTGTTCAATGAAAAGTACTACCGTGAAATCTTGGCATATGCTAGATCCTAAGAGTTAAAGTATATTGTTAAAGGTTATCTTTCAGTGATGGAGTATGCTAACTACTTCACTGAGCTAGTTTGGTATGCTCCTGAAATCGTATCTAATGAGATAGAGAAGTCCCAAGGGTTTTAGAAAGGCTTACGACCAAAGATATACTCCCAGTTTTTCTTGTTTAAGCTAAGGACCTATTCTGAGGTGATTGCCCGAGTGTGTATAGTGGATATTGACCAAAAATGTAGGGCTAGTTTCTCTAGGAGCGTATCAGTAGTGGGCAGTGGAATATCATAAAATAATAAAAGGAAATAAGTGGATTAGGGGAAGAAGGGAGTTGTTAGTTTAGGCCACTCTTCCAGGAAGTTTTCATATGTGGATTCTGATGTGAGATATGTCGTGTTCCACCAGTGTGGAAGGCTGGGGAACATCCGACCAGAATTCCCATTCCCATTGAATCCTGGTTTTCAATGTGGAGGTATGGGTCACTTTCAGAACTTTTTCTGGGAGACACGTCCACATCAAAGTGGGACAGGGTTAGTGGATTCAAGAGGAGTGTTATCTCAGTTAGATCCATCGAGGATGGGGAGATCTCAATTTGGTTGAAGTGTTGGTAGGGATAGGTCATCATCTGGGCAGATCCAATATAGGGCACAACCATAGAATTGAGGCCATCCTTAGGCAGAGACCAGACATCTCCACGCGGTGGATCAGGCACTAGCTAGATCAGAGGTGATATTGTCGACAGTTTGAGGTACCATTTTGATTTAATCTTCTATCATTATTGCACTTTTGGATATTGGTGACACTGTTTCATTAATTTCCACCCGTTTTCTATACACGTTGAATTTGCAAACCTAGTAGTTGTCTTTTTTGATGGAGTTGGTGACGCCGCCTGGAATGAAGAAAGAACAGGGTCTCAGGTGCCCATCATGTGAGCTTTCTGTGTCATGGGTTGAGATGGAGTGGGACCTAATGGTATTATATATGGATCTATGTGATGTAATAATTGGCTTGGTTTGGCTAGTACACTTCTAGGTGAACATATATTGCTATAGGCATCAGGTCGGTTTCACGGCACCTGATGGTAGTCGATAGGTTTTTCATGGGGAATGGGATCCTCGGTCGATTCGTGCGGGACCTCCACTCCCAGAGGTGGGAGATGTTGTTTTTCAGTTATCGTCTCTATTGATAGAGGAAGGTGGTCATTCTCATGACAGTGGAATACCACATGTAGTTTATGAGTTTCCAGAGGTATTTCCAGATGATTTTTCAGGTTTTCCCCCAAATCGGAATGTGGAGTTCTTTATTGATCTAGCACTAGGAACACGACCAATATCTCTTCCCTCATATGGAATGGAACCAACTGATCTTATAGAATTAAAGATATAGTTGGAAGATTTATAATACAAAGGATTCATTCGCCCAAGCATCTCTCTTTAGGCTGCATCTATGTTGTTTGGGAAAAAAAGATGACGGATCCCTTTAGTTGTTCATTGAATACCTAAAGATGAATAATGTAACAATCAAGAACAAATATCCTTTTCCATGAATAGATGACTTTTTTTATCAGTTGAAGGGGGAAAGGTGGTTTTCTAAAATAGACTCATGTTTGGGCTATCATTAACTTAGGGTGAAAGTTGCAGATATTCAAAAGACAGCCTTCCTAAGTTGGTATGGGTAGTTCGAGTACTCGGTCATGCCCTTCGGATTGACCAATGCTCCAGCTATATTTATGAAACTCATGAACAGGGTGTTCCATTAGTATCTTGAATCTTTTTTCATTGTATCTTTGGATGACATCCTAATTTATTCGGGGTTTGAGGAGTAACATGAGCATCACTTGCAGATCATTCAGGGAACCTTGCGAGAGCATCTCCTTTATACAAAGTTGTCCACATGCACTTTCTGGATTAGGGAAGTGAAATGTTTAGGATGTGTGACCTCATAAAATGGTGTTTCAGTGGACCCAGAGAAGATCAGTGTAGTTATTTCATAGGAAAATCTGAAGAACATGTTTGATATTATGAGTTTCCTCAGCCTAGTTGGTTATTATATACAATTTGTTTGGGATTTATCTATGCATGCTTCACTAATGACCATGCTCACCTAAAAAGGGGTGAAGTTTGTATGGGGCCCATAATGTCAAGAATCCTTCGAGGAGCTGAAGAGGAGGATTACTACAACCCCCATTCTGATTTTCCCATATTCTGGAAAGGCATATGTGGTGTATTGTGAAACTTCTTGTATGGGTCTTGGGTGTGTGCTTATGCAAGATGATCACGTGGTGGCATATGGCTCTCACCAACTCTGACCACATGAAATGAATTATCCAAACCATGACTTGGAGTCTGAAACTGTGATGAATACTTTAAAGATTTGTAATCACTAACTCTTTAGGGATAAAGTTTTTGTCTTCTTTGATAAAAAAAAGTTTGGCCTATGTCTTCTCAAAAAATGACCTCAACATGAGATATCATCATTGGACCGAGTACTTGTAGGGGTTCGACATTGACATGGTCTATACCCCAGGAAAGGGTAATATCGTGGCTAATTCCTTGAGAAGAAGAGTACCAGTGCAGTCTTTGAGGAAGTCTAGTGATGAGTGGACTCTAATGGAACTCTTTTCTTAGATGTATGTGGAGAACTAGAAGAAAATTGGGGGGGGGGGCATTCTTGGAGAGAATGAGTTTACTCCTTCTCTGGTGGAGATAATTCAGTATGAACATCCTAGTGAAGGAATTTTTCAGTGGTCAAAGTAGTTTCCTCATGGTGGGGAGACGTCTTCAAATTGGATGTCGTCTCTGAAGGGCATCATGTGCTTCAAATGCCATTCAGTTGTGCATTATCTCTACAGAAGGTGGTGATGTAGGAAAGCCCCCAATCTTAGTGGTTTATCCATATGGGTGCCACCAAGATGTATTATGATGTATGTCGGTAGTTATGGTGGCCTTGTATGAGATGAGACATCACGGACTTCGTTTTGAGATTCTATAAATGCTAGTAGGTGAAAGAAGATAATCAAAGGCCCTCTGGTTTTCTCTAGTCATTACCCATTCCTAACTGGAAGTGGGGAGAGGTTTTCATGGACTTCAATGTTGGATTTTCTCATACACCTCAAGGTAAGAATTCCATTTAGGTGGTGATTTACTATCTGACCAAATCATCCCACTTAATTATGATGAGAGATACAACTAAAGTGGATGAGTTGGGTCGTTTTTATCTTAAGAAGGTGGTAAGGCTCCATGGTGTGTCGTAATCAGTTTTCACAGATTGAGACCCATGTTTCACTTCATGGTTTTGGGAAGGCCTTCATAAGGCCTTGGTATCTCAGATTAATATGAGCATGACATACCATCCTCAAACGGATTGTCAGACATATCAGGCGAATTATATTTTGGAGGACATGCTCAGTGCATGTATTCTGGAATTTGGAGGCTCCTAGGATAGCCATTTGGGATTGGTTGAGTTTTCTTATAATAATAGTTTTTAAATACTCGATTTCAATGGCTCCTTTTGAGGAGCTCTATGGTCACCATTGTCGGTCCCCCCTATGTTAGGCTGAGGTAGGTGAGACCTCACTAATGGGGCTGAGTCTGGTGCAGGAGACATCTGAGAAGGTAAATTAGATCAAGTAGTGCTTATTGATAGCTCAGAGTCTCCATAAATCATATTCTCACAAGAGGTGTTGAGACCTAGAGTTTCCTAGGGGTGACAGGGTATTCTAGAAGGTGGCCCCTCATTTGGGCCATCATCGATTAGGAAATCAAGGGAAGATGACACCACAGTATGTCAGACCTTTTGAGTTCACTAAGCATATTGGAACTTTGGAATACAGGTTTGCCTTACCTTCATAGTTGACATCTATCCATGACATCTTCCATGTCTCCCAATTTAAGAAATACAACCTGGATTCATCCCATGTACTAAATTAATAGGAGTTGGATATAGAGACTAATTTATATATTTTTGAGTGGCCGGTGCGAATAGTGGAATTACAAGAAATTTTAATTCATGTAAAGTCTATTCCACTGCTCTAGGTTCTTTGGAAGCCTGGTAATGATACACATGAGAATTAGGAGTGGAATTTGTGGGTTGAGAAAGAGTACCCATTCTTGTTTTCTGAACAAGCTTCATGTTGACTTTCTGGGGACGAAATACTTTCATATTGGAGATAATTATAACATCTATGGATTATTTTAAAGGTATATTTCATTAAATTTCCATTATTTCTTTGTTTTGGGGGTTTTGCATACAATTTTGGAGGAAAGGGTGAGTTTTCATGATTTGGGCCAAACCATGAGCCCATTTCCCGATTTAAAAACCAATTTTGTTTATTTTATAACTATTTAATTATTAAATATTTTTCACTCATTCAACTTCCAAAATGGCTTACCCTGAACTATTATCACCACCATATCAATTTGGACCATTTAGTAATCCAAAATCAAGGTGGATTTTGGTTTTATTTTAGGAATTCGGCCAGCCCCGAATCCCATTTCCAGTTTTAAATACTATTTTTTTATTTAATATCTTATTCAATTTTAATTATTCATCAGTGATTCAAACTCTCACAAAAGACCACGGAACCTAGTCTCTCCCCCGTTTTATTTCCCACCTCTTTGGATCTCATATGCATCACGAATTAGGGTAGATATTCTTTGGATTTCTCAAATCGTCCCTATTTGAATATGTAACTTGTTGCCTTTGTAACTCTTTCAATTTTTACACTTTTCCCCCATTTCAATTCTCACTTGACCTTATCAGATGTATTAGAACCTTACTTGCATTTTTTGAGGTCTTAAAATTCATCTACTGGTGTATTTTGGGTGATTTCTTCAAGATACCTCAAGTAAGTGGCACTCCTTCTATTTACTCTTGTTTGCTTAGGGTTCATTCCTTTTCATGGGGTTTATTTCTTTATTATTGAAGTTTATTATATTATTAAAGTATGTTTTTTAACCTAGGGTTTGATACTGGGTCTATTGGTATATTCTTCTTGTTTTAGGCTTGATCTAAGTACCTTGTGGTGTGGTGGTGGTGCGGTTGAATTTTCGCATAAAGATTCAAGGGTTTTAACACTTTTGGTAGGTGATTCCATGGGTAAAAAATTCTAGATGAGTTATATTTTCTTAATTTATATTTTCATCACAATTATCCTTCAATATAATTTTGATTAAATCTGGTTTTTGTGAGGTTTGTTAAGAAAATGATTTTTAGTTACCAATTTTGTGTTAAATTGGGTCTTTTACATGACTATTTTATGTTATTCCAATTGGGGTTGTTTTATAAGTAATGTAATGGGTTTATAAAAATGTTTTGGGTGCTGAAAATTCTGTTTTGGTGAATATGGGTATGCACATGGTGTTAAAAGTGTGGTTTTTTAGGGATTTTGTGTTAAAAAACATTGTTAAATTTTGTGAAGTTTTTTTATTGAAATTAAAAAAAGTTTTATTGAGTAGTGTAAGTGATGAAAATAATGTGTAGATAATATTCTGAGTTAATTATGAACAAAAATGATGTGTTTATGTGATAATGGATTTTGGTATCATTAGATAATGGTTTGATCACAAATGGGGAAGCCCGGTTATCTAGGAGGGTGGATATGTACTAGTATGGTAGTGATCCGGAGCGGTTTTATCCCTATTTCACTAAGAAAAATGGATAAAGACAACTATAAAAAACATTATTGATGATTATTTGGGGACATTAGGTTATGGTTATGTTCCCTAATGGTGGATTGTGCATGAGAACATATTTTTTCTATGGTTACTTTACACCGAGGTAAGAGGTATATGGGACCCGAGACAAACTAGTTCATAGGGGTGTTCCAAAGATTAGTGTTCATTGAATATTTTGTAATTATATTTGGCATGTGGTGGTTTTGGATGGAAAATACGATAGCTGACATGTTTTTTTTTTGAAATTTTCTCACTCATAGAAAATTCCCTTTGAACGTTGTTTACATTTAAAAGTTTCATTCTTTAGAAATTATTTCCACCACTTCTTGTTTATCAAATATGGAATGTTTTTTATCTTGTATTTTTTACTCTATGGAATCTCTTTGTTTTATCCTATTTTTCATAGGATCACACCCTACTTATACCCCTTTGGTGTAATTAGACCTTATCAAGTTTGATACAGGTTAAGGCAGGGCCTTGGTTGATGGTGGTTCGGGTCGTTAGTTCCATTCCATGGTGCAGTGTTGTGGAGATGGATTATGGGTGATAACCCATTTTCATATGGAGTCCTTGGGGATGTTTTTATGACAATTTTATGTGTATCTGGATCTTAGGTTATATGTTTAAACCTGTGCATTCAGTTCTGGATATTTTTTAAGTCTTGTTTGGCATAAATTTTTGGATTCAGTTTATCGATTGGTTTTGATGTTTTATGTTTCCATACTCGGGAAAATAATTACCAAACCAAAATATATGATAAACGAGCACTTGTACTAGCCCGTGAGGATAGGGAACATTGTTAGGGACTTACTGTGGGTAGGGTTTTGTGACAATTTTTATGGAGACCAGATTTGGTTCCTGGGAATGAAGGCCTCAAATATAATCCAAATGAATTTTAGTCAAAAGAAAAATGAATCAAATGAATCATTTAAATTTATTCTAAAATATTCATTTTTATTCCACAGAACCACAAAATTTCCCACAAAAAAACATTGAATCTCTTCCATTGTTATTTAGAATAATTTCCTACATGACATGAGTGGTATTCTAGGACATTGCCATTATAAAAATGAAATTGGAAATAGTAAAATCTAATAAATTTATAGCATCGAAATCTGCATCCAATTATAAATGATGTGTGTCCATAAAGGTTTTCCATTCAATATTCTTAATTATTTCATAAATGAACACTGTATAAACTTGCATGTCCAATGATTTAAAATAATTTTGAATCTAGATTTTCGACAACATGAAATTACTGCCTCAAAAGATGGGGAAACCATTATGTTTGATAATAGATTCCCCTTTAATATTTTAAATTATTGTCACATAATTGTTATATAAAATATTGTGTTTTAACTCAAAAATATGTTTATATGATCAAATATTTTGTATTGGTTATTCTGCAGATGAATTCGTAGTTCATTCCGCTTTTGGATGAAAATAATATATTTTTGAATTTAAAATAATAGTTATTATTCCTTGATAGTTTTCATATATTATTGGGATAAATATTTAAGGTATTTGGAGGATTATGGTTGTTTGAAGATTTAAATACCAGATTTTTTTATAATTTAATATTTGAAATTTTATGGTAATTTTTTTGTGTGTTTTAATTGAAAATATTAAATCATGTATTTAATTTTGGAAATTTTTTCTTATTTTATATTTAATTTTTTTCACTTTTAATTGACTATTTATTAAATATTTTTATTCAGTGTACAGAATTTCCTATGTAAAAATTTCCCTATGCCTGAGAAAATCATATAACCAAATTTAAAAGTGATACTCATGTATCCAAATGACAGTGGAATTTACATATCTAAATTTGATAGAGTAACCATCTAGAATAATTTCAATATGAAAACCATATAACCAGATATATGCAACTACTGCATATACTATTACTACCACGGTTTTCATAGCCAATCTGCGCCGGAATTCACATAGATGAATTTTCAATCATTTATTTATGTATCCAACTAGAATCCGGGTTCATATATTCAGTCTAGGAAGTCACCCACATATGTAGTTTTCAATGTAATATAATTGGAAATAGAATGAAAATTTCAAATTTTTCAAAGAATAAGGCCTAATGAATATTGATTGAAGAACCTCAGATAATTAGTGTAGAGTTTCTGGTTTTAAAAAAGAACCAAATCAAATCTCTATGACTATTGTTAAGCCCCATCTGAATCTACTAAAATGGGTGAAAAATAATAACTTCGTCCATGAATTAAGAAGACTAATTGAGGTGTATGAATCCTCATAGTAATCAATATTGAAGATAAACTTGTGACATGGAGATTTTAGTCTACTCGTAAATGGGTTAAAGGCTATTTTTGAATCTGATCATCATGTTTTCATCTAGATTGGAAATCATATTAATCTCGTAAACTATTTTTCAATTTTCAAAAAATTACTCAATGAATATGAAATTAATGGTTGAAATTTACTTGATATTTCAAAACAAGCATGATGATAGGAGACAAACCATCTTAATAAAAGTTGTTACTAAGATCCCTTCAATTTGGTTGATGATTGACCAAGAAACCACACCCATTTTGATTGATTTCACTATGAATGTTAATTAAGAACCTATATGAGTCTGATTAGATTGAGAACCAAGGAAAAGTGTTGAGTATTCTAAGGGATAAGAATTGTACTTATGCATATTTATTTACCATCATCAGAGATCATGAGTAGTTTACTTTTGGACGATAGTTTCTCTTCTGAGATATTGATTAATAAAATTCCAAGAACGAATTTGAGAATACTAAATGTTGAAGGATACTAATATTTAAATATATGTTGATAGAGGGTGTCAATTTATGTGATGTTTGTTATTTTATGTTGATTTTCAGATTCAATATAGAATTGAATAAGTTAAGGCTTCATGTTCCTAGTCATTTTGGTTGAATGTTCTAAGATGGGTGCATGTCTCGTGTTCAATCGATTGTCAAGGATAAATCCTCATTCTAAAAAAAATGATGTTCTACAATAAATATCTAGTTCCTTAATGTGTATTTTTTGCATATAATTTTAGATTTTGACTACTGGTTAATATAGTACTACTATAGGGAGCATGATTTAGATGGAGAATTTTTCTAAAACTATGGTGCAGTGATAGAAGCTATAAATTAATAGTGGAAAGTTGTGCAATTTCAGTGATGATTGTTGAATATTTTTTGAGAAATTTATATGGGTATAAAATTTATTTATGAAGGAAATAGACATAATTTTCAAGGGATAATTGAAAACTAGAAAAATTTCAAGAAGGATAGTGAAAAAAGGGTTGTTGAGGAACATACTAGAGAATTAAAAAATATATGTAGTAAGATAAGATGTAGATGTAAGTTAGGAGCAGAGTTGTAATAGAGGTCTCCTATATTATTTTTCATATTTTTATTTTAATCTATTATGGAATCCATGGGTAATTTTGAAATCGATATGATCATTGTAAAAATTATTAATGGGGAAAAATTAGGTTGTTTATATTTAACTTTTATTCTTTTTATAATTTTTTGATTTGGTTTCTTTTGTTTATGATAATGTGAAAACATGATCATTTCATAAAAGTATTCTATATTATATATTTCATAAAAAATTCAAAGTTTTAATTAAGTATGAATTCATCCATTTTATCTATTTTACAATTTATAGAAGGCTATGGTGGTTTCTATGAATAATGAAAATCCATATTTTCATTTATTTAAGTGTGAATAAATTAAACCAATTAAAATTGATTTTTCCCTTACATAGTCATATAATTTTACCTTAGCGTTTCTACATAAAATTCACCTTGTTCTTAACATATTCTATCTCGAATCTTCATTTTCTAATCTATCATGTGCTTTTTTCTCACATAACATTACATGTTTTTTATTATTTAATTTTTTTGTTCGATTTATTTACACATGCCTTCCTTGTGTGTTTAAGATTAAATAAAAATTATTTCTTTTAATAGGAATAAAAATAATAAATTTATTCAAGTCCAATGAACTCAATCAAATTTTACTATAGTTTCATGATAAGGCTACAGTAGACCAAGTAGAAAAAAACAACCATTTTCAAATAAAAAACAATAAAAAGTGTTAAATATGTAATTAAAATTTACAAAAAATGATTTTTGTATGTTCAAAAGGCTTTCATAATATAATAATTATCCAATTATACCATAAATTAAAAAATATATATGTGCTCTTAAATATTAAAATGGATCATATTAAATGGGGGATCATTTGTACAATTTAAAAAATCGAAATATAATAAATAATAAAACTCAATCTAGAAATGAGTTGGTTGAGAGAGTTGTCATTTGGGATTTTCATGTTCCTACAGTGTCTAGTAATCTTCCTTTTTTTAGGAAAACACGTAGGTATCAAGATTATGAAATTAAAAAGTAACATTTTCTTATGATTCAGTTATTCAATGGACTACACAATGAATATTAATTCAATATCATTAGGTTTTTTTAAAGTGTGGTGAAACAAATTTCATTGGGATAGTCGAATGAGGAAGAATTAATGATCACAATTTTCCCAATTTTTACAATGGAAAATGAAAGGATATGGTTTCAACAAATTGGAGAGTAAATTTTTAGTAAATGGGATAAATTTTATAATTATTTTTATTGAAATTTTATCCATGAAGAATGAAAACTAAGATTAGGCATAAGACCACTAGTTTCCATTGGTATGAGGGTGTGATATTATATGAATCATAGGATAGATTTATAGGTCATTTAGATAGTTTCCTAATAACCAATTCACTCCTTAATTCCTCATAGTCATATTTTACAATAGTTTCAGTCATTATCATCAAACATTGGTTGATAAATATTATAGATGATATTATAGGGACAATACTACCAAATAGTTTAAACAAATTAATACACTTGCACTGAATTAACATTGTAGCTTCATTATGTGAATTACCATAGTTGGAAGTAAATAAAAAACGTTACTAAAATTGATGATCATGATCCTATGTATTTTAATAAATACCATAAAAATTATCTTAGATAGAAGTACAATAATTTTGGTACATTTGGAAATTCCATATATCGCTTCCCTAACATTTATATTCAATACAAACAACCTCAAATTAAAATTTTACACAATATGAAACTAGGATATATAGAGGGGATGATACCTTTTCTAATACTTACAATCAAGGTTATCGAAATAATTCTTACATTTCGTGGAAAGATTAAGTGGTTTTTAGACCCTTTATTCCCCAATGTTTCTAATACAACCCACTAAACCATTACAATATGAAAAAGTGAATATTGTTCTTATTTTAAAGGTAAATTTGAGGACCAAATGTTTTCAATGATAGATGTTTTTAAATAGTATGGATATGAAAGATGAAAGTATTAAGTATCCAATTGATAACAAAATTACCAATAAGATTCTGATAACATTCAGTCTGATGCAAGGATGAACAATTTTCGAACACAAATGGGCCAACATCCTAGGGGAATTAATCAAAGGGAAATTGAAAACTTCATAGTAAAATAGAGGTGAATACAAGGGTAAATTTGATGGATGTTACAACTATATTTGGTATTAAAACTCGTGAAGAAAATTAAAATAAACCTAGGAATGCTGAAAATGAAATTTTTGAAGAAACTAGAAATCTAAATCTACAAAATCGTGATTTTAGAAATTTGGACTGCTTTGACAAAACTGACTCAAAACATACTATTCAACATGAAAAATAATGTAAAATTTTTGATAAAAATAAAGAGAATGAGGGTAAATAAAATCATTAAGATTTATTTAAGGACACACCCAGAATTTTAAAAATCATTTCCAATCAATCTCATTTCCAAAAATAATTATGAAAATAAATCAATAACCATAACTACTTAAATTTAGTTTGGTTTTTATAAAACATCAAATAAGTATTCCATTAATTAAATTTGTAGTTAAAATATCATCATATTTAAAGTCATTGAGAAAATTCATTTCAAAAAAATACCTTGGATGAATTTTTTACTTATGATTTTGTAAAACCCTACTATTTTAAAATGAAACACTATGTACAATATCATACAAGATATGCCACATCGATCTTAAACAAATGACTAAATATCATTATTTAAATGTGATATTTATGACCTAGTCATTGGAATATAGAGAATGGATGATATTAACCAAAGTATGAAGATATAGTTTACACATATTTATAAAATGAATATATTGGTTTCCAATTAATTATAAATTTAAATGAAAACTAATTGAATATAAAGGATGTGTTGTTAATAAAACTATTTTATTCCTATAATGGAATTTTGTCTTAATAAATTAAATTAACCACTATTAATAAAACATAATAATGAAATTTATATGTTATATATTCAATAAAATGTTGTAAAATTCATGTAATAATTTTTATAGGCTTAAGATAAGAATAAATCCAACTTTATGCATAAAAAGCTTTATTTTTATAAAAGAATATTTTGACTTATTTTGACATAGCACATTTTTAAAGCATAATTTTGATACATGAAAAATGTTTATTCTAAAAATAAAATTCTTTTTAATAATGAAATAAAAAATTACTTTAAGGGTTTTATAGTTTTTTCTGATAAGTTTCATTTTTTATGAATAGTGAAAAATAAAGCAATTTATTTGAAAACCACTTTTTTGTATAATTTATTTATATAGATACATTATATTTAAAATTTATTTTGAAGTATAATTAGTACAATTATACCTAGAAAAAATAAATTTATGTCATTATAATCAATTTTACATTGAAATTGGAAATAAAAACATTTCAATATATGGAACTTTTCACATTAAAAGCCATATTTTTGGTTTATCCTATAACATTAGTTTTAAATTTAATTTACCCAATTATTTGAATTGAATTAGGTAAAATGTATTTCATATTTTGTATAATAAGGTTCAAATTAGATTTTAAGGTAATTTATTTTTTAGGTATAAAAAAAATACCATGGTCAAAAAAACATTTACCACAGTATAGGTAAAATAATGAAAAAGGTTAAAGTTAAAAGGTAAAGTATTAAAAAACCAAAAAATAGAACTTATAATGGGTTGTTTAGGTTTTTATCAACCATAATTATTAATTATAAGACTAATTATCATCCAATTTTATGAAATCTACTTCTACCTCATTGTGGATGGATTTAATTATAAACTAATCTATATTTTATTAATTAATTGCACCCCTCCTCAAGTATAAATATCACCACTCACCACCCCATTTCTCCAAAAAATCCTTGAAGATCCTAATATAACTACCAAAACTTCTCCTAATCACTCTCCCCATTTCCATATTCTGATGGTTTCACCCAAATTCTAAATATAAGGCATTATGGGGTCCTCTAAGGAGGTGATAATCAAGTGGAAATTTTCTCCAAATACATCTCTTATTTTCTATTATTCTTCTAGTTTATTCTCACCTAATTCATCAATAATGGAATTATAACTATAGAATCATTTATATACTGGTTTTTTATGTTTCTAATTGAATATCTCATAACCATTTCATTTATCATCTCGTCTATTTAAGAAAAACTAACATATTGTAAAAGTTATGCAGGTTAATCGCCTCTGTGAATAATGATCTTGTTCGTTTTCCATTACCACCATCATGGATGGTCATAAAAGTGTTATTTTGGTTAAATAATATTTTAATAGTTATATAATAACATATTACATATTTTGGAACTAATATATAGACATCATATTAAATAAAATGAAACTAGTTCTTGATGTTTGGAAAAAGCTTCAAAAAATAAACAAATCATTTATCATTAAAATTTTATCAAATTAGTCATCCTCGTGTTAGAAAAAAATGATATATGGGACCATTTATAATTATGTAATATCATTAATAATATTTCATTCCACTTCTGTAGTTGTATTCTCATTTTGAAAAAAACATCTATAATTATACATAAGAGAATCGGTCATGAAACCATCAAACAAATGCACCCAAAACCATGAAATAATGAAATATTATTAATGAATGGGTCATAAGATGTTATAAAAACATCACATAAGTTATAATAAATATTAATATTTTTTTATAAGGATTTAATAATTTTATTTAAACCATTTTACATGAGGTTAAAGAATGTGAAACTAAAGGGAAGCGTGAGTTAAGCGAATTCTTAACCCAATTTAATTTATTTATGTTAAACATACACTTAATAATTATTTTGTGATAATATTATGTGTAAAATTAATTTTTAAATTCATATATATTATTTCCACTTATTTTATGTGCATTTATAGTGAATACACATAATTGATTAATTGTTTTAATGATCATATCATTAATATGATATTTATAAGGGTCTTTCTTTTAAAAATCATCTTTTCAAGATACTCTTTACACTATTTTTAAAAAAATACCAAATGAATGTTTTTTAAATATATAAAAAATGAATTTAGTTTTCAACATTCATGTCTATTAAATTTTTTCAATCCTACTTTACATGATTAAAATTTTATTTTTAAATAAAGTGTTTAAATTTTTGGGTGTATGACGTTGTAAAAAATTTCTTTAAAATTTGATATGTTATTTTCCCCAAGAATGTTTCATTCTTGATAAATTTATGTGTTTTTATTTTGTTATGGTTTTTGGAATTTTTTATGAGGAATTGTGGTTCTATGATAAACTAAGGGTGGGTGGTCCCATTATATCTCTCCCATGCATTGGGTAATGGGATATAGTTAATTGATTAAGTTTCCCCTAAGATATTATGTGAATAATACTGTGTGGATTATTCTAAATATAAAAATAATTATAACTCCCTATGTTGCATAGATAGCTTCAGTACTTATAGGGGTAATGTGACAGATTATTTCCCATGTTTCCTAATTATATTTTGGATTCTTGTTAATGATTATTCATTAAAATTTATTGATTTTAAAATGGAATGATATTGATATTTTCTGAAAGATGATTCATTTTTCTGAATAAAAAGGTATGTTTTTATGAAATTGTTTTATAGATTTTCATGGGACTAAAATTTTTCATTCTATTATGTACCTTGATGTTTATTTTTATTCTCATCCCAAGTTTTTTTATTTGTTTCTCACATGGTAAAGGGTGAGTAGGGATGAAGATGAAGACAAGATGAAAGTTGTTAAGATATGTCATGAAAAGAAAATATGTTTTATATTAAAAGGTGTTTCTTTTGGGGGGGAATGGATACTAAGTGTAAGTGTCCAATTTTAATTAATGGGATTAATATTAAAGGGTATTTCCTAACTCTCAAAAACTATACACATAAAATATCATTAGGAATGGAAGAAATAGATTTATAATTTAAAATCAGTGGAATATATAACGTATAAATTCATGTCCTTACAGATGGTATCAGAGAAGGGTTTCAGAAACTTTAGATATTTTTATTGTTCCTTGTATTTTTTTATAAATAGTTATATATATCATCATGGGTTTATATGTTTAAGGATGATTATATCTTTATGGTCTTAGATGAAGGACCCTGAAACACCCTGAGAGGAGAGGGGTAATCAGGGTGTCAATTTTTTATTTTTAAAGTTTTGGATCTTATTCCAACGTTGGTAGGAACTTGTTGAATCTGTTAAACAAATGAAGGAAAAGAGATGACACAAAACTTTTACATGGTTTTCCAAAAAGGGCTACGTCCATGGAGCAAACACCAAGAGTGTGTCTGTCGTACCTAAATCCACTAATCTTTACTAGTTTGAGGATTAAAATATTTGGTCTTAGTCACTCTAGCAGGGCATACTAACTTAAAAATGACTCATGGATCGCTCACTGCGTCCCTTAGATCACTTCCCTTGACTCCACCTAGCTCACTACATTGAGTAAATTCATACTCAATTTATCGACATAAATGTCTATTCAATTTATTTTAATTGAATTCTTTGTCTCTATTCAGCATGAGACACTGCTGGCATCGAAATCCTGAATTGATTCACCTGAAATCACTAAATCACTGAAACGGATATTCAGAACATGTATTCATCATATACAAACAATTTCATGCAACACCTACCCTGTGCGCACAAGATTTCCTTTTTTCATGAAAAACATTCACACAACTACAAACTTTACGCACAAATTCATCTTCTCACACACAAATACACCTTTTCTGCGCAACTTCAACTTTTCCACACAACTTAAATTTTTACAAGAAACATCGACTTTTATGTGCAGTTATAACTTTTACGTGAAACATCAAATTTTATTCACAACACCAACTTTTATGAGAATATACTTTTTATGAAACTTTTAGGTGCATCATAACTCAGATATTCTCTATGTTTGTAGCCATACTTAATAAGGGGGGTCACCTATTACTTATAGGTGTCACTAACTCCTGCACGCAAAAACCAATATGTTGCGCAAAACCTTTCATTCTGTACACAATGTTTTTCGCACAAGAAGAATTTTCAATGAAGAATCCTGATTTTTCGGGCAGCTCATGCCATTTCCATTTTTCATTGTTCATATCCCGAAACACCATTTGTGTGGAAAAAACCAATTTAGAGCAAAATCAATGCTTTTCGCACACCTTCCTTTTCTAAGATCACATCTCTTCATTTTCCAATTTTCATGCCCAAAAATTTAGAAAACACTGGAAAACGGAATAACCATCAGTATGTTGTCTTCTTGAACCGTATGATCCCTTTTCTTGAAAACATTTTGATATTTTAATGAGGATTGACAACAAACACAAACCAAACTCCATTTTCTGCAAATAATGGTCATGGTTCCAACATTAGATACCCCTTTAGTGGTTTAATGTGATTAATTTCAAGAAGATTAATGCTATTTTTGGATATTTTATATATATAGGTAATTGATTTAGGTATAAAATATTTGAAGGTTAAATAATTATAGAATTTATATGGTTATTTCCTTTGAAAGGAACATTTCAATTTAAAATTTTATTTTTTAATGATTTTTTTTCATAAATTGAGGATCATTTATCAAAATGTAATGAAAGAAATATTTCACAACCATATCATCCCTTCCAGATGATATGATTGTCACTAATATTGAAGAATATTTTTCAAATGATATTTATAGATTTTTGGTTATTCAAATCACTAAAGAGAATTTTTTTGAATTATATAACACCTTTTATATTCTAAAAAACTTATGGGTCATATTATTCATTTGATTAATTCTCATGTCAATAACATTATTTTTTATAAAAGACTTTCTTAAAAAAATATGATTTTTAAAATTCTCCTTAAACTATCTTTTTTACCTTTTCCATGTTTCTTTAAATATTCTCCAAAAATGTTTTTGCAATTCTCTTAATAGATTAGGGTTGTTATGAGAGATTATAGGAATAATACTGAGGTTATTATTCCATATGTAACTATTACAGTTTCTACCTATGTGGTCGAGAGAGCTACAATATTTTCAATAGTGATCTGTAAAATGATGTTGCGAGTAACATATTTATATTTTAGATTTTTCTAATCATTTTTTATAAAATATATTAATTTTCAAAAGGTAATATATTGTTATTTTCGAAATGATGATTCCATTTTAAAAAAAATAAGGTATATTTATATTAATTTATTTATGTATTTTAATTGGAATAACGTTTTCCAATTGTTTATTTCCCTTACTGAGGTTTTTTTGCTAATCCCATGTTTTAAAAAACAACTCACAGGGTAAGGGATGATTTGGGACTAAGATGAGGAAAAAATGAAAATTGTGGTGACATATCATGAAAGGAAAGCATGTTTTATTTTAAAAGGGGATCCCTTAGTGAAAAAATGGATACTAAGTATATGTGTTCAATTATAATTTATGAGTTTACAATGAATGGTTTTTTCATAACTCTATAAAAAACTAAATATAAATTATCTTTGGGAATAAAAGAAATATAATTCTAGTTTAAAACTATTTAGTATTTAATATTTAAGGTTGGGTCCTTATAGATTTAATAGAGGAGTGTTGGGATATACATTAAAAAAGGAATCCACCTAAAATTAATGATCCATGAATATTTGTCATTTCATGCACTTTTGTGTATTTTATTTGACATAAATATTTTTTTACTTGGATATAGTATTACGTTTTTTTCATATTTCACTATTTCAACACTTGGAATTAGATGAATTAAACCCCACCTTGTTTCTTCTATCATTAGATTACTGGTCCATTAATAACTAAACTGGGATAATGGATAACTTATATTTGGGTTTTGGAAAACATTATCTCTCTACTTATTTCATAATTCTAGACATGTAGTGTGATAAGAAGGTACCTATAATTCTTTTTAAGACCTTATTATCCACTGGTGGAGTTGTGAAAGATGATTCTAAGGAAAACATGATATTCAAATTTGTTTAAGAATACGATGAGTTTAATATTTTTAAAAAGTAAATAACATTCACAAGTTAAAAAATTATAGAAAATGAGGAACCTTTTGATTTTGAGGAGGGTGAAATTTTAGTGATTCATGATGAGTTCAAAAGTAAATATTTTTAGCTGAAACTTATAAGTGAATTAGTTGAAGTAAATAAGGTAAACCATTGGATGAGTATGAGGTATTGTTTTAAAAAAACATGATTAATTTTCCATAGAAAACATTTTAAACCTATTTCAAGATTCTAGATTTATAGATCTATTTTCTAATAATAGCAGTGATGAAGAGGAGTATTTTATTTGAATTTTTTAAAAAGAATATTAAATACATTGGGCCTCTTAGACCAAAAAGTATACCCTAAAGTTAAAAAAACTGTTTTAGAGTTGAAACCTATTCCATATCACACAGTATAGTCATTTTTTGGTGAAAATCATTAACTTACTCCTATCAATTCATCTAAGCTAGATGCCAGACCAGGCCAAAAATTGTTAGATGTGCAGAATCTATTTTGGAGTACTATATTCTTGTCTCTTGCTGACATCAAAGAGATAAACCCATTATATTTCTTCTATAGGATCATAATAGGGCACAATCACAAATCAATTATCGAGGTACAATGGATGATGAATCCAAATATATTGAAAGTAATTAGGGAGGAAGTAATACAATTTTTATATACTAACATTATTTACCCTATATCAAACATTCATTAGGTGAGTTTATTAGAAGTAGTTCCCATGATGGTTTGTGTCACAGATATTACCAATGAAAAGAAAGTGAAAATCCAGTATAGAATAGTTACCAAATTGAGGCTATTTCTACACTGCATGAAACATAATTTATCCACTATGAAAGATCACATTCCCATGAAATTCATGGATTAAATGCTTGATAAGTTATCTAGAAATTAATAACACTGTTTCTTTGATGGTTATTTTGGTCATAACTAGATTCTAATTTCTCTGGTAGACCATGAAAAATATACTTTCACATTACCATTTTAAACATTTTCCTATCGTCGAATTCCCATTGGTCTATGTTGTAATCTTAATACCTTTAAAAGTTGTAAGATAGCCATTTTTCATATATGACCCAATAAGTAATTATGGTATTTATGTATGATCTTTCAATCATTGAAATTATATTTGATCGGTTTTGATACAATTCTGAATTAGTTTTTCAAATGTTTCGAGATACCTACATTATTCTTTATATGGAAACTTGTACACCAAGGGAATTATTCATTTCCACTAGGTATAAAAATGGGTAACATAAGTTGATAATGATAAAATAAAGGTTTTTAAAAATATTCCTCCTCCAAAAAATGTTAGGGGAATTAGATTATTTTTAGGTCATCCTAGTTTTTATCATTAACTTTTTAACAACCTCTAAAAGATCACAAGACCCCTTTCTCACTTTTATTAAAATATAAACCCATTATATTTGATGAAAAGTTATTGGTATCATTCAATATTATTAACAAATAACTTAACTCTTCACACATGGTCACTGCTCATGGTTGGAAACTCTCATATGAGGTTATGTGTGATGCAAGCGATATTACTGTTGGGGTTTTTTTTTGGGGAATTGAAAAGAAAATAGGATGAATGTGGTCTATTATACTAGTATGTCAATCTATGATGATCAAAACAATTGTACCACAATAGAGTTAAAATTACTCGATATTATATCTTCTCTTAAATCATTTAGACATTATTTTATTGGGTCAATGGTTATAATATTTTCTGACCATGTACCTACCGACTATCTTCTGGGTAAGAAAGAATATTTCCAAGACTCAAGAGAAGGAGAATTTTGTTGAATATATTTTACTTGGAAATAATTTAAAAACAAGGAGAAAAACTTTTTGTTTTTGATAACCTTTTTAGGTTGTTCCATACTCAAAATGACTACCCTAGAGAGATTAATTCCTTATTTCATGATGAAATAATACATGTTGTATTTATGGTAAATGCTCCATGGTATCCATATTTTGTGAATGTTTTAGATGTAGGATTCACACATTATTTAATATAAAAAAACTAGTGGAATAAATTTATTTCAAACCTGAAATATTACTTTTTCGAATACCCATTCTTGTTTGGGTGGTGTGGTGATGAATTTTCCCCTGCACAGTCATTTGATTTTACCTCTATTTTGCTACATAAAATACTTCTTGTTCTTATCATATTCTATCTTGAATCTTTTTTTCTCGATATATCATGTGATTTTTTCCCACATCACTTTTACCCCTTTTTTATTATTTAATTATTTTGTTTTTTTATTTTTATTTGTTTTACACATTCCTTCTTTGTGTGTTTGAGATTACTTAAAAATTATTTATCTTAGTCGGAGTAAAAATAATAAATTTACTCAAGTCCTATGAAACTCAATAAAATTTTACAACAATTTCTGGATAAGGCTATATTTAACCATATAGAAAGAACAAAAAGTAAAAAAATAAATCAATCATTTTCAAAACTAAAAAAATAAAAAACTGTTAAATATGTAATAAAAGTTTTCAATTTTTTTGTAAGCACACAAGGTTTTCTTAATAAAATCATTATCCATTTATACCATAGATTAAATAATGTATATGTTCCTTGAAATAGTACAATTGGACATATTAAATGGAGGATCATCTGGATAATTTGAAAAATAAAATCATAATAAATAATAAAACTCAATCTAGAAAATTGTTTGTGGAGAGAGTTTTCATTTGGAATTTTCAAGTGCCTAAATTGTCTAGTAATCTATATTTCATTAGGAAAACCCATAGGGATCAAAATTATGAAATTAAAGAGTCACATTTACCTATGATTCAGTTATACAATGGACTACACAATGAATATTAATTCAACATCCTTAGTTTTTTTCATTGTGTGGTGCATCAACTTTAATTGGGATGATTGATTGAGGAAGAATTAATGATCACAGTTTTCCCATTTTTTATTATGAAAAATGAAATGATATGGTTTCAAAAAATTTATGATTAATGTTTTAGTAAATGGGATAAAATTTTTGATAAATTTTTAATGAAATTTTAACTAAGAATTATTAAAACTAGTATTAATCTTAAGAACATTGGTTTTCATTAGGATGAGGGTGAGATATTATATAAATAATGGGATAGGTTAATAGGTATTATAGATCATTTCCTAATAACATGTTCACTCCTTAATTTTACATATTATAATTTTACAATAGTCTCAGTCCTTATCATCTAACATTGGTTGATCAATATTCTTGATGATATTATAGGGATATGACTTCCAAATAGTTGAACAAAAATCAATACACTTGCACTGAATTAACATTATAGCTTCTCTATGTGAATAACCATAGTAGGAAGGAAAGAAAAAATATTTCTCAAATTGAGGATCATGATCCTAAGTATTTACATGAATACCATGAAAATTAACCCAGATTGAAGTACCATAATTTTGGTACATTAAGAAATTCCATATATCGTTTCCCTAACCCTGATATGCCATCCAAACAACCTAAAAAAATTACTATCTATGAACCTAGGATATATGAAAGGGATTATAAATTTTCTAATAATTAAAATCAAGGTTATAGAAATTATTATTACCTTTCATGGAAATATTAGGTGGTTTTCAGACCCAATATTCCCCCATGTTTCCAATACAACTAAGGAAACCATTACAAAATCCAAAAAGGGAATATTCTTCTTATTTTCAAGGGAAATTTGAGGACCAAATTTTTTCTATGATATATTTTTTAAAACATGATAGATATTCAATATTAAAATATCACATATACAATTGATAAAAAATCCCAATATGATTCTGATAACATTCAGTCTGATTCAAGGATGAAACATTTTTTAACACAAATGGGCCAATATCCTAGGGGAATGAATCAAAGGGAAATGTAAGACTTCATAGTAAAATAGTGGTGAATACTTGGATAAATTTGAGGGATGTTACAATAAGATATTATTTTAAAACTCATGAAGAAAATAGAAATAAACCTATGAATGCTGAAAATGAAAATTTGGAATAAACTAGAAACCTAAATCTACAGAATCAAGATTCTAAAAATTTGGACTACTTTGATATACCTGACTCATAACCTACTGTTAAACTTGAAAAAAGTAAAAAATATTCTAAAAACAAAGGGAATGAGGGTAAATAAAATAATGACGATTAATTTAAGGACACACCCCCTAATTTTGAAAACTATTTCCAATCAATCACATTTTCAAAAATAATTATGAAAAGAAATCCAGAACCATAACTACTTAAATTTCCTTAGGATTTTAGGAAACATCAAATAAGTGTTCCATTCATTAATATTTTAGTTTAAATCTCATCATATTTCAAGTCATTGAGAAAAATAATTTCAAAAAAATTTTGTGTATGAATTTTTTACTTATGATTTTGTGACACCCTAATATTTTAAAATGAAACACTATGTACAATATCATACAAGATACAATACATAAAGGCTAAAAAATAACTAAATATCATTATTTAAATGTGATAGTTATAACCTAGTAATTGGAATGGTGATAATGGATGCAATTAACCAAATTATGAAGATATATTTTACACATATTTATAAAATTAATTTATTTGTGACCAATTAATTAGAAATTAAAAATGAAAACTAATTAGATTTAAAGGATGTTTATTATAAAAAAAATATTTTAGTCCCATAATGGAATTTTGTGTTAATAAATTAAAATAACCACTATTAGTAAAACATAATAATGAAATTTATATGTTATATATTAAATAAAATATTGTTAAATTCATCTAATAATTTTTATAGGCTTAAGATAAGAATAAATCTTATTTTATGCATTAAAATCAATATTTTTCTAAAAGGAAATTTTGTCGTCTTTTGATGGAGCACTTTTTATAACGATAAATTTGGATACTTTCACAACAAAAATTACAAATTAAACATTTTTCTACAGTGAAATGAAAAAATTACTTTAGGGTTTTTTAGTTCATTTTTGATAAGTTTCAGTTTTTGATGAATAGTGAAAAATAATGCAATTTATTTGAGAAATTTATTTTTCTAATTTATTTATATATATAATTTATATTTTAAATTGTTTTTATAGTATAATTGGTTCAATTATACATAGAAAAAAAAAATAAATTTAGTTCATTATAATCAATTTCACATTGAAATTGGAAATACAAACATTTCAATATTTGGAACATTTCACTTTAAAAGCAGACTTTTTTGTTTTTCTAGCAACATTAGTTTCAAATTTATTTTTTCGAATTATTTGAATTGAATTAGGTAAAATTGATTCCATATTTGGAATAATAATGTTCAAATTAGTTTTTAACGTATTTTATTTTTTAGGTATAAAAATTTTATCGTGGTCAAAAAAACATTTACCACAGTATAGGTAAAATAATGAAAAGTGTTAAAGTTAAAAGCTAAATGATTGAAATACCTAAAAAATAGATCTTATAATCGGGTTTTTAGGTTTTTCTAAACCCTATACATTCATTAGAACATTAATTATCATTAAAATTTATGGAATTTAATTCCACCTCAATGTGGGTGGATTTAATTATAAAATAATCAATATTAAATCAGTTAAACCCACCCTCATCAATTATAAATATCACCCTCACCACCCCATTTCTCCTAAAAATACTTGAAGCTCATAATATAACTACCCAAACCATTCTTTATCACTCTCCACATTTCCAAGTTCTACTGGTATCACCCAAATTCTAAATATAAGGTCTTTATGGGGTCCTCCCAAGAGTTAATAATCAAGAGGCAATTTTCTCCAAACACCTCTCTTATTATTCTAACTTTTTCTCACCTCCTTCATAAATAAAGGAACTATACCTCCAAAATAATTTATGTTTTGTAATTTTATGTTTCTAATGGAATATCTCATAACCATCTCATTTATTATCTCCTCTAATTCAAAAAAAATACCTATTTTAAAAGGTATGCTGGTTAATCGCCTCTTTGAATAGTGATCTTGTTCGTTTTCCATTAATGTCATCATTTATGGTCATAAAAGTATTATTATGGTTTAAATATATTTTAATAGTTTTATAATATCCTATTTAATATTTTGGAACTAATATATAGACATAATATTAAATTAAATGAAACTAGTTCTTGATGTTCAGAAAAATCCGCCGAAATAAATTAATCATTTATCATTTACATTTTATCAAATCATTCATCCTCATGTTAGAAACAAAAATGATATTTGCGAAAATTTATAATTACTTAATATCATTAATAATATTTCATTTCACTTTTGGAGTTGTATTCCCATTTTACAAAAATATCCATAATTATACTTAGGAGAATCGGTTATGAAACAATCAAACAAATACACCCAAAACCATGAAATAATGAAATATTATTAATTAATGGGTAATGAGATGTTATAATAACATCACATAAGTAATTAAAAATATTAATATATTTCTGGAAAGATTTAATAATATTCATTAATCTATTATACAGGAGGTTAAAGTACGCGAAACTAAAGGGAAGCATAAGGTAAGGGAATTCATTACCCAATTTCAATTATTTGGGTTAAAATTACACTTACTGAATATTTTGTTGTAATATTATGTATGAAATGAATTTTGAAAACCGTATATGGTATTTCCACTTATTTTATGTGTATTTATAGGTAATACACAAAGTTGATTAATTTTTTTAATGCTCACGTCAATAATATGATATTTTTAAGGGACATTAATTTAAAAAATCATCTTTTCAAGATACTCTTTCAACTATTTGAAAAAATACTAAATGAATGTTTTTTTAAAATATAAAAAAAATGAATGTAATTTTTTACATTAATTTCTATTAAATTTCCTAAATCATACTTTACCAGTTTAAAATTTTATTTTCAAATAATGTGTTTAATTTATTGAGTGTTTGACTTTGGAAAAATGAAAATTGCTTTCAAAATTGAAATATTATTTTCCTCAACAATGTTTATTTTATGCTAGATTTATGTTTCATTCTTTTGTTATGGTTCTTCGGAATTGTTTATGAGGAAGTTTGGTTTTATGATAAACTGAGGGTGGGTTGTCCCGTTATAGCTCTCCAATGAATTGGGAAATGGGATGGAGTTAATCGATTAAGTTTCACCTAAGAGATTATATGACTAGTACTATAGTGATTATTCTAAATATAACGATATTTTTACTCCCCTTGTGGCCTAGATAGCTACACTATGTTTAAGAGTGATTTGTAAACTAATTTCACATGTTTCCAAATTATATTTTAGATTCTTATTAATTATTATTCATGAAAATCTCTTGATTTTAAAAAGAATAGATATTTATCTTTTTTGAAAGATGATTCCTTTTTTGAATAAGAAGGAATGTTTTTTTGAAATTGATTTATATAATTTTATTAGAATAACATTTTACATTCTATTATTTCCCTTACAGATTGTTTTTATTCACATCCCATGTTTTTTTATATGTTTTTCACATGGTAAAGGGTTGGTAGAGAGGAATATGGGGAAAATATTAAATTTTTTAAGATATGTCATGAAAAAAATGCTTTATTTTAAATGGTTTTTCTTTGTTGGGAAAAAATGGATACTCAGTATAAGTGTCCACTTGTAATTTATGTTTTTACTATTAAAGGAGTTTTTTAAAATATTTAAAAAAATAAACATAAAATATCATTAGGAATGAAATAAATTGAAGTATAATTTAAAATCAGTATAATATATAATATTTAATGTCATTTCCTCCCAGATTGTATCAGAGCAGGGTATAGACAACATTATAGATTAGTATTTTTCCTTGTATGTTTTTTTAAATAGTTATAGAGGTCGTCATGGGTTTACAAGTCTAAGGATGATTATATCATCAAGGTCTTAGATTCCCATTTAGTGGTTTAAAGTGATTAATTTCAATGAAAATAAGGATATTATTTGAGATTTTATATATAAAGGTAATTTATTTAGTTATAAATGATTTGAAGGATAAATTATTATAGATCATATATGGGTATTATCTTGGAAAAGAACATTTCAATTTAAAATTTCATATTTTAATGATGTTTTTTGTCATAGATTAAGGTTTATTTTTCAAAATGAAAAGAAATAAATCTTTCACAGCCTTATGATCCCTTCTTGATGATTTGATTGTCACTAATTTTAAAAAATATTTTTCAAATGATATTGATAGCTTTCTGATTATTTAAATCACTTGTAAGAAATATTTTGTCTTATATAACAACTATTATTTTCAAAAAAAAAATTATTGGTCATATTTTTCATTTGATTAATTATCATGTCAATAATATTATCTTTTATAGATGAATTTCTTGAAAAACAATATTTGAAAAATTCTCCTTAAACTATGTTTTTTTACCTTGTTCATGTTTCTTTAAATTGTTTCCAAAAATGTTTTTAAAATTCTCTTAAAACTGTTTTATGTTATTTTTACTCATGTTTTACTTTTTACAAAATGGTTTAAAAGAAATATTTTTTTTCAATTTCTAAATGATTTTATTTTTCAACTATCTAAAAAGGGTACATAAATAATTTTTTGAACTTATATGGCATGAGCGGCTTTTTCACTGTCATGACACCATAATTCCTTAAAGATTTCCTTACAATAATAAAAGATTATTTTCAAATAAAATTGTTTTATTTTATAATTTCTCATAAGTATTTTTTAAAAAAAAAGGATATTTTCATTAAGATTTATTTCAATTGATCTCTCAATACTATTTTCTATATTAGATAATATTTCATTATGTTACTTGTGATTTAATGGGGTTATCAAATAAATTCTTATTTCTGGAATTAATGTATGAATAATTTTATTATGTTTATTGTATGAAAAAAATTTGGTTGATAATAATGAATTATAATTATATATTTCATATATTTTACTGTAGGATTGATGCATCAAGGAATAAGATGATGAAGCACGGTTAATGAATTAAGAAGGAAGTTTAATAGATTATTTTTTATGTATTATATTTTAAAATTTATGATATAATATTATTTTATAAATATTATGGTAATTATTGAACAAATGATGATTTTTATATAGTAGGTTTTCTTGTCAATAATTTGGTATCATATGTTCGATAGAATTAAAACCTTTGAAAAGTGATGAAATGGTAATATATTTTGGTAGACATTTATTGAGTTTTAATAAAAGTTTGAGGTACATGTAACCCTTAATATTATGATATTAAAAATGTTATTTTAGGAAAACTTAATTTAATTTTGGTGGACATAAAGTTAAAGGTATTGGAATTCTTTTTGGTTTATATGATCTTTGAATTTCAGGGAATTATGGATTTTTAATTTTTGAGATGAAAAATGAAAGGAATGAGATAAAATTTGAGGTTAAATATATTAAGGATTATTTTTATGGTGTTTCTAACATTTATATAATTTTATCTGGATTGTATTAATATATTTTTAAAAATGGACAACCCACATGATGGGTAACAACCCATCACGCCCTGCAAGGCTTTAGGAATTGAACCCACAAATTAAGGGTGACAAGAGTGAATCGCCTACCACTACCCAATGTGACATTCCGGTTAGTATTATATTTTTATCTTTAGTTAATTTATTTTATCGATGAAAAAAAAGATTTTTTTAACATATGTTTTACCCTATAGATAATCATTGTAGTGAAAAAATAATAATTTATTGATTAAGGGATTAATGTTATTTCATGAGACACTCATTATTTTGGGATCCTTATATGATTAAGGTAAATAGAATACTTTGGGATTTTATTTTATAAATAAAGAATAAATTATATTTTGGAAGAATATATGATTTATGGTGATTCAGGTTATTTATGGAAATAGTTAAAATATCTTGGAGATTATCTAATTATGGAGATTACACTTCAGTATGATATTTTAGGAGTGAATGATATTTTTTAAAATGTTAACTTTATTGTGGAAGGCTATGAGATCAAATCCTTCAGATTTTTGGTTTTCAAATATATTCTAGAATATTTTGAAGAATTTTTAGGATAGTTGTATATTGAATCATCCTAGTTGAAATGTTGGTATTATTGTATAATTCGGGATATTAAAGTAGTTTTTCCATGTATAAATTTTTATTATTTTTAGTAAATTAATTAATCTTGTACTAACCATTTTTTTTATTAATTACTAATGATATGAGAAAACTATAGTTATACTTTAATATATATTTTAATCCATAGGTAGTGATTTTGATTATTCAAGTATAAATATTTATCATGAATTCTCTTCATTTGGAGAAAAGATGAAATTATGGTGGAAATTTAATAAAGGATGAAACTATAATTTTTGAGTAAGTATTTTTTCTTATGTTCATAGTCTAGGTAGTAAAATAATTCCTAAAATTTAGTAAAATTATTAGTCTACTAAGTTTTATACAGAAAAATCAATACCCCTTTAAAACATCATGGATTTATGGGTTTGTGATGATTAATTTTCTCATAAACATTTTCCTTATCACTCTGTATCATTCATTAAGAGTTATATTTTCTCTACCATGTCAATGTTTTCCTAAATGGAAACCTAGTATGTTTTATCTTAGGGGACCTTAATAATTTATTTTCTCACTTTTGTAAAGGAATATTTATTGATCCTTTTTACGATGTGGGATTTCAACAAATATATTTTGTGAAGTCGAACCCCTAGTTTTTCGATCCCAATGTCAAATTTAAAGGCTAAATTTTATTAATGGGGTTTGGGAATGTAACACCCAGAGATTTTAAAATTAAATACTATGCACAATATCATACAAGATATGCCACATAGAGATTAAATAATGACTAAATATTACTATTTAAATATGATAGTTATCACATAGCCGTTGAAATGGCGGGAATGATTGAGATTAACAAAATTATGAAAATATAGTTTAAAAATGTTTATAAAATGAATTAATTTGTTACCAATTAATTATAAATGAATATAAAATCCAATATAATATAAAGCATGTGTTTTTATAAGAAAACAATTTTATTCCTATAATATAATGTTATCTTAATAAATTAAATTAATATCTATCATTAAAATATATTAGTTAAATATTTATATTATATATTCAATTTAATGTTTTTAAAATCATCCAATAAGTTTGATAGGCTTAAGATGAGAATAAATAATGTTTTAAGAAAAACAATCTATATTTTTCTAAAAGGAATTGTTTCTACCATGTGATGGCATAATTTTTCTAAAAATAAATATTGAAAATTTTATAAATTTTATTTTTAAAAATAAACATATTTTCATTGATAAATAAAATAATTAAATTAGGGTGCATTTTTTATATTTTTATGATAAGTTACATTTTTTATGAATAGTGAAAAATAATGTATTTTATTTGAAAACTACTTTTTCATAAAATTTATTTATATAGTTAAATTATATTTTAAATTAGTTTTAATGTATAATAAGTTAAATTAAAAATAAACAAAACTAATATATGTAATTTTATAAAATTTCCCATTGAAATTGGATATAAAAACATTTCAAACATTAAAACATTTCACTTTAAATACCGACTCATTCATTTGGTTTGTGGGATTAATTTTAAATCTAATTTTTTCAATTCTATAAAATTAATTTAGTAAAATTGATTCCGTATTTGGAATTATAATTTAAAAATTAGTTTTTAAGATCAATATATCTTTTATGCATAAACATATAACTGTGGTAAAAAAACATTAACTACGGTATATGTAAAATTATGAAAAGGTTTAAAGTCAAAAGGTAAAGGATTAAAATACCTAAACAATACAAACATTAATGGGGTTTTGAGGTATTTATTGACCCTAACTATCCATTAAAACATTAATTATCTTCCAAATTCATGGAAATTAATTCCATCTCAGTGTAGTTGGATTTATTTATAACATTATTATTATTTAATAACTTAAACCCACACCTCCTCAAGTATAAATACCACCCCTCACCACCCCATTTATTCTCAAAAGACATTAAGCTCCTAAAATATCTTCTAAAAATTATTATCCTCATTCTCCCCAAATCCAAATACTATTGGCCTCTCCCAAAGTCCAAATCCAAGGTCCTCAATGGGTCCCCCGTGGACGTGATATTCAAGAGGTAATTTTGTCAAAACACCTCTCTTATTTTCTTTTCTTCTTCTACATTCATCACACCCCCTTCATCAATCAAGTCTTAATAAATCGATAATCAGTTATATACTATATTTTTATGTTTCTAATGGAATATCTCATAACCATTTAATTTCTTATCTCCTCTTATTCAAAGAAACAAAACTATTGTCCATGTTATACTCATTAATCACCACCGTGAATAATGATATTGTTCGTTGTACATTACCACCTTAATGGATGGTCATAAAAGTATTATTATGGTTAAATAATATTTTAATAGGTTATAATAACCTATTTAATGTTATTTTACTAATATAGACAAATAATATTAAATAAAATTAAACTAGTTCTTGATGTTCAGAAAAAACTGCCAACATAAACTAATCATTTATCATTAATATTTTCTCGAAAGAATCTTCTTAATGTTCGAAACCAAAAGGATATATGGTAACATTTTTACTTATGGAATTTCATTAATAATATTTTGTTTCACTTCTGGTGTTGTAATCCAATTTTATGAAAACATCCATAATTATAATCAAGAGAACAGATCATGAAACCATGAAACGAACACACCCAAAACGATAAAATAATGGAATATTATTAATGAATGGGTCAAAAGATGTTTTAAAATAATCACATAAGGTATTATAAATATTAACATAGTTCTTGTATGATTTAATAATAAATTCTAAACCATTATATAGGTGGTTAATATAAAAAAATAAAGGGAAGAATGATGTAAGGGAATTCAAAACCCAATTTCCATTCTTTGCACTACAAAAAAATGGCTTTTTCCAACAGGGGTATATCTGTTGGTAAAAGTTAAATTTTTATTGGTAAAACGTTTTACCAACCAAAATTTTATTGTCTCTAAACTGTTGGTAAAAACTTTTTCGCTAAATATTATTGCGTCAGATAAAATAATTCTGTCGAATTTTTAATAATACCAACAGATAAGATATATGCTGGTCAAAATTATTAGTAATATATTTCTATAAAAAATTTATCTGTTGGTAATATTATTTTCATAACCAATACCATTAATTAATATTTGTTTGTAATTTATATTTTATATAAGATATTATGTTTGGGTATTTAAAAATATATTACTGACATTTTATATTATATTAATTTATCATATATAATACACCTATTTTAGTTATAAAATTGAAGACAATTTTCATACAGGTTCAAACCTAGAAAAGGATTAATCATTTTAATAATGGAATTTAATACAAAATTAATCAATACATAGTGGAAGTTTATTGATACATATGGAACTATAAAAACAAAAAACCCCAAGATCCATCTATGTAGTTGCCACCGTCGCACCCCCACCACCCATGTCTTATCTTGATTGTAATCCTCCATCATTGTCGTGTCATTTCTTGACTACATTCCTCCAGCACTGATTATGGTAGAAGGGTGGTTACATCCACCAAATACCTTTTATCATCCCCCAAGCAGGCAACCAGAAGAAACAAACCCAGTCAACTCAAGTACCATTGAGGAACCACATGTCATTGTTATGCCACACCCTTTAGCCCGAAGATCTACACCACACAATCAAATATCCTACCCACAAATCAGTGCATTATGAATTGAAAAAACAACTAATGTATAAAATATGATCTTTATTGAATTAAATCACAAAAAAATCAATTAACCTTGAGTAATAGTTGGGAATTTCAGGTTGATGCTATACTGCACCAACCAGTATCAAGATGTACACCACACAACCAAAGATCACACCAAAAAATAAATGAAAATACAAAAATTAATTGAAAAAAAAATAAAAATAAATGAAAATATAAAAAAATGATCTCCATAGAATGGGCATTTTTCATTCCTCGTCTCAAGGTTATAGATGTGAAATATATCATACCAAAACCAAAAAAAATGAATAAAAATTAATAAAACCTCATTACCCAAAACAAAACATAAATAAAAAAATACATACAAACATATCCAAAATCACTATTCAAATACACATTTTCTACGAGTAATAGGATATTCATTTCTTGTTATATCCTTATAAGGCATTACCCATGTTTCTCACCATATGATAACATACCTGATAGTAATAGAAAAAGGAATAGATAATCATAGAAATCATGAAAACCAAAATTAAATAGGCAGCATATCACATGATTATATTACCTTTGTGATTTATACCAAGAGGAGATACCCATATATAAATAGAAGCAATACCAAATCATTCCATTAAAAATTATTCAATATAGGAACTTGGGGATATCAATGGGAATGAGTTAGAATAAATTTAATAAGAGAAAACAAAAATGTTACATCTCACAGACCTCATAAGAATAATCATACTATCATATGATTGGTGAGAAATCATAACTTCATTCATCTACACAATCTATCAAATTTTGTAAATATTAAAATAGTTTTCTAAAATAATAAACATATTTGTACTTCATCCATTGATACTTCTTAATCCAAAAATTGATTTATTTTAGAAATGATTTGAAATGAAAAACAAGAATGAAACTAGGAATTAATCCATGGATACTTCAGTCCAGTTATGACATAACAACGCCTAGAAAGAGGAAGAAGTAAAATAATTCAGATTATCATAGTAGAATTCATTAATGAATTAAAATAATATCTAAGAATCAAAAACTAGAATTTCCTAGATAGAATTTAAATACAAAACTTGTATGATCTCACAGTCTAGTTGGACCTCATAGTCTTGGTTAAGAAAGAATTTCCTAGATAGAATTTACAATCCAATTTAAGCCCAAATAGATCAGTCCCAGTATTGGTTAATATAACTCAAAAAATATTTAAACTAGTGATAAAACACTCAACTAGTACCTCATTTGGCCTTAGGTCAAATCCACACATCAACTCACCATCCAAACCACTAAAAATATTAGCTGCAGAATCTTCCTCAACATTTGTGATAAGAACCAACTTCATTAGTTAAAAATATGCACAAGCTTAAGCTATTAACATACATGGATAACAATACTATCCTAAAATTGTTCAATATGGTTGTCCTAAAATAAAATTGAAGATACCAGGATAAACATGAGTGTTCCAGTTGAGAAGGAAAAATAATAAGCATTAAAATCTAACAAAAAGACAGTTGAAAATTCAAAAGTAAGTAGCGTAATAGAGAATAAACATTTTTGGTTAACTATAAAAAATAATTGGTACTCGAACACTCACGGAGAGTGTGTGAAGAATGGGAAATAAGTTTCAGTAATGGAAATCTCATTTAATTAAGGGAGAGTATGTGAAATGTTGTAACGAACACGACTGTTCCAGTGCACATGGAGTGTGCGAAAAATAAGAGTGTGTTAAAAAGAACATTCCATGAGTGTTGTTAATGAAGAATACACACTACCTTTTGAAACACACAATCCATGTGTTTACTAGTGAAGAAACTCATGAAAACACAACATTATGATGGATGAAACAGAACGGTGTCATGGGTGAAACATCAAAAACACAATCAGGTGCAATGAAACTAGAACACTCTTCATGGATGAAATTGATTTATCTTACCGAAACACAACATGAGTATTTTAGTGCACATTCTCTCACTTACTGCACACACTCTCCATGGATGAAACTGATTTCCCTTACTGAAACACATCATGAGTGTTCTAGTGCACACTCTCATTACATTTCCATTTCTGGTCACAACATAAGTGTGATATTGCACATAATGTTTCATGAAGAACACACATGTAGATTTCCATTTTTTTCTTCACTATCCATTGATGAAACTGATTTCCCCTACTTAAACACATCTAGAGTTTTCAAGTGAACACACTCACCTTATTTCACACACGGTCATTTATTTAACACACTGAACTTGATTTTTTGTAATATAATTAAGTGGATTTCTCCTGTAATTTATGTTTTTTCATAAATAGAACAAACATCGTTTATTTTTTAGCATGCCCATTACTTGTGATAACTGCCATATGCATCGCATGTTATGAAGCATGTGATAATTTGAGGGAAATATGACCAAGGACAGAAAAATTATATAAATATAACTAAGATAGGGTGCAAGGGACTAGGTTCAAGTAGAAAATATACAAGACAGATTGCATAAAAATGGGTTTTATACAAACCTTCTTTCCATCAAGAGAGAAATCAATGTACTTGCACATCATTGCATCACGAGTTCTAAGTAGCAGGTTTATGTATCATTAAATATTTGAGCCTATGATGGATTTACAAGTAAATAAATAAAAGGTAGATATTATATTCAATAAATATGTTTATTCATAAATGACATAAAAACCCTAAAATGTAACAATTTACCACTGAGAATAATGTCCTTTGGTAAGTAACAATCCCAACCTAACCAAAGGTTCCATGCTCAAATATTTGGAGATAAAAATGTATTAAATGGGTTGTTGAAGAGATTTTCTATTACATCTTGTCTTGCATGATCTAGATTAGTCCAAACCCAAATATAGGTCCAAGATGAAATGGGACAGGTCCAGGATATTGAGTTGATCATTGATATCCAAAAATTAAAAAAATAATAAGACAATTTTACACTACTATAATAAAAAAGAAATCCCATTAACCTATTAATCACCATTTTTACTAGATTTGAAATGTGAATAATAATCTACCATTTATACAATGTAAACTGAGACTCTAAAAGCAAATGAACACATATGATTACCATGCTTAGTTAAAGTCTTGGTATTAGAATTCAAGGAGTAGGGCATTAAAATCTATATAAACCCAGTGCATCAAAATTGTGAGTCATATAGTCTGATCAGTTTAAGAAAAAATACCCAAAATCACTTCCCAAACACCCAACATTACCATTCAGTGGGGAATAGTGACATACATGCCATTGAAAGCTTAGATCGGCACCCTGAACCAACTGTAAGCAGCAATAATATGAACCCTTCTATGATGCCATGAAATGGACTCCATTGAACACTCTCAATTAAACTGAATTCAAAGAATAAAATAATTCAAAATTGAACTTTGGAGTAATAGAATAAGAAATAATTTTAAATTGGAACACAATATATAACAAAACTAAAAATGATAATCTCATAATAATAGACATCAAATATGTGAACATTTTCTTCCTAGAGATAATCCTCATTTCAGTCATTAACAATTTCTCAATCATGTGTGTGATCATTATTTAGTTTAGGAGATTGTTGAAATTAGGGAAATGTGGGTGTAGGAATTGGAGTCAACATAATGAACATGGAAGCTAAAAATTTAAATTCAATTTCTTTTAACAGAAAAATATAGTCCCTGCAAAAGTCCAATACTGGAGAAATATTTAAACTCTTCAGTATCAAATTTAATTTAGAATCAATAGATTTACATATTTTTCAAAAATATAATATACTAGAAATATAAGTTATAAGAACAAAAAGAAAAAATATAAATTAAAAATATAGGTGGAAATCTACTTAATTTTTATCAAGGGATTAAATATATATGTCCAGGAATGAAATGTATTAAGAATTTGTCAAAATTAATATTTTGAATGTACTATATATTGAGATCATAATTCCGATTTTGAATGTACCGTAGTATTGACTGTGGTTGATGGGAAGGGATTCTGGGAACAACTAGGGTTGAGCTGGGGCACCAGGGGCCGAGAGGATGCATGGGGATGCTGGTCTAATGCGGTGCGAATGATGGTGGTCAATTGAGGACGACAACTTGGAACACCTGGAATGGCTAGGTCTAAGAAGGGGTTTCACGCGAGGATGCCGACCTGGAAGATGGAGTTGGTTCACACAATGATATTGGAGGGGGACACATGCTGGGAACATGGAGGGATTCTTGTGAAGATGTCAATGAGGAACACCGACCGAGAACAGTGATTGGTTGTTGTGAGGACGTCTATGAGAAATGCCAATGGGGAAAAGGGTGTTAGGTTTGAGGAAGGGGGTCTAGGCGAGGGGTGGTGTAAGGGGGGGTCTCATTTGTGGGGGTTTTAGTTAATTGTATTCATAATTTTTTTACTGTTTTGTTTCACTACAATTTTTTTCATTACTAATATTTATTACTATAATTTGTTTATTAAATCTTTTTATGATGTTTCCATATATATAAATGTTTTTTATTATCAAAATTATTTGTTTGTAGTGGATGATATATATATTCAATCCTTGGTAAAATATTTTATATTATTGAATAATCTATCACTAACATGTTTTTAGGATAGTAAATGATTTATTGGTAATATAATTTTTAACAACAGATTAATTTATCAGTAAATCAGTTGTCGGTATTATTATAAAAAAGAAACATATTTAAATGTTGGTAAAAGGTGTGTTTCTATTGAACTACTAATATTAAAAGATATATTTGTGGTTAGAAATAAATGTTGGTACTCAGAGTTAATATAAATAGAATATATTATCTTTTGGAAATAATCTTTTTTTCCAATAGATATATTATCTAACATTAATTTTCTGTTGGTAAATGTCACTTTTTTGTAGTGTTGGGTTAAAACTAACCTTCATGGTTTTTTCGTGGAAATGTTAATTTTGAAATGACTTTTTAAAATATTATATTCTATTTACACTTGTTTTATGCATATTTACAATAAATACATATAATCTATTCATTTTATTTATGTTCACTTCATTTATATGATATTTATAAGGAACTTTATTTAAAAACAATCCTATTTTAAAGATACACTTTCAATTATTTTTACAAAATCATAAAGTATTGTTTCATAACATATACAAAAAGAAAAAAATGTCATGCTTTCATGTCAATCAAATGTTTTAAATCATCCTTTACCTAATTAAAATTGTATTTTCAAAAAAAAATTGTTTACATTTTTGAGTGCATGATTCTATAAAAATGAAAAGTGATTTAAAAATGGAAAATTTATTTTCCTCATGAGTTTTTCTTCTATGAAAGATTTATATTATATTCTTATGTCATAGATATCGAGAATTTTTTATGAGTATGGGTGGTTTCGGGATAAACAGATGGCGGGTGAGCCCGTTATATATCTTCAATGCATTGGGTAATCAGATAGAGTTAACCAATTATGTTTCTTATGAGAGATTATATGAATAATACTGAAGTGATCAATCTATATGTAACTATTATAGTTACTCCCTATGTGGTCAAGAGAGATAAAATATTTTCAAGAGTGATGTAAAATGATGTCCCAAGTTACCTGCATATATTTGGGATGGTTGCTAATTAGTTTTCAAAAAAATATATTAATTTTTAAAAGGTAATATATTTCTATTTTTGAAATGGTGATTTCATTTTTAGAATAAGAAGGAATATTTATATTAATATTTTATTCATTTTAATTGGAATAACATTTTTCTATCTCTTATGTCCCTTACTGAGGTTTTTGTGCTAATACCAAATATTTAAAAAAATCCCAGGGTAATTGATGATATGGGACTAAGATGAGAAAAAAATAAAATTTATGATGATAAGTCATGAATGGAAAACATGTTTTATTTTATAAGGGATTCACATAGTAGAAAACATGGATACTAAGTATAAGTGTTCACTTATAATATTATGAGTTTACTATGTAAGGGTTTGTTTAAAACCCTAAACATAAATTGTTTTTGGGAATGGATGAAATATTATTCTAGTTTAAAATAATTTAATATGTAATGTTTAAGGTCGGGTCCTTACAGTTTTAATATAAGAGTGTTTGTATATCCATTAGAATATTATTCCACCTAAAATTAATGATCCATGAATATTTGCCATTTCATGGAATTTTGTGTATTTTAATTGACTTACATATTTGTTTTCCCCTTGGATATAGTATTAATTTTTTTCCATATTTCACTATTTTAACACTTGGGATTAGGAGAATTAAAACCCACCTTGTTTCTCATTCCATTAGCAGACTGGTCCATTAATAACTCAAATGGGATAATGGTAACTTATATTTCAGTTTTGGAAAACATTATCTCCCTACTAATTTCAAAATTATAGACATGTTGTGTGATAAGTAGGTACCTATCATTCTTGGTAAGTCCTTCTTAGCCACTTGTGGAGTTGTGATAGATGATTCTAAGTGAAACAAGATATTAAAATTTGGTGAATAATATGAGGGTTTTAATATTTTTAAAAAGTAAAGAACATTCACAAGGAAAAAATATATAGAACATGAGAAACCTTTTGATTTTGAGGAGGGTGAAATTTTAGTGATTCATAATGATGCCAAAAGTAAATATTTTTTACCTAGAACATATAAGGGAATAATTTAAAGTAAAGAAGATAAACCATTGGATGAGTATAAGGTATAGTTTTTAGAAAACCATGATAAATTTCTAGAGAAAACATTTGAAACCTATTTAATTATTCTAGATTTAAAGGATCATTTTTCTAAGAATAGTAGTGATAAAGAGGAGTATTTTATTTGAATTTGTTTAAAAGGTAGAATAAATACATAGGGCCTCTATGACCAAAAAAGTATACCCTAAAGTAAAAAAACCATTTTAGAGTTGAAACTTATTCCATCTCACACTATATAGACATTTTTGGTCAAAAGCATTCACTTCCTCTTATCATTTAATCTAATCTAGAAGCCACACTATAGGAAAAAATTTTGGATGTGCAAAATAGTTTTCGAAGTAGTATATTCTTGTCTGTTGTTGACATCAAAGAGATAAACCCATTATATTTCATCTATAGGATCACAATAGGGAACATTCACAAATCAATTGTCGAGGTACAATGGATGATGAATCCAAATATAATTAAAGTCATTAGGGAGTAAGTGATAATGTTATTAGATGCTAGCATTATTTATCGTATTTCAAACATTCCTTGGGTGAGTTTATTACAAGTAGCTCCCATGAAGGGAGGTGTCACAGATGTTACCAATGAAAGGAAATATAAAATATAGTATAGAATAGTTACCAAACTTGGGCTATTGATACACCGCATGCAACATAATTTATCCACTATGAAATATCACATTCCCATACAATTCATGGATCAAATGCTTGATAAGTTATCCAAAAATGAGTACCATTGTTTCTATCATGGTTATTTTGGTTATAACTAGATTTTCATTTCTCTGGTAGACCATGAAAAATAAACATTCACATTCCTATTTTAAATATTTTTCTTTCGTCAAATTCCCTTTGGCTTGTGTTTTGATCTGGATACCTTTCAAAGGTGTAAGATGTCCATTTTTCATATATGACCCAGAGAATAATTGTGGTATTTATGGATGATTTTTCAATCATTGGATTTATATTTTATTGGTTTTAACACAATTTTAAATTCTTTCTTCAAATGTTACAAGATACCAACATTATTCTTAATTTGGAAACACTTACACCAAGGGAATGTTTCTTTGCCACATGGTATAAAATTGGGTAACATAATTTGAAAATGGTAAAATAAATCTTATTAAAAATCTTCCTCCTCCAAAAAATGTTAATGGAATTAGAATATTTTTAGGTCATCCTAGTTTTAATCATTGATTAATTAACATCCACTCAATGATCACAAGACCCCTTTCCTCAATTTAAGTTAAATAAAAACAGATTATATTTGATGACAAGTTCTTTGTATCATTCAATCTTATCAACGAAGTACTTACCTCTTCACCCATGACCACTGCTCCGGGTTGGAAACTCTCATATGAGGTATTGTGTGATGCTAAAGATATTACTATGAAGGTATTTTTGGGGAATTGAAAATAAAATATGATGAATGTGGTGTATTATACTATTAGGTTACTTTATGATGATCAAAAAAATTACACCAAAATAATGTTAGAATCGCTCGATATTATCTCTTCTCTTAAAACATTTAGACAGTATTTTATTGGGTCAAAGTTTATAATATTTTCTGACCATGTACCTCCCAACTATTTTCTGGGTAAGAAAAAATATTTCCAATACCCATGAGAAGGCCCTGAATGTATTTTACTTGGAAATAATTGAAAAACAAGGAGCAAAAAATTTTGTTGCTGGCAACCTTTCTAGGTTGTTCCATTCTCAAAATTATTACCCAAGATAAATTAATTCCTCGTTTCAAGATGAAAAAATACATATTTTATATATTGTAAATGCTCCATGGTATCCATATTTTGTGGCCTTTTTAGATGTATGAATCACGCATTATTTTATCTCATAAAAATAGTGGAAGAAATTTATTTCAGACCTTAAATATTACTTTTTTGAGGACACATTTTTTTAGGAGTTATAGTGATGGCTTTTCAGAAGGTGTGTTCCTATAGAAAAGATGATGTCTATTTCATAATCCTATCATTCTTCGCCTTGGGGTGGGAACCATGGGTGGTAATGGACTTCCAAAAAGTTTATTTAATATGGTTTCAATTGGCCTAATCATTTTGTGGTTAATAGACTCCTTGTTATAGTGTGTGATTTGTTCCAAAGAATTGGTAATGTTAGATGCAGTCAATAGCTTCACCAAAAGGGAATTTTAAGGATTGAAATATTTTATGTGTGGGGGATATATGTTATGGGACTTTTCGCCGTATCATATGGAAATGAATACATTCTTGTACCTATTAGTTATATTTACAAATGGGTAGAGACAGTGGAATTAACAAATAACCAAGAAAATAGTATTGTAAAATTCTTTAGGAAGAACACTATCTCTATATTTGGTGTTCCTAAATCCATTGTCACTGATAATTGTAACCACATTACAAACATTAAATTAAAATATTTAAAAGAAAGGTGTGTTTGTATCCACAAAATAAGAAAAACCTATCATCATTGATCAAGTGGAAAGGCTGAGATCCCAAACATGCAGTTCAAACAAATTTTACAGAAGACCACGAGTATCTCAACAAATGACTGATATATGAAATTATATAAATCATTGTGGGAATAAAAGACTTCTAGTAAAACCCCGATAGGCATGTAATATTATAATCCTCCCTTTGGGAATTCAATCCACTTTGTTGCAGATCTTCAGCATCAATCCTATTTGGTTGTTAGGGGATTAATCATTAACATTAAATTTTCATTAGAAAGGAGATTACATGATATGAGTGAGATGGGTGAAATAAAGTGACAGTCATAAAAAATTGATTGAATTTATAAGGATAGAAAAAATTCCTTCATGAAATAATCATTCAAAATAGAAACATTATGGTAGGGTAAAAGGTTATATTATTCAATTCTATACTCAAACTATTCCATGGAAATCAGAAAACCAAGTGGTCTATACCCTTTAACATCCTTTGAGTTTTTGTTAATGGAGCTATGGAGAGGGTTGGGGGTTTAACATACATTTTTGGCTAATTATTAGAGGATAAAATATTATTTTGATGGGAATCCAAATTTCTTAGCTTCCATGTCTATTTTTAATGATTGAGTTCTCACTAAAATATAACTGAAGACAATAAATTCATTTCCTCATGGGAATCAACCCATAGTAATTTTTGTTGGTTTATTTTTGTTTTCTATTAACAATAATGTGTTGTTATTTTCTCTTTTCAATGACCTATCTCTTTATCATTTCATTAAATGTTTGATAGTGTGCTGATAATAGAAGAGAAGAATCCCAATTTTTTTCAATTAAAAAAGGGATATTCTTACTGGAGTTTTTAGGATAAAATTTCCCTAATCTCTACCTTTGGTTTCTTTTTATTTTGATCTCAATTATTGAAATATAATTCTTATCTGTTTATCTTTTATATGCTAAAACATTAATAACTAGAAGGGATTTAACTAAAGAAATGATGGAAGAATTTGGGTAACAAATCATGGGAGAATAATTCTTAAATCAGGGGAGGTCTTAATTTGTTTGCAACATTTTTATTCTATGTATTGTTATTAAAGTTTGAGATTAAATTTTTTAACATATATCACTACTTATAATTAAATGTGGGGAAAATTGTTTTCTGATATAAAAAATGTTGGGTGTCATTATTGTTTATATATTTATTTTATGAAACTATTTTGAAAACAAATTAAAACCTTGTTTTGTACCCTTTAAAATACCACTGGACACAACACTTTCTAAGAAGTGAAATCATTTTTTTACTTGAAATTTTTTTTATTTGTTTTGAAAATTATTATTTCTAATCATAAGAGAAAAATCATGTACATTTTCAAATTTTATTGGATATTACTATATTTTTGGTTTTGAATATCATTGCGACCCTTCAACATGTCATTGAAAAACTGAACTTATAAACTTTTTTATCCAAAATATCTAATTGTTTTCTCTTACATTAATATTAAAAAATGGGTACATTGGTGGATTTTATATGTGGTGGAGTGGTCTTTTTTTGTGAACTATACTTATTGTATTACATATAAAAAACAAACCAAAAAGTTTTTCAAAAGAGATTTATTTTCAAAATTGATCATTTTATTCAGTGAATTAAAATTTTCATGATGTTGAGATTTGAAGTGACATCCTGTGGTGCGTAACATTTTCGACTCTACCATGGATTTCATATGAGTCATCAAATCCTTTCTCTCATAATTTTTATTTCATTTTAAAAACCACTGGGACTAGTATTTACAAACATCATTGGTCTTGAACCTTATGATTGAGTTTTAAACTTTTGAGATATATAATTAAATGAGTTATGAAACAAAAATAATAACACAGGTTGAGCCTATATCCATAAATCAATCTTGGACATCGATGTTGTCTGCTCGAATAGAAATCACATCGATCTTGCATCCCATTTTCCCATGGTGACGCAGCACTCGGTGATTCTGAACAATAGGGTTCTAATTTACCAGAGATTCCAAAAAAAGCTAGGATATAGAAGAAAAACCAGTCTGATCGAAGCTTCCATCAATATCCATCCGAGCTTGTTGATGATCTATGGAGCTGACGCCACCAGTCCAGTCAATTTTTTGAAGAAGATGAACAAGGGAATCCTTTGAGTCCAATTTTATTAAGATCCAAGATCGAGTGTCGAGTTTGTTGAAGGATACAAATTTTACTGATGTGTGTTGATGAAACATGATCTGTTTTCATTAGATGTCGACTCCGGGACTACATTTTCTTTTCTGTATTGAAGAAAAATCCAATGCCAAGAAATGATCTGAAGAAGGTTATGAGTTGAAGGCTACTGAGCTTTGGATTGCTATTGATGGAGGGTGTAAATTTAGCGGTCACTGGTTATTGTCATTTGATTTACAGATTTGATGCAGTATTGAAGACGATGGGGCTTCTGAGTATTGGTCATTGTGGTTAAAAAGTTTCAGGATAGGTGCGTGTCAGATTCTTGAATGACTATAGTTGAGAAACTGCCTTTTTTCAAAAAGATAAATTGTACCATCAAAATCTAGTTCTGTCAAGCCGATTTGTGGTCTAGATTATCATAGGTGAAATAAAAACTTTATTCTTTTTCATCTTTATCTTGCATTAGTTTTTATTTTTTGAAATCGTGTTGATTTTATTTAAGATCAAGTGATAACTTCATCATGTCACAAATTTATTAGTTTTTAGTAGTCAATGTTGACACTAAAACTATCTGTCAAGGCTAAAGGCACTCAACTTGATGAATATAATGATCTTTCAACCTTTGAAGTCATTAATATGGATAAATGATTGAATAAATTTGTGACATGATCAAGTTATCACTTGATCTTAAATAAATTCAACACAATTTCAAAACATAACAACTAATGGAATATAAAGATGAAAAATCATAGAGTTTTTAGTAGTCAATGTTGACACTAAAACTATCTGTCAATGCTAAAGGCACTCAACTTGATGAATATAATGATCTTTCAACCTTTTAAGTCATTAAGCTAGATAAATGATTGAATAAATTTGTCAAGTGTATTTGATGTGGATCTTATTAGTATGAAACTAATGGTTAATTCCTTGTGGGCATAGGAAGCACGAGTTATATGGAATATTTTTTTTTAAACTTCATTATAGATATTGATTCTTTAAACTAAAAATAGATAGTTGTGAGTGTAGAAAAATCTATGTCAATGTAAAATTTATGTATGAAGGGGAGAAACATAATTAGAAAGGTAGACTACCTAGAGAGGGTTGTCGAGGAATGTATCCGAGAATCATAGTATCATTAGAAGATTAAGATTGAAGTGTGGAGATAAATCATTTGAGAAAAATCATATCTTATTATTCTTGTTTTCCTACTTCTATGTTATGTAATCATTATGTAATTTTGAAACATATATGATTGTTGTCTAAATTATCTTAGGTGAAATAAAAACTATATGTTTTTTCTTCTGTATCTTGCATAAGTTTTCATTTTATAAAATTGTGTTGATTTTATTTAAGATCAAGTGATAACTTGATCATTTCAAAAATTTATTCAATCATTTATCCAGCTTAATGAATTAAAAGTTTGAAAGATCATTATATTCATCAAGTTGTCTGCCTTTAGCATTGATAGATGGTTTTACTGCCAACATTGATTACAAAAAATTAAATTCTCATTTCTGTAAAAAAATATATTAAACAAAGTATAATTGACATTTCCCATAATTTCTAAAAAAATTACCTTGGTGTTTATTCTTAAAATTAATCTTATTTTCATTAGTCACTATCCTGAATATTATTTCTCACTGTATGGATGAGATTCTTTGACACATCAATTCACTACCTATTTCATTGTTCTCTTTTTTTTTGTCAGTTTTATTTTTCTTAGTTTCACACACACCATTATTTTGTGTTCGACCCTACTTCCATTGCACTAGTTTTTGTAGGAAAAAAATAATTGTTTTGATCATGTCTAAAAACAATCAATCAATAATTTTATCCATGATTCAATGAATAAATATAGTAAACCTGTTTTGGATAACACTTGTTAGACCCTTATAGAGGATCACACTCTTGAGAAAGGTGGGGTGGTAATAAAGGGTTCCATATTTTAACCAAATCATTTTTTTATGATAATTTTATTCTCTCACCTTGAGGGACACTTTAATTATTCTCTATCATAACCCTCAATGAGTGATGAAAGCGGTAAATGACAGGGAAAATTTTAACCCGTTCACCCACACTGAGATAGTCCAAGGAGTATGCACGCCAATGTGTCTCTTCCCAAAATTCACTAAATCTCACTAATTTTTATATACAATTTTCTGTGGAATCTCTGACCCTCTTGGTTTATTAAAATGAAAAATTGAATGATTCCTTTCTCTACTTCAATTATTAATTCATTGCTCAGTTTTTTTAATCATACCTTCTTCTCTTGAATATGGTGAAAACATTCACCAATGATAGGGTATCTCTTTAACACGTGCAATGCTGATATCAACTGAGAATAAAACTACCAGAATAACACCTTAATCAACCTTAATCCTTCCTGATGAGATATCTTGGACCATTTTATTTGAATTGACAAACATTAGGTTTGAGACATAACTACATTTTATCCTGTTTCTGTCTAAGATTGAAACTACTTGGCTATGGTGTGGTCAAATATGCTATGACATTGTATTATCCGTTTTTCATATCCTAAGGAATGTATGGAATCAGTAATGAATAACCATTAATTTTTTTAGTTCTCCCTATTGTGGGGTAAAAATCAATATAGTTTTGAGTCTTGTAGTTCACCAGATCCAATTCTCCTAGAGTAATAACTCCTCCATTAACCAACACACGATCTCTAGCATGATATCCTTTAACCGCTTGTCAAAGAGAAACAACTATGGTATGGACACATAACTATGAAATAGCCACTTCTACTATGGTATGTCCTTCAATAGGAATGGATATCCTTGAATTCTTTACTTCAACTTAATTAGGTCACTCCACAGTGCAAGGCATATCTGTGGCATGGACTTCTTTTTCTATAAAGGGACTTATCTGCTTCCTTGTGGACACATAAAAATAACCAGTGGCTACAATATTTATTAAATATTCTCTTTCAATATAGTGTACCTATCTAAAATATTGAAAAATATATTCATGTAGCACATTAGAATAATCTCCAATAATCAATTTCCAAATAATCCTCTTCTTCTACTCAACCCTCGAGATGATAGTAATGAGGTCGAATCCCAACATCCTTCATTCTATTACATTGTGGTGCAGACCATTGCGCCTTTGTGCATGCTGAATCATGTGATCACTCCCATGTGTATGCTTGTGCATTCTCTTTTCATAACATCAATCATCCATGTCAGCCTGCTCGGCAATGGGGTTTCAGCGCTGAGTCAACATCTTTTATGAATGCTTCTCATGAATTTGCATTGAGTGGAATTGGTCATGTTTTTTCATCCTCCCAAACAACATTGTTTAGTATTCATGGTTACTATTGTGTATGAATTCTTCCATTTCCTTCATGGTGTATTCTTCTAAAATTCGTCACATTCTATGATGTAGTGCATGAGTTGAAATGTTGGATTTTTATTTGTAACACAATTCCTCTTCAACTGCATCATTCGTCACATTTTCATCAATCAAAACCCATAAAAATATTACAATTGATTTTGGACAACACCATTTTCATGAACCACCTTCACCAAGTCGAGGCAAGGAACAACAGATTGCCAAACCCTTCCTTCCTCATGTTAAAGGAGAGATAATGACCCCTGAGACCCACCTTAAATAGGCCCCTGAGTGGTGACTAGCACTGAGGGTATAAAATCATACGTAAAATGGAAGGAATTTCCCATTTTATTTACCAGGATCGGGAGATAAGATAATAAATCCTATAAACACCAAAAGTTGATGTAAAATTAAGGCCAAAACAATCCATCCCCATATGCATGTTCCGATAAAAAAGTGCTACAAGTATAATAAAACTCCAAAGGGAAGTACCAGAAGAAAACAAAACAGCAACCTCAACAGTCCCAGTGTCCAAGCTAATAGGGTCTGGTACAGTCCTCGAAATCCTCCTAGAAACCTGAATGTTTCTTTATATACGTAGGGTGAGTATACAAGTATTCTCAATTGGGAAAACCAAAATCTCTTGTGCAAAAGTGGGGAGACATTCTAATGCCCCATGAAAACGGAGATAACGAAATTACCTAGAAAGGAAATCATCCACTGAAACATCACCAAGGCACACTCCCCAAATAAAGAAATTCATGTAATGTAATAATAAAAACACATCAATGTTTGGGTACCCCACACCACTTTCCCACTGGTTATTTAAGACATCCTACACATCAGACGTCCCCCGCTATTCTCACTGTAGTCCCACTACCATACCCCACCCGCACACACCTGTGCTACCACAACCACATATCCCACCCGCACAGACCTGGTCCACAACAACCACACGTAACTACGATCGCAAACACCTAGTCCAGAACAACTACCTCCACACCCGAAGACACCTAGGCTAGAACAACTCCTGCCACTACCGAAGACACCTCTACCTCATCTCGAAGGCACTTCGGAATCAACCTGCCCGCACACACCAGGGAAAACCACAAAAGCTACCCTGCCTGAAGAGTCTTAGACTATAATGGACCTCAAGCCATCACATCCTGCCTGAAGTGTCTTGGGATACTCGGGAAAGGGAGCAATAAAGCAGAAAATTACTAGCCACTCATAGGAGTGTTGGAAAAAACACCCTCCCCCATGAAATGGGTGTGTTCGACACGAAGTGATCAACTTGGGTGGGGATTGAATAAGAAAAATAAGAACTAAATTGTACTTATAGGTAAACAAGAACTCATCCCAACCTAGGGGTTCCAACAGTATCCCATACACAAACACCCTCATTACTATTCTTTCATAAAAATCACAATAGCCACAACCAAGTCACAACTCATTCCCGGAAAATAATTCTCCATTGAAACCGTTATTTTTATCATATTCTAGTGGTTCTATTTAAATAATTCTTCAATATCAGAAATTAAAAGGCATAGCCATAAGCCAAGGAAGGAAAAACAGTCAAGCAGCAATTTAAGCATTCACACCTGGTTCTCTTGTAAAGTCACAACAACAAAAGAGATCTGTGAGATCCCTCGAAGTACTAAAACCAAACCAAGCCCAACCATAGGGGCCCACACTGCATTAGATCCAAAAACCAACAACTGCTCCACAAAAGGGGGTCTCATCCCCATCCATGTCACCCAACATGAATCAAGCAGAACAACCACACATATTACAAAAACAAAGCAAGGGAGATTCCAGATTCAAACAAACCATTTATAGAGTATCTTTTTTCCCGTTTGGTTAACCAGGGTGATCAAACATGGATTCTGGTTCCCTGTACATCCATTTAATCAACCGAGTTTACATAATTAACCAATTCCCATGATCCATCCATTCAATCATCACAGAAGACAGGGGTTCATTAGTGCACAAGGAAAGTCCACCAATGGCCATGATTTTCAGTGGACATAAACCTATAAAATTCAAAACATATAAGCAAGGGTAAAATATCACAACAACATAATCAAACACACCCCTTAATTCTTTAAAAGTCCGTTTATTGTCTTCATTAAGGATTGGTTTCATCCAATCCCATAGAAACATTATCATACCCACCACGCATGATACACAGTATATAGAGATGAATAAAAAAACCTTACCTAGATGATCAATGATGAAAGTTTTTCTCTACGTGCCAAGAACTGGGGATGCACGACTTGCAGGGGAGGAACTCTAGGGATTTCAAGAATTAGCAGGAAAGGATCCAGCATCGGTGCACCACTAGCCTCAAGAAGGGGGACTCCAAACGCACCATGGAATGTAAAGGATACTAGCCAAGAACAAGGAAGAATACCTATGCGATGAAAGGTAAGATCCTGGAGTTACGGTATATGAAATCTTGAATGGATTTAAAGGAGGATCGTGGTTCCACCATGCGGTTGGACGGGTACACATGATGGAATTAATTTTTATTTTATAATTCTCATCGGGTAGGTGGCCTTAACAACTATTAGTTAAAGGGTTTCCTTTAAACAGAGGAAATCATGTAACAAGGGCGGAACTGGAAGAATGGGAAAAGGGTGTGGCACTGAAGAAAAAGCCACACATTTTGGTTAGTCATGGGTCGTCCAGCTCTTGGGGGATTTTAGATATAATTTATGGGATTTAAATGGATTTTAAAGGGGTATTAAAACACATATATGTCAAAAGATAAGTTTTGGGAAAGGAAAATGAAAAAGAAACAAAGGTGGGTCACCGTTTGGTGAGACACCGTAAGCAGTGCCACAGTTACGATGCCACCGTCATGGTGCCACTGTCCGTGGTTCCACCGTTTCGGTGGGAAACCATGAAGGTGCGACCATTACAGTGCCACCATTACGGTGCCACCCTCACGGTGCCACTGTTTCAATGTATGACCATGATGGTGAGACTGCTATGGTGCCACCATCACAATGCCACCATTTCGGTGTGCGACCATGACCGGTGTCACTATTATGGTGCTGCTATGACTGATGCCACCGTTTTGGTGGAACCGTTTAATAGAAACGATTTTTTTTGTAAAAATCTTTAATGACTCACTTTCCGAGCCATTACATTAGATACCTTTGAAACTATTTTTCCCCTCTAGAATCGATACTAGAGCCGAAGAAAAGAGAGGCTCCTGAACAAACACCTCCAAAGATACCTCTCTGGAGCAAACCTCCTCAACATCTAGGAACACCTCTCCCTCATGTAGCCCCAAAAACATGTAAAGGTCATATCGCCCAGTCATATAGATTAGGGACCCTTCCTCCATGTCAGGATACTATCTGCTTTGGGTGGCACTAACTCACCTAAAAGGGTTTAACTGCATCCACATTAATGCGTCTTGATTAAGGATCAGGTCCTCCCCTCCCCATTGTCAGGTCTCTTCACACACATCCACAGAGCAAGGAAAAAAAATATACTTCATAGTTAAAAATGTCAAACACTACATCATAATCAAGTATAAAACAAAATATAAAAAAAATCAAAACAACTCTGGGTACTGGGCGCGCAAATGTGCCTCCCATTCCTAGGTACTCTCCTCGAGGCCACCATGCCTCCATAACACATGAACTAAGGGAATGGTTCTTCCACGAGGAACATTCTCCTCACGATCCTCGATCCTCACTGGTCTCTCTAAAAACATCACATCATCCTCGATATCCAACCTTCCCCAGTCGAGGACATGTGAATTATCGTGTGGATACCAACGGAGCTGAGACACATGGATGACGCTGTGCACCCTCAGTAGAAGCAGTGGTAAAACCAGCTGATATGCTACTTTGCTGACCTGTCGCAACACCTCGAAGGGTCCGACGAACCTGTGGGAAAGCTTACTCCACCTGATGAACCTCCGTTGTCCCCACCGAGGGGAGACCTTTTAGAACACGTGGTACCTGACCTCGAACTCCTAGGGTCTCTTTCTATGACCAGCATACGACTTCTACCAATCTGGAGCCACCTTCATCCTCTCTCATATAAGATGAACCATCTCCATTGTGCTCTGTACTACCTCCGGGACAAGAACACCTACTTCCCCAACCTCTTCCTAGCGCATGGGTGAGAAACATGGCCTCCTATAAAAAGCTTTGAACGGAGCCATGTCAATAGTTGAGTGATATCTATTGTTGTAGGGTAACTCTACCAGGGGCAAGTGTCATACCCACGATCCCCCAATTTCCAAAACACATACCCATAGCATAACCTACAATATCTGTATGGTGCACTCTTTCTTCCCATCTATCTGGGGGTAGAAAGAAGTGTTGAGGCATAACTAGGTGCCAAAAGCATGCGACAATCCTTTTGAGACCTATGAGGTAAACTAGGTATCTCGATCTAAGCCTATGGACCTTGAAACTCCATGAAACTGTACCACCTCGTCCACATACCTCTATGCTAGGGCATCCACCACACTCGAATCCTTGATTTCCTGGAAGTGAGCTGATTTCGTCAGCCGGTCCACCACTACCCAGATAGAATCACAACAACCTTGAACTCTAGGTAGTCCCGTGAGGAAATCCATCGATATTTCATCCGAATTCAACCCGGAGACATCTAAAGGCTGTAACAGACCTCCTGGGACGTGGTGTTTAGGCTTCACATGTTGATACATGAGGCACTTTTCCAGGAACTCTGGTACTACCCACTTCATCCCAGACCACCAAAAAAGACACCTCAAACCCCGGTAAATCTTGGAAACTTCTGGGTGTACCGCCAGGGGTGAGATGTAGAACTCACCAGCAACCCTCTTGCTCATTCCCACAGGGATGAAAAACTTTCTGTGAAACAACACCCAATTATACCCGTCTTCTGACCATCCACTTGGAGCATCACCCCGACTAACATAATCACGCACACTTCAGCCTCTATGTCCCCTCCACTGGGACTCCTTTACTTGCTGCAACAGAGAGAACTGAACTATCATGTGGAATAGACATCCTCATCCATCCTCCACCCTTGCATCCAAGTGTAGGGCAGCCAACTCCTCCATTGCCTTCCAAGAATCTACCGACTCTCAAACCGTGTCCTTTTGCGACTTCATGCTCAAGGAATCATCCACCACGTTCCTCTTTCCGGAGGTGTAGAAAATTTTGAAGTCGTAGTCCTGAAGAAATTCCATCCACCCCCACTGTCACAACTTCAGGTCTCACTGAGAGAAGACATACCTCAAGCTCTTGTGATCCATGAAAACCACAAAATGCTCCCCTATGAGGTAGTGCCGCCACAAATGTATTACGAACATAACCATTGTGATATCCAAGTAGTGGGTGGAATAGTTATGCTCATGGGGGAGTAACTGCCTAGACCCATAAGAGATCACCCTTGCTGCTGCATTATCACACACCCCCAGCCTTGGCCTAAAGCATCACAGAACACCACAAATGTGAACCCTTCTTCTGGAAACCTCAGCAGTGGGGAACTAACCAATCTCCTCTTCAGATAACTGAAGGCTTCCTGACACTGTTCATTACACATGAAGGCATTGTCATTTTTGGTCAAAGTTGTCAAAGGAGCTATAACACGAGAGAAGTCGGGCACAAACCTTCAATAATAGCCTGCCAGACCCAGGATACTATGATCCTCCATCACATTCTTGGGTGCTCCCCAAGAAACAACCACTTCAACCTTTGATGGGTCAACCGCTATTCCCTTCATGGACACCATGTGACTAAGGAGGTGAACCTCTCATGTCCAAAACATGCACCTGGACAAAATTCCATAGAGATGGTTATGTCAAAGGACCTCTAAAACCATTCTCAGATTCTCGGCGTGATCCTCCACTGATCTTGAGTAGATCTGGATTTTGTCAATAAACACAACTACAAACTAGTCCAAATATTCTCATAAGACGGAGTTCATGAGCCTCACAAACATGGATAGTGCATTCGTAACGCCGAAAGACATGAACATGAACTCAAAGTGACCATATCTGCACCTGAAGGCAGTCTTCGAGATGAAACCCTACTTCACCCTCAACTGGTGATATCCCGACCACAGATCGATCTTGGAGAACCACCCCTCCCCCTTCAACTGGTCAAAAATGCCGTCTATCCTCAACAGAGGGTAACAGTTCTTGACCGTTACCTGATTCAACCTTCAGTAGTCTATACACAACCTGAGACCACCATCTGCCTTCTTAGCAAACAAGACTGGAGCACCCCATGGGGATGTGCTTGGTCGAACAAAACCCTTCTTCATCAGATCATCAATCTGAATCTGTAACTCCTGCAACTCAGAAGGCTTTATCTGATACAGAGCCATCGAAATCGGATGGGCACCACTTCACAAGTCTATCCTGAACTCAACATCACGTCGAGGGGGAAGCGTCACCACCTCTTCAGGGAAGACGTCCATGAACTCACTAACAATTCCCGAAGCTTCCAATGAATTTGAGTCCACCGACTCCACTAATAGCTCGACTAACAAGGAAAGAAGGGGATCCACTCACCAGATACCCTCCTGACAACCCCGTTCTCCGATAAAAGCTACACACTGGCTACCCATATCTGAAAACACAATCCTTCTTTGGAAGCAGTCGATCAAAACACATAAAGAGAACAGATAGTCGATGCCTAAAATGACATCATACGGCTGCATCTGCAGCAAAATAACTCCACTGGACTAATGTGGTCCCAACATCAGTCTAAATCTTCAGCAAACATGGGAAAAGTTGGTCTGACCTCTGACTAGCGTACTCCAAACCAGGGGTACGTGAAATCACTCTGTGTCTAGACCCATAACATGGTCTAGATTGGGTGCAATAATGATGTTTGAATCTCCTGAATCAAACAAGGCGCATGCAAGATTACTAAACAAGTTGATAGTACCTCGGATGACTTATGGACCTACTGGAACAACTGCCTATGAGGTGTGAAACTACCCATTCCCAGCTCCTATTCCCCTCAAATGTCAGCCGCCTCCCAGACCATGCCCTGTTAGAGGTCCCTAAGGAGTTCCCTGAGGTTGGACTCCTCCTACAACATCTTCTCTTGGAGGAGCGGGAGCTCGTTGTCCCTCCTACTGCTGCTGAAAGGGTTGGGATGGAAACTACTGCTGGTGAGGTGGGTGCTGAACCTGACCACCCCCACTGTACTACAATCAGTCCGGGCACTGATTCTGAAGATGACCATGACTTCCACATATGAAGCATCTCAGTCTTGGGCCCACAAAGAAGGGGGTGAGAACTGGGAGATCTAAACTGGAATTGCTGGGGCCTACTGCCCACTAACCGAAACATGGAAGGCCCTAACACTGGATGCCTGCTGCTAACAGCTTTCCCCTTTGACGAGACCAACTCACTCCCCTCTCGCAGAAAACCTCCCATCATGTGAATCCTCTCCACCACTTCGGCCTTCTTCTAGACCTCCATGTATGTTAGTAGAGTGAAGGGAGTAACCACATACTGAAGAGAAGGTCAGAGTGCCTCCTCTAAACGTCTCACATGGGATTATTTATCCAGAAAAGGTTCAAGAGAAAAATTAAAGAGATCCTTGAACTTGATCCCCAACTCCCTCACTGACATACTCCATTTCTTAAGGGAGAGTAGCTCCTGCCTCTTCTACTCATTCATTGTGGAAGAGATGAATTCCGCCCGGAACTCCCTCTTGGAGTCAGTCAACGAAACCTCAGCCTCCCTCTTATCCCCAAGATAGAGTGTCCACCACTGATGTGCCACTGCCAACATCTGGATTATAATGAGAGGAACCCAGTACTTTGTCGGAGCCCGAATCAAGATGAATAATATAACTAGCTCCTTGGTCCAACTCTCTGTCTCCATGTCTGAGATTCAGCCCTCGTACTTCCCAAGGGTCTGTCACTGAAAGGGAAAAAGTGTCTTCTTCCACTGGTTGTCCTCCTCCTCTCTGTCATTCCTCTACTGATCAGTAAAATCAGCCTCTTGGGCCTCGGTCGCCCACACTACATGTGGTCGTCATCCGTAACTACTGTTTCAGTGTACGACCATGATGGTGCGACCGCTAGTGTGACACCATCACGGTGCCACCGTTTTGGTGTGCGACCACGACCGGTGTCACCTTTACGGTTCTTTTGTGACTAGTGCCTCTATTTCAGTGGAACCGTTTGATGAAACCAATTTGGTTTTTTGGAAAACTCCTTAATGAATCACTGCTCGGGCCATTACAGTAGATACCTCTGAAACTATTTTTTCCCTCAAGAATCGATACTAGAACCGAAGAAAAGAGAGGGTTCTGAACAAACACCTCAAAAGATACCACTCAAAATCAAACCTCCTCATCATCTAGGAACACCTCTCGCTCATGTAACCACACAAACATGTGAAGGTCATATCGTCCAGTCATATGGATTATAGACTCCCTTCCTCCATGTCAAGATACTATCTACTTTGGGCGGCACTGACTCACCTGTATTGGTTTAACTGCATCCACATATTTTCATCTTGATTAGGGATCAGGTCCTCCCCTCCCTATAGTCAGGACTCTTCACACACATCCAGAGAGAAATGAAAACAGTCCATTTAATTTTTAACAAGGTCAAACACTACTCAAAAATAAGTACAAAACAAAACAGAAAAAACTCAAAAACAATTTTGGTACTGGGCGCGCATCTGTGCCTCCCATTCCCAGGTACTCTCCTCGAGGCCACGATGCCTCCATAACACACGAACCAGGGGAATAGTTCTTCAATGAAGAACCTTCTCCTCATGATCCTCAATCCTCACTGGTGTCTCTAAAAATGTTGCGTCGTCCTCGATATCCAACCTTCCCCAGTCGAGGATGTGTGAATCATCATGTACATACCGATGGAGCTAAGACACATGGAAGACGTTGTGCACCCTTAGTAGAAGCAATGGCAACACCAGCTAATAAGCTACTTTTCTGACCTATCGCAACACCTCGAAGGGTCCAACAAACCTAGGGGAAAGCTTACTCCCCCTGTCGAACTTTCGTTGTCCATGCTGAGGGGAGACCATCAAGAACACGTGGTCCCCGACCTCGAACTCCAAGGGTCCCCTTCTATGATCGACATACGACTTCTGCCAAACCAAAGCTGCCTTCATCCTCTCCCATATAAGATGAACCCTCTCCATCGTGCTCTGTACTACCTCAGGGCCAAGAACACCTACTTACCCAACCTCCACCCAACGCAAGGGTGAGAAACACGACCTCCTGTAAAAATCATCGAATGGAGCCATGCCAATAGTAGAGTGATATCTGTTGTTGTAGGAAAACTCTAGCAGAGGCAAGTGTCATACCCACGATCGCCAATTGTCCAAAACACATGTCAGTAGAATATCCTCTAATATATGTATGGTGTGCTCTATCTTCCCATCTGTCTGGGGGTGGAAAGAAGCGATGAGGCATAACTGGGTGCCAAAAGAATGTTACAATCCTTTCGAGACCCGCGAGGTAAACCGGGTTTCCCGATTTGAGACTATAGACCTTGAAAATCTATGCCATCGCACCACCTCGTCCAGGTACCTATATACCATGGAATCCACCGCACTCGACTCCATGATTTCCTGGAGGCGAGATGATTTCATCAGCCAATCCACCACTACCCAGATAGAAACACAACACCCTTGAACTCTGGGAAGTACTGTGATGAAATCCATCGATATTTCATCCCAATTCCACTTGGGGACATATAAATGTTGTAACAGACCTCTTGGGATGCAATGTGCATGATTCACATGTTGACACAAGAGGCACTTTTCCAAGAACTCTACCACTACCCGCTTCATCCTCGGACACCAAAACTGACCCCTCAAACACCAATAAATCTTTGAAACTTCTAGGTGTACCACCAGGTTTGAGTTCTGAAACTCACCAAGAACCCTCTTTCTCATTCCCAAAGGGATGAACAAACTTCCGCAAAATAGTATCCGATTCTACCTGTCTTCCGACCATCCAAAGTTTTCTCATAGAGAGGTAGTTCTTCATCACTTGCCTCATTTCCAGGTGAAACTGGTAATTCATCTTCCAGCACATAAAACATCTTTTCATGGAATATGATGAAACGTAGTTGCCTTTTCCACACTTGGAAATTTTTTCCAGTGATATGGTTTTAATTCTCATTTATGGATTACAATGATATGTTTGATGTCATTTTCTTTCTGTTTCTACAAAATAAGACAAGAATAAGTTCAGTACTTTATCTGATAATATTTAGAGAAATAAATAAATATTATATTTAGTAGTCTCCAACTATTTTATCAAAAAACCAATAACCCTCACAATTTGATTTAGAATATCCTTCTTCTTGGAGGTTATGGTGGTAGAGATCCATATTACTTTCTCATTACCCTAACATTGGTTGGTCTCGTAACTCGAATGGTTTTAGGTAGGCATTCTAAATGCAAACTGCATTAACTCAAAGTTTCTTGATCTACTGAGTAGACACCCCAATCTTGAAATCAAAAATTTAGGTTTACTCAACATTTTCCTCTTAGTTGCACCAAGTTATTATTTTGGCATAAACCCTTGATTTTAACTAAGTTAATTCAACCCAAAACCTATAGCTATAATTTTACAATAATTGAATGCACCCAAACATTGACTGGTCAAGCACCTTGAACTATGGTTTGATTCTAACAGAAGTAATGGAAGGCTATATCGTCTTAATAATATATTGAGTAATTTTATTCTTTTATGAATAAATTGATAGTTGTTATCATTATCAGATTTATGTTAATATTATGTGGGATTACTTATGTTATTATCTATTTATTAGATAATATCAACATATAAGATGGCTTATATTAGTTCTTTCTTGCATTCTTGTTAATTCATTAATTATGTTATTATGAAAAGACATCCATAATGAAATAACATTGCAACAGAAAGAACTAAAATAAATCAATACAATCATGAGATCTTACTAGTGGTTAGTTTATATAGAGGTTGATAGAGTAAGCATTAACCTTAGAGAAAAACTCCTTGAACCAATTAAGGTTCGTGTTGCAGATTTCCACCTATCCACCTTTGTATTTTCTTGGACTAGTTTCTCCTTGGATCTGAACTTGAACTTCCACCAATAGCTTGGGATCTACATCCATTACATATTTCATTTATTCACACATAGGTGAGGGGAAAAAGGGTTTACATAAAAGAAACCATGGGAATGTAGGTCCTATATAATGAATGGAGAGAAGGCATACACGCCAAAAAATTTAATTTAATAATAAACTAAATGAAACCAATTCACATACAAAAGGTATGGTCTATCTCATGATCGTCCACATGCATGAAACAAATTATAGATTTAATAAAACTAACATTAAATTCTTGATTGTTCTTATTTAAGATAAATTACTCTCAAAATAATTAATTATCATATTTAATTAATCAATTATTTTATCGTAGTCCTCATCCAAATTTCTTTATAATTCTCACCCATTATAATTTTAAACAAATTAAACAAATTAATTTTAGATCAAAATTTTACATAAATGTACCTTGGAGAAAATATGGTGAATACTAGTCCTAATATACTCAACATGTATTATTATCATATAATTTTTTATTTGTTGTGACATATAGAAAACATAACATATCATGTATATTCATTATGTATACTTCACAGATGATTACATGAGTTACATTATTCTTAAGCCACACGTTATTCTATAATGCATGTTGAGTAACAACTTGTAATACGACTCATACACGATCTAAAAATCTAAATATTACATAAATATTGTTTAAAAAATTGAATATTTATGTATTTTAAAACCTATCACATGGTGTGTACCGCCATTAAGACCACACACAAGTACATATATCAAGGTTTACCTAGTAATATAAATAAATTTTAAATATTCGTAGCTTGTTATAAGTAGATGGTGTGTAGATCTGATCTACATAGTGTGTAATACTCTCACAGTCTATCAGAGACACACTCCTTGGGACTCAGCGTGTAATCCATGTGTTGGAAAATTTAGAGTACACGACATTCCCAATGGGCCACATGTCATGTAAAATTTGAGTTAAATGGTCACCAGTCAGGTAGGATGTGTATGGAATACATGGACCATCAGTGAATCTAAGGGACTAAATATTGTGTATGTAGGATAAATAGAGTGTAGTACTCTTGATCATGTGACATTAAATTATGGTCAACACATGTCCCATTAAGTGTGTAATTAATGAAATAATCAATGTATAATCTTGAATTGATTTCTGAATCAATTCTGATACATTGAATGTGACTATATGGTGTGTAACTATAGTTACACGATGTGTTGTCTGGTGTAGTTTGTCCAAAAACCATGGAACCATTGGATGTGTTTCTCGATTTTATTTTAATCATAAAATTAATCAACTCAGTTAGATCTAGGAGAAATGAAGGAGGAAGAAATAGATAGCTCAATTCAGATTAAAATTACAATTAAACCTGAATTGAAAAAACTAAATTAAAATGAGTAAATCACCAACAATATTAAATAATTTTAAATAATTATGTGATCCCTTTGATACCACATTTAGGTTATAGTCATATTGTAAGCATGCTATGGGAGTTTACCAACTTTTATTTTTTCCATAATCGATTATCTATTTGAGATCTATAAGACTATGAATGCCATGATCCATAGAATTGAGTCCAAGAAATAGACAGTGATGAATTGTGTCAGAACAAAGAAATAGGATCATCACATATTGTTTATAATTAATTTAATTAAATAAAGTATTATTTTTTTGGAATTCATTCCTCCTTGATGAATACGGTGACAGATCAATGGTCCACAATCATTACGTTGTAGAAACCAAGTGTAGATTTCCTCTAGTAGTGATCCATACGTGGTCCTTGAATCTCCATAAATCACTGATAGAATCTTCGGGTACTATCATGAAAGATCAATGCACTTGTGTCATCCACTTTTCACAACTTTGAGAACTAATTCCAAAGTGGTCTCCTTGATATGGTGGAGGGGATTGCTCTTCGTTCTTGGATAAGGGAGCTCTCTCGGCTTGAGAGGATTCTCCAAATCTGTTGTGCATAACCATGATAAATGAATTACCTTTTTGAGAAAATAGAATAACTAGTTTTATATATCAATAGGGTTAAAAACAAATAATTCCACAAGTGACCTTAATTTTTTATTTTATCCTAGAAAAACCAAATGACAAATAATAATAATAATAATAATATTGTTTCCCAAATTGTTCTTACTTGTGAATTATAATTAGATATTATTTAATCAAATAAATTTCAATATTTACTATTTCTCTCTAGACCTAAAAACTCAATAATCCTTTCCTCCATAATATTTATCAGACCTTGAATAATGACTATTTATTTATTAAATCAATACCACTACATTTTTCACCAACAAATAAAAAAATAAAAAATACTATATTTACTAAATAACAAAAAATATTTATATACAATCAAACATACCTGAATAATTATTAAACCACATACGAGAATAATATTTATTCAACCTTTTAAATAATAAATAATAAAATATATTATTTAACTGAGATTCTGGATACACTTAGTGTGTGACCCTATAAGCCTCTTTCTTTGTGGAATTAGGTGAAGCAGCCTAATGTCCAAGGATAACATCATGAAACATGCCAAGGCACCCATTGATAAAGAAGTTATTTCCGCAAAGACATGTAACCTCATTTGGATTCTTACTATGTAGTATAATACCTTTATCATAATATCTCTAATTGAACAGGTTTCTTATTAGTTCCATCAAACTATGTGACTGGATATCTCTTTCTTTGACCATCCAAAAATAGAACTTTCCAATAGAACACGATTTCCATGGATTTATTTAGGATATATACTTTCTATCAAAGGGCCTAAGATATTAACATCTGTTAAAGAACAGAAGGGATAAATCCTTTCTCACATTATTCGTTAATGCAACATTACTTTTGATACACCCAATTTATCATACCTCATCGAGAACATCTATCATCAAAGTTTTCATCAATACATAAAATCATGTGACTCATAATATTAATTAATAAAAATATTAAATTCAAATGAACAATACACATGTCTGTGGATAGGAACATCTAATGACATGTATAAATGAAGATTTCTTAATGGAGGGTCCCATTCTCATAATATCCTACTTAATATTACCAAGGGAGACTCATAAGACGCTGAGGAACCATCTCATGGTATACTCCCTTGGTTTTATGCCTACCATCAAATAAATTCAACCCCTCTATTTTTGGTATAGGAATGATCCTCCCCTACTAATATGATCATCCATCACATTTGATCATGTGTTAGAATAACTCTAAATAAAATGAACATTCCATCCAAGACATTCCCCACTTCCAATTTCTCCCTTTTTGATATCATTGATTTGGATAGTCATTATGCTCTTGATTTAAATACTATACATAATAGAAATGGTTCCGAGATACAATTTATCACCTACCATACTGGGAACATTCCTCAAAGGATTCTTGGTAACAAATGGAGGATCAAATATTTTTAACTCAGATAATGGTCAATCTGACATTGTTTCACCCCTTCCATGACCAGCATAGGTGTAGAAACTATGTTTCTAGCATGGTTAATAGTTGTTCTACACACATAATCCACCCCTTTTCACAATCGTGTTCTTAAAACCCTTGATCTACACTTACACTACATTCATAAGTAAGTCACATTTTCCCATTATTGTGTTCTACCATACAAACAACAAGATATCTATACTACTCATTATTTATCAGATCGAGCAGGAATCACACATGATTAGGATTTAGGAGAGAGTTTACCTCAATAAAGGATTATACACATGGATTTCCCCTCTTGCATTAAACTCTAATAACATAAAATAGGATCTGAAGTCCAAGAATCACAATTTTAAACTACGTGGATGTCACCCTAGGAATGTTACACGTGATTTCAGGCCTCAGTGGCCCTCAATTCGTGTTGGTTGTCCAATATTTCCTGATTAACATGTTCTTTTGTGGAAATACCCCTATGGGATGAAATATATTACCATAAACAAGGAGCCTATGTCCAAAAATCACAACATTAAACTATGTGAATGTCATCATGGGGATGTATCATGCGTCACCAGTCCTCCATTTCCCTCAATTCACATCGAGTTTCAAATCTTCCATGCTACAAATGTCCTTTTAGGTAATTCACCTTCTAGTCTAAACTCTATGAATGTAAACAAGTATACCAAGTCCAAGAATCTGAACCATAAACTATGTACCTGTTTTCTTAGAGATGTTCCTTTTGGTGGGGCCACCAAGCCCCTCATTCATGTTGGGTTAGCTTCCCCTATGCCACACGCATTTCCTCAAGACACGCAACACATAGTATAAGAATCGTGACTTTTAAATATGTGAGACTCACTACCAGATTCATTTTCAAAGTGCATGGCCTTCTAGCCATGCCATTCGAGTTAGGTTTGAACACTCTGGCATCATAATAATCAACTTGGAGATAATTTTGGACTATATCAAATAATTACAACATTAAACTAATTGTGTCACCATGGTAAAAGATCAATGAACTTAAAATAGGAGTCTGGTCCCACTATTTTGACCTTAAACTATTTGAAACTTCTCAGTCTAGTTGATGTGACCTTAAACTAGAAAGTAATGAGGTACAAATATATGATAGGTTGAAAACCTATATTCCAAACATGAGAAATATCTAGGACCCCCCGACCCCCACTAGGTCACTCTGTTGACATGAGAAAAAATAAGTGGATAACAAGAAAGATGTTCAATGATATAAGAGACCCACTACCAACCCCAAATAAACCTAGTTTCACTTGAGTAACCCATTAGTTCAAGAAAAAGTTAAATCCATGTATTAATCTCCATTTTCCTCATGAGTTCCTATAGAGGGAACCCACATTGTGTTACCCTCTTATTCCCCCCATCATCTTTTATGGTTGGGTGTTATTCACATTGGTCCACATCATCATCACTATATGATGTTAAACTATATGTGCATCATCCTAATCATATGATGTTACAATATGTGTACATCATCCTCACATAATGATGTTAAATTGTGTATCAATCATCCTCACTACATGATGTTAAACTGCATATCCATAATTCTCACTATATGATGTTAAATTACATGTCTATCATGCATACCATATAATTTTAAATTGTTTTCCCATCATCCTCATTGCATGTTGTAAAACCATGTATTGTATTAGTCCCCACCTAAGAATTTTCTTCCCCCCTTTGGTGTTAGTTAACTACTAAATCATTCATGTTCTTGGACTGTCTCTCAGCTTCTGAGATGGAACTCCCCTGGGAAGATGATTCCAAACTTTGTTCAGACCAATATTTCTAAATAATGTGCTCAAATACAAGGTATAATATTTTAAAGAGAATTATACTCCATTAAAACATTCGATCAGTTCATCCCCATGCTTCACATATCCCTTGATTTGGATCCCCATCATCCTCCACTTTTGAACAAGCCCCATATAATACATGGTTCCTGGTCACACTAGATCAACTATAGTATTGAGTAAACACTCTAAAGAACATTAAAAAACATTTGGGATAGGTCCCATGTTATGAACATGGTCAGTTCTCGATCCTCATTATTTTTTCCTAGTCCTTGTAAAAACAATAATTGATTTTTTGTTTTAAACATGGTCAAACATTTTCCTCCATCACCATGTAGCCTAATTTTGTCTTCAAAATCCTAGGAATATCAATTAACAATATTTATCAACCCTTTATTAGTATATAATTCAACTCCCCTAGTGTTACCCCATTCTTCAACTAGTGCATGTTGAGAATGAATGTTGGATATACAAAGTGTCTCATGGTATAGAAAAAAATTTCTCAGTCAGGACACTCCTGGTGGTCAATAAATAAGTCCAGACTCTAAGTTCTCGACCATTTACTATTACTCTCCTATAAAGTAAATCATCCCCTTGTCCCTTTTTTACCACACTAATCATGACACATATGGGATTAGGTATTCATTATGGTTTCATTAGTAATATTATGAAATATGAAGTACAAATAAAAATATTGAGGCATATAGAAATCTTAAAAAACCATTATGAGAGTTAGAGAGGGTAATCCACATGTTGGAGCCTCTCATGTTTTTTAGGATAAGATAACATTTCATATGGTTTATACCTAGTGACTGAACACTCAATAATAGACACCCTCTAGTGATTTTCCATTAGATTTCATTGTATCCTCACCATATCAGCTGCCTCCTCATATATGGAAGGATGAACATCTATAGAACTAATTTACACCCGATTATAATCATCTTAGAACTCAACCAATAGATATTTATCTAATTCACCCATATCCTCATCCTCAACCAACTGATTCCTTAGTTTTCTGATGATCTAATCTTGAGTAGTAATGATAGTTGTATGCCCTCTTGGATATCTTTCTAGGAGTTAGATATCATCCTTATATTCTTAGAGAGTATCAATTCCACCATCCTTCATCTTTTTTAAGAGATTTAGAACTCATTATACACATAACATTCCTGGTAAATGAAGATGTAATGATTTACTTCATGGAGGTTGCAAGATTCCACCCATCTAGTTCTAATTTTATTTTCCAATGGTGGAGAGAACCCACAATGTTTTGAAAATCAACTAGTGGATTATGAGTGATGAAAATTGTCCCACCCCTCCATGCCTTACATTATACAACTAGATTCGCCTCAGGGACATATGATCCTAAATCCTCAAAATCCTCAAGATGTATAGGATTATACTATGGGAAGACTGCGAGCATGTTACTAGAAGGATCATCTATAGGTATATCCTTGAGTGAGATATGCCTAATGTCTTGGTAAAATGCATCCTTCATAGACCATTACCCACAACGAAAGGGGAAAATACCTATTGTAGAATGTCCATGGTTGGATTGAACACAATATCCTCCTCTAGAACATCCACTAGTGGAACTATCTCAACAACCTTCCTTGAGGCCTCATCTTTAGAAGCCTCCACTGATGGGACTTCTGGGATAAGCGTGATCGTCATAGGTTCCCTGATCATCTCAGTTTCCCATCTGATTATCACTTCCCCTATCGAGGCTCTAACTCCATATATCACACCTCGTGTCACATATACTGTATGCCTAGCTACTATATCTTCATTTAACACCACCATTGAAGGTGTAGGATCATTGTCTATCAGTGCACCAATCTCATGATTTTCCACAAATTCCTATGATCCAAACATGGTTTTAACTTCCATTAAATTATGAGTGATTCAATAATCCCATTAGGAGTTAAAAATGAATGAAAAGTTGAAAAGGGTAATGGGATTACAAGAATGGTACAACTCGATGAGAATCTCAAAATGATTCATGGTATCTTTCCCTAGTAAAAGTTTTCCCCCAGTTGTTGTCACCTCAGCCGTGGGTGGTACTTCAACCAATGATTGGATTCCTATGACCAAAAAAATAGTCAGAGGACCCATTATATCAATATAAATGGTTTTGTATCCCTCATCGACTTACATAGGTTCATCATAAACCTCATCATCCTCCAGGTTTTTTGATTCATGTAGAATAAAAGGTGGTTTTAAGAAGAATTTTTTTGGGTTGGGTAATCTCCAATAACACATGACAAAACGATTTACCTGGTTGATGAAAGGATTTTAATTTCCAAGGGAAATTTGATAGGAATATATTTCATATGACTTCTCTAATCATTCACCCAGGACCGAAACAGTAGCCATGTGGCTCACAAGAAGACTTAAAGGATAAGGAATGTCTAGAAACACCTTTACTTGGTTGTTCAGGTGTTGTGGAATGTAATGAGAGTAGATTAGGTCTTCTAGCTCCATAAAGAATTTTATTTCCTCATTGAGGGAAATATATAAGTCTAACCCCACATGATCTAATATAGTGAGGAATATCCTATTTTTGGGGAGATGCTTCCATATCTCACGATGAGAGGTGATATGTTTGTCGATCCCTCATATCTCCCAGACCTTGTAAAAAATAGCATCACTAGGGACATCTGGGAAATGCACTCACTTAATGAGACCTTGGAAAAGAACCCATAAGACACCCCCATAGGTTTCACCTTCCTTATGAATCTTCTTACTAATAATAATTGAGACTTTTTCTAATTATATCCCTACAGTTTCCACCTATACAAGATCATGAATTACTATACCTACATCTGTTTCTCTACACACCAGTCAGAATCTACCTCTATGTAATTCCCTACATGCATCTCACCCACTAATTTGTGGTTGTGGGATACCTCCTTCCTCATCAGCCCTAGTAATTTACTTTCATAGCTTATCACCATGATATTATCCCTCCAAACATAGCATATATTCTTGAATGGTCCCAAAAGTATAAGTGGGTAGGGGAACCAACTTTTAGTCACCAAATCTTGAAGTGAAAATGTTCCGAATTTTATTAGGACCAAGGAGTTGTATTAACTACATAATCCCATATACCCCCTCAGGGAAAACCGTTAGAGGCATCAGAACTACCTCGTGAAGCAGGGTGGTGTCTATATATCACAAATATTATAGTAGTATACCCTTTCCACTAGGACCCTACTAGAAATTCAAATAGGCATTACCACTGTTCAATGGTTTTTTCACCATCATTATTCACTATTCTTATAAGGAGAGGAAACAAAGAAAAAATGAATTGTTCTGAAAACCTAATCAATGTTGGCATGTCCACTGCGCCCATGTTGAGAGGGAGAAATATTTTTATGTTCATGATTAATGTTAATTAGTCTATGTTTGGAGGAGATTTTGGGGTTTTAAATTTATATCAATCCACGTGTGCAACTACCTAATGATATTATATGTGGAAGGACATGCACACATGGAATGGAAACTTCCCCTGGATGATGTGTTCGAACCCTTTATTCATCTTCTCCAAAAACATGACAACTAGGATGACGAATTCCCGCATCTCCAACATCACTACCATGATGAGGGTGCATAGAAACACCCCATGTGTGAATCCCACATAGATAGAATCCAATTTGGATTAGAATAGAAAAACTTCTTGAAAACATGACCACAAAAGCCTTATTCTTCATGTTGTAGCCCCATAAATTATATTTCCTTGATACTATGATCCTCCTATACAATTTCTCCTTGCAACATTGGAGTGACATTAGAAATCAATGAAGCCTTCCATGTAGCCTACCCCTATGTTCATTCAATAATCTCTTGAACCTTGAATTGGAAGGGATTTCCTTCATCTGTCTTATGTGGACAGTCATCCCTTATACCAATAACTAAAACACACTTTTTTTTGCTATAATATTCTCATGGTTCTACAAAAAATGGTATATGAGGAGAAATTCATCACAAATGGCCCCTTGTTTTAGGATCCCAAAAATCTAGTAGAGATCCCACAACCTAATACCTACCACCCCAGCGTGTAGATGAATTGTGTTGATCCTAGGTGACCCCCTACTCAATATCTCCAACATGATGTGTAGGTGATGGTTTCCATGGAACATTGAGTACAATTACACCTCATGAAACCCTACCCACTTTATTCCCACCTCAAATTCAAGATAGGACCATCGTACCCTATATTCCGTAGCACATTCATCAATGATGTTTCCAACCTAGTGTATGTTCCATTGTTTAGTACAACTATTGAGATAGTTTTCCTTAACTAAATTAAGAATATACTCACACCAATAGAGAGAAATATCCACCTCCAACACCTCCATGTTGTTTGTTTTCAAATGGTTCCATAGTATATGAGTGGTATGATATTCATGGTTAATGTGGCGTCCAATATCATTGTGCCACTTCTGATCTCTAGGCATGCTTCTAGTTAAATAGATGAGCTCATCCTAACTAGCCCAGGGAGTGAACACATCATCCATTAACCCAAAACCATACAATTTTATCCTATCACACAATCAGTATTCTATTCTATCCTTTTTTATCAAGGCGGTGAGTGTGTCCCGATTTGGGTTAGTCTGGAATCTCTCCCCAACCATGAGGGTTCTATCCACATCCCTTCTTCAATCAATGTAAGATCACTCACCTTAATTGGACATTTTATTTGAGTCATAAAATATTTTATGGAACTATTTCATGAATATTTTTTTCTGAAATATTGGTTAATGATTTCTATGTTCTTTGATGTTTATAGCCATGCAAAATTATTTTACGGGAGATACCACTATTGGAAAGGGCTAGTTTTGTGATTGATGAGGATAAAGATAAAAACAAGCTCTTGAAATCCATGAGTTTTGTAAAAATAGATAAGTAGACTATATTTTATGAAGAGATCGTGGTCACCTAAGTGAAACCCATATTTATAGTAATAGGGGTAGACTATGTTTGATGAATAGTTCTTTACAATCACTGATTTTCAATATGTTTTTCTTATAATCCTACCTCCACTCCCTCATAAAATCTAATTATAGGGGGGGTATTTTTTTATGATGCAATACATGTGTCATAGGATAAGTCAAAGATGGAATACACTGTTTGAAATAAATTCATTCCAAAATGGTCCAAATATGCATTAGGGGACTTCTTTGGGAAGGTCAAAATCCTCACGATTGGATCTAGTTCATGGAATTCCCTAACATCATGCATCATGAGGTGGTAATGTTCACATAGTGTTACTCTAGATCCTAGAAGTCCATGTCATGATGAATCTTGAGGTGGTAACCTTGCCATAGGGTATGTCCGGTTCATGAAACCCAATTATTTCAAAAAATAATTATTCAAGAAAGCCTTTATATTTTGTGAATCCAATTCCATTTCCTCCAATGGGTCTATAAATACACCCCTATGTCCAAATTTCTAGGGGCATAAAAATTAGTCTTCTACGAAAAACTCTGAATTTTGGATACTCAGAAGCATCACGAGTAGGAGAGGAGATGGATTTCCAATGGTATCCATCATTATTAAGACCAACTCCAATGGGTTTTAGATAACCTCAACCCATTATGAAGATGGATTTTACGTATTCTATGTCCTTTAGGTAAGAGGAAATACATTTTGATACTAAGGGATTTTTATGAAAATTATCCTTCACGAAACCAACCATAAGGGAACCATGAATTCACTCCATGGTTGGATCACCCTATCTTTCAAAATGTATTCTATCGTGAGACCCCTAACCTTCATGAGATCCTTGAACTTCACAAATCCCCCAAATGTCACAAATCACAAACATTAACAAAACCCATCATACATGCATCTCCATGGTGTATCATTTTATCCAATACCTTTTAACTAATGTTGAGTTCCTGGGGTACCCACATCAATATTGGATTGGTTTAACCGTAACCCAATTCATCGTGAATCTAGTACAACCTACCCTTTGGTCCACCCACATTACTTCAAGTGGGGAATGGTACACTAACAACCTTTTTATCCTAATAATAGATACCCTAAATGTTTCTTCTCCTAGGATTAGTAACCCTACTTAATGACTCCTTATTTCCACCCCTCCATGTGTGTCTACACTATTCCCTACCTAGAGTTGAATGAATAGTGGACATTTAAGCCCTAAAGGTAGAATCATTGATGGAAAAAATTACATATCATGGTAGAGATTAATTTTTCTAAATATTCCACCCACATTGACATGATTCCCATAGGGGTGTAATACCCATCTGTGTCTAAGAGGCATGAGATAAACTAACTAGATCTATGCCCTAGTAACAAAAAGTAAAAACAACAATAACAATGTCCTCATCATATGGAACTAAACTATATCCATAAATTATACAAGGATAACAAGATGTCCCAAGTATGATCATAATGGGATAAAAAATTCTCTATCACTGTTACATTACCTTCCTCCTTCAGGAATATTCTGCACATAATCCCCATACCAACCCTCATTGAACATATATCAGTGACATGAGTATCCTTTCTGGATGATGTTACACTGCATAGATCAGTTGGGTCACATGACCATAAAATACATAATAAAACTACAAGGATTTTCATCCATGTATTATAAAAGGTATTTATGACATGACCCTAAGGTTCAATCCCAACACCCCAACATTTCACCAAATTCCATGTGTGAAGTATTTTACACAATGGACACACTTTAAAAATCCTATGTGTGAAATATTCCCCCATAGGTACACAATCCACAAAATCACATGTGTGAAATATACCCCCACGTACACAATCCAAAAAATCCAATGTGCTAAATCTTACTCATTGGGGAAACACTTTACCAAATCATAAGTGGGATAAATCTCCCCCTAGGGACACACTTCACCAAGTCCCAAGTGTGAAATATTTACCCCTTGGTAATACACCTGTCTACCAATATTTCCTAATAAGAGATTACACATAATACCAAAAATTCCCCACACGATGTTAAACCTATGAACAACCTATACCCATGAATTATAAAACCTGTGACCAATATGTCAATATAAGAAATTAAACCTGTGACCCATCTTTCTAAAAAGGACATTAAACTTTTGATCCATCTTCCCTAAAAGACATTAAACCAGTGACCCAATCATCTCCATAGGTTATTAAACTTGTGACTTGATCCATAAACTTTACCCCATACAATTATATGGGATTCATGAGGTTAAAATATTTATAAGAATCACACCCCTGGAATCAAAAACCTCATGGATGACATGAGATTCCTTGGGTTCTATGCATAAGACACCTCACACATCAGATTCCTACAACATTAAAATGAGATGACTTTATAGGTTCCGAACAATCCCAAGTTCTAGAAATAACTTTTCATTTCAAATTTTAATACCTCCACTGGATGAAGGTTTATGCCCACTAGATATAGAATCATCATAATTAACCAACGTCCAAATGAAGATGGAACTGAGAACGAGGTTCGTGAAGATGTATCTAATCTATGAGGGAGACCTGGACTAGGTTATGAGATCCATGGACGAATAAATGGAATGCGAGTTGAAATAACATCAAACAATATAGGTTATGTAGTTGACATCATCGATCAATATGATGGAAGTAACCCTCTATTAAAAAATGAGAATACTTGGAAGAATCATATGCAATGTGTGGCCCATGCGGAAAGTGTCATAAATAATAGGAAAAATGGATTGGTTAAAAAGGCCAACCCAAAATAAAATTATTACTCAAAAAATATTCAATTCAAAAAGGAAGTCCTGATTCCTTAGTGATAACCATTTTTTAAATAATTTAAATGAAAATCATATATTTTTTAAAAATCATA